>JAJQXH010000006.1:0-722500 GCA_022343465.1 Oscheius sp. G VE-2021 | reverse complement strand
TTTAGAGCTAAGCGACGGTGAAGTCCACTCTGCTCCACAGCCAGTGCCATAACCAAAGAAAGCATAAACAAAATGGAGGAGTCATGAAACAAATGCTACAGTTTCACCTTGACTGAGGTACCTGGAAATAACTACGACTGACATCGGCAGCAGAGAGGATTTTGAAAAGAGGAAAGAAGAATATTGGGAGGAGGGAGGTCATTCCGAGGGGAAGGACGTCAAGGACCCAGAAGGAACTGACCACGAGGATCACGTACACACACTTCCATTGCTAAAAGAGAATTTAGCCTCTCTCTTTCTCTCTCTCTCTCTTTCTCTCTCTCTCTCTCTCTCAACTCACCTTCTCCCCAAAGAGAAGCCAGCTGAAGCAGAGAGGTCCTAGCAGAAACCAGGCCTTCCTGAAGGCCACAAAGAGCTTCATCCTTCTGAAGTCAACGTCTACAGCCGATAAGACAGCAGTCAGTCCTAGAAATGTTGCAATTTCCAATCAATTACGTGGAAAGCCGTCAAAATCAGAATCCCGTCATTTCCACCCGTTGGACTTGGGAGTTTTTCCCATGTTTGGTCTCCAACGAACATGCTTCAGGTTTAATTTTTAAAATGTAAACCTGCGAATCTAACGCAAGAAAATAAAAAGAACAACGTTGGCTTTGTCCGGAAAGCGGAAGTAAGACCAAACACATGATCTCATATGGCGAATACTGAAACGAATTCTTTTCATGTCCAAATCGAATATCCCTTGATATTGTGATATACGATTTAGTAAATAGAAGTACTTTTCACAAAAGAGGATCTTTTTCAACAAATAACGGGAATTTTTCGGAGTGTTTCTAATTGGAAGAGAGACGGCAATGAGCAATGGGCGCAGCGCCGTCTCTTTTATACTTTTCCCAACATTTAATTAAAGTTCAGCCATTGATTTATTTCACTACGATAGTCTAAAAGGCTAGAAGAGGACATTTCCACTCTTGACAACATGGGAAATGATGGTCTCGTGGGCAGCCATTCGGTAGATGATGTGTTCCCAGGAATTGGCCTTCAGGAGGACGAGGTCTCCATGGCGGCCAACAGAGATGGCTCCTAGAAACATTTGAGATGAAGATAAGGAAGAATCAGAATACCATGGGTCTTTCCACGACCAAGAGAGTAGGCCGAGTTGAGGGTGGCGGCGACGAGAGCTTCGGGCATTGAGAGACGCATTGTGACACAGGCTGAAAGGGAAGTTAACGAGAGAGAGAGAGAGAGAGAGAGAGAGAGAGAGGGAAAGAGAGAGAGAGAGAGACTAACCCAGATGCATGATCATCGGCATTGCGTAACAGAAGGCATTGGGGTTGAAATCCGATCCAAGGGCCACAATCACATCTAAAATTCCCAAATTGAAAATTAAATAGTCAATATGTAGAGTCTGATGTCCTAATCGATAGCTAACCCTTGTCAATCATCTTCCTCGCAGGAGGTGGCTGAAGTCTGAGGATGAAAGCGGTGGATGGCAGAAGCACCGCGGCACTTCCAGCCTTTGCCATGGCTTCAATGCCACCGTCAGAAATTTCTTCCAGGTGAGACATAGCTCTAGCCTATAAGTTTATACAAAACATTTTTAATTTCCGGCGAATACCCCAATCTCTGCTCCCATTTCGGTTCCTCCGATCCAACTCAATTCCTCCGCGTGGAAGTTGGCAGCCAGGCCTGCCTTCTTTCCAGCCTCCAGGATTCTCTTTGAGCTGTTCACTAAGAAATTTCCCTTCTCGCAGAAGACGTCAATGTTTTCGAGATTGTGGAGACCACCCTCACTGCGTTCCTTTTCAATCTGGGGGAGCATTTCATCGCAGATCAGCTGCGTCTGCGTCTCCTCTGTGGAACCCTGAAATAACTCTCTCTCTCTCTCTCTCTCTCTCTCTCTCTCTCTCTCACCCTTGGCACCGCATGAGCTCCACAGAACGTAGCCGATATCTCCAAGGGCACATGATCCGTTGCCTTCGAGAGAACCCTCAGCATCTAAAACTCATCTCTATCTGTTTCTTACTCTAGAAAACCTTCAGTTCGGATTCCTTCTCTAAGCCGTAGCCACTCTTTGCCTCTAAAGTGGTAGTTCCACTCTTCAACATGTTCCTAGCCACAACCAAAAAGTCCTGCAGAAGTTGTTCCTCCGTCGCCTCCCTTGTCTTAGTCGTTGTGAAGTGGATTCCTCCTCCAGCCGCTTGCACCTGCTCTTTTCATTCGTCTGTTAATTCTTTATTGTACCTCCATGTAGGTGGCTCCTGCCAGTTTCATAGCAAACTCGTGGACTCTGTCGCCCGCGAAGACTGGATGAGAATGGCCGTCCACGAAACCA
Organism: Oscheius sp. G VE-2021; assembly: GCA_022343465.1. Classification (NCBI taxonomy): domain Eukaryota; kingdom Metazoa; phylum Nematoda; class Chromadorea; order Rhabditida; family Rhabditidae; genus Oscheius; species Oscheius sp. G VE-2021. Next base: position 720,168 of record JAJQXH010000006.1, on the reverse strand, counting down.
GGAAGGGCGACACCTGCATATACGAGTACCACCTGAATGCATCATTTTCAACCTCCTTCGGTGTCGACGGTCTTCTCAACTCCGTCTTTCAGGACATCCGACAACTAAAAAAGACTACTGTACTTACAGTATCCTCTGTGGACTACCTGTTCTTCGGTACCTACAGCCAGGATGGTTCCATTCTGACCGACCACAATGGCCAATTTGCACTCTTCGTCGTTAAGGATCTAGAATTATCTTTGATGCACGAGAGGAATAGTCATTATGGGTTGTTCTGACTATCGAAGCCTTATTTTCGTACTCTGACATGCCTATGAGGTACTCTTCAAAATAAAAGGTATATGGGTCTCGCAACGAAATCTGGTCGGTGCAAGTACGCTTCATACCGAGGAGCTTACATTCGCGTCGATTCAGCAACATTTTACCATAGAGTTCAAAGGTTAGTGGATGAATTACTCTTTTCTCTTTTTAAAAGGCGTATTTACGAATCGGACACTTTCTCTTACGTTACCTTAATTTTGTTCATTTCAGCTCCTCTGAGGCATTCCACATTCGAATCGTCCGTGATTTGGACCACCTGACGCAGTCCTTTAACCAATAGTTTGTGCATTCTGAAGCCAAAGACGCCTTGAGAAAGATACAAGAAGAGGAGACAGGGGCGGATTGCAAGCATGGGGTCACCGGCGGTTGTCGTCGAAGACTGGGCATTATTGTATCGGCGACCTGTTTCGGCAGCGGCCATAAAAACAGAAGGACGCCCAATTCGAACACAGGGAAATATATTTGCGTTTTAATAGTAAAACAAGCAAACAAGAAAAACATAATAAATTATTAATTAATAAATAGGATTGCAAATCACAACAGTACATGTCGGGGAGAATACCCTTAATGCTAACAATGAAATACACTAAACCACAGAAGACCAGAAACTTTGGAGATATTTGAAAATCGGGTAACCCGAAAACAGACAATCAGACTCGTCGGTAAATAAAATAAGTACAGTTCCTACGAATGTGTGAAATACATGGAGGTCAGCCTGGAATGACTTTTAAGCAGTGGTTCCCTTCACGACAGTGGGTTTGTTGCGGAGGACGCCCTTCTTGCCCTTGCCCTTCGTCACCTTCTTCGAAGCGCCCGGGATCTGTCTATCCTTGGGCTTGATGGCCGGTCGGTTGGCTTGGTCTTTGAGCTGAAAATCACAATTTCACAAATCACAAAACAAAAAATACCTTATAAATTCGGACAAGCCAGTTCTCGGTGGTGTATGCTTCCTCAATGTAGTCGAGGGTGATGTCCTTCTTTCCAATGACGTAGTTACGAGTCCTGTCGAAACCAGCCGGTTGGTTGTAGCTAGTGCGGGTCTCTCCGAAGCGGTAGTAGCTCATCTTATACATGAGGCAGTTGAGCATAGTTTCGGAAGCGTGGACTCCAGTGCTGTACTCTCCGGAATCGGTGAAGTAGTTGGTCTCCTAAAGAATAGATTGGGTTTAACCAGGGAACAAGTACGAACCTTGATGTCCTTCGGGTGCTCTCCCTCGGCAATACGGACCATCCACAAGAACTTGTTGATGTCATCTCCAGAATATCCGATGACTCCTCCAAAGATGACTAGGATGTAGTCAACGTCGAGTTCCCTCATGATCTCGTAGGCGGCGGGTTCGGGGGAGGACATGGCCTTTCCAACCTACAAAATACATTTTATCCTGGAAACGTAGGAGTGACAAACCAGGGCAATGTGGGAGTTGTTCCAGGTGTTGTTATCGACGAGGGTGGTTCTGTTGGCCATTCCAGCGATCTGGTATCCGTAATCCCACCAGGACATGATCCTTGCGTCGTCGGCGGTGTTCTCACGAAGCCAGTGGTAGGCCTCACGGAAATCGTCCATAATAACGCGGTCACTGGGATAATAAAATAAGTCTCGTTAAAAGATTAAAAATACCCGTTGGAAGTGGAACTCTGGAGCACGACGGAAGGATGGGAGTAGGCGTTGCTGGTGACGTAGGTGCAGTGGACGACGAACATGAGCAGAAGTAGCATCATAACCACAGAAACGATAGTCTTGGCGTTAGCGTTGACAGGCTCATCGGCGGAGTCAGCTCCGGAAGGCTGGAATATGTGATACTTAACGAGGTGTAAGTAAATCGATACGTATATGGACTAATTCACACATATAGGACGTAGACAAAAGACAGGACAGACACTTACGACACAATCACCACTTAGGGGTACCTTGGCGGTCTTCTTGGAGGGCTTGTCGTATTGCTGGCGCTCATCAGTCTTGTTTCCTTTCTCATCATCCTTAAGGAACCTAAATTTAATAAGTTAACAAACGTTCTTTGAAATCAAAACCTCTCGAAGGTGATGGAAAAGGCGATTCCGGCGAGGACGCACACGGCGGGAGTGAGGGTAAGCATCAGACGGACCATAACTCCGGCAAAGTAAACGGCGGAGACTGCGTACAGAATGACTAAACGAAATTTTAACATATTCACAAAACATAACTCACTGAAGACACGCTCATCGTTGACCTTTTTGATGCAGTACCAGAGACCGACGGGGAAGATGGCGGCGGTGATGTGAAGATCGAAGAAGAACGAGACCCAGGTGGTAGGCTGGTGCTCGGAGACGGAGGCAATGATCGGGATGTGGATCTTGGCGTATCCGGTGTCCCAGAGAGAGTAGAAACGGCCAGAGAAAGGAGCGACGTATCCTAAAGAGCATTTTAACGGTCTCGAAATGAATATTCTCGAATACGTCCTTGAATACAAAACAAATCATTCATACCTCCCCAGACGAGGCCCATGTAGGCGACAACGGCGAGGGTTCCAGTAACGGAGAGTCCTCCGACGAAGAGGGTCATGAACTGCTGGCGGGTGATACGAGGACGGGCGTACTGCATGACGGCGACAATCTACAGAAGTCAGTTCATACAAAACTGTCTGGTTGATTACCTGGAGCAGACCAAATACTCCGAAGGCAGGCATGTGCTCAGAGGTCCTGACGGGCTGGAATCCGACGAACGGAATCTGCATGGAGAGAACGGTGGCCAGACAGTAGAAAGTGGTGTAGGCGACAAAGAGACGCGAGGAGTAGCGCCCTGAATCCCAACCATGTAAAAAAGGTGGGGAGAAACGAACCGATGACGATCAGCGCCAGGACGTGAAGAGGAATCAAGTTGATGATGAAAACATATCCTCCCCAAGCTGAAACCATGTAGAAATAGGAGAGGGCACAGCAGGCAGCCCAGGTGACGGATCCGGTCTTGACGGACTTGATCCACAGGAAGTAGGTGAACTGGAAGACATTACGTTGCTTCAAAAACCAAAAGAGTATAACCTGAAGGGCGAAGATGGCGATTCCCTCGTTATCGTAGGAACCAGCGACAGAGCGACTGGTGTATCCGGGAGTGATGGCAATGAAACAGGCGGCGAAGAGTCCTGAATTAGCAAATGAATAGCTAAATAAGACAAATCAAACCAGCTCCAGTGCTCCAGAGTTCCTTAGTTAGGAAGTAGGTGGCGATGGCTGTCAATCCGGAGAAGGTGGGGGCAAGGAACACACAAATATCCCTGATGTGAACGTGGAAGTTCAGGGCATCGAGGATCCAATGGATGAGGCCCGAGGTCACCATCAAACCGGGGTAGACGGTTCCTCCGACAATCCTTCCAAGCGGGTACCAGGCCCTCTCATCGAACCAGTTCAGGAACTTGTAGAATCCGTGCTCGACCATATGCGCCGTGGCGCGGTAGTTGAACCTACGAATGCACTATTAAGAGAAAAAAGATCACACGCACCATGGGTCAAATTCGTGGATGATAGATTCGAAGCGGATAATGGCGAATAGACGAGAGGCAAATCCGACGAACCATGCTACTGCCAAGATGCAGAAGGTCAGAAGCGTGGTATAACCTAGCGAGTTGCCCCGCAGGAGTGCTCCAGTCATTACCCCCTAAAACGAAAAAGGTAACACACATGACTATAAGAAACATTCAAAGGAAAAAAGAAGTCAGCACACAAACTTCATACCAATTAGCTTAAAATTTATATGGTATTATTTTAAGCATTTCCTCTCCTTATGAATCCCAAACAAAATCAATACACTTTAAATGGAAAAGGCAAAGTAAATGTGTTTAAAAACATTGTTTTGAATACAGAAATTTGAACTGCAACCTTCCGCGGCGTTTCGACCCCTCTTAAATTCTTCCCAAATAATCATTATTTTGTTGTTATTAAATGTTTACAAAGTCTACAATGGTTTACTTTATTTAAAAACCAAAATACATAAATAAACTGGTAAATAACAACACCCAATACGAGTAAAACTTAATCGACGTCAGACAAATTCGTGTTGGCAATGGCCGCGACCGTACGTGGGTCGTTGCTGAACCCATTGGATTAGAGTGCGCCCCGTTTGCACTCTTGACCCCGCCCACAATTCCGTGCACCACGGTTGATAAATGTTTTGAATCTTTTAAGTATTTTATTCTTTTCACGCAAAATCTCGTAGAAATTTGGCCGTGTTGCATTCTGATTGAGCTTGAAATTGGACTGGCAGCATGTTTTCTTCGGAATGAGAGCGGGATAAAGTTGTGTCTGGGTTGATTTGGCGTTGTAATGGATGATGGTTATAAGAGATTGTTATCGTTAATGCCTCTAAGTGTTTCCAGCTGTTCCACATACACAGAAACGTATCAGCAGGAGTATTATGTCTTTGCTTAATCCAATTTCGTCTCTTTTCGTTATACTGCACTCTCAAATTTGACGATTTCAGCATTTTCGACGCCGATGGCTTGACACAAACTACTAACATGGGAGTAACCGGATTTTGGGATCACATGCAGAAATACGCGAGGAGGGTGGATCCTTCTGAGCTTCAGGACAAGGTCCTCACCATTGGTTAGTAATTGTATTCCCTTTTAATGATTTTTCGGCTTCAGATGGCCACACGTGGTTGTTCGACATTCCTGGAGGTCGCGGACAGACTCAAGGGGAGAAGTCTTTCCTTCTGAACTTCTACAAGCGCTGTCTCACCCTCAGACAACACTCCATCGAACCCATAATAGTATTCGACAAAGTCCCGCTTTGCTTCGATCAGGTAGGATATTTCTGCTTTATGAAATGCGCAATTGAGCAATTCAGAACACGTTTTCGTCTGAGCCGGGGCTCAAAATACTGCAGAAGAAGCGTCTGAGAAGGAGTGGGCCTACCAACGGGTGGAATAACACTGTGTACAATGATCTCACGACACGGGTAAATCTGGTAAAGGTAGGTCAAATCTCTTTCATTTATAATTATTGCGTTACAGGACCTCATGAATGCTATGGGAATTCGCGTGGTTGAAGGAGGGGCGGACGGGGACGCCCAGTGTGCTCAATTGGAGGAAAGTGGGATCTCGAATGGATGCATCACCTACGATATGGACTATTTCTTGTTCGGAGGAAAGGACATTTATAAAGTAAGATTTTATCCTTATTATTTTGTATTTACGGACTTTATTCAAAGATAAACATTTTCAGGTCGACTTCGCTCAAGGCGGATCTTCGATTTCCTCAGTCCAGCACCTCTCGATGTCTAAATTGGAGAATATGTGTATGCCATATCCCAATTCCCCTGCCTAAGAATACATTTTAGCCCTGAACAGGAATCGCCTGATTGCCCTGGCCATAATGCTCGGCTGCAACTACGTCGAAGGCGGAATCGAGCGTGTTGGAATGATATCGGCGCTGGAGATTCTCTCGGAATTCTCCTTCCACGAGGACGACCACCCCATCTCAATTCTGGATCGTTTTGCGTCAGAAGGCTGTTATTTCATTGTCATTTCTTTAATTTAGGGCGTACATCCGTGGGGAATTACCCGTAAGGACCTACGACAGCGTCAGGAAACAGAAGATCCGCGGTTCCAACATCGTCCTTCCCATCGGTTTCCCCAACACCGACGTTTACATGTAAGATTTTTTATTATCTAGTAATAAGTTTTTTTTCGTTTTCAGCGAGGCATCTTGTCTGTACTTCAAGCCAAGAGTTGAGCCCTTGGAGCCTGTGATGCCTCCAGGATCACTCGATTACAAGGCTGTTTCGGTGAACACTCCTCGAAGGCCTAGTCAACTTGTAATTTTCAGGTAATTCTCCAGCGTGAATGCTCCTGGACTCCAAAGAAAATTACATTCCCGACGAAGGCGAAAAACTCAACCCCGAAGGCCGTAAGTAATATTCCTATTTTTATTTAAAAAGTTTTTCAGAAGCAGGCCAAAATGCCTAATTTCTTCTCGAGTACCCGTCGTCGATCGCAGCCAGTCGTGGAGACTTGTTCCCAGGAGGACCGTAACAAATGCAGTCAGAGGGAGTGGGCCGCCCTGGAGAAACTCCGCCAGAACACCGCCCTTTACGACGTGGAAGACGTAGGTTTCGGGTATTTGCTAAATAATGAAAGATTTTAGAACACCAAATGCGACACTCCAACCACCTCCTCCTCCCGTTCGCCCAGCTCCGGCCCGCCCAATAAGAGGGCCAAGAAGATGATGTGAGTTGTGAGCGTTGGGCAGCAGGAGGCTGGGAGCTGAAGATTGTTGAGTTAGGCCGCGCAGCTATTAGAATGCAACCTGTCATCTGTCAGAATGCGGTAAAATTTTTCTTGCTGACAAATCAACTGGAAATTTCTAAACAGCTATGTATTGCCAATGTTTTAAAGAGTGGGCGCTATCTGCTTGGGCAGAGTTGAGGTCTTTTCTACCCTCCGAGCGTTGTCCACCCTCATTAAGATTGTAATTCAGAATCGAAGCCAGTTCCTCGACTACGTGTATCCAGCAGCAGCGCCTGAACGAGGACATAGTGAGCATGAGCGACACGTCCTCGGTCATCTACCTGGACTAACGTGACTGTACCTACCCCTTCCCTCGATACTCTCCCTCGTAGACCTGATCTTTCGTCCCCTTGCTCAGGTCGTTCGCAGCACTCACCACTCTACTAGTCCGAGATAGACTCGTCTCCGCTCCCAAGTGTCCTTATTGGTTGTTCGTTTTAGTCTTTGCCGGTCTTTTTTCGATGCAGGTCAAATTGTCGTTATTTTCTTCTTTCGGCCGCTTTGTTTTGTGATATGCTGACCCGCCGCTGTTGGTTATAAAGAGAGTTTATTGTGTCCATTGATTCCTGCCGGGTATAGCACTCCTTTTATATCTCCATTTCTTATTGTTTTGTTTAACAATTGGTTGTTCAGATGAAGAGTGTGCTAGCCCTTACAGGAGGACCCGCGGGAGACAACCAGCTGGAGGATGAACAGGTGGGGTTGACTTTTGAAGAGAAAGGGAAGACGCCTCCCCAATTCTGAAATCAATTTGCGCTAGCAGTTGTCTTTGCTCCAAGGATCATATTTCTTTCTTACTGTGGCATTTGCAGATTCTGGTGGACGCCCTCCCCTATTTGGACACTGACTACAACGAAGCCGATCGTCAAATGGCCACGAAACTGGTGGAACAGGAGTGCAAAGTGGGTTCTATCTCTGAAAACTGCAACTATACTCATTTAGATCTTCCGTCCCACAAAGAACTACCTGAAGCACCTGCCAGTTCCCGACTACGACGCTTTCCTCACGCCCTGCATGACCAAGGAATTCGCGAGAATCAACAAGAAACAGGCATGTTCTTCTCTCCTTTGGCACTAATATCAGTTGTTTTAGGAGATGGCTAAATTGGACATGAGCCGTTGTGATTTGCCCTGTCCGGCCGGAACCTCAAAGGCCGGGGACAACACGGCCTGGAGGAAGGCGATCAAGAATGCAAAGGCTCAGAACGAGCATCTGGTGATGAGACAGCTGAATCTGGAGCTGATGGGGGAGTACGGGGCGGAAGCCTTCCTCTCGAAGAACAAGGAACTCGACGCTTTGGTCACAGAGGCCGAGGCAGAGCTCAGGAAGACCAAGGAGCAGGTGAGAAGGGCGGAAATTGAGGTCGACTGAGGGGATTCAGATCATGGAGATCCACGCACACAGGAAAATGGCACAAATGGACGCCGGACGGCAGCTGAAGGAGCTGGAACGCAACTGGGTCACCATGGTCACCAACAACTACCGGTTCGTTTTTGTTAAGCAGCCTGTAAGAATTGTCTTTAGCAATATTTAAGACAAATAAGGTCCCAAAATATCCTGAAACTGTTACGATCTGGGTTAATTTCAGCATGGAACTGGCGAACAATCAGTTGGAGGAGGCCAACGCCACCGAGATCAAGCGTCTTCGCCTCGACCCCGCCCTTCTGGAAGCAAAAATGTGATCCACCCGGTTGTGATCCACCCGGTTGATGGCACAATCTGTCCCTTTCTTCTCAATTGATCATCCTGTTCATGTTTCCAGTGATCGAATAAACATCCATTCCCGTTGGATTTCCTGAATGTTACAAATTTATGGTCTGGCGTTGATGAGAGCAAAATTTGGTGGCGATTTATTTCGTTCCTTCCGTTTCGGCGTGAAAGAGCAACTGCACACCATTCGTTTTCTGAGATCTTCTACAACGAAGGAGCAGAAAACGCGACAATTCATCCCATACATGGACACGGTAGAGTAACCCGGTTCTTGGTTACCCCACCTTAAGAAGAACTTTCTTTTTGGGTAACCAACCAGAGCCATGCATGTTCTATTTCTGATATTAGTCAATTGGAGTTGGACAAAAAAGAAGTGCACCGAACTTTTTCTGGAAGAAGAGCTGCTTTCGGTCCTTCTCTGCCTAATTAACCCTAATTAACATAAATATTCAAATGAATAGGTGTCGTTCTCTGATTGGCTGAATCTCACTAGTGATCTAATCAGAATAAACTGATCCTCAGTGAACGTGGCTGGTCGGTCATTCATCCCTCGTGTCTCCCGGATGGCGGCTCCTCTCCACTTCTTCTCGTCTTCCAAAGTCTTCCTCCTTCTCCACGCCTTCTGAATCCCGTCTCCTTCATCTACAGACCACATCAGGTGCTTGTTTTTGTTGTCTCTCCCCATCGGACCGAACCGTCTCTCCCCCGACCCTGAACTTCCACAGCCCGAGGCCCCGTACCCTGCTGCTTTGCGCGGGTGCCGCTGATGGTTAGCCCTTGGTTAACTTGAATTGGAGTAGTTCCGAGACCCACGACGGTTGGATGTAGTTATAAAGTGTGTCGGTTCCCATAGGGGAAGGGGTGAAGCGGTTCGGTCCTTTGCTTTCAAGGACGAAGCTAAATTTCACTTTCATGAATCGAGAGAGATGACGCGGTCTTCGTGGTCAACGGAGAGATGTCTGCTGTTCCGAAGTCTGCTCTTCTGAAGATGACAAAAGCAGTTGAACTGTGCTGAGGAGATGGATCATTTGCATCATCTGGATGGACGCTTCTGAGGTCTGCTTCTTGGATCGAGATGTGCTCTTCTGATTTCTCTTCTGGAGTTGCAGTGACAAACAGAGAAGTAATCAACTTCTTGGATCATCTGGATTGACGGCTTCAGTTGAATCTCAATCGATGCTTCTGCGAAGAAGTCTTGTCTTCTGAAGATGGAGAAGGTCATCTAGAGTTCACGGCAGACCATACTGTCAATGTTTCGAAGCTTCTGTCTATCCGACGTCGATCAATGTTTCGTCTACAACCGCTCGAATCGGAGGCTGATCCATGGATTTGTCGAGTGGAATAGGTAAGTTCAGTCAAAGAGACTAACCTTTTGGATAATTTCAAACAGGAATTCCAGGCTGGAACCATTTGTGGCTGTTTCAACTTCATTTTTGGACTTCTTCACTTCTACCGCATCTACCACTCATTAGGTGATGTTTTTTTCACTAACCAAAAGGACCGAACCGTAAAGCACCCGCTCCCTGAACTTCCACAGCCGGAGGCCCCGTGCCCTTCTGGGTGCCGCTGAATGGTTCGCCCTAATTCGGAGTAGTTCCGAGTCCCACGATGGTTCAATATAGTTATAAAGTGTGTCGGTTCCCACGGGGAGAGAGGGGCGGAGCGGTTCGGTCCTTTTCTTTCAAGGATGAAGCTAAATTTTACTTTCATGAATCGAAAGAGATGACGCTGGTCTTTGTGGTCAATGGAGATGTCTGCTGTTCCGAAATCTGCTCTTCTGAAGATGACAAGCAGTTGGGTGAGGAGACTGACGTCATAGGTTGAAGCGGATCGGTACTTCGGTTTAAGAGAAGCTAAAGCTTTCTATTCATAGTTAACCTTAAAGAACTGGAGGCTGCAGTGTTGTTGGCACAAAGAGATCAAAGACGATTCTTGGTGGACAGGCCAAATGAGATGCTTCTGATGTACAAGGACCCGTCGTCGTTTGACAGGGCCGAACGAAGCCTGATTTCTGAAGACGTAGGAGCTGAAATGACCATTCGCTTGGTGGACATTGCCGGCTGTCCACTCCATCCAATGAGAAGCTTCGACAAGTTTGCCATCTTTAAGCGATGTCTCATTCCAAAACATCCACATCTGACATCCACATCAAAAAAAGGTGGGGTCTCTTTTTTCGCTATGATGTATCGACCGCTTTTGAACTTTGAAACGGACTACAGTATCCCAACCCTACAAACACACTAAAAACACAGTACCCGAAAGTAGCGTAACTATCAATACTCTACCGTAATCAATGATTTTTTTGTGCTGTTATACAAAAACCATTCCAGGAAAGTAGTTGATTCCTGTGGCCACTAGTGCGGAAAGTAGTTGATTCCTGTGGCCCATTCCAGGAAAGTCGTTATTTCCTGTGGCCACTAGTGCGGAAAGTAGTTGATTCCTGTGGCCACTAGTGCGGAAAGTTGTTGATTCCTGTAGCCCATTCCAGGAAAGTGGTTGATTCCTGTGGCCACTAGTGCGGAAAGTAGTTGATTCCTGTGGCCCATTCCAGGAAAGTAGTTGATTCCTGTGGCCAATTCCAGAAAAGTAGTCGATTCCTGTGGCCCATTCCAGGAAATTTGTTGATTCCTGTGGCCAATTCCAGGAAAGTAGTTGATTCCTGTGGCCAATTCCAGAAAAGTAGTCGATTCCTGTGGCCCATTCCAGGAAATTTGTTGATTCCTGTGGCCAATTCCGGGAAAGTAGTTGATTCCTGTGGCCCATTCCAGAAAAGTAGTTGATTCCTGTGGCCCATTCCAGGAAAGTAGTTATTTCCTGTGGCCACTAGTGCGGAAAGTAGTTGATTCCTGTGGCCAATTCCAGAAAAGTAGTTGATTCTTGTAGCCCATTCCAGGAAAGTAGTTATTTCCTGTGGCCACTAGTGCGGAAAGTAGTTGATTCCTGTGGCCAATTCCAGAAAAGTAGTCGATTCCTGTGGCCCATTCCAGGAAATTTGTTGATTCCTGTGGCCAATTCCAGGAAAGTAGTTGATTCCTGTGGCCAATTCCAGAAAAGTAGTCGATTCCTGTGGCCGATATTTTTTCGCCGTTTCTAAGGCTCATTTAAAAAATATTTAAAATCCGTAATAGGAAACTAGTGCTAATTTTTATGCTCAATCCAGCGGTGCAGTTTATTTCGTAAAATCTCAACGTTAAAGCTGTCAATTCGTCTTTCGAGCCTTCGATTACATTTTACCCCAAAACAAACATCACCATCAGATTCCCCGTTGAATTTTAGGGGTAGTGTTATTTTAGAGTTTTTCGAAAATCCGTCGACAAACCTTAGTTTTGGGCCCCGAAGTACTTTCTAAGCTGTGGCCAGCTAGCTGTCGCTCTCTGTAAGTTAGAATTTCTAACTTCGACATAATTTTGGCACGAATTAGCATTTTTCCAAGAACTAGGCTTGGCGAGAGGTATAATGACAATTACAAACATGGTAGCTGAGTTTTGTAGTTAAAAAGGGGGTCACATAAGTAGCCTTGTCGTCTGGGTGAATGGTCGGGTTTTCGCCGCTGGTGAATTGTCGGGGAATCGATATTTTTCGCCAACAAACATGACCCACTCTTTTTTGAAGGCATTTAAAGTTGCTTGCGCAATGTAGATGTGTTACAATTTGCTATCTGGACTTTCTATCTTTCATGGCTGATTTTAAAAGTGTCGTCACCATTTTAATAGTAAGCTTAAATTCAGTTTTATTAAAGCCAGTTTACTGGCAGAATCCACATGTCTTTGGGCACTCGTCTTTCATCGTCGCAAGATAGCGGGAATCCTTGCAGTAGGCTGTCATCTGGGGGCAGTCAGATGTTCCAGTAGAGGGATTCACCTTATCCACGCACTCTGAAATGTGTTTGAATCATGGAGGACTAGTCTTATTAAGCAACAGAGATTGGCACTTACTAGCTGCAGTACAGAAACCACAAGTCTTCGGGCATTCCTCAGTCATCCTAGCCTTGTAGGCAGAGTTGGCACAGTAGGATGTCATCTTGGGACAATCGGAGACTCCCGTGGCTGGGTTCTTTTTGTCCTCACAGGCGACTACAGAAGATCCTTTGCAGCACAAGCTCCCGGAGTTGACGATTGTGTAGCCAGGAGGACAGCCTCCATTGAGAGGGGCTGAAGGGACATTTGAAGTTTTGGGAAGATGCCTTACGTCCAAGGGCACCGCCACTTCCACAAGTTTGAGCCAAAGCAGAAGCAACGAGGGAGGATAAGAAGAGGATGGAAATCATGTAGATGGATGGATTGTTGGAGTTGGTTGGCCTTTTAAAGGACAGATTGGGGTAGATCACATCATTTGATGTTCCGCCTGGCAACTGTTCAAATAGCGCCGATTTTGAGAACAAAGGTTCGTTATTGGAAAGTTTATTCAGACATTCCAAAAGAGGGTCAGACCATGGTAGCTCAGTGATCAGATGGAAAATGGATGCATCATCAAATGTATTCTTCGCCTTCTCTCATTTTCCTCTACCAGAATTCAAAGGCCCCGCTTCGCGGGTCTTTTCATTCTGGGTTGGGCGGCCTTCGGCCGCCTCGGGGCCGCTTTGCGGCCCTAAGTGGTATTGCGTAAGTTACGGAGACATGCGTGAACGCTCAGGTCGGGTACCAAAGTGCGGCCGACCGCTCCGGTGCTTCGCTTATCCGACCGATCCTCTATACATTCCTAGCTCAATTGCCTTTTTGGGTCTCAACACAGTCTCAACACAATAGAAGAATCAATTTATAAAATATCATAGTATTCAATCACTACATCCATACCATGTTTATTGGCAGAAGAATCCATACAAAACACCCTAAAGTGAAATCAGAAAGAGCCCAATCCAGTCTACCTTCAGAATCAGAAGACGCTGTTTTCTGTTTCTTCGTCATAGTGAATACAACCCCTGCCTTTCCCTTTCCCTCATCCAAAGGGGAAAATAAAACAGTGTGAGCTTGATTAGCTTCAAAGGATACGTAGACATCCTTAGGATATGTCATACTGTAATTTTGTTTGTTTGTGTAAAGGGTACTTCCAAACCTGTGATTGGTGGAGTTAGTTGTTGTGCTTGATGTAATCTCAAGCACAGAATAGTCGCTTGTTATGTGTAGTCCAGAGGGATTTATAAACCACGTGAAATTGAAAGTGTAAGTGCTGTCTAAATAAAATGAGGATTTGAATTGGGAACTGCTACCTCCAGTGAAGTGATTGAGGACGTTGGGACCTCTTCCGGGAGGCTATAGGAAAGGTTTCGTGCCCACTCACTGCCTCACTCACTCCCTCACTCACTCACATCTTTGCCCATTTTAGCTCAATTCTTCTCACTAACTAACCCTTGGATTAACGTAGTACAGTACCCCTTTCCGCCCATCTCTCGCCTCAATCCATCGGGCTGATAATATGTTTTTTTTACATTTCCTCGGCTAAACTTACATTCTGCCGGATTGTTGGTTGTATTTACGCACGAAACGCCTCTTGCAAGATGAAAAGTAATCGCGTGTTCTTGAAATCTTTGAGGAAGTGAATCTTCTGAATTGTTACCGCTTAAAAACTCCCTTTATTCCAACTCCTAATGTTTAAACCTGTAGGTTGCGATTTCCAAATTCTTAGTCCCAGGTGTGAAGAATCCGCTGGACACCTGCAGATTTGTACTCTCGTCCTGAATGAACTTTTATAAGAACTTAATAAATCCCTACAGAATTGACAACTGAGGTTAAGTAGACATCGCTGTAGTCAGTCATGCCGTGCTCCGGAAAGTCATCTTCTTTGCTAACGACCACTGTGGCTACTGGCCCTTCAGTCGCATTGAGGCAGAAGGAGAGGCCTCTGCTGTGAGAAAGCGGGTCTTCTGTACTCCAGGTTACGGTGTACTTTGAGAAGCTACTGATGGCTGAACCTTCGGAATGTTTTTAAAGTTTTGGGAAAACCTGAATGATCGAAAACCTTCAAATAATTGAGACTTGTGAATTTCTTTGCAATGTGGATGCCAATGTCTTTACGAGGGATGCTGTTCCAGTGGGATATGTTGTGTAGTCTGAAATATGCAGAAGTAAGAGTTGCGTACAAAGTTTAGAAACAGTGGTTTCCAAAGGAGCAGGTTTTGTGTGTAATGTAAAAATGTAGTTTCCTATTCAAAACAAAGTTCTAAGGCTAGGAAGCATTGGACTACTCGTCTTTGGCTAAGGAGCGTAGGAACTACGTGCCGTAGTGAAAGGGGCCTTCTAGTAATGAATTAACGACCTACGTTCCTACAAGAAACCATTGCTGTCCATCCCAGGCAAATACAAAGGCCTGAATGAGTTGAGCCATCTGGGATGTCAGAGGGAAAGTGATGGCAAACACATCGAGCTAAATGCAATGTTTTTACATAAGCAAAGCTGAAATTTAAGTAAAAAGCGATAAAGAGAAGAGAATGTGTGTGCATGTGTGCGTGTATGTATGAGTGTATATGTGTGCATGTGTGTGTGGTTGAGAGTGAGTGAGAGAGAATCGGAGGAGAACAGTTTTTTAGCGAAACAGATAGAAAGGGCAGTGCATGCATACCGAAGTCACTCCGTAAAAAGACATCGTAAGTCCTTCTTTTTGTTCTCTGAGGTTCAACATTGGCGACGGTAAATCATATCCAACAAAGAAAGTAGTGCCGTTAACATCAGAAATGTCTGCAAAATTCCTTGAAAACTGTTTTCTAAACATATACATGGTACAAATTGCAAAGAAATGTTGTTGATGGCTGGACTAATGGGATCGTCGCCAATTTGAATCTTAACGGTGATTTTCGGAGGAGGAAAAGCAATGGAATGGTTGAAAGTTCCGAGATCACGGCTGAAAGAAAGGTTGAAGAAGCAAAAGAGGGAGAGAACTCCAGGGTTGAGCCGTATTCATCAGATATCCAGATGAAGTGGTTGTTTACGAAACTAACCACGAAGATGTCAAGGAAAGCTGATCCACCGTCAAATGAAAACTAAAGAAATCAAAGAAAAACCATTTGAAATACCTCTAAAATACATGTTTGATTCCTAGCCATCATTCCAAAGGCCTTTGTCCAAGTTGAATCCAGATTCTTTGCAATGTTTGTGCAAACTGAATATGTATAATTCAATTCTAAGGGACTTGCCTGACGGTTCCTGTTCTCCAAATGCAAAAGTAAGAAGAAATAAAAGAGAAGTGAGTGGATTCAACATTTCTCGCAAATTGGCGGCGGAGTGCCGTAATCATTGGCTTGAATTCATTATCGGGGATTAATCAAGGGAAATTTTCGACGTGAAAAAAGAAAGTGGGTTTATGATCTCATTGGCTGACAATTTGCACATGGAACAACTCGATACGGCATTAAGCGTATGGAGCAAATGAAGGGAAAACGAATTGTAAACGTGTGTGTAGTGAGTGAGTGAGTGAGAGAGTGAGTGAGTGAGTGAGTGAGTGAGTGAGTGAGTGAGCAACCCCCTCCTCCTCCAACTTATCCTTTCTTCCGAACTTTTCCTCTTCTTCAGTGACAAGCTGTGCCCAACAGCCGCCCGATTATGAAAAGTGTGCACAATTGTCCCCGCGGGCAGCCAACTGTGGCCGTCCTTCGAAAGACGCCGGCGGATAATGGCCGATTCGCGGCGTCGTTTGTCAAACTACGCATATACAGTAGGAACAAGTGACGCCTGACTACAGTACCACAGCTGACACCCGTCTGGCTTCAGAATCCGGCATAGATTTGGTGGTTACATTTTGAAGGAGCATTCCGGCGGTGAAAGGAAAATGACATAAGACGTAGCGCTCCATTGGCAGCCTGGTATTTTTTAAATTTTTATTTTAGGTATCTACAGATTATACCAAGTAAGGTTCATTTTATATGGAAATATCATGTTTTGAAAAAGATTGGGGTTTTTTAAAAATGTGGATTACACTGAGTTGATTCCAAGTGAAACTGTGAGGCTCAACACGGTGCTTCGAGACAGTCTCATCTCCCGGTGACTCCAGTTCAATCAGTCGTCCCCTGTGCTTTCCCCAACTGGGCCATTGAGCCCCTCTCTCCCATGCGTCACCGAATCCTCGCCCATTCCACAGCCTCGCGCAGGGCTGATTGCCGCCGCCTACCGTATGTCGTCTTCATATTTCAACCGGAGAGCCAGCGATGCTTTGAGCCGCCGCGCCCATTTCTCATCGAACGCAAACTCGTGAACCAGCCGCTAAAACTGTCCCACCGCAAAAACCAACACACGTGTGGCCTCATTGGCCACCAGGAGACGAATCGAAGGAAAAACCTAATGGTAATTGGCCTTCCTAAGAATGCAGCAAACTCTGGAACCGGGGTTGGGCCATGATTTTCGTGTAGAGCATGCTTCACAATCACAATCTTTGTGTTTTAAACTATTCGACAGTTGAGCCCCTCTGTATTTTTCCTCGCCTTATTCCCAATCAGTCTCCCTCCTCACCTTCTCCTTTCAAAGTGTCATTACCGTCACCTTTTTCTCCTTCTCACGGCATCATAAAGTTGCTGCCAGGCGTCCAAGCGCCCGTTTTTTGCGCCTTCGCGACAGGTTCGCGGTCGACAAAAACGCCTAAGGTCGTCATATCAGCGCAGTAGAGATAGACCTACCTTTTACCTTCGTTGTTGCGACTCAACTGAGAATTCAAAAGAATTCTTTATTTTGAAATTAACAACTTTATTTGACTGCTTAGAAAGCTCTTGCGTTCATTGGAATGGCAGTGGACATACCTGAAAGAATTTTACCTATTTTTCTGCTGAGGAATAATTGAAGAAATTTCCAAGACAGATTGAATTTCATATACATTCTAAAAGATAAATGAAGTGTGCCGAAATTAGTTTGGAATTTAGTAATGACGCTGTTAAAAGGCCCGCATCGACCCTCCCTCACGCGATTCACTCTTACTTTACCACGATCTCTTTTGTAAAAACTTGTTTTCCAATATTCTTCGGAAACTGTCATTCCATAAAAAGAGCCAAGCGGGGCAGCTACGCCCCTCCCTCCGTCGGGCTCTTTCTCCTCCAAGTGGGCGCATTTTCCCATCGCCGATTAGTCCACTCATTGTCTGCCATGGTAATCGCCAGAGAAAGTCTTCAACAGCACAGAAAGCCTTATTTTGACTTTACGCGAACGGTAAAACTGATGTATTCACCCAGATGATTCGGCGAACTATTAAGTTTGTTTTTGACAACAATTTATAAAACATCTTCACCTTTAGTCTTTGCCCCTCAACAATCCATTTGTAACAGCCACTCTTTCTCAAGACCAGTGTTGATGCACATTTTGGACCATTCTTTTCTTCACTCGATCAAGATTTTCATTAGCGCGTCAAATCGACGATCTGCTGACTAATGAAGTGATAGGTTTCCGTAAAAGTTCTTTCGATGAACCCCTCTTTTTTCTCCTCCCTTTTCCATTTTTCAGACGTTTCAAAATCAGTCAGTTCGATCAAATGCCTCTCGTTCTACGCCGCCATGCGCTGATCGCACGGCATTTTCGTTTCGAATGTCGACATTTGGAGCCGCATTGTCATTTCCTTGAGAAAACGACAGAAACTTTGCACGCCAGAAATATTGACAGCTGGAGGAGCAGGTCTCTATCCCTCCCTGGTCCTTCCTCTGTGCGTGTCTCAGTCCCTCCCCTGCTGTATGCGTACTTCTGCCTGTGTCCCCCTCCTCCTCCACTTCATTCTCTCCCGCAATCAACCTTGTCCGCTAGCACATTATCACATTTCGTGTCATATTCCGCGCGGACAGCCTAAGGTCGTAGGGCGCTTTTTCCAGCATTTCGTCTCCTTCTGACCTCCGTTGGATTACGGTCGCTCGGCGGGAAGAGGCTGGCCGCTTGCAAATTAGCGACAGCCGGCCGCGTGTCAACATGTCTCTCCTACCGTAATCCAATGCAAGACGACACGGCTGTCAGGAATTTGTTAAGGATTTTGAATTGAGGACAGTTGGCCCATTCTCTTTGGGGGAGCTATATGTCTCTGTGACTCGCCACCTGCGTCCAAGTGGCTGCCTATGTTCCCTCTTTATGCTTTTTCCTCCTCTTCTCTTTCGCCCATCTTCATCATCATCTGATTCTCAACATATACCTCTTTTTCTCTATTGTACCTAATACTACATGCATATGTACACGCAGTTCTCTCTGTTTCCGGGTTTCTGTTAACGGTCTTTATACTGACTATATCTGAGTTTGTGTGAATCTATTCCTAATGATGTTATGTACATATTTCTTGCTCGTAAACTTTTCTTTGCTTTTGCAATTCAACTTGTTTTCCCTGCCTGAACCCCATTTCGTCTAAAAAATCTGTTGGATCAGTCACCTCCCCTTGTGGTCATCGCCCCCGTTGTGTGCGGTCGGCGAACTCACGCGCGCCGAAAAACGCGGTGGGTCTTAAAGGTTTCATTGTGTTTGCTTGCGTTTTCTTCTTCGTCTCTCAGATGTGTTCGATGTCTGTTTGTTATTCCAAAGCATTCGCAGCGCGAGCGCCTGCGGTCATTGCAGGTTCGCCAGCTTAGCGCACGCATTCCCGATACGGCCACTTTTTCCCAGATCACTCCTCCAAGCATGTTATACCCATTTATAATAAACAGTACAAGTTCCCACATCAAAGTTTTTTCTTGATAACTTTTATCGTCTGTGCTAGGCCCATCTGCTCCCTCGGCAAGGCTCATTCCTGAGCTTCCGTAGCGCAATGGGTGTAATATGAAGGTCATGAGTTCGGTCCTCACCGGGACCATATCTTTTCCGTTTTCATTGTAATTTCTGTTCTTCTAAATTACTTTACTTATTTAGTTTCAAACTATTTCAAATTCTCCTTTTTCTAATGTTGAAGGTAATTCTTACCTTCAACTAAAAAAACATTCATAGGTCAGACTCCAAATCTTCCACCGCGCCCTCTAAAATGAAACTCGTCGCCCCTTTTTAGCCCCTGCTCCTTGAAAATGCGCACAAACGTGGGTGCGAAACCCACCAAAGTGCGTTTGTTTGGCTGGCTCACGCCGAGCAATGATACTCGCATTGTTGACTTTTCTTGGTGGACGCTCGGTTTTTTAGTGGCTCGGCCGGACCGGCGAGAGTCGCCCTTGCACGAAAAAGGACATAACCTGGAGAGGCCAGGGCGAAAGTTTGAACCTTAAAGAACGGCCTTCTCTCACAAAATCACTGACACACACTCTCTCTCCTCCTTTCTTTGTCTTCCCCTCCTTGCCTAATGGAAAAGCGCAAGAAAGTGGCGCCGGGGCTTGCAATTATCCTCTGAAACACTGGAACTGGTATCCGGACGGCGTAGAAAGTTGCCGCCAGCCAAAACACGCAAATAACAAAGAGGAATTATCCGATTTCCCGGGAAACTCAGGTTTCGATGTTTGGCTTTTTCTTGGGCAGCGAAGTTTTACTTTATAAACTGACTTTACTTTTGAGGTTGCATTAGTTCCGCGTATTCTTAGTTGTCGCAATAAGCTACCAATTCCACTAGTGTTCCTCAGATACCTCAGCAATTTACAAAACAAACATTACATGTAAAGAGGTTTTAATATAAATGTTTAGTTGTTGAAAGTTCTACATTTGCCTTCGCTACCTTTGCTCCATCCTTTATAGACTGCCGGTCACACTCTATGTCAATGGGCAAGATCCCTCTGCCGGTTTCTAGGCATCAGAAACCTTCAATCTGTACCTTTGAAGATGCTCTCGCGGATGTATTATCCGTCTAGACAAAGGTTGTCTCTTTGTATTTGGTTTCTTGCAATTCCGATCTGCCTGCGGATCAAAACCTGCAATTCGGATACCAACGTTGACCGAGTGGCCGACTTTGACCTTGTACCGTTCAATTGCGTTGGACTACCGTAATTCAGTTTTTTTGCAGGCGCATAATGGAAATTCCCCTGTAAACGGTGTCCAGAAAATGTCCCAACGGCGTCTGTTGTGCCCTTCTCCCTGTTGCTTGTGTTGCAGCTGCAACTTAGCCGCCGACGAATACCAGTTCGCGCGGCCAGATCCGCCGAGGCACAAACACACAAATATCCAAGTTGTTAGGCCCCGGTTGTTGCCTTCCTGTCGCCACCTCCCTCACAACAGCCCTTCCGGTCCTCCCCTCCTCCTTTGGGAGAGATGTACCGTTCAATTCAACCGTCGTTTTCTTGACCCCAATATTTGTCTTAAACTCCTTCTTCTACCGACTAACCGTCTGTGTTTCAGCGTTGGCTGCTTCCAGACGGCCATTGCACTTATCTCTAAATTCCCTCTGTCAATCGGCCACAGTCAACTTTGTCTCGGGTGGCACGTATGGCTTTCCTATCTGACAGGCGGGGAAAACCAATGCGTCTAGGCATAAGACTTCAGTTTCACCTTTCTTGCATTTTACGGAACATCCGTTATGAAACCAATATTAAACACAACCTAAGCTGATTGGAAGGTGTCAAATAGAATTTAACATAGTTTGAGCCTTTTGAGAATATGGTCCCGCACGTTTCATCCATTGGGTCTTTTTTGCAGGTCCCTAGCATAATTGAAAAGAAAAGGGCAAACAATGAAAGTTGGGTAAAAATTGAGCAAGAATAAGTCGTTGTCATAAAAACACGCCCGTTTCTTGATGATCTGCATATGAATGGCCCCTTATCCTGATTATCATTTACGAGTCAAAAAAGATGGAGAATGGAGCGTAAAGGGTGGGATGCAGCCTACCGCCGCCGTCGCTTCCCACAATAAAAGCAACTTTATTGGAGCTCCGACGCCTACCTACCGTTTGGACGCTCTGTTTACACACAATTCCCTTTTATTAATTGCTTCTGTACACCTGGGGATGACTTTTGGCGTTAAAATAGGGTGGAATTTGAACGATAAGAAGAGAAAGAGAGAGCGAGAGAGAGAGACAGAGATTTCCCTATTACCTTTGAGTTGATCTATTTCCCCATCAGATTTTTGGTCCCCGCTCCTTTTCTTCTAAAAATCGATGCCCTGGGGGTGATTAGTTGATTTCTGGGCCGTTCGCCTAATGTTATCAGTGGCAGACCTGGCGAGCATTGAACACTTCCACTCATGGCCAGGTTGCCTCCGGGCAGGAAATATCACGTAGTTGGAAGAGACGCAGGTCAGAGACAGATAAGAGACACACTGTGCTTACGCAGCTCTCTGAGGGAGCCTGTCAGCGAAATAGACAAGGAAGAAGCGAGAAGTACCAAGAGAACATTAGGCCACGCCCCATTTTTCATTCAACACACTGTGATTTTTAAGACACAAGTTGAATGCATCATGCAAACCTATCCACAAATATTTCAAGGGGGGAAAGTTTTAGTCCATCTTGATTTTGAGTACGGTATGTAAAAAAATAAAATAAAAAAATACATGGAAGATTTGAAATTAAATGAAAACATTTGGTCACTTCCATTTTCTCTATTTCAAAATAGCGTCGTTGAAATCAGCTATAGGATCAACGTTCCATGAGGTCTTTTCTTATTTTGAAATTTTGATGCCGAATTGTTTTAATCCAAAAACTCCTTTTTGTTTCCCCTAGACTCCGTCTGTCATCATTTCGCGAGGAATAATCCTTGCTCCAGCCTGGTTCCAGTCCCCGCAGTTCGTTCCACAGAGACCGTGGCGCGCTTATCAGAAGCGAACTTTTTTGTGTCTCCATTATTGACTCTACTTTTTTTCGGCGGAAAGCGACCCCGCGTAGGCTGTCGAAGAGCCTTTTTGAGCTCCTGATAAGAAAGGAGATAAACCCGGATAGTTCATGAACACTTGTTAACAGTAATGTTTGCATCAGTTACAGCGCGGTGTTTCTTTATATTCAGTCGCGGGCATTTTGATTTCGCGCCTCTATAGCTCAGTGGCAGAGCGTCTGTCTCGTAAACAGAAGGTCGACGGTTCAATCCCGTCTGGAGGCAATGTTTTTGCCTGAGAACAGGAGCCATGAAATACTTTACTATACGTATGCCTAGGAGGAACTATTTTGGGCTCAATGTTGCTAGTAAGCTGCGACCAGTTCTTCCGGGGCACTCGTGTGGCATGTTTTGTGATCGTCGTAGGGCAGGGCTAAAAGCGTCTGGTTTTTCTCCTATCTATCCGCCACTTTACAGACTGCCAGCCGTGACCAGTGAAAGTGCTCCCACATCCGGCCTTGGCGCCCTACGGCATTATTCCCTAACAAACAAGTCACACACAGTCTTTCTGGTACTCGTTCTAAGTCTCACAAACATACGTTTACTGATATCAGTTTTCAAATCTCAGGGAACATTCGATTTGAACGATTTACATCAATCCTGGGGTTATCAGACCCTACCGTATTTGCGCGCCATTGTATGTCAGCTGGAGCAGTGCGCAGGATAATAATTAGATCAAAATGCTCCCAGGTTCGAATCCTAGTCACAAATCTTTGTATCTCGAAATTTTATAAACATGCGTTGTCCTTGCCTGTGAATATTCCTGTGAATCTTCTAAATTTCATTTCTGAATCGATGTTTTCAGGTTGGCTTTTAGGAGGGCAGAAGGAACGCATTGGGCGGTTACCATCTGACCGCTTTCCAGGTTCGTTATCTTTCTTTAAAACTTCAAACATTAAAACTTACATCTTTTGCCTTTGAAAGTGAAAACTAATGTTCGTTGTCTTTTTAAAACTCGCTTTCTCACGCTTTTCCTGAAACTTGCAGCTGTTTTCACTGAGCGCCGCCGTCGGCGACCGACCAAGCGAAAACACTCGCAGCGGATCAGGTTACGGTAGCGCCCCCGCCCCTCCCCACGGCTGGCAGCAATGGCCACCGGCTGGCAATTAGGTCGCAAATAAGCGGGGAGGGCTAGGCTCTTTGGGCGGTTGAAGTCAGCCGGTGAATAATGGACGACGGCTGAAGCGCGGCCTATTCTAGCCAAGAAAAACAAGGCACGGTAACCGCTGGGAACGGCCTATTATGGCAGCGGCATTTCTGAGTGTTTGGAGACTTCCGACTTTACTCGCACAAGAGCCCCGGGGCTCCAGTTTCAGAACAGAACCTACTTTATTTAATGAATGCGTCTGTCTTTCTGTCTGTATCTCTCTCTGTCTCTCTCTCTTTCTCTCTCTTCTTGACCAACACTTGCGTCTTTCTGCTTTTTAACTTAATTAAACCCCGCTTGGACTTTTTTTCCAAATAATAGAAATAGCTGACCTTTTTTCCATACCTCACATTTCACGAGGTCCAGCGTACTACATGGGTGATCAAGCATGGCAAAGGCCAATTTGGACAAGTCTTCCGATAGAAATTTAACTGTTAAAATGTCAGTTTCCGTAATTATAGGTAGGGAACAGCTAGGTTTGATCATTTAAAAAAACAATTTTGTTTCAGAAAATAGAAATTCCAAGCATAAACGAGACCCCAAAAACATTATGTTCCTAGGTGAAGTTGCTAAAGACACATTTAAAAAAGAACTATACTTGTTTTGAAGAGGCTGCGCTAGAAACGTTAAGGAACCCATTCTGTCTATCGGCTCTCGACTTGTCCATGCACCTTGAGCTGTGCTTCTGTTTACGCCTAGTACAGCTTAGGATGCTTTCTATTTTTAGTTGATAAGACGTTCCGAAGGCAGAAGGGCATGCTGGGCATTTCCCTTTATCAAACATGACACTTTAAATAGCAAAATAGCCACCCAAATTTTCTAGACATTTGTATAGATCAAGGGCGTCTTCCATAACTTATGTTAGGGGTTCTTATACAACCCAGCTCACCCAAAAGAAGACCTTCTGTTAGGATGCGTCGAATATGAAAGCTCAGTTGCAACACTTTTGGACTCCAAATGTTGGTCTGATGAATGCAAAACATCTGCAGAACGGTGTTTGATGGCCGTTCGGTTGTTTGTTTCATTCGAAAGTTTCAACGTTTTCCACTGTGTGTTCAGAGCCTATTTGCTTTTGATACGGACAGCGACCGCGGGTGAAAATGAGCTTGTTTTCCGTTGAAAAACAGTCTTCCTGGTCCCAAATTTCGAACCACGGCTTGTGGACCTCAGGGAATTCGCAAAGGCACGCCGCAGCCGTGACACCTTTGCCATTACCATTTCGATCGGCCCATGAAGTTCTGGGGATTTATAGAACTTATACTTAACTTAGTATTTAGCGTAGGCTCGTAATAAGTTCAACTTTTTTAAGTCTTGGCAGAGAGATCCCCTGGGACTCGCTGGATTGACAGTTTGACTGGGTGGTCTGTGTAGACGAACCGAATGGGGCCGGACCGTGAGAACCATGCCGCACCGACAGCAGAGCGTGACGCCAGGAGTTTTGATGGATCGCTTAAGATCCTTTGAAATTCTGTCTCTAAAACCCCTTCTGGAATCACAAACCCCGAGGTTGTTATCCTTGTTCAGTTACCTCTGAAATCCGCTGCCTTCCTCATTGTGGATTGCGGGGTTTGACACACACTTGAGCCCTAGAGATATTCCCAGCGTGTCCCAGTGTGTCGTATGTTTTCAAAGTTTAGTCTCTTCCTTCGCCTGCCACAGCCATTCGATTGAATCCGTGGCTTTGCTTATTATGCGCCTGAATCGAAGCTGTGTGACTAAACTTTTTATCGCGGAATCGGGCGCCGTTCGTCGACGGCATCCATGCGGTGTAGGCGCTGATACGGAGGGATACGGTAGCCCTTCCATAATTCCCAAATAATCCCCCAATTGTTTTTGTTTCTCTTTTCTCAACGATGAATCGGATTATGTTGTTAGTTTCGAACGGTTTATAGTCTGGAAGAGAAAGAATTTGGACAGCCATTCTGGATAGAGGAACGACTGTTCTGAGTCCTGTTGCACGCACCCGTACCACCTCGGTCGCAAGGTTTTACAGGTACATTTGAATTGAGTATTAAAGTATCGTAGTAAAAGCTAAAGCAAATACGTGTATTTGTTGACGTTGTGCATAACAAAATGGAAGTCAAGTAAAACTTTATCCCTTGCCCTCCCAGGTTTCTGTGTTTTGTAGTTAATCCAGGCGTATTCGAGAAGCAAAGTGGCTCCGGAAGCAGCTTAGTCAGCTGCCCTTTCCACGGCTTGCCCTTGAGCCCACCCATGTTTTCCGCGGTTCTCCAAACCCTTCGGGTACAATCGCGTGCGGTCAGATACAACTTTTTCGTTCGCTTAGACCACCCAGGCAGGCAGGGTGACCGTAGCCTCTTTTTCCCCTGCCTGCCCCTGGCTCTGCCTCCCAACCACACGCTATAGTCCCCCAGTCGCCCTCTCCGAATGGTTCGAAGGAAGAGGTTGGTTGACGACCATTTCGGTGTGGTTAGCTTGTTGTTTATTGAAACAGCGCTTGATAACGGCCGAGTAGAAATACAAACAAAACCTGAAAACTTTCGCACGTGACCATTCCTTAGGTCGCCGTCACTTCAACAGGCGCGAGCCCTTGCACTTCGCCGCTTCCGTAGCGCAGTAGGCAGCGCGTCAGTCTCATAATCTAAAGGTCGTGAGTTCGATCCTCACCGGGAGCATATCTTTTGCTTTTGCCCCGTCCACTTCCGAATATCTGGGGAAGCCTGAGAACCTGTCCCCAGTATTAAAATAGCTGGGGTGTTTTCCTCCTGGGCTGTTTTTGCTACACTATTTAACTTACTGCAGTGGCTGGCGCGAGTAGGTGCTCAAACAAATCTGAGCAAATATAGCTGGAAATCGAGGAAAACAGGCCAGCCGGGTGCCACGCCAATGTTGAAAAGTGTTTTTCCGCGCTACCGTATTTTTTGGCTCCCACATGTTGTTCTGATTAGAATTAGGTCATTTTGTCTAGATGCTGGATGGAAGCAACTGAACCTGACTACTTTATAAAACAACCTTCCATTCCCCTTGGGTTTCAAATTGTCTTCAATGGTCTTCAATGGTTACAAAGGACCTTACTGCCACTTTTAACTCAGCTGTCGGTAAGAGCGGCTGGCCGTAAGCTGACGAGCCTCGAAGTTGCCAGCCGTTTCCTCTCACTGTATCTCTTGCTGCCAGCCGGCTGGTTCAAATCTATCCCCAGACGGCGGCGATTCTTCCCATTGAAAAGGGCATGCAGCTGGGTTCATTTTTTGTGCCAGCCGACTGGTACCAGTCATTCTAGGCTGCGAACAGCCGCCAGCTGCACTTACTCTTACAGCCAGCCGGAAACACCATAGATTAGGCTTCTTCGGCTGTCAGCTATACTTTTCTACGCGATTTGGAGTCTTCCGTGTCGAGTGTTATTTTATCTGGCCTACTTAGTAACAGAAAGATTTATATAACACGTGAAGTATTTAAAACAAAGAAAAAATCACTTGCTAGCTGGCAGCTGACTGTTGTTCTCACTGACAGTCGGCTGGCAGTAAAAAATAGTCTAGAACCATTCTGGCGCCTACACACTGCATGACAACGCATTTGCCTTTGTAACACCTTCCGGCTGGTAGTAACTTCATCTCCTGTCAGAGAGGCAATAGACGGTCTCCCTTTCTCTCTCACTCTCTCTCCCTCTCTCTCTCTCTCTCTCTCTCTCTCTCTCTCTCTCTCTCTCTCTCTCTCTCTCTCTCTCTCTCTCTCTCTCTCTCTCTCTCTCTCTCTCTCTCTCCTTCTTCCCTCTATCCCACGGGCACCCTTATCTCTCCTATCGATGTCTCTTCTGTTGGCGTCTGCACGTCTTCTCCCTTGTTTTCGTCTGTAATCCACACTACAAACAACTTTGTTTCCAACCAGTGTCTATCCTCCTCTTTCGACCTCCGTTTCATATCACAAACTACCGTAATCTCCCATGATTTCCGTTGTGCCAGTCGGCTGTCCACTGTACAACGTTATCTGTGTGGTTTAATTAACCATTCTAATGTAAATCACCCGAAATGAGCGTTCTAATACGCTTTGTCCACCTGGGAACGCCAGCCGACTGCGCCGAACGACTCTGCCCAGCTACCGTAATCCAGCCGCCGAGTTCTCCCTTTGTGTGTTTGCTTTCCTGCGCCCACTTGATTTCAAAACAATGTTTCAAGAAGGAAATTGCAATCTGATATCAACCGGCAGTCTTGAAGACTATGCCAGCTCGAAGAGCTGCTGTCACCAATGGTGCTTCCTCCCTAATGTCAGCCAAGCAACCAAATTTACAAGCAAAACTTCTTCTCGCGGTTGCAAAAAAGTGATAAGCGGCTGGCGGTCTGGAAATAGAGGAGGCTTCCAACCTAAAAGTGATGGATTTTTGTGACTGCTGCCAGCCGATTACTTCCAGCGTATGTCAGCAGTTGCATCAGTTCGTCGTGAAATCCGCCCTGTTCTCAAATCTGTCCACTTCTGGCAACGCGGTGACTACAAATTATGAAAGAGTACGAAATGACTGATTTACCAGCTGGCAATAACCGATCAGCCGGTCACTGCTGCCAGCTGGCACTGTAGATACTACAGCCTTCTTCTAGTTTCACGCGCTGACTCACTGCTGCCAGACTCCCTGTTACATCATTCAAACGGTCAATGGTCCACAGTCAGCCGGAAATCTGTGTGTTACCAGCCGGCTGTCTGAAAGCGCCCAGTCCGCTGGTTTTAATTCCATGAATAGCTTTCACTGAGGTGCCTTTTGGAAACGGATTTCCTCATGAATTCCCCCGTTTCCAAGTATTTTCTAATCGTCCGAATGAGCGTAATCAGGTCGCAGCCTTTCCGGATCTCATTTGGATTGCCTTCTTTGGGCTACAGTAGTCTTCAGCTATTTTTACCGCCAGTCGGCTGGGCCAACGTTCAGAGGCTGGTCGCAGCGCGCGCGGGTGGCAACACAGAAAGGCAAATATTTTTGTTTTTTCGGTGTTTTCAGTCTAGCGGCGTCGTTTTGTTTGCTCTGTGTATGTTGCTCTCCTCTCGTTGTCACAGGAAGCAGGGAGGTAAAAGCAACAACCTGGCAGTCAAAACAACGAAAGACCACATTTCGAAGTGATCAACTTTCTCTTTCTCAAGTTTTGGACAAAGGAAGAAGATGATTGAAAGCCCCTTGGACGGATAGGCTAGGGAGTGCACTGATGCACCGCCTGTTCTAATGAGTCATCCGGGAAAAATGACTGGGATGTTCTGGAATGAATTCATTCTTTCGTGGCAAATTCATAGTGCATTGGGGGACAAAGAGTATTTTGCCAGGCGGCGGGCACGCAAAAGTACGAGTACACAGGAAATGCGCCCCAACCGCGCCTAATTGTATCAATACCGCCAGAACATCAACGATCCACCTTCTTTTTGCTCGTACCTCTATTTTTATATGTAAAACACATTGATGGGTTTCATAGGCCCAGCATAGAATGAACAAACTAGAGCGTCCCTGCGCGCTAGCTTCGCGAGGAACCTCGCATCCCTTGCCAATACGCAAGGTTTCCATGTGTCCTTTGATACAAAATCAAAAGAATTTATAGAATTACTCTTTCGGGTGTGAAACGGGCCTAATTCGTCGGTTGTCGGTCCTATCGGACGCCGGGCGCTGCGGTATTAGGGGTAAGCCGACGAGGATTAGGCTGCAGCCTACCGCAATGGCACAACCTTTTCCACCCACTAACACCCCCAAAATAATATTTTATTCACTTTTTGTTACATTAGAGTTGTAATTGGAATACTTTAATGTTTCAATTACTAGGAATTTAAGAAATCACTGATTGCATGGAATGTCCATCTGAGTTGCGAGTAGACTTTGCGACGCAGCTGAAACAGCAGGCTTTATACCCTTACTCTAGCAGCTTTTGATCTTCCCTCCATTGACCTTAAAAAACGTAAATTCCTCAACATCATTTTCAGGTTTTGCAAATCAACGTTTCACATCAGACCCCCAGAAGGAAAAGTCATTGCAGAATGCCATATCTTTTGCACTTTTGCCGAATGTTCTCCCATAAAATCGATATCCTACGGTACTTATCTGGCGGGAACTTTGAACTGAACGCCTGAGGCTATTATCTATTCGGCCTGTGTGGAGCACATTTGCCTTATCTAGGCTAGACGCAGCGCCTATCAATGTAAGCTCGCAGAAGGACACCTCTTCTGCCACCCGACTGCCGCCAGGAACACATTGGTAACCCATTGCATCAGATTCAAGTGCATCAAACGCTGCTAGGCAATTAGGCCACGCCCACTTTACCTATCTTTCTGGGTAGCCACGCCCACTCCTTATCATGTTTTCCGACTGGGATGATTTTTCCGGGTTCATAACGACCGAACTACGCATAGAACCTGGAAAATCATCATTGTTAAACTTTAGACTTTAAAAAACGAGCTCCTTCTATTCCTCAAATTCGGCTTTTTTAAATTCTACCCCAAAATCTGCAGGAGCTCTTTTTTCTTTCATTAGACCTTCACATAGATTTTGTAAGCCCCACCACCAAATATACTTATTTTCCCATTTGTCCTTGAAATGAGATAAAAGTGCACATTTGCATATCAGGCGCAAACATTCAGCCTTGCTATCAAGATCCGTAGTTCAGCACAGAAAAGAATGGCCTAGAACAAGGATGCAAAAATTTAGCCACGCCCATACCCAATAATGACAAATCTACTGTCGCTTAATTATACTATTTACAACTTTGTTATGCATTTTTAGAAAACAACTGATTTAAGAATAGTCCAAAATCATAAGAATAATCAAACGATGTTTTAACCTTTTTTATTTGAGGAAAGCAGTGTTCCGTGGTCAAATTGAGCCCCGCCCCCATCACTATACTTTTGCAAGTTTTCGAAGCCAGGCGATAAAAGTGCAACATTTGCATATCACTCCGGCCGTTGCTATCAAAGTTCGTAATTCAGACCACAAAGCTTAGATTCGCTGTGGCGCCGAAGGGTCCAGCCTGACTGCCTTATCGGGTGGCACTAGGGTTACGGTAGTTGGCGCAGTTCTGGCTGCCACCTAAGCACAAACCACACCTTCAGTGATCTAATAAAGGCAAAGACCAATAGGGAAGAATTCCTAAACTAGACAAAACATCTAGCTTTCTCGCTTTTGCAGTGCTGTTTTCCCTCGAAAATTCGGATTTTACGGTTTTTTGGGATCAAAACAAAGGGTGTTTTCGGTGTTTTCCAAGGCGCTCTGGATGCGTGCCAGATGGCGGACCCTTCGAAGCGGCGCCAGCCTGTTTTCCTTGATTTTCCTGGACGCAATCCGTACTAAATCCACTTTTCTAAAGAAATCTCTGGATTTCCGCAATGATCTTAGAGTTAGCGGTTCCAGACAGAAAACAGACGGGGATTCTCTAAAGTTGTTTATTTTTATGATTTTGCAGAAGAAAATCTGAAAAAAATGCGATTTTCCATAACGGCGTTGCATCTGATACGCGCCACAGAGGGGCGGGGTCTATTTTGCGGCAGCGGCTACGGTTTCGAGAGAGATAAGCAGGTTCCCACCTACACATAAAAGACGCTACTCTTCAGTAAGAAACATGTTTTCTATTATTTTCTGTGAATTTATTCGGCCATCTGTCCGTTGTTTACGGACTGCGCGCTGTTTTCCACCTCATCCCGCCTGTCTGGAAGCCTTTGGCCATTTCCGGCCTGGATTTAGTGGGATCTCCTAAATTCCGACCACTCCCTTGTTTTTACCCCTTTTTACATTCCCCTGCGGAATTCTGGATTCTGCCGATCGAGAAACGTTCCTGACGGCTGATTCATGGCTTCCATTAGGCTTCGGTCACCGAAACATGGCGATCAGGCTAAAAGCCGCTTTCAGGCTTTGGCGTCGATACGAAAACATTACTCTTGACGCAGTCTGACCCGCTTCATCTCCTATCGCTTCCCGGAAGAGATTCTACCGTTTCTCTTTTCACATCCAAAAAGAACATTTCTCAGAAGGTTTAAAAAGCCGGCGCGTTGTTACTGGCATGGTCAACTTTTTTTTCCATTTCAAAATTCTTGATAAATTTGCAGTGAGAAACAACTTTTGAAGGTTTTTTTTAATAAAACGGAATTTGAAAACGCGATTGGGTGTTGCTTTATAAATCACGCGTGCCATCTCCTTGTCGTTTCTTTGGGGAAAACTTTACTTTCAAAAGCAAGGAAAATTCCTAAATATAATTCAACTTTAGAGTGTGGCCCAGGAAAGTGGTGTTTTTGCGAGCACATTTTTAGCAAAAATCTTTCGGGATAAAAAGGTACTTAGCCCATTTGCACGATAGATTTAACAGATTTCGTTTGATTGGTGGCATCAAAACACAATTTCCAAAAAAAACTATATAGGAAATTATAATGCTGCGCTTAGAATGGGGTCCCAAATAAAACGAATGGTTCATGGGTTGTAGTCCCTTCCGCTGTCTTCTGCCATGACTCATTCTCCTAGTGATTTTTCCAGGTGATGCTAGTCAAAAGTTTTTCTAGAAGAACTGATTTATCTGCCTCATAAATCTGTCCAAATGAGCAACTTACGCGCGCTTCCAAAGCCTCTCGGATTACGCTGTGGCGCGCAGAATGACTGATGGCTCTGTACTTACACGCACAGAATAAACAACACGCCTTGGATTTCACTCACTCTTTGAGTTGTTGAAAGAAGGGCATTTAAAATTCACTTTCATTTATATTCAAAACTGGAAAGCAGATGTACCATGCCGTCACTTTGAAACGCCCTACTGCCAGCCAGCAAATCTTTTTTCGGGACTCAAACTTGCGTAGATTGCCAAAAGATTAGATCTTCTTAGGAAATCTTCAATTTGTCATACACAAAGTTGATTTAAAGGTTCTTTTCTCACCGATTTCAACATTTTATGACTAGTTTCGCCTATCGCAGGGGTTTTCCTGGACTAGATGCATTACTCAAATTTCATTATACGGCCTTTGCCAAGTCCATTGATATTACTGGACGTTTCCATTAGTTTTTAGATTACTTAAATGTTAAGTGTTTAATTTCCAGAATGATGGTCGCTAACATGGCCAACACAGCGGCACAGACACCGCCGACGATGGTGATTGCACCTCCGGTGGTTCAGAATCTGTCGACCGCCCTTCAGCCATCGCCCACGGAGAGATTGAATGCAAGGTTGGACAGAAAAAGAGAGAGGGGGAGAGGGAGAGAGGGATAGAGAGAGATAATAGAGCCATTCCTCTTCAGCAGCGCCTCTCCCACAAACACCTCTGCCTCCGATGGTTCCGCCGTGTCTGGCCTGGACCTGGCCGCCCTGATCGCGGCCACCCAGCAGTCAGTGAAGCAGGAGGGCTTCTCTCTCGTCAAACAACAGGTAGGCCATCTCAGATGACTCTTAGCTCAAACTACTCTCTCTTATCTGGGTTGTTTAAGTTCCAGCCCTGGTTTGCGTATGATGCAATTGATAGTGGCTGATCGAAGATCAGCATCAGATTGATTGTTCATCATTTCAAGCTTTGATCTCCTAAATCAGACAAGGAGAATCACAAGAAAATGCTGAAAGTTTATATTGAAATCAAGTTTAACTTTAGCCTTCTAGTCTTTCCAGAGAATCCGGTGAAATCCTTCGTTCTCTGAGCGTATCCCAAGTTCCTCTTCTTTAAAAAAAATCTTTATTTCCAATCTCTAAGCCGCTTTTCCACCGGAAGAGACGGGGTTCGTCCTCTCAAATCAGGTGATGCAAGCTTATCTCGAAAACTTGCTCGGCGGCAGAACACCGACAACTGGCGGCAATCAACTGCACAACTTTTCACAATTAAGACTTAGCCCGGCTTGATCTTATGAATTGTGGGATGGATGTTGCAGTAGACAATGACCTCAAAACTATTCAGCTACTGTAGTCTTCTGCAATTGAGACAATCTCGCAGTTTGGTGACACTGTCATCCGTAAAATCGTCTTAACTTGTTCTCTGTTTAGAATCGACTAATAGAATTAGTTGACACACAGTTCCGGCTGCAACCGAAGGAAGACAGAGATCGTAGCTTCGTTTGTTAGTCTTCGGAGATAAGAATTAGCCATCGCTGCGTATGCTAATTCAGGGTGACTGACAGACGGTGATCTCTGTCTTTTTGGTTGGTGAAAGGTTTTGGAGGCAGAGGGACATACTGAAAAATCATCTATAAAAATTTACTCAGACAATCAATAGCAGTCAACTAACATATAAATGAGCTAAAAGTTTATTATTGACAACCATCAATCAATTGCTTGGATGGCTTGATTATGCCTAGGTTGTAGCCATGTCTCGTAAACCTGATAAAGGAATGGTGATGGGGATGCTTTTCGTCATGTTCATTTCTTTGCACCGTTAGTGGGCGTAAGCACAACTGTGAATTCTGAACCCTTGAATCGTGTAGAATCGCCAGGTAGACCAGAGGTAGATTCAGAAAAGACTGGATTACTTTTGCCACCACGTGGGTTGTCCCTTGTGCACAGATTACAGGGTAGGAGTGGTATCAGTTTTTGAAAAAGACACCCACCATTTCCATGAAATGTCCTATCTTTCAGGTTAAGGTTTCGTGCCAAGTTACTTTCGGTCTGATTCTACTTCAACCTCAGCCTTGTTTGTAGTAAAGGAAAGCTAAAACTCCATGTTTTTGTGAGCTCGAACATTGATTTGCGAAGAGTTCCGTGTCTGCAGTCGGTCGTAAAGGAATTTCCCTGACAGGCCATATTCTGAGAATCTTCTGCCGCCTGCCACTGATAGGACGGTCGTGGCAGACGCCCGATAAGCTCATTCGCGACCTCTTTCTGCCGTTATCGCCTCCCGCTGAATGTCGTTCGTCGATTTGGTGCACACAAGCTCCCTTCAGGTCAACAGCTACTGTCTGGACTAGTAACTTTATTAGATGCTAACTAAAGACATGCGTACTATAGCTCTGGGGTCGTCGTTAGTGCAGCGTATCATCTTATAGACTGTGACCGGCAATGGATAACGCGTCTGTCTACGGATCAGAAAGGTAGGCAGCCGCGTTATCCATTGGGTTCGAAACCTGCGTGAAACTTTTGCTTATTTTAACATGCCATCATTGTCAGCTTTTCCTAATGTTACTGACCAGAAAGAAAAAACCCGCTACGCGGGTTTTTACTTTCTGGAGTAGGCGGCCTTCGGCCGCCTCTGAGTTAATTTGCTGTTTATGAGGGCGGCCTTCGGCCACTTGAACGGGCGGTCTTCGGCCGCTTCAACGGGCGGCCTTCGGCCGCTTGATTGGGTGGCCTTCGGCCGCTTGATTGGGCGGCCTTCGGCAGCAGAAGTATCAATTGTACCCCACCAGAAGTTAAAGCTTTCCTTCTGGTTTCGGCGGCCTTCGGCCGCCTCGGGGCCACTTCGCGACCCAACGGACAATAACGTTAGCGGGTGAGCGCTCGGGTCGGGTACCAAAGTGCGGCCGACCGCTCCGGCGCTTCGCGCCTCCACGGATGGCGGCCGCACTTTGGTACCCTCCCCTCGCTTAATCACCGCGCACCCATTTCTATCCTCTGGAAATGAGAAGGCCTATTCATAGAAATTTCACGTTGCGCTGCTAACCAAGAGAGAGAAAACCTTCAAATGTACACTGCGGGCCATAATTATACGGCCACCTTTCTCTGTTAAATTTTAGTCATTGCGAAAATTTCTAAAATAGTATGCTATCATCCATTGGATTTAGCATCCATTTATGAAAAGATTCCTTTTTGAAAATCGGAATTTCATTGACATACGACTCTGTCACGTCCGTTCCCGCGAGGGCCCTTGTTTCAGCATAAGAAGGTAAATTTTTCTTGGTGTCAAAACAGACACCATTCGAGAGAGCACAAAAAGTTACCCAAGAATCTGTTCTTGCTTAATTTTACAAAAACATTTGTATCGAGCAGAACGGTTTGTAAAAGCAATTCTTGGGATAAAACGTTGGGTATTCAAATGAAGAATAATGAAAAGTTCCCGTTTGATGGCCAAAATTTATGTTTTCTGTTGCACAGTGCTCAAAACAGAATTTTTTGTAAAATTAAACAAGAACAGATTCTTGGGTAACTTTTTATGCTCTCTCGAATGGTGTCTGTTTTGGCACCAAGAAAAATTTACCTTCTTATGCTGAAACAAGGGCCCTCGCGGGAACGGACGTGACAGAGTCGTATGTCAATGAAGTTCCGATTTTCAAAAAGGAATCTTTTCATAAATGGATGCTAAATCCAATGGATGATAGCATACTATTTTAGAAATTTTCGCAATGACTAAAATTTAACAGAGAAAGGTGGCCGTATAATTATGGCCCGCAGTGTATATAAGGATTCATTGAAGAAACATCTAAAAAATTAAGTTATGATAGTTTGTAAGAAAGGAAATGTTTCAGTCATTCTTGAGCCCCAACTCAAACCCGTAATTTAGCGAGCGTTTGGTCAAAGTTTGCGTCCAGCTTATAATTCTGCAGAACCAGCCTTTCTGGATAACTGTTATCAGAGGGTCTGGCACGCAAGTTGGAAAAAGACGTCTGTGCACAAAACTTGTACACTTCTGGAGGCAAGGGTAGTCTAAATAGGTCTTCTAGAGAGGGATGATGAATGTTCCAGTGGAAAGTGGATGGGGAAGCTCTAACATCCCTCTATTGAAAGAAGTTAGTTAAGCACAATAAGTCACTATTGACATTGCATAGCCACAAGACTTCCAATAGTCTTTTCCTCAGATTAGAGATTGATTTAAAGAACGAACAAAGTTGATTGACAGAAGGGAATTCAGAACCCCTGATAAGGTGTCTCTTCGCTTTGTTGTAGCTGTGTTTCATTGGTCGATTGTGGAAGTCGTCTGGCTGTAATCTGCACGCCACGGCACATAATCAGTGCTCCCGCAACTTGCTCAGATTCTCTGTCTGCCTACGACTGTCTTTTTTCCATGAAATGCAACTTTTCCCATAGAAACACAAGGCTCTTCTAAACCTCCCTAGTCTTAAAAACATATTTTACCAGTTACAGTACCCCGTCTCAAGTGAGTCTGTGCTTCGTGGCTCGTTTTCGAAGACTCATCCCAGTAGAGACCACGCGGTTTTGTAATGCTTATCCAGGGATTAAGTCGCCGCGGATCCGCACATCTCGACGGCCGCTGCGCCGTCGGGTGATCCGTGTCGTCTCCGTCGCTGACCCAATCATGGTGATTCACTCGGCTCACCTTTCGCTTTGGAACACAAATACCTCTGTCATTTTAAACATTCACGGCTGGGAAACAGTATTCAAGCATTTAAAACACTTTTTTCTGATTAAGAGACACTTTACAATTAAAATGTAGTATAAATCGAACTTACTTTTTTACTACTACCGGGAATAGGACTTTACCGGGAATAGGAATGTTTTCTGCGACAAATTTAAAATACTACTTAAAAATCTAAGCAAAACTATTTTAAGCACACCAAGTCAGTATGAAATTATTGTAAACTTTACAGACATCAATTGATTGGTGTTTCAAATGAACATATTTTTAGAACTGATTCCAGTTTGACAAGTTGTTTAATTATGTTTTACCATAAATATCTAGCAAATCAATTAAAGTTGATTTGGACCAAATTATTATGGGGAAGTCAAGGACATTATAATCATGCATTGAAGTATTACACCTCAAATATAGACAAGTATGTTGCCATTTCTGAGGACTAAAACATAGCCAGTCTCTGCCCTTAGGCACCGGTCATTGGCCATATTTATAGCAATGTAAATGCAGTTTAATCTGAAAAAGAGACCCAGCGAACAAATGCAGAAATTACAACTCTTAAACCACAGATAAAATGGGCAGTGTTTAATGTATTCGTTGCAGGACCCACCGCCTCCTCTGCCGAATCCTCTGTTCGCCATGCCAGATGCCTCCACTCTTCTGCAGTTCTTCCAACAGACGCAGCAGGCAGCCATGCTACAAGTAATTCCAACGGATCCTAAAATTCTCACCTCTCAATTTGAGGCCGCCGCTCAGAGAGCAGTCGCCGTCCAGCAACAGGCTCATCAGCATCATCAGCAACATCAGCAGCAACAACAGCAGCAGACGGAACGAAAGAGGGTGAGCAAAGACGACGCAAATACTCGTTTGTGTGGCTAATGGATAGTTCCAATGCACCAAAAGTGTTAAAAGGAAAGTTGAAGGTAGGATCCGAACCAGCGTGCATTAGTATGGTACTTGGAACGTTGCTCCTGTACTACAATTCTTCCTATGGCTAGTAGAGAAAAGTAGCGAAAAGCAAGAATCGTACCTTTCGCGTGGAAATCTCTGGTATAAAAAATTAGCGTAATTAGCATACAATAAAAATGGAATATTTCGTGAGTGAAAGCGTTTACCAAAGAAGAATGGGTCTAAAAGAACCTCCGATGCTTCTGGAGGCGCAGAAGTTGTCGAATGAAATGGGCTTGTCGTGAAGCGGCTTCCCAGGGATCGACGTAGCCGGATGTAAGGCGACTGTGACGCAGTTTATGCTATTTTCGGGAAGTAGAAAGCAAAAATCCGTCTTACCGGGGGCTTCTGACGCAGTGTTTGACGACAGGCAGGTGGTTTTAAAGCACAGATTGCAGAGCTACCCGTGCACGTTCCAGTTCTGTGTCATCTGCCAGAAGGACGTCCATTCGTCCAAACTGCCCTGCCACATCCGACAGTGCCACGTCGCAAAACCCATGTTCCAGGTTGGTCTTTTCTAGTTTCAGAAACTGACTTTTTCTTCGATTGAAGAAAGCACCGCATTTTAAGCAGAGTTATACGTCCATTGTTTATTGAAATATTTACAGTTCCAATTCTGAAAATAGGCTCTTTTTTCAGTGTCCTGCTTGCGATTTCACAAGCACTTATTCCAAGAACAATGTGAAAAGTCACATGGTCTCCCTCCACGGACTTGCGGTCAGTCGAAACTTTCTCAATTTCACAAGGTCACTTTTCAGGGAGACCCAATTTCCTACATGGATCGCTATGCTCCTCAAGTGGAAGAATTCATGAAAATGTGTTTCCCAAATGGTAGGTTTTGAATTTTAGACCGTCCTTCTATTGCTTTGTTCATCGTTTGATAGAAAGTACGGAACAATGTCTGCGTAAATATTTTCCCTTGGGACGAAAATGATAACGTCTGACGTCAAAAAGGATAGGAAAGATATAAATTTTCATTTTCTCTGCCTTTTCCTTGCTTACTTTCAATTCGTTCAAGTCAAAGGAATTGATTTTTTTAGCGTTTATTTTACTAGGAATTTGCAATTCTTTTAAATTCTGAAGTTCTGTGAAATCATCGAAACATTCAGGGAAGTGATTAATCGAGAAATGAGTCCTTTCAGCGCCTAATCCTCTTCTTAAAATCAAGTTTCCCTATTTAATCCGACATTTTGAGTTTTCCGAAATTCTTCTAATTACGCCTGCCGAGGGGATTAGGATGAATGGGGGATTGGCGTCTGCGATCTTGAGAGCTCTGATCTACGGGATTCTATTCAAAACTGATGACTGAGGGAAGTAGCAATGGAAGATTATAACAAGGAAACTTCTTTTCCTGAGATTTAAAGGCGGTTAAATTAGCTAGCACCCACTGGGATTGAACCACGGTTGTTAGTGCGGCGCCCGGCACAACCCTGCCCTGCGTAATGCGATTCGAGGAAGTGCCGATGACTAATTCTCGGTCTCATCCTCAATTAAATTTAAATTAAATGTCAGTCTTCAACGTTTAATCCCTTTCTTTTGTTATCGAGACGTGGAAAAAGCATAATCCGATTAGATGCATTTCCACGTTCTGGGTGGGTGATGCTCAGAAATGAAAGGATTGAGGGGAAACAAAGCGTTTTCTTATGCAAAATGGAAATACATACCTCAAAAGTTAACCGAATTCGAGAGAGAAAGATAAATAGTTCTGGCTGAAAGACTGAATTTTCAGTTCGTGGTCGTGGGAGGCCAATGCAAGGCAGAGGATCGCCAAGGTCACCTGCTTCTCCACAGAATATCGCCCAGAGAAGAACCAGTCAGGGGAATTCGATGGTCAGAAGACCTTCTTTCGTCAGAGACGGAAGTGATCTGCTAGCCCTTGCCCAACAGCACCAGCAACAACAGGCTGCTCTTTTGGCACAGGCACAGAGGTGATAGAAAGAGAGAAATAGAGAGAGAGAGAGAGAGAGAGAGAGAGAGAGAGAGAGAGAGAGAGAGTATGAGAGAGAGAAGGAGCATAACTAGGGAACAATTTCAGCATCAACGCCCTCTCCATCTTCCCTCCTCTATTCAACAACAATAATAACAACAATAATAACGGTATGAAGACTCCATCCATGAACATCAAGGTTAAATTTCAATAAAGTTTGAAACTGTTGCTAATTTTCAGCAAGAACCTGAGCCGACTGAACCAGGCATCGTCTCATCTGCCTCTTCCATTGATGACGTCATTTCCAATCTTCAGCACTGTAACATTTACAATCAATCGATAGTTAGTGGTTTTTTCAGCAGTGACGAGTAGTCGCCAAATGTCAATCATTAGCACTGGAAGCCTGCGTCTTTTGGCACAGACAGTTCGCCCTGGAGACAATTGGCAGCCAAGGTTTGTTCGATAATCGATCGATATTGATTGAATGTTTAGGTACAATGCAGTTCATTTTCCTTGGACTCTGCTGAATGGAGATCAGGCCAGGGATACTGTATTCTCACTTCTCCCGGAGAAAGTAGAGGTGTGTTACTCACTCACTCACTCACTCACTCACTCACTCTCTCTCTCTCCTCTATAAAATGCACTTTCAGGGAATCCTTGCATCTGACTTCGAGCAGTTCCGCAGTCAGGGCCAGGATCTCCTGACAGCCGACCAAGTGACTGCCGTCGCCGCTGTGCGTGAGCTCCTCCAAATGCAGCCCTTTGAGATTCAGTTCGCAGTCCACCGGTAAGAAATCACCGGAGGCATTTGATAATCTAATTTAGCATGGATACAAGTATCCTGAAGTCCGTGGAAAACCTCGAGAGCCTCATTTCCATCGCTCCCTCTCCAGTCGACGCCCAGCGTCTGAAGGACTGGCAGGAGTCTCACCCCAACGCCCAGCTGACAGCCGAGGAACAGCTTCTGGTTACGGTAAGTCTTAGCAGCCGGTTGTAGTTTTATCTGAATGGCTATGAAAAGACGGGCAATCAGAGTAAGTGGCGGCTACCTGCTCATATTGGCAATAAGCCGGGACAAGTACTCAGTTTCTACGATTGCCAGCGGCGATGAGCCGCGCGAAATCGGATACTGGATCCCGTTTATTTCCTACGTCAAAAGCTGGACGACGAAAATCAGGAATTCCGACAGGAACTGGTCGGGGAGCTGGGTTTCAAGACTATTAGAAATTCAAACAACAATTCAGTCGAACGGTTTTCAGCTGGCTCAAGTCCGCCGCCTGGAAGAAAAGCTCTCCATCATGCGCCACATGAGCCGCTTTGATTCTGAAATTGCCAAAATTGGAGAGGTAAACAGTATATCTAAAATTACATTGCCAAATTTCAGGAACTTTCTCTTTTGAGTCAAACTTGCAAGACCGTACATTCCTCCGAGTCTCTGAAGGCTCTGCTTCAACTCGTCCTGACTGCTCAAAACTTAATCGTCTCTGAGCATTCTAATCCTATTTCTGGATTTGTCGTCAGCCAGTTGGAAGATGTGAGCACAAGTGCTCTAAATGAGCATATGTACACTTTCAGATCTGTTCCTATGAACTGCCATCTGGTGGATCCCTCCTCAACCTTCTGGCCACCGTCATTCGAGAGAAGGCAAACGATGTGGCCGCTGTCTTCGACCTCATTCCTCAGTTGGAGGCAGCTGCCAAAAGTGAGTTTTTCTCCTCAGAGATAGGAAAGACAAAGTCTCTCGAATACAACTGTTTCTAAATTAAAATCGGCTTCAGACCCCTTCGGCTACACTGTGACCGCCTTGTCCCGCCTGGAGGAGAACAATACCCGTGCGGATATGGAGATCAAGGAGACCATGAATGAGACAGTGGCTTCGTTCCTGGAAAGCAGCCAATCTCGCCTGAATGCATCGCACGACACTCTTCTCTCAGTGAAGGTAGGCAGCCTCATAACAGAGAACACACAGAGGCTGACTGGCCGTCTAGCCATTTCAGTGGCATCAAATACGCTTTTGTTCAGGAGGAACTGTGTTCCCTTCTCTCGTTCATGGCTGAGCCCCTCCCCCGTGCCCATGAGCCATTCGTCCCGGAGCTCTTTTTCTCCCGTCTCTCGCGGTTTCTCTCTTCGTTGCGGGACCTCGTAGAGCAGGTCGACGTCTAGCCCCTTTTCCATTGTTGCATCCCTTGTCTCGATCTGTCGGGTTTAGTTTATTCACCTTGTTTCTGTACTTTTCTTAGCCCTGTGCCAATTCCTTCCCTGTTCCTGCGCCCCGGTGCCAACTTCCATTTAACCCTCGTTTTCCCTTGAGAATACAAATCCCAGATCCCTCATCGAGGGCATAATATGACTCCAGTACCTGGTTCTTTTCCAAGGAACTCTTCTTCGTACGCGCCGCTGTCGGAAGCGACGGCTGTTGTGAATAATGTCAGTTAATTGTGTAATAAATGTGTATTAAAGGCTTCGCCAACCTAAGCAGACAAGTTTAAGGGATTGGAATACCACAATAAATAAAAGTATCTTCAGCGCGCGGGTCGTGTGAGGCAGGGGCTGCGCAACCGACCGAGGAGGTCTACAAACGTAGACTAGAACAGTCTCCTGCATATAATATTGCCAACCAAAGGTTCTGAGGCGAAATGGTAATGTCACAAAACCGATTAAACAAAGTCAGATGGGGTTCTGTAAAAGGTTTGCAGCAGCGTCGAAATTTAGTCTAAGGCGCTGTTTACAACTGTTTCCCAACTGTTGACCTGATCGAGAGTGGTCGCATGGAATGCAGGAGTGTGTTGTGGACGACTGGGCCACAGTAATCAACGAATTTTGTCGAATGGGCCACGGGTAGCCACATTAATCAGCGACTTTTCCAGGCAATGCCACGGGAATAAACGACTTTCCGCCGAGGGCCACGTCGGCGGCCACAGATAAAAACATTGGGGGGGGGGGGGGGGGGGGTTCAAAATTAAGAGTTAAAGATGGAACTTCTGAAAAATTTAAATTTAGACTACCTCTTAAATATTTATTAAATTCGGCAGTGACTGGGGTGACGACAATGAGCCGTGGTCTTTCCACTAGTCCTTCTTTCTTTTTGGTTACAGTTTAGTCTTGCAGGTTTTGAAAATAAATCCGTTTTATACACTTTCGTTTCCTTTGATTCGAAGACAAACATAACAAACGAAATCACTGGAATCAATAAATCCATTCACCGTGTATACATCGTTAATTTTAGACTACGCTTTGTTCGTAATCACGCACGCGACGCCCGAAATTTACGGCCATGCCCGTCGTTTAACAATTGTGAATTCGAATCCGCTATTTTCAAATTCTGAAGTTTTTTGAAAGTGTGCAAAACAAAATTTTAGAAACTCGGTGACTGCCTTTTAATAAAATATTTTGTACTGTAGGAAACCAATAAAGGACCATTCACCTTGAAAGTTCCTTGTTTTTCTAACTTCTGTTTTGCTTTTTCTCTGAAATCATATTAGCTTAGTTAAAATTTTCGCTTGAATCAATGTTGTGGATATTATTATATTATTCCGTGTTTTTTGCAGAGAATAGGTATTTTTCTTGTTTTAAATCCAAAGAAACAAGTGTTGCTTGGCAAAAGTTGAAGATGAGCTGATTTTCCAAATGTATTAAAACATTGTCTCCTTACAATGGCTTTGTATGTTTTAGTTTTATTTTATCCATATCGCGCGCAGCACGAAGCGCTGCGTGTGATTTGGGTTTACTTGGCCCCTGTGTTCGGGCGGAAAAACACAATATTCCCCATATTCCTTTCATTTTTTATATTTTTTGGAACTTCTTGTTGGAATATCATTATATATTACAAAATTATCCTTAAATATCAGTTTCAGAATGTCCCTGGGCTACTTAACCAGGGCACATCAAGAACTGCCGCCGGATCTGAAGCAGTGCCTTTCGCTGGTTCCAGGTTCGCTCGCCGATGTCGACGACAGCGTCTTCCACCAGCAGAACACGGAAGTACGCGTTCGCCATCTCTTCAAATCAAATGGTCAGTCCAATCTATCCCCTCGAGAGCTATATAACTTCCACTGTCCGTTTTTTTTTCTTCAAGTAACTGCCTTATTTCAGGCCAGTTCACTCAGTACCAGGCGGTCTTCACAGCCAACGAACTTCTCATAAGGGATACCGCCCTCAACCAAGTCACCGGCCAGTACGTCCTGGAGCCCGGTGTCTCCATCAAAGAAATTCTCTATCTTCCTACACAAGGTTTGTGTTTCATATGTCGTCTGTAATTCTTATTCTAGATGGCGGTTTCGGTATTGTCGTCGCCTACAACATGGAGAACACGGGTTGTCTGCTTCGTCTCATGCGATCTCCTTGCCTCAAAGTCGTCTACAAACTAGCCGTTCCCTACAAGGTTCGTTTGCCTACTTTTCCGTTTTTCTTTGTTTGTTTGTTTTCTGCAAACCTCATTTCAGATCACCTCGGCCCGTGTCATTTTCTCAGACGCCGATGACAGGCCGGCGTTGCTTACCAGACGAATGGCCAATTGGGATAACGTGCTCGCCGTTGGAACTCACTTCGGTCACGGGTACATAGTCTCCGTTCCTGTTGATGAGGAATGGACGGATTCTACTCCGACAGTTGAGAAACCACTCACCGACGCCCTCAGTTTGTCGCTTTTATTTAATTTCTATTGTAGTTCTTCCAGGAAGCTTCCAGAAGCCAGGAGATATGTTCTATTACCGTAATCCTGCCAACGGCAACCCAGACGTTAGGAAACCCCTCCGTACGTTAATTTTGGTTTTATCATTGTGATTAATGTGATGACCTCCCTAGACTTCCTAATATGGATACAATAAAAGGAGGCATATTTTAGTTTCGTTATTTCTCATTTTCAGAAGACGTATATGTGTCTTCCATCGGCTACCTCACGAGGTCATGCGTCGTTTTCATGGGTCTATCCTTCGGTGGAATTATCCAGATCTCAATCACGGACAGTGGCGAAATGTCGGTTTACCTTCAAATCCTATTATTTTTGTTCTTTCAGATCGAACAACATGATTGCCACGTCTTCTCCCGTCCGTCACATCGTGGCAATGCTGCCACATGACGACCCCAACATGCACGTCTGGTTCTGCGCCCTGGCGGGGTTCGTTGCCTCTTTTAGACATTTAACATACACTCTTCAGAACCCTCGAGAAGGGTCTAAGGATGATGTTGTACGAGGGATTTTTCGACATATCTGGTCAGGAGAACGTACCAGCCCTTGAGAGGGAGTACCGTAACCCGCAATTCACCATCAAGTGCATGGAGATGTTCCCGAAGGGATCCAAATGGATCACAGCCCAGGCTCTTGTCAGGGAACGCTGTTACGGTAATAAGGACGACCTAGATGACACTATGAACAACGTCACTCTCAACGGTACTCCAACCATCTTAAATAACCAATTACTTGTTTAGACACCGACTTGGACTACTCTCAGATGTTCTACGCCTTGCTGGGGCCTAAGGGGAACCTAATGGTCAGTTTTCTAGAATTTCTTTTAATGTGATGATATTTCAGTGTGGAATATTCGATCTGAACACGTACTACTTCAAGAGGCTTCTCAGCTACCCCTTCCCTGATTCCACCATTGCCAAGCAGTGCGCCTTCCTCTCCCTCGCATACGGCCCAGAGAAACTTCCAGTGCCTGCTGAGACGATTACAGTGCGTATTGTCTGCATATCTGTTGAATGTGTAATCTTTTCAGGACATTAGCGTGGATTGCGAGTTCCTGGGAAAGTTCCGCTTCGCCGATGACCCGGAGCAGCTGTTGTATATCTCCAGCATG
Source organism: Oscheius sp. G VE-2021 (assembly GCA_022343465.1). NCBI lineage: Eukaryota > Metazoa > Nematoda > Chromadorea > Rhabditida > Rhabditidae > Oscheius > Oscheius sp. G VE-2021. The sequence goes on along the minus strand of JAJQXH010000006.1, from coordinate 675,231 downwards.
GATGTAGGTCGTGTCTGAAGATTACTTTACCTGATATATTTAGCTGCTGAAGATTCACGTGGGATCTACCTCTTCGACCTTCGCCCTTCAGCTGAGGAGTCTCCCGTCCCAGGTGTTGGACAGAGTCTACGATGACCTGCCAGAGCACGTGAGACAGCCTCGTGAAGCCGTCCGGAAACTCATAGGCGTCGGTCTTATGACCGCCATGAACTACCAAGAACTACAGGTGTGTCCCTTTTGTCTAATAAACCACCTCTATTCTCAGACGGAATTCTCGATCCTTATGACGGCTGCCCTGGTATACGGCAAACTGCCTGCCGTGATGAAGATGGTCCGGGAATCGACCGAATCTGAGATCCCCTTCCTGAGGAAAACGAACGAGTGGCTGTACGGAGAAGTGACGAGGGCCAGGAAGAATCTCGACTCAATCAGTCAGTTCAAGTGGATTCCGAGTATTTTCCTCGTTTTCAGTGAAGCTGCTCTTCTCCGCCATGAAGGGAATGTCCGCTGACCAGAAGAAACAACTGTCTCAGATACACAGAGTCACCAATGCGGCCAAGAAGATCTACGCCGGCATCTACAAAATATTCGACATCCTCCAAGCCGAAGGGGTCATGCCCAGTAAGTTTTTTTTTAAAACGAAATCACACTGAGAAAACATTTTGAATTTTTGGATGTTATTAATTTTTCATTTCAGGGCCTGTCTGCGTTGAAGTGGAGCTGCAGTTGGCCGCCGTCAACAACCTCTCGGACTACGTCAACTGCATCAGTAACCTCTGCCACCACCAGTACCTCCCGATGGGCCACTGTGCCACGGAGAGGAGGTCACTGGAGGAGGCTGTGACCGCCCGTCGTATGGCCAGAAGGTACCTTTCATTTGTTTAAGTATTTATTCGAAATCTCAGTTCTGGTGAGAACCCCCGGCAGCTGTTCATCGACAAAGTGGTACAGAAGATGTACGCCTGTGCACCTGAGGACGACTTGTGGCTGGATCAGTCAGCAGCCGAGTGGTATCCTCCAGTCCTACACGTTGGTTCACCTATTTTCTAATGGCATTGATCCATTTAGAACGCCGTCTCAGTCCTTCTTCCGTATTCCATCCCAGACAAGCTCAAATCGGACTTCATGATCTACTTCATGTGCGACCTAGTCGTAGCCAGGAAGCTCATCGGCTTCGGGAAACAGGTTCGATATTTCAATGAAGTCTGATTGAATCTGCCTTTCATCTTGCCAAAATGCCATTTTTAGAGAAACGTATATGATCGGGCCCTGCTGTCGGTAGCGGAGATCCTGGACGGAGTGCTCAAGTTAGACAGGGAGCGGGTCAGCCAGATATTCGAACTCTGGTACAAGGAGACGGTCAGTTTAGTCTTGAAAATCTCCTACTTTGTGTTCTCAGGAGCCCATCCCGGTGGAAGCCACACTGCCTGTGCTGAATTTGGACCCCGGATTGGAGGACGCCAACTCGAAGATAACGACAATTGTGACCAGCGGCGAATTGCTCAACGACGATCAGGAGAAAGAACTGAAGAGTGGAGTTCCCCTTGTTCTGAATAATCTCCCGTTTAAGCCCTTTGCGACAGTGTACCGTTCGGAAAGTACAGATGGCAGTTGTTCCTGATGGAGAGGGGAAGATTCCCCGAGGTGGAAATGGCGAGTTCCCCAGTTTTAATCTTCTATTCATCCTTGGTTTAGTTGGACGTGTCTCCTGCATTCAGCAATGAATACGAGCGTCTCTACTCGCAGGCTCTGCCGGGAATCCGTCGATTGAAGCAGAACTCTAGGCCCTGGTATGAACGCTACACCACGGCCCCAGTTCTCTCGGGAGACGTACTCGGGAGGATAAAGACATTCGGTACATTCCTTCCTCTTCATACGACTGATCCAACCACTTCAGATCCCTCGATTCAAGACGAAGTACCCGCCAGGGCCAAGTTCAACCCCAAGACGCCCGTCGCCCTGTTCAAGCGGTATTTCTTCGGCAGACATATTTCAACTGCATGATTCAGGGTGCGCCGTGTTCATGAAAAGGCAGCGACCGCTGAGAGCGTAGTTCCCGAGGATGACATGACGAAGAGCCCCGATATGAAGAGGAGTCGGCTGAATGAGGACGAAACCACCAGTCCTCACACTCCCACAGTCCCCAGGTTGGTATAGTCTCAAAGAAGTATTGATCTGTCTATCCCTTGATACCATAATTCGGTTCCTGGCGAGTCTCCCTCTTTGTAAACATTGTTCGCTTATTTTCCACTGTTTTCCGTTGCTGCTTGGTGACCCTGCCGTTTGGATTGCGTTTGCGCAAGTTCTCGAGTGTCGTCAACCTATATTATGCAACTAGAAGCGAGTCAATTGGACGAAGATCCAAGGGAAATACTTTTAAATTATAACTATCACGTGGTGGTTTAAAGGATCGAGTCAAGTCATCTCACGTAAACATCGTCTTTCAGCAGCCTCGACCTCGCTCAGCAGGAGTTGATGGCTTCGATCCTCCGAACTCCGACGTCCCGTCGTGCCCGAGCGGCCGCCGCTCTGGAACACCAGACCGGCATCTGCGTCACCCCCGAGAACGAGACTGTGGCGCCGCCGCCGACGAGTATTCTCAGAACACCCATACGCAAAAGTACGCTTTTTAACTGAAATAGCATCCATTTTGTTTTCAGTGATGTCACCGGCGCGTGGTCGTCTTCGCTGGGATCCTGAATTCGTGGATGAGTCGCAGGAAAGTACGGACATCGAGACCACTTTGGATGATAAAGAGACAGAAGATGAGGAGGAGATGGAGGATGCCAACGAGACATTGGAGATCGAGGGAGACGCAATGGGAGAAGATGATTCTGTTGTGGTGAAGGAGGATGAGAGTAAGGAAGAAAGCTACGAGGAACAGGAGGAAGAAGAGGAGAAGGAGGTGGAGGAGCAGCCGGATGACTCGTCGCAGGAGCCAGAGGAAGAGAAGGAAGTGGAGGAACAGCCGGATGACTCGTCGGAGGAGCCAGAGGAAGAGAAGGAAGCGGAGGAACAGGCCGTGAAGGAGACAGAGGATCAGGAAGTGGAGAAGGTGGTTGAAGAACAGGAGGAAGTGGAGCAGATCACGGAGGAACAGGAGGAAGTGGAGCAGATCACGGAGGAACAGGAGGAAGAGATGGAGAAGAGAATTGAGGAACAGGAGGAGAACGGAGGGGTTGGTTAATTAAGCCATTCTTTTTAAATTCTCATGTTCAGGCTATCGCCGACAGTACCTGCGATGAGGCTGAGCCCATCTATGCCTCAATCAAACTCGTGGATTACTCCCTCACAGACTCTACCATCATGGAGACTCCTGTTTGCATAGTCCTTCTCACTGTACTGTTTATATTTTTAGCCCCGAGCTCCCAGGAATTCTGCCAACTCTGCCACTTGGATAACCGACGACGGAATCCACCACTCCTTCGAGGAACAGTCGGATGAGAAGAGTGATAAGGGAACACCGGCCAAGGTACATCATTTTCCTTTGGATTCCTCCTGACGCACCGCATTTTAGGCTGGAGTACAAGAGACGATGAATGAGGAGGTGTTCGAGGATGAGCCGGAGAAGTCGATCGAGCAGCAGGAGGATCCGATCGAGGCTTTTGAAGCCATGGAAAAGTCCTTCGAGCGACAGGACAGCGAGGACGAGCCTCAGGTGGATGAGGTTCCCGAAGAGGCTATGGAGATCCCCGTGGAATCCGTGGAGACTGAAAACCCCGTGGAATCCGAGGAGACTGAGAATACCGTGGCTCCTGTGGAAGTGGAGAAGTCGTTCGAGCAGCAGGAGGAACAGGCAAGTACAATTCTCATCATGTTGATATATCCTTCAGGTGGTGGTTCCTGTGGTTGTTGAGGCTACTGTAGTTCCCGAGAATCCAGTGGCTGTTGAGGCCCCCGTGGCCGAGGAGCCAAAGTCGCCGGCGCGCCGTGGTCGCTCCAGGAAGGAGGCTTCTGGAGAGCCAGTGGTTGATTCCAGCCCTAAGAAGGTGGAAAGCGAGGAGCCCGTTAGTCTTCCCCATTTTTCTTCCCCAACTTTATTTTAGCCCCCCACTCCCACCCGGAGGAGCACCCGTGGTCGCAGCGTAAGCTCCGCCTCTTCGAGTGTGAAGCCCGTGAAGATCGAGGCTACCGTTCATCTGGACATTACGCAGGCTGCTCCCGTAAGCTATTTTATATAAAGACAGTCAACTTCCATCAGACGTCGTCCCGTCGCTCGTCCTCTCGGACCAGGACTCCCAGTGTCAGCGAGAAGAGCACCGCCCATCGGGCCCTTTTCCCAACATTCACCTTCACAGGCGAAAAGAGTAAGGACATGGCGATGGAGGAGGCATCCGAGGAGGCTCCCAAGGCAGCCGCCACTTTTGCCAAACGGTTGGTATACATCTCTTCGAACTTTCTAGTGTTAAAGAAATAATGCAAATGTCTTTTCTATTATTCGTTTGCTATTTGAAAAAAAAACGGCTAGATTCCTCAAGGATCTTCAATATCTCCATTTTCAGTGGCCGTACTCCCAAGGCAGTCGTCGCCACTCCGCCCAGAGTCACCAGAGCCGCATCTGCTCAGCCCAAAGTGGAAGTGGACGAGTGAGTGGCCTCTCTTCTGTCGATCTTATATTCCTTTCTAGGACTGCCTTGGATCCCGTGGCCAAATTCCGCGCGAGGATGGCCAAGTCAAAGGAGGGAATGGCGGCTGGGCCGTCGACCAGAACCACCAGGAAGAGGACCACTTCCGGTATTACATCTTCACTTTCATTCTTAAATCCTCCCTCCAGACTCAACCATTGCTGTTTCTGCCAAGAGGTCCGTCGCTGTGCCCGTCACCATCACCGAGGAGGATGAGGAAATGGTTGCCAAACTGAGGCCCACTCGAGCTTCCAGCCGCTCCCGCACCGCCAGTCGCACGGTAGCCTATTTTGTTGCAATCAGAATCCTTTCTAGGTCAGCGACGATGTCACGAGCTCTCGCAGCAAAAAGGAGCCGTCTCCTGCGCCTGCGCGCGCCGCCCGCTCTCCCGCGAGATCGAAGAGGGAGGCCACGCCCGAGATTGCCCCTACTCGCAAGGTAGCCTTTCCTTTGACTCTGTCAATGCTCCTTTAGTCCACCCGTTCTCCTAGCCGTTCCCGCAAGATCGAGGCTGAGGCTGCTGCGGCTGCCGTCCTGGAGGTCCTGCCTCCCAGGCGCACTCCTAGCCGAGCCAGGAAGCCTTCCTCCGCGAGAGAGGCCACTCCGGAGCCCCCCGCTCCTTCCACTTCGAAACGCGGAAAGTCGCCGGCACGAGCGGTTAAGGCGCCCGCCACTGAAGAAAAGGTAATATTTTCGCTGCTGAATACGCAAAGGAGACATCCACCAATGGTCGATGTGCTAATTATTTTTTGTTTCAGGTGAAACGCTCGCCTGGTCGTCCCCGTAAGGCGGCCTCCGTCGTCGATCCCACCACATCCGCTGTCCTTGAGCTTGTCCCCCCGAAGCGTGCTTCTAGCAGGCCCACCGAAGTTGTGAGTTTCTTTCTCTCTCTCTCTCTCTCTCTCTCTCTCTCTCTCGCGCGCGCGCGCTTAAGTCATCTGAATACTTTCAGACACAGTCCACTACTCCCGGTCGCCGAGGAAAGAAGTGAGAATCCATCGGCCTTTCCTGCCTTCACCCACGGTTCTTCGATCTCACGTTCCATGTTGTTACTGCCAATTCTTTTTTCACGGTTGATGACATAATCCAAGTTCTGTGGGTAATTTTGTGATAAATTATCGCTTCAGTCTCTCCATTGCTTCCTCAGCTGATCTGAATAGTTCCTCCATCCTCCCTCGCCTATCGTCTCCATCTGAAATGCTCTCTTTCCGATGTGCACTTTAATCCATTACCTGCACTACGGAATCGACGCGTGTTTTCCGTTGCCGGTCCAAATAGACCAGGGCGGCCATGAAGATCACTGGCATCAGAAGAGTGTACCAAGGGATCGTCTGAAGAAAATCTCTTGTGAATTTATGTCACTCGAACTCACATAGGCCATCATGGTGTATGTTTTGTATTCCGGATCTGTCTTCGGCTTATCCACATATCCAATGTAAACCATGGCTCCTCCATAGATTGAAAAGACCACAAGATCAACTGGTCAACGCAGCCATCAGCCTCGAAGAAGACGAATTTTCGTGTTTCTGATCTAAGTACGATCGTTGTTTTTGCAGTCACAAACGGCTGATTTTCAGTTGGCGATTGAGAGAAGGACAGAAACGGTGACTGCCAACACGTTGAGGAGGGAAATGTAGAGGAAGACGTTTTTTATCCCAACGGCAGCTGCCCTCGGGGTGTTTAGAGCAGAGATCTGGGCATCGTCCATTGGCTTTCCGAAGTAGACGATGAAAGTGCCAAGGATAGGGAGCAACAACTGCAATCAAATATTTATATTCTCCTTTCCTAAGGACATCTCTCTTTTTTCACTCACCGAAGCCCACAAAAAGCCAATTCCAAGCACTCGATTGCTCCTTTCATAGCCTCGAAAACAGATTGTGGCTACCGTTCTCTCCAGAAACATCAGCACCTGAATATAATTAAAATAAGCCCATTAGGAGTAGATTAGCGTAGTTGTACTAAAATGTGTCTGCATTTCCATCTGCGTAAAGTCAATCCACATTACTCCGCCGACGAGAGGAATGTGAAATATTTGGTAAACAACTGGCGAAAGGACTATGTCGCAGTGTTTTTCAAATGTGAACGAGAGGTACATATGATGACTCTGAAGAGGGTTTGGGTTGAATTAGTCAAGGATACCAAATAGAGTACGGTCCAAGCGGAATGGAAGAGACAGGAAGAGAAGAGGGACAGAAGAAGCACCTGGAAGAGAGGGAAAGGAAAGAGGGCCCCTACCTTCATATTGTAGTGAACTGTGAGCCGTCGTCTCATCATCAACATTGCGTAAATCAACAGAAAAATAGATACAGTAGATACTAATAAATGAACACATTGCATTATTCGATACGGTAGAAATTGGACAATCACTGCAAACTAAAATCAAAAGTTAATTGAGAGTTTCAGATTTCAAACTGACTGGCTCACAGTCGGCCTCCTCCATTGTGGCCACATTCACGTTCAGCTGGCTCATTCTCTAAAGTACCTGCAGAATAATGGGGTGTGGGGGGGGGGGGGGTTGCAGGGAAATTGGTTTGGCTAAAGATAGCACAAAAGAGCATCGGGACGCAATGAGGACAGGCACACACTTAATTAATGGTAAAGGTGGAAGCAGTGCCTAGGTGAGTCATCTTGTTTGATACACTTTAGATCTCCAACATTTCAAAAGCATCGGGTTGTATCAGCACTAGTTACGTTTTGCAGAGTTTGCTTTGAATGCCATGGAGCTACTGAAAAACGACAATTGACGCAGGAATTAAATGGCGTGAGTTCAATCAGAAACGGAGTGAATGTGGTATTCCATGGAACAAAGTCTCCAAAATGGATCATTTGCGGCGGTAATTCGTCTGGAAATGAGATGAGATCAACGATACAAAGTTCTGTTGAAACACAAGCCTTCCTACTTGCAATTTAACTATATTTCCACTTAGCTTTAATTTTAAATCTTGTTAAAAGTACATAGAGCTGCTTGATTCCTTTCTGCGAAATGGAGAAATTGTTCACAGAATCTTGGGAAAAGACATTTAAGCACACTTAACTCAGATTTATGAAAGAACTTGTGGAATTCGATTAAGAGATCCTCCTGGCTGAGGCAAGAATTTTTGGGCTGCCTCTGGACGATCGAAACAATGAGTAAAGACATTGCTGTTAGAAGATAATTTGTTATAAATAACAATTGATAAATATCATTTTTCAAAAAACACATGAGAACTGATGATTTGAACTTTTGGGAAATTGAAAATTAGATAACAACACAAACTGAACTGCCACTGTTGTAGAAGTATAATTTCTGTGGATAACATTTATAATATTCTGATAAATAATCTTTTGTTCCGTAAATCACAAACGATATGGGCAGACAAGAATAGGAATACTAAACTATGAAAATAGAGAACTAATACAGGAAATAAACGGTGCGTAGTTCGTTTTAAATTATGACTATATAATTGTTCATCTGCAAAAACTGGGTTTAATGATATTTACATAATGAAAAAAAGATTGATTAAATTGCAAAATTGCATGATTCATAAAGGCCAATGAAAAACGATACGTCCAGGTTTTATGCTAATCTATTTAGAACGGCACCTGTTGGATTGATGTGTGTTTGGTACATAAGATTCTGAATTGGAAACAAGGGAAAGGGAGTAAAAGGATTGGAAAGTAGAAAAGGGCAGGCACGTGTAGACCTCCAGGCCTTGATTAATCCGCTAAATTACAGAGTCACCTGTCACGGTGAGTACTTGTTTTATCGCTTAAAAATATTTTGTTCCATCGATAATTCGCATCTTTCTAAGGAACGTAAGTTCAAGTTTTCAAGATCATAAATTGAGTGAGTGTCCATCTGACCATGAAATCAGGTATCTGACCACCTTGCAAAATATGAACACTTCCGTTTCAATGAGGAAAATGTCGCAAAGTTTGAAAACTTGGGTCTGAAAAGCAAGTGAAGTAAAAGCTAGTGAGAATAAATAAGGAAGAAAGAGGAGAGAGACAGAGAGACAGAGAGAGGGGGAGAGATAGAGAGAGAGAGAGAGAGTAAGACAGAGGGCGAACAAAAGTCACAAAACGCAGTATTTATTGGCCAATTGATTCATTACTGTATCGCTTCTCAGCAATTGTGAAAGTGACGATGGCTATGCTAATTCCAATCAAAAGAGTAATATAAATATGAGTGTTTACACAGGAATCCAGGAATCCTAACATAACTCCGACGATTAAAGCCAGTGCAATACTGAAATTTCCAATTAATTTTCACAGATTATCCTCAGGTACCTTGTGTTTTCTCGTGGGATGCCTTTCCAGGTAAATTAATAAAGGCTAGCACGTAGGAAACGACAGCCACCACTGTTCCCAGAAGGAGGATGTACGTGTGTCCGAAGCGGTTCAGACGACTTCCGAAGAGCACGGATGGAATTCCAGCTGGAAGAAGAATGAGATGTGTCAAGGCGAGGGATTGTCAAAGTGTCGCAGATGCGGTCTGGCGCGGCCAAAACGATGGTTTCAAATCTTACCTAATAATTCTCCAACCCCAACGGCAATGGAATTAAGAGCCATCAGCTGATTTGTGTTCATATTGAATTGTTGATTGAAGGAAAGGGCTGTCGAGTAAGCGCTACTCCAAAAGGACAGCTCTATTCCGCAAAAGGCGAAAAGTGGGAGAAGTAAGAGAATATCAACGGTCCGCAGGAGACTCCAGGATGTTTCTAATATTCCTTTAGAAGTTCAGAAGCGTATTCTTTCAAAGTGAGGGTGCCAAAAGCAACTTCATGTAGTTCAATGAGAGTTAGATGCACATGTTCGCGTACTGTGCCTACCTTATGGATAGTTGATTTTTGGTATAAAACACTCTTTATGGAAACAAGCACGAATGCTTCCCGATCGATCCCAATTTTCCAAATAATGATGATTACATGTTAGAAAAAAATCCTTCGGTCACCAATCAGCATTCCTTATTTATTCTGTTGAGACCTTTCATACGCAATATTTCTTTTGAAGTACTTGGAGAAACATCCAACCCTAGTCCCATTAATTTATGATTCATACGCCGTAAATCACATTTCCGGGCGTAGGCTTTTGCGCAATTCCAACTGATTAATTGACATTTCCCCGAGAACACCTTTTCTCATTTCCTATTGATTTCAGTTGCTCACACGTTCTTTTTTAAATGAAGATTCGACTTATTGCAGTGTTGATATTTTCTAAAGCCAGGCTACTGTAAGATAAAATTATCATGCAGAATCAATAAATATGCAAAACCACACACTTCCAATCCACCCACTTACTCATTAAATCACCCACATACATTTCTCCCGAGGCCCCTTTGTTTTTACAAGATATAGTTTGTGCGAAAATTATACACAATTCTATTGCTAACTGCAGTGACGCATAAGCTATTTTAACAAGGCGCTGCATTGGTGTTTTGACGTTTGATCTAACAAAGGTTACCGACAGGTGAAATTCGAAAGTGCAGGGGCGTTTTCTTAGGTTCCAAATGGTTCAGTACTTTGGTAGAGGATTAGCGTCGTTTGTTTAAATTTCCTTCAATTTACGGAGGAAATCAGCTTAGATGAAGACAAGGAAATCAAACCAACAGTTGACGTAGTACCCAGTCTTCTCCCTTTCTCTTCATTTTCTTATTTATTTCTATCTTCGGTTTCGATCATTAAGACTATTTCAGAGAGTTGTAAAACTAGTTCAAAATGCGTGTTTGACCATGTCGTCTCAAGGAGATACGGATAATATGGTTGGTTTTGAAGGAAACATTCAAAATCAATTTTCAGACTGATTTTGAAAAGTACAAAAAGGCAGAGTTTGCCCGTTATTTGAGTGGAAAAGGACTGGATCTGGAAATAACCAACACTATAAGCTACTGTCTGGAACTCATGGATTATACAGTGGGATCCACTCTGATGATAGTTTATTTGGTTGTTTCTAAGGCAGGCTCACGGTTTCATATTCAGTTGAGGTATGCCTTCCGTTTGCATTGAACCCTTTTCCTCCTAGACTTCTTCTCCTTTTGTTGATCACAGGATTGTTTGGAACAGCCTTGTCTCGGTTAGTCACGATGCCAATACGCCTAATCTTTGGTGAGACGGCTATTTTTTGCTGAATAACGTTTTTATCAGCTCATGAAGCCAAAATACCTTGGATAAAAACTGTGGAAAGCGGAATGAAGTATCTTGGCTTTTTCTCTGTGATTCTGGTGGAGTCCTCTACCTTTGCAATTGCAGTTGAACGGCTGATAGCCGCTTTTTATGTAAGAACTTATGAAAAGATGTTCACGAAATGGTATTCAGTACTGTGTACCTTCACGTTTATGGTAGGTACCCTTTGTTTTTTCACTTTTCATTTGTTTCTGGTGCCCTTTTTGAAACAAACTTTGACAAGGGTTTTACAGATTGTGTTCAACGACATCGTCGATTACTTTCTGTATTTCTTCAAAGGAGACATCTACGGTCTCGACAAAAATGACCTCCCTCTGATCACAATGGAAACCCTCGCCCAAATTGTGATGGTGTCCAATTTTGTGGCAGTAATTGTAAGTTTACAATATTACAAACAAACAAAGGAATCTTATTTGAAACCATTACCCATATTAGTTCAATACGCAATTCTTCCAGTTCCTATTGATAGCCCGAATGCTGTCCAAACGATCGTTGGGCGAAAGAGAAAGAGGCCTCTCTCAGTCCTTTCAAGGAAAAGAGAATCTGCAGGTTGTGAATATCATCATACCCATATCTATTATGTTATTTATCTCCAGAACAATTCAGGTATTGAAAAACCAAGTAATTCTGAAGTTAAACTTTCAGCTCATCACAAGTATCTTAGCCTACAATGAAGCCTTCGGTTTCAAGCTTTACAATGCTCTTGGGATGCGAATTAATCAACATATGTACAACCAGGTAACATTCAACGTTTCGAATCACTTGGACGCGTACGAGTTCACTCACATTCTTACTATTTCACATACTATGCAATACCATGCACTATTTATATTTCCAGTCGCTGGCCATCTGCGTATTCGCTACCGCCTTCATTTTGATCTATCTTCAACCTCCCATCAGGGAATCTGTGGGGAGGCATTGCAGGAAGAAAACTTCCGTGGCTGATCAGATTCTCGCAAGAAAACAAGAAGATCTAAATGCCACCAAAAGCTACTTCGAAGAACTCAAAACCTCCTGGGCTGTCGTTTGAAATGTGCCTTTTATTATTTACGGATTAAGATCATATTTATCATGTAAATAACGTACTTTGATTTTGAATTGATTTTCTGATTTTTCTCCCCAAAGAGGTAGAAAACGCACGCAGAGAGCGCTCCCATCCACTCTTTAGTTCTGTTGACTTGTTGTCCGAACAAATGCATTCGAAATTTGATTATTTTCCCTGATGGAGATTATCATTTGACCTTTTGGTATTTGACTAGATTTGCGTTGGGTTGAGAAACACCATCCGTTAGGAAGTTCAAGGATGGTCAATTTTTCCATGAACTGAAAGTTCTCACGGATTTTGTTAGAAAAAGTTTCATCTCTTAAATTGTCACATCAGCGGACGTTTAAATCATTCTGGTAACGAAAGAAAATTATGTCGCTCGAAGTTGGGGTTAGGCAAATAATCCCTAGCTCCAAGCTAACTTTTGTTGTTTACGATTTATATTTTTTTAAATGTAGCAGGTCATTTATTTTTCCACCAGCGGGTGGCGCCCCCGCGGCGCGCCACCCGCTGGCTGGGGGCTGCGCCCCCAGACCCCTGCATTTATATTCTCGTTTTGGAGGTTTCAAATACTTTTCAATTTTGCCTATAGGTTAGTGAGAGACTAACTGGACCACCCTCAGAGGTAGCTAAAACACCAACTGGGCCACTCCCATAGGTCGCCGAGAGACCAACCGGACCATCCCCCATAGGTCGCTGAGAGACCCACTGGACCACCCGTATATGTCGTTCCGACACCAACTGGACCACCCCCATAGGTTGCTGAGAGACTAACTTATAGATCACTTACCGTGACTTTGTCACATCTGTCGGAGTGTGACATGTCACAAAGTGACGTCATTGTGACATTATGCAAAATAATGTCACAGAGTGACGTCATCAGGTAGAATAACTTCCTCTTATGGTGACATAAGAATTTCTTATGTTTAGTTTTCGACCTCGTTTTTGCTCTAAGATGTATTTTATAGTTTGGACAGTGTCATAAACACCTACCGAACATTCCCTGTAGGCAAATAGCATGACCTTGTGACATCATCGAAAAGAATAATTTTTCTTACATAAGATTTTCTTAACATAAGAATTTCTTATGTTGGGTTATTCAGATTTGTTTTGCTCTAGGATTAACATAGTAGTTTCTACAGCGTTGCCATGTGCATATAAGACGATTTTTTAGAACGTCAATTGAATTTGGTCGCGGCGAGGGGTCGAACCCGTGACACATTTCACCATGTTGAAAACACTGCCACTCGGCCATTTGTTATCGGTTGAATTCTGTTTTATGGCGTTTGATTACTGTTACATAGGACTATCATTTGCACAAAAAATCGAGGAATTTGGTTAAGTTTTGCTATTATCGATTTTCTGGCACGCTGTCGCGGTGAGACCCAAGATCGGCAATTGTATGTGTGCACGCCCTACAACATTGTAAGACATTGGAACTACGTTAGCCAAACTCAAGGTGTCTGCGAAAAAATTGGGTCACGGTGGGGAGTCGAACCCTCGACCTTTTTCGCCGAATTGGAAACGATGCCGTTCGGCCATTTGTGAACGGTTCTCCTTGATATTCGAGCAATTTAATACGTTTACCTAGTACTATTCTTTCAAAATACAACTTAAGGGAAACTCGAAAATTTTAGGAGACACACTGACACACACACAGACAGACCGACATTTGCGTCTTATAAAAATTAGATACTTGAAAGCCATAGTTTGTTGAATAAGAGCGGGAAAGAAAAGATGAACTAATAGAACATAATGTGAAAGGTGAATGAAAGAGTGAGAAAGTGAGAAAGTGTGCGATGGACACCTAGAAAGAACCTTCATCCCTCGTTTTGTTGCTTTGCAGGACATCCCAGAATTCTTCAAAAGTAGATTCCAATTTCCTAAATGATGACGTCCTCCATCACCCGTGGACACAAATATCTCTCGGCCACCAATCACCATTCCCCATCCGTTCGGTTGCAGTGGAACCCGTGACCTCTGGTCATTCCGTGGTTCCCACGTACTTGATTCCACTTGCACAGGCTTCCATCGGAACATCTGTCTCTTGTCTCATTAATGTATATTTCATCTGCAGTAGTCGGCCGTAAATCGCATTCCCGGTGTGTTTTGTGCAATTGCAACTGATTAATGGTCATTTCTCCGAGAACACCATTTACTATTTCCTACTACTTCTCACTTGTTTACTCCTTGGTTCTTTTGGAGTTCTGACTCATTGTAGTTGTGGCATTTCCTAAGGAATGTTTTTACACTAAAATGTAGTTTTGATCTATGATTCGGCAAAAAGAAGTCATTCTTCCTATGACAAGGGTTCTTGCCGGAATATTCAAATGATTGAACACCGACACGGGGTCTTCTCTGATGTTTTATTCATTTCATGCTCAAACTGTCTACGCAACCTAAAATAGTCGACCCAATTCATTTGTGAAGCCTTCTCTCTTTCCTGAAAATCGGTTCTCCTTCTCCCTGCCAATCACTTTTCGTATAGTCGTCTCCAAGGAAACTACTTGTAGCACCAATCTGTTCGATAGCTGTTGGTCACAACAACAATATAGTCACCTTCATATTGTGGGAGCTGTAATTTCTCTATAGCTCTGCGTGTGTGTATGTGTGTCGGTGTGTGCATGTATGTGTGTTTGTGTGTGTCTTCCTTGTTTTTGCATTACATGTTTTGAAAGAAAGGTAAGACAAAAATCGGGCCTCCGAGAGTAATATATTTTGTATAAATTACAAACGAAAAGAATGACTAATTGTTTGTTTTGTACATTTGTTACATTAAAAAATCTATAAATACCAGTCATCAAATTAATTGCCTTCAACTCGTCTACCTGTTGGGAGTCGAAGATTGTAAGTCAAACAGTCAAGTAATATAAGTAGGTTTTACAATAACTGATTATTAAAAAGATTGGATCTTCTGAAATGGGGGGTTTAAAGTACATTTTCGATAAAAATAATTCTCTAATTGAAAAACACATTTTGACACAGCTTTCAGATATTGATCACACTGTGATTATTTAGCAAAACACATTGTTTTTGCTTTAGAAATGGGTTATAATCTAATTGAATCCATCTTCCACTTTTAAGGACAGAAGATTCAATGAAAACAGCTTACGTCGACTGCTCCTTTGATTTCCGTCTCTTCATTAATCATTTCTAAACTTGTTTTCCCCGGCAATTGAAGGAAATTCGAACAAACGGCGCTAATCCTCCACCAAAGTACAAAGGCATTTCGAACCTACGAAAACGCCCCTGCACTATTCAGCTGTCGGTAATCTTTCTTAGATCAAATGCCAAATCAACCATGCTGCGCCATGTCAAAATAACTTCTGCGTCACACTGCAGTTAGCAATGGAATTGTGTATAATTTTCGAACAAATCCTGTTATGAAGAAAGTTCTTTCAAGAAATACGAGAGAATGAGTGCGTGAGTGAGTGAGTGAGTGAGTGAGTGAGTGAGTGAGTGAGTGAGTGACATGTGTTGTTTACAGTACCCTTCTCTGAGTTCTTTCTGTAAACCCATTCGATTCGCCATAAGTCATAAGATCGCCGTTGCACAAAACGATGTCCGTGCAACGTGGCTGAGGCCAAAGGTCCACCTCCCATTTCCCTTTTCTCTCTCAGCCGCATAGTTGCCGCAACAAGTTCACGTTCTGCATTCCAGCGTTTTAATCAACACATGATCAAAAGCCGCAAACTTTAATTTGGAAGTTTTCCAATCAAAGAAACAGGAACTATTCACAACAAGGACAATGAGCACTTTCCGTTATTATTTCAAATTACTCTAAACTTTCTGTTTTTCTGATAGAACTTCAAATTTTTTTATTTTGCATGTGAGTCTCTAAATTCTCTTGTTTTTTTATGTCTTTTCAAAATAGTTGTCCATAGAAAAGACATTCGACTCGGTGTTTTGCTGACAATGGCAATGGATATATTTGGTGGAAATCCAGCTAATTGGGTAAGTTTCATCTGAATCAAACTGAATAAATAATTTCAATTTCAATTAATGGTTTTAATGTAATATTCAGACTGACTTTCAAAAGTATGCTTACGCTGAACTTATGCGGTTTATGAGTGGAAAAGGACTGGATCTGGAAATTACGAACTACCTTGCCTATAGTCTGGAATTGATAAACTACACAGTTGGATCCGTTTTGATGACGGTTTATGTGGTTGTTTCAAGAGCAGGATCACGATTTCACATTCAGCTGAGGTATATCCTGCGTCTGTTTCAAATGTCTCCTCGTTGCAGACTTCTCCTTCTTCTGTTGATCACCGGATTGTATGGAACAGCCTTCTCAAGGGCAACACTTATGCCCATTCGCTTCATTTTCGGTAAAACGGAACATTTCCTATTTAACTCTTATTTTAGCACACGATGCGCAAATTCCATGGATTCAGAAAGTAGATGATTGTATGCAGAGCCTAGGCTTTCTGTCTGTGATGCTAGTGGAATCCTCCACTTTTGCAATTGCCATTGAAAGATTGATAGCTGCCTATTACGTAAAGACTTATGAAAAGATGTTCACAAGATGGCATTGGCTGCTGTGCACTTTCATTTGTATGGTAAGTAAGCGAAGAGATTTTACTTTTTTTTAAAAATGCAAATATGAACGTTTGGCATTTAACATTACATTATTGTAGAAATGTAATATTGTTTCTGAATGAATTGACAAATCAGTCAACTGTTTTATGGTTTTTTTATTTGCGCACATTGTTTTTCATTACTTTTCAAGTTTTGACAAGCAAAATTTAAGCTTACAGATCGCATTTAACGCCACAGTTGATTATTTTCTGTTCTTCTTCAAAGGCGACATCTACGGCTTAGATGTTAAAAAACCTCCTTTGATCACAATGGACGACCTGGCCGAAATTGTGATGGGAACTAATTTTTTGGGAATTATTGTGAGTTTCTACATTTAAAGGGGGTTCTGGGATAATAGTAGAATTATAGAACAATCCCATTTAACGTAAATAGAAATATAAAATAAACAATTTCAGTTCCTATTGATAGCCTGGCGGCTCTCGAAACGATCGTTGAGCGAAAGAGAAAGAGGCCTCTCTCAGTCCTTTCAAGGGAAAGAGAATCTGCAGGTTGTGAATATCATCATACCCATATCTATTATGTTATTTGCATCAAGAACTATTCAGGTATTGAGAAAACAAAGTAATTCTGAAGTTAAACTTTCAGCTCATCACAAGTATATTAGCATATAACCCAGCATTCGGTTTCAAGTTTTTTAATGCCCTGGGGCTTCGAATTAATTTGCATCTTTATAATCAAGTAAGTTATAATCAAGTAATCCACGAAAAGTTGGTGTGATGGAGTAGTCTCCGTTTACATGCCAAGTATGAGGGTGCCTTTCAGTCCCTGGCCATCTGCGTCTTTGCGACCGCCTTCATTTTAATCTATCTTCAACCGCCAATCAGACAATCCCTGGGCAAAGTTTGTAGAAAGAAGACCTCAGTGGCGGATCAAATCCTCGTCAGAAGACAAGAAGACGTGAGAGCCACCAATTCCTACTTCGAAGAACTCAAAAGCTCCTGGGCCGTCGCTTAAAAAGTGCCTTTTTAAACGAGATCATAAATTTTTCTCTCCACGTGGGTACATGAGTCACATGTCCTTTTTGCATTTGGATCGGAGCTGGAGGGGATTTTCCCATGCCTAATTTAAACACGTGGGAGTGTTCGCTGTTCTTTGAACGGGTTGTTGAATATTTGAAATACGAAATAAAACAGATTAAAAATAGACACTTCATTCAATTCCATTCGACCATCAGCTTCTTGAAATAAAGTTCCCCATCGGCCCTCATATTGACAGTCGCTTGTCGATTGAACCTCGTCAGGTTGGGATGGCATTTCAGAAGAATCAGTGGAATTAGCATAAATGTTAGGGAAATTGACTTAAATGAAAGTTATTTCGATTTTAAATCAACCAACAGAATCGTAGATTACAGAAATGATTCTAAGTGGCACAGCCCCATTGGTGAACCCAACAGAGAAGATGTAGAATTGCATAACAAATTGAACTATTCTTGCGAGGAAAAGGAGAATGAAGATGGGGCGAATCATTTGAACCACCTGGGATAAAAATTTAATGTTTTAATAAGGATTCACACACCAGAATATTCTCCTTGCATTGATAGGTTGTGGAGAGTTTTCGGATCGCGTTGCGGAGGTGGCGTTGCGAAATGACTCGACTCAATTCCATTGTCTGAAGGGACTCGTGAGACCGTGACATGTGTGAACACATGTGCATGTGTGCACGTGACCCGCGCTTACTTACCACAAATCCAATGATGTAAAAGGCAGCGATGACACTGTTATACACATGCCAGACAGTTGTGTCTCTGAAAGTATCGAAGACTCCAGACCAATAGAGCAGCCAGTTCACGCAAAACGAAGGAATAGTCTATTCAGTTCAATTTTAAATACTTTCAATTAAGTAAACTTACAAGAACAATTGATAGAAAAATCTGATATGTTGGCTTGTTGAACTCACTTTCGTAAGTTTTAACTTTAACGGCTGCGATCAGCCGCTCGAAAGGAATCAACCAAGCGGTCATGTTCAAAACAGAAAGAACATTTAAAGACAAACTTTCCATTATATCAACTATCATAGTCAACGGATACGGTAGAATCGGAATCCAAGCTGAAATACCTACTTTCTCTCTCGAAAACAAAGTGTACCGTGCAAAAACCGCGGGATAACAACAAATGTCCTCGCGAACATTGCGACGAACAACTCCGAAAGGAAGAAAAGTAGTTGGATCCTTAAAAAAAACAAAAGTAAATGAAATTGGGGAAAATAATATTTTTGCATTGGGATTTACGTCATAGGTCATCGGTTGCACCGCAAATCCTGCGGCCGGAAAAATAATCAGCATAGTTGTCAGAAGATTAATAGAAAAAGAGCCCGTGGCCTAAGAGAACAACAAAAGAGAGTTGCTTTAAGAACAAATGCCAAAAAGGTTGCATGGGCCGGGAATCGAACTTGGGCCGCACGCGTGGTAAGCGAACATTCTACCACTGAACCACCTATGTATGCTTATGTAAAAGTCTACGCCGTTATGAACGGTGCCATCACAGGGTTGCAAAACTCACCGCAGAAGGGGGTGAAACCTCCTTGCGAATCCAGAAAGGAGCAAATAACAAGGGAGGGCTAGGAAGGTGACGAGGCAAAAGAACATTTCGATTGGATAAACGATGGCATCGATAGCGACCATCGAAGGATGCGAGCGATTCATGAAAATCTTCTTTTCCACCATTTCCATTGCATAATCGGACATCGCCACCTGAAATACAAAACGCCATTTGTATTTTTATTGTAAATAAAGTAAAGTCATCTAAAAGGTGAGGGGGGGGGGGGGGGTGGAGTGCAAATGAACGCGAAAATAGGCCGACGAATTTTATTACCCAGGTGGTTTTAGCAGCTGCTTCCATTGGAAAGGAAGGACATAGTGTTCCAAGGAGAACTTCAGACATGACGAATTAAGGAAAAGAAATTGAACCCAGGCCATTGGAGAATTGAGGCCATTGGAGTTATTCTGCTAGCCCTGCATAGGCACGGCTCTGTTACTTAAGTTAAGCAACTTAACTTTACATGAAAACGTCGTGCCCTTCTATAGTTTGAATAGTATTTTAATACAACATTGAGCAAAAATGAAGTGCACCGATCGTGATCGAACACTGGTCGCCTGCTTTACAATTTCGACTGGGCAAACAAACAAACATGTCAAAACGTGCCCGGTCGAAGAGATAGTACCATGAGAACTAAGATGGCTATCGGATATTTTGACAACGCAGGCAATGTTGGTTGGCAGGAATCAATTTGCAACTAAAGTATTTCTGGACTGATTTATGTCAGGGGCCGAATGGAGAGACATGGGAGTGTGCGTAGCTCCTTGAAATAGATTTTGGATATTTTTGCAGTCTGACAGAAATATTTATTGCAATTCCATTCAATTCCATTCGACCATCAGCTTCTTGAAATACAGTTCCCCGTCGGCCCTCATATTGACAGTCGCTTGTCGATTGAACCTCGTCAGGTTTGGGTGACATTTCAGGAGAATCAGTGGAATTAGCATACAAGTGAAGGTGACTGACTGAAAACATGTCCTTTTCTTTGAATCTAAGACAACTGACTGAATCGTAGAGGACGACAATGATTTTTAAGGTGACTGGCCCGTGGGTGAACCCGACGGAGACTATGTAGAGCTGCATTACGATTTGAACTATTCTCGCGAGGAAGAGGAAAAAGAAGATGGGGCGAATCATTTGGACAACCTGCAATACAGATTTAAATGTTTTAATAAGGATTCACACACCAGAATATTCTCCTTGCACTGATAGGTTGTGGAGAGTTTTCGGATTGCGTTGCGGAGATGGCGTTGGGAAATGATTCGACTCAATTCCATTGTCTGAAGAGAGGTGGAAGTGAGGTTGTGTGTATGTGTACGCGTGTGCACGTGATCCGTTCCTTAACTAACCACAAATCCAATGATGTAAAAGGCAGCGATGACACTGTTATAAACATTCCATACGGTGGTATCCATGTACAGATCGAACATTCCCGACCACAAGAGCCACCAGTTTACGCAAAAGGGAGGAATAGTCTATTCAGAGTTATAATCAACTAATCTAATTAACTTACAAGTAAAACCGATAGAAAAATCTGGTAAGCCGGTTTGTTGAACGCACTTTCGTAAGTTTTAACTTTAACGGCAGCGATCAGCCGTTCGAAAGGAATCAACCAAGCTGTCATATTCAAAACAGTAGATACATTTAACAAAAAACTATCCATTATCTTGTCCACCAAAGGCCAAGGATGAGGTAAAATTGGTATCCAAGCTAGAATTTATGCATTTTCTAGTGAAAATCATGATTACCTTGAGAAAACCTCAAGAGTACCAAAATAGCCCTTGCGAAAGTAGATGCGAAAATCTCAGAAAGAAAGAAGAGTAGCTGGATTCTAAAAAAATATGATAATTGCAAACTCCAAGTAAATGATATTGAACCCGGGCCGCCTGCGTGGCAGGCGATCACTCTACCACTGAACTACAGATGCTTGAAATGGTAGGCACTCTTATGAATACTGCGGAAACACGCAATGACAGCAACCTCACCTCAGAAGGGGATGAAATCTCCTGGCGAATCGAGAAAAGACCAAATAAGACGGCAGGGCTATGAATGTGACGAGGCAAAAGAACATTTCGATTGGATAGACGATAGAGGTGATGGCGACCATCGACGGGTGGGAGCGATTTACGAATATCGCCTCCTCTTCTGTCATTTCTGTCGGCAGATCTGGCATCTCAATCTGAAATACGAAGCGAGTTTGTATGTTTTGCGTAAATAAAAGTCATCCGAAAGGTGAAATGAGGGGGCAGTGCAAATGAGCGGAAATAGGCCGACGAATCTCATTTACCAGCTGGCTTTTGAAGTTGTCACCAATGGAAAGGGGAGCACAGACACGGTTGATTGGAGAGGAGACAGTAGCCTTCTTCTTCTCTTCTTCCCCTTCGCCTCTTCATACACCTCGAAAAATTCCCTCCTCTTCGAAAACCTTGATTCTGATGCCTATCCGACGACGGCCTCTTTTTGAAATTCCACATACAAAACCTCCGCCCACCCTACAAAAGCCGTCGACTCCGCGGAAGGCCTTGAATCAGATGATTCACTGAGGAGGAGAGAAAGAAGAGGCAAAATAAAAAAGAGAAAAAGCTTCCTTCGTCAACAATCGGACGACTCAAGGGACCTCTTCCTCTTTCTCTACCACTTTGCTTCTGAGGTTTTCTTCAGAAGTCGTTTCACCCCAAGCCGCTAAACGAAACAAAGCTTAAACGAAAGCGTGTTAGACGCTCAGTCGGCTGAATTTGGCCGCATTGAAGCAAAATATCTCCAGTCATTCGGTTTTGTGGACAGGTAATGTCTGCATTTCTGCCTGGCCTTTGTTTTCTTTGTTTTATAGCTTATATGCCGCTTAATCGTACAACTGGATTATAGTGTTTCACTTTCATTCTTAGAACAGCACAAATTGCAATTATCTACGCAAACAATAATTGCACGGCGACATTTGCACCCGATAATTCTTTTGAAAATATTAGGCGGAACTAAACAAGAAAAGCTTAAACGAAAAATCACACAGACAGATACATGGAAGCGAGAAGAATAGACTAGCTTTATTCCCTTTTCAACAGAATTACAAAGCGAAATCCTTTTCAAATGCTAGTTTCCTAATGCGCTCGCAATATTCCACCAGTGCCGGGTATTCCTTCTTCATCACTCGAGAGACCTCCGTTTCGAAGGGAAGATAGAAAGAGGTGGCCAGGATTCCGAAGACAGAGTAATCTCCCTGAAATACAAAAGTTTCAGTAATTCTTTCTCCAGACCGTGGACAGTTCATCTCCGAAGAGGAACTTCTTGTCTCCCAGAATGTCACGCAGTGCGTCAAAGTCATTGTGCATCAGTTGGTCAAACTCAGAGTCGGAGAACATTCCAAGGGAGCCGTGGATACGCTCAGTGGCCTGTGTTTCTTTGTTTTAATTTAACAAATGGCTTACTCTGCGTCTGAAGGCAAAGGCAAGGATTGGTTGAAGGAGGGGGACAAGGAAGGAGGGAACTCCGACGTCTCCAGCCATGTTGTGGACGAATTTATCAGAAGAATCGAGGATTTTGTATTTGTAGAGCACACTGAAAGCACCCTGTTCTTGACCGACATGGGTGCCTGAGATGCGCACGTGCGTGCAAGTGGGTGTGCCTTTGCGAGGAGTATTCTTCTCTAAACTCACTAGAAAGTGTGTCCTTCCACCATCCTCGAAACAGCCCTGGATGCAGCTTCATCATGAGCACTTGCAAGAGGCTACAACCAGCTTAACCCTTTCACTTAAGAGTGCGAAACCTTGACATTAAAGTGCTTCCTCAACCGTTCGTAGATAATCTGAGAGTCTGCGATGTGTTCTCCGTTGAGTTCCACAAACGGCAAAAGTCCATGCTGAGAACGGGTCAAAACAGAGTCTCTGACCTGAATTTCCAAAGTCTTTCAGGTCAAGCAACAGTTTCCCTCGTATGGAATCTTGTTAACTCTCAAGAAAGTCTCCAACTTGAGGCAGAAGGGAGACACATTGGGGACTGTCTTCGAGCGAGGGAACTGGTACAAGTAGACGACGTCTTTTTTGTAGTTCTTCTCCCATGGCTGAAAATACACAAGGTAGACAAGAAGTGATAAGGGTGTTTACGAAGCTTTTGCTAGTATTGTTCAATACCCGAAGCGAGACTTAAAAAAGTAGTACAGTTTCGAGCGAGAGAGCGAGAGAGAGAAAGAAAGAGAGAAAGAGAGAGAGCGAGAGAGCAAGAAAGCGAGAGAGAGCGAGAGAGCGAGAGAACGAGAGAGAGAGAGAGAGAGAGAGAGAGAGAGAGAGAAAGAATAGTGTTCTCCAAGAACCCCTTAAAGAACCCCTAAAGCCTACCTCTGGTTTTCCTTTCTTCGCAAAGAAGTATTTGTAAAGGAAGAAAGCCAAAACTGGCAGAACGAGATACAAACTGCAGCAACTGCAGCAAGTCATTCTAAATGTAAATTGAAACAAAAATGAATTTTGCACTGAAATACATCAGAAAAGTGTTATGCACGCTGGAAAACATAGGCAATTGTCATGGAAACGTTGAGAAATCGATGGAAATGAGAAGCAACCGCTGCCATGTGGGTATTTGTTGGCGAGTGTGTTCGTTTATCGGCGGGCGCTTTGGCTGAGCAGAGGGTAGACTCTAGTCCAATGTTCTAGAAGGCAACACATCATCGCAGTGACAGGGAGAGTTCCGTTGGTTCCGTTTGTTCTCAGTATTTACCCAATGCGCAAGGTTTCGAAAATGTGAGGTTCAAAATAAACTCAAACTATGTAACTCGGAAGACATTTTGTATTTTAGGCACTCCAGAATGACAACGGTCGCATGGAAAGGCCATTCAAAGGTCTGGAAGTGGCATATTTGGAGGTGTCGAAAATGTCTTCCACAGATACTGAGTTCTTTTTCATTCTATAACTGACCCCTAGAAGAAAAGAATTGTTAAATACCACATGCATCCAATCGGTTTTTCAATCGTTCTAAAAGTTTTCAATGTTATAATCGCAATTATATTTCATAGAACTTTTTATAACATGAGAGACCTATATGTTGTGGAGTTTTCGGAACATAAAGAATAACAATTTTGTTTACGTGGGAATCGACTTTTCCAGAAAGTACCAATATTCGTATATTTTGCCTTGACCGACGGTTATGTGAGTTCATGAGCATAGTTGCATACCTGTTTCTATCACGACTCTGTATTTATAAATTTGAATGTATGCGCGTGTGCACGTGTGTACGTGTATCAGCTTATGAAAATTCGTAGCAAAAAGCATAGCAAACAGTGTGGAAAACCAATGCAAACACAGGCGTTATACATCATTAGCTGCGTATAAAGCAAGGTATATAATCATATGCAAACCAAACAAATCGGCGTACGACCTTTTGTTCCAAGATCACTCTGTCATTGAGGAACCGTCTATTCTAACCCTTTGGATCAAAAGTTTCAGCCCATTCGACGGAAATAGATGTAAGCGTGAATATGTATATTTTTGCGCGTGGCATAAAATTTAGCTGCTATTGATCCGTTCTTCTGATTTATCTGGCCCTCTTTCTTTCTATTTCCTTTGATTTGTCGTTTTAGCAACCGCGATAAATGCTAAAAAAAAAACATCAATTAAAAATTGGTTCCAGACGGATTTTTTACCTACAATGATATAGACGACACCACTGTTTAACAAAGGAAGCTCCGAGATGACGTTTAGGTAAGTTTTACCTTGTTTCAACAATTTTTTCTCTCCCTTTAAATTCTTTTAAAATCTAAACCCCATTTCTCAGACTCCGTCGACTGTGTCGAAGTGGCGAAATGAAGATCCTATCAGTAGTTCTCGGAGTGTGGGCTCTCTCAGCCGTTTTAACCACACTCTCAACACATAAAATATCAATTTTTCTTGAAGTTTTTCAAGCTGAAAAAATAAATTCATCTGATCTCAAAGTAGTCGTCGTTGGAGGCGACGGAATGCAGCATATCCAACGGAGGAAAGCTAATCTGGATGGGCAGGCACGAATTAGACAAATCGATCATTTTTGTTGATTTAGGGTTGTAATTTTCCAAAACTAGAAGAGAATGGGGCTGAAATGAGGCCATTCATTGAACAGGTAGGACCTTTGAACTGCTCGAAGAAGGCTAGGGAGGAGAATTGGGTGGCCATAGACGAGGAGGGGAGGATGAGGAAGAGGGAGGATAGGTAGGCCCTCTCTCTCTTCTAAAGAGAATTGTTTAGGAGAGAAGCCAACTGCCGTCTCACATATTTCGACTGGAAAACGGACTTTCTGAATGAGGAAGAGGAGGAAGTTCCACTGAAAGAAGGGGACAGGATGAAAAGCGATTTCGCCAAAGTGAATTGTAATTTTCAAATGAGAAGATGGTAAAACGTGCTTTTACGATCAACTACTCAGTTACAGGAAAGGACTTCTAATGTCGGTAACAAAGAAAGATAAAATCATCCAAAAGGCCAAAGTAAATAAACCTTCAAGAAATCGTTGACAAAGTTTTCAGGAAAATTCAAATGGTCGCAAATCAGGGATTGATCGGTTGAGTCTGGTGATGTTCGGTTTTGATTCGATGAGCCAACAGCACTTTCGCCGCAAAATGCCTGCCTCGATTAAGCAATTAAACGAAATGGGAGCAGTTATATTAAATGGAAAGTTATTTGGAAAATTAACTTTTCTGGTTTAGGATACAACATTGTGGGAGATGGCACGCCTCAGGCATTTATTCCGATTCTGACGGGGAAGACGGAACTGGAAATGCCAAATACAAGGTTTCGGAGAGAAAACGCGGTGTTTTCGTGAAGAGGTTTTTTTTAGAAGACGGTTCATCGATGCCAAGTTTGTGGACGAGGCCTATCCCTTCATCTGGACTAATTTCACCGAAGCAGGTTATGCCACCCTTTACGGAGAAGATGCCTTCGGTGTAGGTAATCGGATCTCATTTGCGATCCTTTGCACTCCTTTCCAGGAATATATACTTACCGTCTGAAAGGTTTCAAAAACCATCCCACAGACCACTATACCCGTCCTTTTTACAAAGAAGTAGAGGCAGTCAAACGAAGACAGAAGGAGTGCATCGGTTCAGAACCCTTCCACAAATCATGGTTCCGCTATGGACATGAATTTCTGAGGGAATATAAGGAAGTAGATCGATTCCTTCTGATGCATCAAGGAGTATTGAGCCACGATGACATCAATTTAGTTGAGGTGAGAACGTCAGGGCTTCTGCCAGCCGCCTGATCACTGCTTCCGTAGCGCAGCAGCGTCAGTCTCATAATCTGAAGGTGTGAGTTCGATCCTCACCGGGAGCAAACATTGTGATCATCTATTAAATATCTTCAAGAAGACAGCTTTCAGGTCCAAGACGAAGATTTTGCCCAATCCCTAGAGTCTATGGAAAACGAAGGCCTGCTTGAAGATGCTGTTCTGATTGTAATGGCAGATCATGGACACAGATTTACGAAAATAAGAGACACTCACCAAGGACAGCTGGAAGAAGTTTGGAGTTTCCAATTCAGAAACATATAGATTTAGCGTTTGCCTATGTTCTCTGTTAGACTTCCTCCGAAATTCCGGATAACCGAGCTGGGAAAGAAAATGCAGGCGAATTTGGAAGCGAACAAAGATCGTCTGACTACTCCATTTGATGTACATGCCACTCTTTTGGACATTTTGAAGCTGCCAAAAGACGTGGAGAAGGAACAGGGCACTGGGAATAGGTCTCTCTCTATGTTTAGACCTATCCCTGCTGATAGGAATTGTGGGCAGGTGAGACAGAAAGAATCTCTCTCTCTTGTCTGTCTGTCTGCCTTATCTTTTCCAATTTAGGCCGTGGTCGAACCTCACTGGTGTACCTGTCTCAACTGGCAAAATGCAACAGCAACAGAAGCCGACCGAACCCAGACCCAGGTATTTCACAGGTAATTTAAAGGGAAGGTGGTCCATCAGAGAATCGCCGAAGGCCTTGTAAATGCAATGGACGCCCAACTCTCCAATGTTCGTCATTTGTGTGCCCGACTGAACCTCACAAGGATCATTTCTGCTGAGAAGTGAGAGTTCCCCGTTTCATTGAAGATTCAATTTAGGTTGATCCCAAATAATCAGCTTCTGAAGTACAACAGTGTGAAAGACAAAGACGGCTTTGAACCTTCTTTCGAAGGAAATGCAACGACTTCCTTTGCCCATTACAAACTGAAAATTGAGACAAATCCCAATCGAGCAGTCTTCGAGGTAACCTTTTGCAATTGCTTGCTACTTCTGAATTCAGGCGACTATGTTCTACGACGGAAGGAAAGGGGAATTAGAGGGGGATATGACGTCTCTCTCCCATGTGAATCAATACGGGGACGATCCTCATTGTATTATCAGCCAACAATTCTCCCTCGCGCAATTCTGTGTTTGTCACGATAGGGTACGAAGTAACTAACAGAAGCTATTGTATGCATATGGGTGATTCTGGATTGTTTGTTGTTTTGATGAATGTTTTAGGTTAAAGATGACAATGTAATGCATCCGTTCCTTTTTTCCTTTCTTTTTCTCTTTTCTCCCCAGAAAGAAAGTCAGCCAAATATTTATGCCAACAGAGCATAATTCTTCATCTATTCCTTGGGCGCTGCTTCCTTCTCCACCGCTTCGCCGCTCTTCTTCTCAGGGTCCGATCCCTGTGACTTTGGCTTGTCCTCCTCCTTCTTCGGTTCCTCAGCCGCTGGCTCCGAAATCTTCGATTTCTGCTGGCTCTTTCCACTCTTCTGCGATTTCCCCTTCCCTTCCTCTTTGCTTTTCTCCGTCTTCTTCTCATCCTGCGTGTAGACTACGTACTTCATTTCGAGGTCCTTGTTGTATTTCGCAACCAACGCCATTGGCTTTACTTTCTGAACCTCGGTTGATCTTCAGAAGAGGCAGTCTCTCACCCCAGTCTTCTCCAGTTCCTCCATTTGCTCCTCAATCTTCTTCCGATCCTTCCTTCCTTTGTAGATGAACCACCAGACGCAGACGCCCATTGCGATGAGTACCAGAACGACGATTGTGCAGGTCACTCCGATGATGGCGCCAATGTTCTGTGACTCCTTCTCATCCTGCTTCTGCGCAGCGATCAGAGGACTCAAGTTGTCCCGAAGACAGTGCAACTCGTAGGAGGCCGTCAGCTCGGCCAGCATATTCTGAAACGAAAGGTCCAGTGGAAGATCGAACGTGGCAGTCGATAAATGTATGCGCCAGCGATTGGGCTTCAGCGCCTTGATAGCTCAGTTGGGAGAGCGTTAGACTGAAGATCTAAAGGTCACCAGTTCGATCCTGGTTCAGGGCAATTCTTTTGCTTTTCTATTGGTTTATTCTATCATTGTGTTCCAATAAATTTCCAAACTTACATCAAAGTTAGAAAACTTTGCGTTGCAATCGTCCTTGGTGCAGGTGCATTCGATGGAATATAGTCCATCCTTATGGTTCAGCTTGCTGCACTTTTTGCTCTCCTCCTTGGACCCTTTGAGTTCGATCATCGGTGGTCTGCAGTTTGCCTTCCATGACGCCTTGAAGAGACAACTCGTGTGTCCACCACTTTCCTGAAGACGCACTTCGAGCAAGTTCCACATAAAACTGTACCTGTTTTATCTCCTTGAAATGGGGATAGCGGGCGGCATTGAAGGTTGCCTTGGTGCAGGTGACGGAGAGGGAGATGTGGACAAGGGCCAGAAGCAGAGCCAGTCGGAGGCAGAAGCTCAGGTGCATCGAGACGACCGCTCGGGAAGGAGAGATGGGCGAGAGTGGAGTCAAATGAGAGAAGTTACGCATCTCACGGACTAACGTGACGGAAATCACTGATGTTTCCACGTCACGTGCACTGTTTATTCTACCCGATTCAACACTGACAGAAACCAATTTAATGTCAAAAATTCAGTAAGTATCTGTAATAGCCTGAAGTGCCTTCTAGGAGAGCTGCACTCTGCAAACCTGCTCAAGCTCGGCAGAGGAGGTCGTTTAGCAGATTTGGAGATCACTTTCTCAATTGCCATAATATAAGCTACGGAATGCGGTATAACACGTATCAAAACCCCATGGGCAGGTTGCGCGTGTTCCCTTGTTAGTGGTAGAGCGCTCCCTTAGCATGGGAGAGGTCTGGGGTTCAATTCCCTATGTCTCCAAATCTTTTACATGATATATCTAATAAGTTTAAGGTGGGCGATTTGAAGGCTAATGACTATCTTCTAAACTTCTGCGTTCTGTGGACAATAAATCTATCGACAATCTAACGTCACGATTTGTTTTATCAGTTGACCGCCGCTTGTCTGATTACTCCAACTGGTCCTTATGCGGCACTTTCTACTTTTGTTTGCATTATTCCCAGGTTACCATCTGAAATACATGAAACTTTCCTTTAGAGTGTCTTTCCTACAAATTCCTTGTGTATTCTCCTCTTTTTGGTCATTCACATGCGACTTTCCTTGGGAGAATAGCCGACACCCTTGCAGATGCAGGACACGATGTGGTGGGTTTTAACCCCAGTGGTTCAACTCTTTTAGACGGTCCTTCTGCCAATCGTAGACCATGAACTGGAGGATAAAGCAAATATAAGATCTAGGGCTAGACAGATAAAGGTAGCCCAGGATCCGAGGGTAAAAGAAATCATCGACGCTGGAAACGAGGGAATGAACAGGGACCTCTGGACGGTTGAGCCCGATCCATTCAGTCTGCTTCAAGTCGCCCGCAATTTCTCTCTTTCCATCAGTTATTCTTGCGAGAGTTGGTTCCATTTTGAACAAAAGCCAATACTTTGTAGGATTGTTGAAGGAAGACGCCTTGATTGAATCTCTTCGGAAGGAACACTTTGATGTCGCCATTGCAGAGCCTGTTTCGCTTTGTGGCTTAGGTAAGTCAAGTGATTATTGTTTCTTTCCAATAGATAATTCCCATCTGTTATTTAAACGTCGAGGAACGGGTCGAATAAGTAGAGTTGACGCCTTCAGTCCATTTCGGATTTATGCCTCCCTCTTGCATACAAACCAAATAATAAATAACCAAATTTCAGCGTTATTCGATCATCTGAGGATAAATAAAACCATCGGCGCCTTGTCGAGTGTTCAATTCGACCTGGTCTCTTGGTTTATCGGAGAACCGCTGGCGCCCAGTTACGTTCCTTCAATGTTTTCCACGAATGGAGATAAGATGAGTCTTCTGAATCGTCTGGCAAACGCCTTGGATATTCTGTTCGGGGCTCTTTTCATCAAAAATGTCTATGATGGAGAAATTGAACCTCTGACTTCGAAATACAAAAGGAACTTTGATGATTACAACGTGGGAATTTTCATTGTAACTCGGAAAGGTGTGTTTAGGAGTTAATTGCAAGATTTTCCTTTGTGTTTACGAATGCTAACTCCTATCTTAATTTCCCTCGGCCTCTGATTCATAAGACCGTGGAAGTCGGGGGAATTTCGGTCGACACGGAGAAACCGGATCAACTGGATGAGGTAGGTATATAATCAATTTGTGAAGGTGGTCAAAGGTAGCACTAAGGCACTTTTATGAAAATGGATTTAAATAATTTATGATTTTTTTTCAGAAATGGAATCACGTTTTGGGTGAGCGCCCTCGTACTGTTCTAATTTCATTCGGTTCTGTGGCAAAAAGCAAAGACATGCCGCCATCCTGGAAGTCTTTTTAAAAATTCTAACTTGAGTACAACTGAATTTAGAAAGTCGGTTCTTGACTTTTGCGGATCATTGCCAAATGTCTCTTTTATTTGGAAGTATGAAGAGTCTTCCACAATGGCTGACCACTTGGACAATGTATATTTGTCCCCTTGGATACCGCAAAATGCCCTGCTGGGTAAGTAATTTTCTGGATATCATTTAAAATGAAAGTATGCAATCAACATTGGCATGGTGTGTTCAAACTCAAGATGTAGTGTTTCAGCCGATCCTCGTCTTTCAATCTTCATAACCCACGGAGGTCTCGGGTCTTCAACTGAACTCGCACATTTTGGAAAACCTGCTATTATGGTAAATCATTGCATACTCTGCCAATATTCAAATAGATCCCCTTGTTCGCCGATCAACCAAGAAATGCTAAAATGTTGTCCCGTCACGGAGGGGTGATAGTTCTTGAAAAGAATGATATTCCTCGCCCGGAAGTTCTGAAAGAGGCAGTTCAAAAGATTTTAAACAATGAGAGGTTTACCTTCTGGAAATAGAAATTTTAGAAACCTTTTCAGTTATGCTCAATCAGCAAAACACTTGGCTTCAATTCTGCGAGAACAACCGATTTCACCCAAGGATTTAGTGATCAAACACGCTGAATTTGTTGCTGAGTGGGTTTATTCATTTGTAGAAATTAGATGAATTTAGATTTGGTCCTTTGGAGATGCTGGATCCTCAGGGGCGTCATCTGAACATTCTGCAGTACTACTTGGTGGATGTGGTAGTCATTCTGGCGGTGATTGTGACAGCCACATTTGGAGAATTATTTGGGTGTGCACGATTTGTTTTCAGATATGTTTGCAAAGCACAGAAACATAAAAGCCAATAAACTATGGATTTTAACGTTTTAATTGGTCAATCACACACTCGCTCGCTCCCTGCCTCTCTCTCTCTCTCTCTCTCTCTCTCTCTCTCTCTCTCTCTCTGAGTTCATTCAGTGTTTGTTGCTAAACCAAATCGGCCACTTCATAGGCCGAATAATGTGATTGTTGGAAATAATTTTCGCGGGAAAATCATTCTGAGAGAGAATTAGTTCTCCGTAGAAGGATCAAAATTTAACGATGACTCTATTCCTTATTTTATGTTTCATACTTCCAGTAACGGCAGTAAAATGTAAGTTCTCCTTCGAAACTTTTGATCTGTCTAGGTAAAAATGAGAATATAACGCTGACTTCGAATTGGCAAGGACCAACCGGAGAGCTGGAGCCTCACAGCGTCTGTACAATTACAGTGGGCAAGTCATGAGAGACAGAGAAATAGAACACTTAGCTTGTGATTCCCAAGGATGGATTGGTGGAATTAGACCTCGATATTAAAAACTTTGGCCGCCATGATCACCGCTTCTGGATCGACTCAAAGCATCTTCCTCTGCTGGAGTGAGGCTTTTTCTTTCTTTTACTATTTTCTGAAATCAGAGTGAGTGCTTCCGGTTCTGTGGAAGTTTTCACGAATTACCCGCCACCCAATGTGGTTTTTCGCATTGAAACTGGATTCGTAGTTAGGCCTGGCAACGGAACTGACATGGAGTTTATTTATAACCCTGGCGATCCCATCCCCACTATCACAAGGTTCTATGCACGCTTTAGGCCTTGTAAGTTAGGGGAACACTATTTATTTGTATTCATATTTAGCAAAAGCCTTCAATAGAACACAAAATATTACAATTTATAAAGGAGACCCAATGATAAGTATGGAACTGAGCAAAATGGAGAAGGGAATGACCTATGTCTTCCAGGCAGGAAACATGGACTTTGACGATTTGGTGAAAATAGGTAGATTGCCCTAACCTTGAATTTCAGATCAAAATATGGATGCCTCGGTTCTGGACTTCTGTAAGCAGAGATGACCTGATGAATGCGTTTGTATATGCGTTTAGGGAAAGCCAGTGGGTACTGCACGGAACGTAAGCCATCTGTATGGTTAAGACAAAATCATTCAGTCTGAGGTCTCCTTACTTTGAGGATCAAGGAGTGAGATACAGAGACCCAGCTATTGCCATCTACATCACGGGATGGATAACTGTGGTTGGAATGGTTGTTGTCACCAATACGAAAAGTAAGAGTACACACACGCACACACATATACACATACACATATATACATATACACACATCATTCAACTACAAATGTTTCAGGCATAACTGATTTTGGCGACATAAATATTGTTTGGGGATCGTCAGAGATGGAATATGAAAGCAAGATAATGAGAGTTTGTAGTGAAGTCAAACCAAACAAGCCAAGCGCAGTAACCATCATCAGTTCCTACCCAGAGTCCCTCACTGATGTCTATTTGCTAGCTTTCAACAGGTCAATAGATAAAGATTTCGGAAATTCCACCCTCCGAGTTTATGATGGATTTCCAGTTTTGCAC
Source organism: Oscheius sp. G VE-2021 (assembly GCA_022343465.1). NCBI lineage: Eukaryota > Metazoa > Nematoda > Chromadorea > Rhabditida > Rhabditidae > Oscheius > Oscheius sp. G VE-2021. Next base: position 642,233 of record JAJQXH010000006.1, on the reverse strand, counting down.
CCAAAGGATATAATCTGCAAATACGAGTAGGTCGAATGCCTCAGATTAAAAGTAGATCCTCAGAATAACTGATTCTTCAAACGAGGATCACCGACTTCCCCAAAAGTTTGGTGGAATAGTAAGAACATTTCATTTCGACAATGAACTTGGTCTTCCCTGTATCCACATAACAACGCATCTTGAACTCTGTAAGATTCGTTTGAATCAACTGAAACAAATTTCAGCCAATTGGGAAAACTCCCGAAATGGTAGAAGTGGCTTTCTGAAATCTGATGAGACGAAAAGAGGAAAAATGGGAAGACGTAGGACTATTTTAACTGTTTTTCTATTATTCAGGCATCCAAAATGAACTTTTCCATTATGAATTCACGTTTCGACCAGAAGAAATAATTTCAAATGAGGAACACCTGTTCAACCTCACTGATACATTCGACAAAAGTGTCGAATTGAGGTTAGCAAAAATCATTTGAAATATCAATCAAAAACACACTTTTAAGAGTACTACCGGCGGAGAATAAAACTTTTACAGTTACAACTAATAAAGTGGAAATAACATTTCCAAGCGAACGTGAAACTATTGACTTTAGAATCACACAGCTGTCAGCATTGTATTGCAATTTCTACATATTGTATATATTCTTTGTTGCAATCGAACTGATATAATAAAGATAAATAGACTGTAATATCTTGACTGTTAAACCGATTAGAATTCCCCGCCTTCGCTTATCTCAGATGCATAACCGCGGCTGTGCACTCCGCCTGGTTGATAAGGTGTCATTTGCACTCCGTCTGCCCCAGGAATTCCCTATCTTACTCCTCGCTTCCGCCGCACCCAAATTCTTTTTTCTACGTCACCCTCCTCCCCATAAAATCTCCGAATTCTTTCCAATGCGTCACTTCTCCTCGATAACGGCTTGTTTGCGCCTGTTTGACGCATTGGAGGCGTATCACTCGGTTGAGCTGTTTGGATCCATTCCTCTCTTGTCTCCTCATTGGGTTTTGTGTACTGGAAACAGTTTGCCAACGCCTCTTTTTCCCACGTATTCCGAGCGGACTGCATTGTTTATTTGCTCGTGCGCACCTAACATGACGGCCGGTTATCCGTCAAGGAACACTGCGGGGATTGGGTGACAGCCGTTCGCGAACAGTCACTTCCTTTCGGACCTCTCACACTCAATTTCTATACTTCACTTCAGTTGTCATTGAGTTTTCTTATTTGGTTGTTCACAGTCAGCTTATTCTCCCATCGAAAATCATTGCGGCCAACATATAAACTTGGATTGTCTGCGTTTCCTGTCTGAAAGAATGTCTTCAGAGATGCATCCCACAATAGACATTCGGGCGATGGTGCTGGACCTGCACCGAATGAGGCTGGAGTTGGAGAGGTCTCTGGAGGAGGAACAGACTCTGCTGACGAGAGATGGCAGCATCAGGGGACGGAAGCTCCACGTATTCAACACCATCAGAAGAATGAGGAACAAGGAGCAGTGGAAGGTTTCAATGCCATACAACGAGGTATAAATGTTCTTCAGAAAGACTACTTCGGGGAAGAGCAAAACAAAGTGGTAGTCTACATCACCACCTGTGGAATCTTCCGAAATGTGTGGGAACGCTGCCGAGACACTTTGAATCTTCTGAAAGCCCACAACATAAAAGTAAACTTTAACTTTGCAGTTTCAACCAGTTCTTATTCTTAGGCGGAAGTAAGAGACCTTAACCTCGATGCTTCATACGTGGATGAACTATTGGACCGAATGAAGCTTGACCAGGTAATCAGAATAACCCTTTATGACCCCCAGTTTCTCTCAGAGCGACCGTGAGTTGATGTTCGACAGTCTACCCACAGTCTACGTGAATGGGAAGTACTTCGGGGTGTGTTTGAATTTTCTTCTGCGGAGATCTTGGATTTTGGTTTCAAAATCGTAGCGCTACGATTTTATGGCCGCTTTTTATCAGAGAACATGAGACTCGGACGGCGATTTACCGCCGCTTGATAGGGAATGTTGAAAGGAATGGAGGAATAAAAGTGACAACGAACGGAGTTGGGTGTAGATTTATGGACTCTTTGCAGAATGACTCCACCCTCATCCAGGAGAATGAAAAACGACAGCTGGGGGAACTCTTGCGGGATTTCAAGGTGAGGCTTCATTCTTTCAAAAGAATCATTGCTTAGAAGTCAATCTTACGAATTAACTTCAAGCCACCAAATCTATTTTCCGTCTTTATTTGCAGCCACCGCCCATAAAGGTTATCTCCATTTTCCAGGGTCGAAGTGATTGCGGTCATTGTCAAGGAAGCGGCTACACCGTGTGTTCCAAGTGTCGTGGAGGAAAGAAAGCAGGCCAAACCTTCTCCGTTCGACTGAAATGTGCCACCTGCGATCAGAATGGAATCGCCCCCTGCTCCCATTGCGCCCCTCGCCCTCGCCTGTGACTGATTCCCAGTCATTTCTTGAGAACTACCTCCTCCCAGATCTCATTCACATGTTTATTGAATCAATTCGTGCAATACATGAAAACAATTACAAGTTGGTGTGATTTGTGTGGTTAGTACACGTTCGAAGGATGCAAGAAAGACTGGAGATCACTCATTCTGCTTATTATTGACTAGGAAGGGGAGGTCTACGGGAGATCGCATAAATTAATACAACAACTAAAAGACATAATTCCTATGAAGAGAGTAAGAAGTCACACAAAGACAAAGGGGCTAATTCAGCTGAGGAGGGCCTTCAGCTTCGCTGCATTTCGCTCCCGTTTTCCACTTCGAGTGGGTGGGCGTGGCTCGGTGGAAGCTGCGCCGACGTCCGTCTTGTAGGAATAGAAGAGGGGGATCGTCTGATTAGCATCCATCTGAAGTTGTAGGTTAGACTGAGGCTGATATTTTGTATTTCGAAACCACAAAAACACAGCTGGGATCGATCAATCATCAAATTCCGATCTGCTATCTGGTTGTTTTGCAGTAAACCATGTGCGTCCATTATCAAAGAGCACACGAAACAACACAAAACTTAACAAGCCTGGACGAATCCAAGCTCAATTTTACTACCAATTCTGATGAATACACAAAATAAGCCCGGGGGCCAAATAAACACCTCCATAGGGTTCTTTCGCGTGTGCTCTGGTACTTTACCCCATGTGCAGAAAAGAAGGTTCAATCCCCTTAAGCTCCTTTCGAATGTGAAAATCCACGGGTCCATGAAATCGCCAAGGAGACTGTCGTTGTTGTGAAAATCCTCTTTGCGATAAACGGATTAGCAATGTGGCTAAAAAAGGTGCCAGGGTCCGTTATCGCAGCTCATGAATCAGACGTTTTCCGTCACGCGGCGGAAATCCCGTGATTTGTGTGAATTTAGTGGCCGATAAGGGCCGTATTTTATCTGGTTTTTAGAAGAAGTCGGTCTCAGTGGTAAAAACAGAACAAACGCCCCCATTGATAGATAGCCCCAAAAGAGATAAACACCTGAATAGGCTCGGGGACTGGGAGAACGGCCTCCCTCATGTTGTTTCCCGTGTAGGCGACTGCCTTCAACTGCCAATCGCCAATCTCCTCGTTCCAGGAGACGTACTAAATGGGATTATTTCCGCTATGAGGATATTTTACCTTTTCTATCAATTCGACATATTCCGGAGGAATGTACTCGTCGATTATCATCATGTTCAGCAGAAGTTCCTGAATTGAAGATATAAGAGAGACAGAGAAAGTTCCCACCTTCTTGAGTTCCCTGATGCTGTCGAGGAGTCCTTCGACCTCCCTCTGGTGTTCTGCCTCCATGTCTCCCAATTCTGCCTTTGCCTCGTTCAGTTCGTTCCAGACCCTTCGTAGTTTCCTCGTCTTGGCCGCCGCCTCCTCCTGCAGAGAAGAGTATCTCTCCTCGATGTCCTCCCTCGCAGCCGCGTTCTCCTTCAGACGATCGCGTAGCTCAGATTCCTGATTCTTGGAAGTCTCGTACTCCCTGGAATGCCAAATGCTATCTATCATTACAATAGACACACTTGTTGCTTTCTTCGAGCATCCTCGCCTGTAACTCCGCCTTCTCCAGCATGTTCTCTCCTCCGACGATCAGTTTGCTCTCCATTTGGCTCAATTTGTTCCTCAGGGATTCGTGTTCAGAACGGACTCTCTTCAACTCGGCTTCGCTGAACACTACAGATCCTAACGAATTCAGGATAAACTACCGCTGCATCATCTCCTGCACAAGCCTTCTGGTCTCCGGATCATCAGCGGCTCCGTCACGAGCAGCCAGTTCCTGCCAAGAACAAGTATCAAGGGAGCGAAGTAAGGCTAACCTCCTTCTGTTTCTGCAGATCCATCTCCATCCCCTTCATCTTCAGCTCCCAGTCCTCTTCGTTTTCCCCGTGCATCTCGTGTTCCTCATCTGAGATATCTCTATGAGAATTGTGTAAATATCTCATTCACCTAGAAGTTGTTTCTTCAACATTTCAATCTCCTGTTGTAATTTCCTCAGATGCGCGTCTTTCGGGTCCTGAAACCATTGAATCTTTCCTCAACCAAAGAATAACCTCATTGATCCTGGCCACATTCTGAATGTTCTTCGCCCGGTTCGCATATCGCAGGGTGGAAAGGGTCTCGTCGTAATTGTAGGAAGCTGGGCCTATGTTGGCGACCTGAAATCACAATACAAATGGAGGAATTGTGCTGACAAACCATAACGGTCTTTGAATTTCCTCCGAGGGAATCTTGCAGAAGACGAGTGAGCTTTGAATTTCTGTAGGGAACATGGGTGGATTTGCTGTCGACCAGGGCGCTGATCACATTTCCCAGGGTCGAAAGAGAGAGGTTGATCTTCGCCGCTTCCTGAAAACTCCGTTCGATGTAAAAAAAGGAAATATTTGTAGAATTCTTTGTAGTTTAATTTAGACAAACCTTCAGTCTCTCCCCCGCAGCCCCCGTCTTGCTCTGTCTTTCGCTTCCAGCCAGATCCACCAACTGCAGTTTCCCCTGAGTCACGTGGCCGTTGGTACTGCTCTCTGAATTCCAAGTCTTCCCTCTACCAAAGCCAAATCCTCACCAATTGTCACAGTGAACATGGCGTGTGACCTGGAACTCTCCACGTTCATAATAGTCGCTCCAACTTTTCCTAAAAAATTAAAAGTTTTCTTCAAATTTCAGAAAGCCCACTGTTTTTGTTGCCAAACTCCATGATCTTCTGCATGTGATCAGCATTGCTGACTGTGATGGAGGAAAGATTCTTCACGTAGACACCCACATCCGACCGTTCCTAAACAACCTTAATAAAGATAGGTTATAAGGAAATTACCTTAATCTCCAGGTTGTTCCCAGCGCCTTCTTTGGCCAGAAGGTCCCTGATCTCTTCGTTGTAGATCTCCAAATAGGATACTCTCACCAGGAATCTGTAACTCCAATTGAACAGAAGGATATTCCAACCAACGTCGTGTTCTCTTTACATTTGGCTATGTGGTCAAAGATGTGCGCAAAGGAGTTTGGAATGAGACCCCGCAACTCGGCCCTCTCGAGGTCTCCAGTCATCGTGAAGGTCTTTCCCGTTCCCGTCTGGCCGTAGGCAAAGATTGTGCCTGAAGGAGATTACGGTATGAAACAGAAGATTGGTCAGATGACAAAGAAGAGAGGGAGAGAGAGGAAGAGAGAGAGAGAGAGAGAGAGAGAGAGAGAGAGAGAGAGAGAGAGAGAGAGAGAGAGTACCGTTGTATCCCTTGAGGACATTCTCCACAATCGGCCTGGCTGCTATGTTGTAAATGCGCATTTGGTCGCAGTCTGGCGGGAACACGGCGTCGAAGAAGAAGGTCCTGTGGGGTTCCTAAAAGAGCATGCAAGGGTGTTTCTTATTCTGTATAACATTTCAAACCGTCATTTTTGCTCTGACGAAGTGAGCAACCAAAAAGTGTCTGATTGTGAGTTTACCTGTTTGGCGTTTGGATTGGTGATGGCGATGGAGTTGTCCTCCGCACTGGTGGTCACTGTATTCGAATGTCCCTGGTCAATCTCCTGGGTTGACATCGGCCGACAGCGAACCACCACCTTCACCGTCTCCGCCTCCTCCATCCTACAAGCCATTCCATATCGTTTTGGTTTAATGAACGAATTTATCATAAACTAATAAAAAAACTTAAATTATATACAAATCGATTCAACGAGTGAAACAGTTGAAATTATTATAAAGTCTTCATTGCAATTACTTATTTGTTCAAATGAAAGTCTGCTGTGACCACAAATGTTTCTGTGACCATGATGGGTAGTTTCAATAAACATACTGTATTTGAATGTTTGTTTTGCATTCATCTGTTTATTTCACTGTGGAAACCCCTTCTTTGTATTTGAGGTATTGTCTTCCGTTTGAACGATAGAAACCCAAGAAAAGTATTGATAGGATAATATTTATCACATAAGCACATATATTTGACGGAATCTGTACAAATAGCGCGGCACGAGTGGGTTTCTGCACAAAATTTGACGATCAGTTCGTTTCCTCCGGCGGCTTTCTCTTCTTTGACAAAATAGAAAAGATTTCCGAACGAAAAACCGGTGCTGACTTTCTTTGGAGGAGGAATCATTTAGGAGAGGGAGATAAGCTCTGAGGAAAAGCTAGGAGGGGTACTGTAGGCCAATATTATTATATTTACAGAGAGCGGACAGAACGGTGCCTAAGGGACTGGGCTTGGTCGGGCGAAATCTTGTAAGTGAGATTGCAGCTGAAGGGACGATCAGGGAGAGACGGCCTTTGTCACAAAGTCCACCAGACGACGGGCGTACTGAAAATACAACATTACATTTAATATTTGGATTACAGGGTTGTTTTCCTAAATTAACCATGCCCAAAAGACACACTAGATAATTTCATTTGCAACTGCAGGTCCCAGTCTCGCAATAAAACAGCAGCAGTCTACTGCCCTATTTGTTTTCATTTTGAAAAGACATCCTTATCTTCAGACATGATTTCATAGTACAAACCATTGTTTAGAACAATTTTAGCAACAAAAGGAAAATGTTTCAGGGCACAATTCATTTTTAAATGTACGGAATAGAACTCTTCCCGCGTGGTTAGTAGTTTGATTGGACTTGATTGGGACGTGGCTAACCGGGTGGTCCACCCGACCGGTGGCTGAGACCTCACCTGTTCTGGTTTGACGGTGCTTATGTTCTCCGCATCAGATCCATATTTGACGGTCTTAGCCGCAGTGGCCGTCCTCTTTTTCACTCCGTAGTAGGTCAAAATATCCACCAATCCAATGAAGTAGATCAGTCGTTTTTCGCTCTCTGAAACATCTCAATTGGTCCGACTCCCTCCTCTATCGAGGCCTTTCCTCCAAAACCCCTGTTTCCCACGTGTCCTCCTTCGAATTCTCCCGTGTCGCATGCGTAATTCCTCCGTCCGCATCACCCTCTCCCTCGGCCCAACCCATATCGCCAAACAGGAAATGTGCCCATCAGAGCGAAGAATGAGCATCAATGAAAATGCGCGGGCGGCTTGAAATAAACGACAGATTCGAGTGGAAAATTGCAGATTCCAGGGAGGGAATACACAATTTTAGGTGGAATTATGGGGAAATGCGCTCCCCAGCCTACTTTTCGGACACCAATAAGTCTCCGAAATCTGATTACGCGCAGCGGCCGGCCTTTTATGTCATCCAGGAAGAATTCAATCACCCCCGGGAGAGCAACTCTCCTTCACAACATTCCAAACAGCTATCAGCCGAAGCTTTCTCAACTGACTTGGCCCGAAAATGGAAAGTTTCCAAACCTGGGTGACTGGCGATGGCGTAGAATTCGTCGTCCAAGTCGGGTCCTCCGGAGAGGGCGGGGAATGCTCCGATGGAGGGCACGGGGGAGTCGGGGGGAGTGGGGGCCAGTTCATCGCCCGACTCTTCGCTGACCAGTTCGGGAGGTTTGTTCTGAGCCTCGATGGCCGCACGGTCGCAGTCGTGGATGCCTGAAAGGAGACATTGCGTGGCCTTCAGAGTGAGGACGTGAGAACGTTGGACGTGAAACTAACCAACTAGAAGGGAGTAGTCCATGAGGTGTAATTTCGATAGGAAGGCAGTGTCTCTGGCCAGCATTTCGATCAGCTGGTGGCGTGCTTCCTGGAAATCCCAGGATTCTTTACAAAAATGGGGCAAATCACGAACCAGAGGCAGCGTGAGTTTAATGTTCTGATCGAGAAAGTCGTTGTCCTTCAAAGTGGGAACCTCCTTCGATTTCTCTTTGTCAGAAGCTGCACGGGAGACTGTGGACCCCTGAAAGACTGTTAAAAAAAAAGAATTTCACGACAGTCGGCTGTCCCGAGAACATCTCCTGCTGCCAGTCATCTGTCAAAATCACAGCCTTTGGCGTGAGAAAACAATGTTTACATCCTCGAGCACTGCGATTATCATTACTCAGAGAACCGGCTGGCTCAATGTTTACCCCACTTTCCCGCCAAAACCCTCGTTTTACCTCGAAAACTTACAAAAATGACCCTGACGTGAGTCAGGGGAAACTGCGCGCGGGTTTCGAATGTGGCTGGCAGTAAACGCGGCTGATAAGATCATATGACAGCCGGCTGGTTGTTGTTCAAACAAACAAAACTTGAACCGGGATCAAAGAATGGGTCCCGAGGGGAAAACGGACCTTGAGGTCGAATTTCGTGTGGACGTTGTATTTTCGGCCAAAGACGTTGCGCATGATGATGAGATAAGTGACGGTACCGTCGATCGTCAATCTGGAAATATGATTTTTCTGAGTAATTGGGCGGATTTTCAAGTATGATAGGGAAAAAACGAACCTGTAAAGCCCCAAATACTGAGGAAGAAGGGTTTTTCCTTGGCACTCGACGACGTATTCATGGTAATCGCGGAGGACCGAGTGGAGCTCAGCCACGGCGTCCGAATCCATGGACTGAAAGGAGAATTTAAAAAAGAGGTGATCGCAAGAAGATAGAACCTTGACTATGGCATACACCCTGACCAATTAAACACCAAAAACCCGTCACTCACCTTGATGACAAACTTTTTGTCGTAGGAGATGAAGAGACGGGGAGAGGAGCCAGTCTTCGATCCATCCAGGAGGTCAGGCTCCGGTTCATAGCTGAAATCCCCTCTTGAACATTTTAATCCGCAAGCTTACGTCGAGAGAGAACGGAGGTATTCGTGTTGATCGACGGAGAATTGTTCCCTAAGGTTACGGAACACATTCGGGCAGTATTCTTTCACCTAACGGTTTAATTTAAAAACTTTAAAGGAATAGAACAAACCTTGTAATGACTGGGCATTATGTCCTTGTTAAAGCAGTGGTTGTCCACCTTCACCTTAGCGTACGCCTTAATTTGAATGTTCGCCTAGACTTTCAATAAAAGACACACCTTGAAATCATCGGGCATAAGGAGACCTGGAGGGGCTACGTGCAACAGCTGGTCGACGGAGTGGTTCACTCCCCACATAAACACGGAAAGGAGGGGTTCCTACACAAAATTAATTGAATTATTCATCGAAAACAACGAACCTTGGCCCTGAAGAGCTTCCATTTGGGCACCAGTACCTTTCCTTTGCCCTTCTTCCCCAGCGTCCTCGGTGTCTTCTTCGACGACATTTCTGCCGCTAAAGCGAACGGCTGTCTTACCTAAACACCCCAAAATTATACAAAATAACGTCAAAAATACAGAAAATAGGGCTTTTAAGGCCTAAACGGGAAAAAAGTGGCGAGATGGCTCAATAAGGCGGCCGTAAATAAAGACGACACAAGGGCTGGAATTATTATCGACCCAGCGGCAGATTCGATTCACCCGCTGTTTACGGGTCTCGCACGGAAGAGCAGTGCGCACCGGTTGCATTGAAATTATCCGTGCATACTAATTTGCAGCCGCTGCGCACATAAATTCCGCCCAGGACCCGGAACAGCGAACAGTTTAAAATGGGCCTCGGAATTTCAGTATTTTTACTTCTATTGAGTTTTAAATAATTTTTATCTTTGTAAATGGGCTAAAATTATGTAATAATTGCTAAATTAAGTAATTATTAGTGTAAATCGATCGAACTAGCCGAAAAGCCAATTAAGAACCATTTAGATGTGGGACGTCCCCAAAACTGAATCAGTCTTTATTTTACACGTTTTCGCAATTTTTATAAAGAAAGGGCTGTTCTGTGAGCCCAACAAATCTCGTTATGCCCTGTAGCAATGGAAAATATTGGTGCTCATGCTTGTGACGTATTGCACCATCTTACGAAATCCCTTATTACTTAACCCTCCTCGATTAGTTGTATTTCATTCCACTACCGTTTATTTCTAAGTTGTTTTCAATTCGGGCGCAGACTACTCTTATTTGCATAAGTCACTACGTCATCTATGCGATTTGACTTGTTTTGCTTCCCACAGCAATGGTCACTGTTTCCAGGTAACCATGGCTGACGCCGCTGTCGAAGAGAAAAAAATGTCGAAGAAGGAGCTCAACAAGCTCGCCAGACAGGCCAAGAAGATGGAACTCAAGAATCAGGTTGGTCTTTTGTTACAGTGAATTATTTGTTTGAGAAGATCGAGTAAAGGTTTACAGAAATAATTTAGAGCGGTGGAGGCGCTGAGGAAGCCAAGGCAGCTGAGGAGACCGAGGACGTCTCCTGCGGAATGTACGGCAGCTACGGTCTGATCCAGTCAGCCGACAAGAAGGACATCACCTTCAAGACCGTCAGCCAGATCACGGAGGAACTCGACGGACAGGAGGTGGGGAATTGAATAGCGAAAGGGTGGAGGCTAATGTTATTGTAAAGTAGCACATGGAAGGTGTGAAACCTTTGAAGTCTGATAAGCCAAAGGGAAATGTTTTGTTGAGGATCGCACGTGCTCAGATCACGCACTTGGTCATGTGGAAAACCTTTTTTGATTGTTGCGTGGTTTGTGAATGTGCCTTTTTGGTGCTAGGGTCTTTCGGTCTTTATGGAATAGTGGTCCTGTAGCTAAACCTTTCTTCTTCAGGTATGGGTGCGCGGCCGCGTGCACAACATCCGCTCGAAGGGAAAGAACTGCTTCATCGTCCTCCGCCAGCGCGTCTACACCGCCCAGATCACCCTCTTCGTCGGAGAGAAAATCAGCAAGCAGATGCTCAAGTTCGTCTCCGGAATTTCCAAGGTGTTGCTACCATTTGTACGGAAAACGTTCGCTATTTTAGGAGTCTATCATCGATATCCAGGGAACGGTGGTGAAGGTCGCCCAGGAGATTGCTTCCTGCACCCAGAAGAATGCCGAACTCCAGGCTTCTCAGGTACTCGATTCGGGGAAGCGGGTCTGTGACCTTGTATTTCAGGTCTTCGTTGTTTCCGCCTCCGAGCCCCGCGTTCCTCTGCAAATGGAGGACTTGGCCCGTAGAGCCGACCCCGACAGCGACCTCCCCGTCGTTAACCTCGACACCCGTCTCGACAACCGGTAAAATCTCTCCAGTTTCCGTTATTCTTTGGTTTCCAGCGTTCTGGACCTGCGTACAACCACCACCCAGGGAATCTTCGCCATCCAGAGCGGAGTGTGCCGTCTCTTCCGCGACGTGCTCACCGAGAAGGGATTCGTGGAGATCCACACACCGAAGATCATCTCTGCCGCCAGTGAGGGAGGAGCCAATGTTTTCGAGGTGACAGAATGAGGGAGAAATGACGCGAAGAGTTGCAGGTGACCTACTTCAAGGGATACGCCTACCTTGCCCAGTCTCCCCAGCTCTACAAGCAGATGGCCATCGCCGGAGATTTCGAGAAGGTAGGGATGATCTAGCAGTGAGATCTATCTTCACTTTGCAGGTGTTCACAATCGGAGGAGTCTTCCGTGCCGAGGACTCGAACACCCACCGTCACATGACCGAGTTCGTGGGTCTCGATTTGGAGATGGCCTTCAACTTCCACTACCACGAGGCATTTCTATCTCATTTCTATCAAACCTTGAATGTTCAGGTCCTCGAGACGATCGGAGCCGTGCTGATCAACGTCTTCAAGGGAATCCAGCAGCAATTCGCCGACGAAATCGCCGCCGTCGCCAGCCAGTACCCCGCCGAGCCTTTCGAGTTCTGCGAGCCCGCTCTCGTCCTCAAGTATGTTGTGATGTCCTTCTAAACATTACTTTTCCAGGTTCCCCGAGGCCGTTGCCCTTCTGAGGGAGAACGGAGTGACCGACATGGGAGACGAGGACGACCTGACCACGGCCAACGAGCGCTTCCTCGGAAAGCTCGTCAAGGAGAAGTACCACACCGACTTCTTCATCCTCGACAAGTTCCCACTCGCCGTCAGGCCCTTCTACACCATGGCCGACCCCCACGACAAGCGCTATTCCAACAGCTACGACATGTTCATGAGAGGTCAGTTACAGTCTAATTTTAGGAGATCAAAATCTACCGACGAATGTTTTGGTTAAACCCTATTGATTTTCAGGCGAGGAGATACTCTCTGGAGCCCAGCGTATCCACGACCCCGAGTACCTGATCGAACGCGCCAAGCACCACAACGTGGAGCTGGACAAGATCAAGTCCTACATCGACTCGTTCAAGTATGGCTGCCCCCCTCACGCCGGAGGAGGAATCGGTGAGATTTCCCAACACTGCGGAAAAGAAAGGTTGTTTTCCAGGTCTGGAGCGCGTGACGATGTTGTTCCTCGGCCTGCCGAACATCCGCCTCGCCTCTCTGTTCCCCCGTGACCCCAAACGCCTCACCCCCTAAACCCCTCTCCGTCTATGAGTCATTCCCAATTGTTTACCCCCGGACGCATTTTCCTTCCGGTAGGCCAAATTGGTAGTATTTAACGTTTTGTTCCGGTTTGTACTGTTTTTGTTGGATTCATAAATATCAGGCTTCTAATACGTAGTTCTGGGGAGAGTTGAAGGTAGGGGAAAGGGTGTTGTCTGGGTGAGTACACCTAAATTTAGTTGACATCCAATTGCAATCCAGCCGATTTTCTCTGCAATCGCCTGTTTTACTCGACAGAAACCATTGCATTCAGCTGTCTAATCTACTTGAAATGTCGCAGGTGTCCAAAGTGGGCGGGGTCTTGTGGTTTCACACAGTTTATTCTCCGTCTGCATTCCGGAACGTAACGGACCAGAGTGCTCTGCAGGCCAGACACGTCACGAAATGGCTTCAGCTACGATTATTGCCATCGATTAGTCTTATCAGACCTCGATAGCCGATTCTCCTCACGCCAACAGCAGCCCTTGCCCCTGCAGCCCTTTCTCCCTTTTATTTGATCTATTGACTTGAGAAAGAGTTGCAGTAATGGACAAGACCATTGATCTCCGTCAGTCGCTAGAGGTGGGAGACTACTTCGGTGCCCTGGCCGTCTGGTGCATCTTCTTCACCATCATGTTCATCGTCTCCTCCACCTGCATCAACTGGTGCTGCATTCAGAAACACGATGACATCACCGTCTTTGAGGAGGTTTGTCTGGGAAAATGGGGATTGAATAGGAATGAAATTGAGCTAGCATAGCGACAGTGCCCGGTTTACTTTCGTAAGATGTTGATGGTTTTGGAGAAAAGTGCATCGTGTGGGCAGAGAAGAAACCCCACGAAAATCCATATCATTCTCTCTTCCCATGGTATAATCGCAGTTCAGCAAAGTGTTTACTCCCACCACCTTTTTTTTCTGAAGTATTAGAGGACCGTTGGAATTCTTCGAAACACGACTGTTGTAGAGGCAACAGTTTATAGAATTCGGTCACGTTAATATGAAGCACCACTCGAAGGTTTTTGTAGCCTAATTGTCCCTCGGGAAAAGAGAGAACAGTGAATTTTTTCGTCAACCAATGATTGCAGTCGAATTCCCATCTATTTATGGGATGGCTAGAATGCAAAGGAAATTTAAAGTTGACGATTAAAATTGTGCAGAAGGGTATTTGGCACTTCTCCTATCTTACGTTATCTCTCCGACGTATTCGCCAAAGCAAACTGATCAAGTAAACCGTCAGTTGTGGAAACTACTCTTAACCTTGTTATTCTTCAGTTTGGCTACAACCACAAGGTGAACGTGCGTCTCGGACCCCACCGTCCGTCCTTCATTGCCAAGCACATCCGCCAGCCGAACCCCCTGCACCAGTGATCGTCCATTGCCGTCCGTAGCCTTAGTGCCCCACTTGTACAATGAAACCAACTAGTAATATTCTCTTTATTACTCTCCAAGCGTGTGAAAAGTGCAAATCCTGGGGCAATCAATGAATTAGTCATGGAAGCGATCCATACAATTATGGCACGAGAGAAGTTGCGCGTCGAGACGCGGCAAGCTTGGCGGCTGGCCAAGGCCGGGCAGACAAAGAGTGAGATCCGACAAACGAGTGAAAAGGGCAGATAGACGGCTGATTCGGCAATTAGGGGAGGGAATTATGATACAACGACACCTGTAGAGCAAATTATGGGAAATGTAGAGCAAAATGTAAATCAAAGGGGAAAGCCGAAGGTACTCGAATAAATGGATCACAGGGCAAACAAGGCGTTAATACAACACAATCTAGGGGCCTAGGGCTGCTAAGAACCAATCCTCTCATTTTCTTATTGAAGGCCATTCATAGTTTAAACGGCTCGAAGATGGGAGTCTTGGTTGAGATCACATTTTGCGAAACGTCGACACGGCCCGTCTTAGACCGTCTGTATGTCCTTGTTCACGATGTAGAACTGGTCCTTCCGACCGAACATTCCGACGAGCACGGCTGCATTCTCGATGACGATGTTGAAGGGAATGGTGAGGAGGGCACCCGTCAGATACAACACCAGGCGCCAGACACTATTCCTGAAAGAGAGGGGTGAGAGAGAGAGAGAGAGAGAGAGAGGTGAGAGAGAGAGAGCGAGAGCGAGAGAGAGAGACGAACCTGTACTTGTGGGAGAAGGACTTAATGACACCGAAGATGTACATGTAGAGGTTTACGGCACCGACGAAGGAAAGAGCAAAGTCGAAGAGCAGACACCGGGGCAGTGGGAACATGGGGCAGAGGAACACCTGCAAACAAAGGGTTTCGGGATTACGGTATGCCAAGTGTACCTGTAGAGAAGTGAAGGGCATGGTGGCCCAGGCGTAGAGGGAGAGGGCGAGGAGGGCCTTGTGGGGAATGGCGATCTTGGGCGAGTGGACGGTCAGCAGGATTCCCTGAAGCCAGCGCTTCCTCTGCTGCAGGAAGTCCCACATGGTGAACGGACTCTTCTCGTGCATCTCCCCTGAAACAACTACAATCACTCCAAAACACGAATCCCGCGCGTCAATCGCTTTGTCTTCCGATCGAGCGCAATTACGTCTCGAAAACTGGTATTCATCCGCACCTTCGATAAAGTCGAACGTGTATCCGTGAGCCATGGCGATCATCGAGAAGAAGCAGTCCTCGGCGATGGAGCCCTCCATTCCGTGGTCGTACGAAACCTTTCGCTCGGCTTCCAGCTGAAACGGGGAACTTGGGGGAAACGAGGGAAAGGGTACCTGGGTGACAACGAAGGAACCCTTCCAGCCGAACAGCGGCTTGTGGAACAGCTTGAACTGCAAACGCAGTTTACCCATGTCGTCAGCAACCCTGAAAAGCCACAATCTTCCGCTTTCTTTCTTTATCCCACCTGAAGGAGTCCGAGAGGGTGGTGAGCCAGTTGACAATCTCTCCGTTGGCGTAGGTGATCACTCCCTGTCCAAACTGGTGTTTCCCGTCCTCGCAGAAGTTGAGGATCCCGCAGATCTGAACCCGTTGCCTTCCTTACGCCCTATCTCCCCTTCCTACCGCATTCGGAGTGAGCAGGGTCTCCTCGTCCAGATGCACAATCCAGTCGTTGTCCTGCAGAATGTTCACCTCGTCCTCCAGACAGTACTGCAGGGCGCGGGCCTTGAACTTTGCCCCGCTCTTCGTCCTATATGAATTCGGCACTACTACTTCGCGGACACGCGGCTGCGTTGGCAGATTTATGGCATTGTCAGTGACGACCTGAAGGATGAAATAGGGGATTAGAGGGCGAGGGACCTACCTCAAATATAAAATTCTCCATACCCGCATCGTAACACGTCTTCATATTGATACCGATGTTTTCCTGAAAGAATTGGTTCTTCCCATAGAAACTGTTCCCTTCGCAGCTCTTTCCCACCGCTCCCTGCACTCAAGACAAAGACCGTCATGCCCACACTCATCGCTTGTTTAACCGCCTTTAAGTGACAAATGGCATACTCACAAAGACTGTGAAACACGCAGGGGAATAACAACAACCATGGTTTGTGGTCAAGAATCTCATGCTGGGCCGAAAAGAAGTATCTTTTTGGAATCCCGATTGTCCTGCAAAGGACCTCTCGGGTGACCAGAAACCCTCGCCCATCCCGTATTCATAGAAGTCCGTCCGAAATGGCTGTCCACCCTCGCATTGCAAAAGTAATGGCCAAGAACGAGGAAACGGGAGATCGTGCACGATTCAAAGTGATCTCTGAGATGTAGCCACCGAATTGGAGAGAGCAAAGGCGGCCGAAGACAATTTATGCAGAAGGCACTGTTTGGCACGTTGAGGATGGAAAACATGACATTCAAGTGTTGATCTCGTGAGGTCAACTTGGCATTAAACCATAGATCAGGTGGCCTTAAACTCAAAGAATCTTAAAAGCTACTAGATTTCTTTCTAGCCTATCAAGTGAAGTGAGGACCATAAACCCTATGGAAACACATGTTTTAGCCCAAGTTTACTGCGCAAAAATCATTTGGTGACCCCTGAGGCCACGGAGAACGTTTGCATTTGCATACTCCCATTCATTCAGAAGACGCGGTGAAACTAGATCACCTAGAAGATACTTGGCCATCATCGGAGAGTCAGAAGAGCCGTCTTCTGCAGCCAAAGACTCCAAGTAATTGGCATTTTACGGCTTCTCCATTAGCCTATGATCACACTCTACCCGTTTCTTCTCGATTACGGCGCCCGGAAGACAAAAAATGAACCCATTTATCGCACGTCAGCGCCCAGAAAGGAAAGGCGATTGCACCTGCGAATGAAAGGTTGCCGCTGTTGCGAAATGGACGCATTCGTCAAAGAGACAGAGACTGAAATGTCCAATTGAGAAGAGCCTCGCCCTGACACAGTACATAACGATACTTTCCTTAATCCCAACTGAATGGCTTCCTCCGTCATTTTCTATTAATATCCCTGCCAAAACATGGAAAATACCGTGCGGGATTTCATATAAACCAACCTTAACAAGTAGCGGAAAATCTCCTTTTGTGACGACCCGAAAACAAACGAAAGGCGACAACAGCGGGGCTGCCTTTAGGTGAACCTGGAACTAGAAACTGTCTTAAGAAGGGGCCGGGCAGGGCAGACTAGCCTTTTCCCTGAAAGCGTTGAAGAGAACGAGGCCTAGAAGGTTGCAGAGGCACTGTGGCAGAACCAGCAGGGCCGTCAGCCGCAGCACGTACAGGACGGTCGACCAGATGTAGCCATACCTGCAAATACACCATAATATAGAATAAAGACATTTAAACCCCTTTATATGCTAACAAATCAGTTATTCGAGGGAAGCCCACTCCGATTAGCCTCAAAATTCGCCGATTCCTAGGAATCCCATTATTCGCCAACGTAAACAAGAAAGGCGGCATGACACTTCTGGCAGCCGGCTGTCAGGTTGAATTTACAGACAGCAGCGCTTACTTTTTAGGGAGGCCCGGGTGACCCACGGCGTCAATATTTGCTTCAGAAATCAGGTTTTACAACCAGGTGGCTCTCAACGTGGAATAAATACGAAACGTACAGTCGCTAGGTGATTAACAAGCGATGGCTCCACAATAGAATGCTTTGATCATCTTACTTCGTCTGAATAATGTGGCTTACCTTTCAATCGCACTGTCCGGCTTGGAGCTGCTGCTGTCGAAGACACCACAGAAGTAGGAGAAACCAGCAATCCAGAGGAGGAGAGCCGCGCAGTGTATTGCATGCTTGGTCTCACAGTTCATTACCACTAGGCCTGAAAGATCAAAGTTTCGGAAGGTCCTCGAACAAATAAGAGAAACAGGGAGTGAATAAATTACGAGAAAAGTGTTGGATAAAGGGCGCAGCTGGTTAAATACGGACGGAACCGTGGCAGCCGACTGGCGGCAGCTGATTCAGGGCGATATTGTTTTGGAGGCGGCGTCGGTGAGCCACACGGACTGAGACGCCGTTGTATACAGAAACATACAAAAAGGCGGGGGGAGGGGCGGGATGAGACACGGCGCGTTCCCTGGAAACGGAATACACCTGGGCAGGCGCAATCAGCGGCCACTCACTCCTAATCACACCTTTCTACTCGATTCAGCCAAAGAAACGGGAGAAATTGGGCGGAAATTACGCAGAAGTATGGAAGGAGGCCATGGAGAGGAGTTCCAGATGAATCACGGAAACACCAAGCATCACAGCGAACGGGTTATAAAACAAGGTATAATACATGATTTTATGAGGTAATAATAATAATCTACGTTAACCCCATTTTAAGTGTACAAAACATATCCAACAATGATCAAAATTATGGAGGCTACATCGTTATAAGATTTTAAAATTGGCGCGCATTGATATTGTTGTCGCGTCAAGACCCACCATAAAAGTTGCGGGATAACCGCAACGTTACCTGCTGTCGTTGTGGTTACATACTCCGAAAACTCGTAAATCTTGATGAAATATGTCTGACTGGGATAGGCCCACTAATTTACGGAAGACCCGCGCTTAGCAACTGACATCACTCGGAACAAAACATTCTAAGCGTACCAAAAGTTCTGTTTTCGAAGAAATGTTCAAAAAGGAAATGAAGGAAGCACGAAAGAAAGGAAGCTCTTGTTCAGAATGTTCAAGAAAAGTGCAAACAAAAAGAAAATTCCATTGAAATGGGAAAAACGACGTTTCCAGTTTGCCACAAAACCGCAGCGCCCCGCGGTTCGCATCCCACGACCTTGACGCCGCCGGCAAAATCACTTTCGCCGCCTATCGAATGGTAAAAACACGGTTTTAGGTTTTCTACTAGCATGGATTGGATTAACCTGCGACAAATTAAGATATTGCGATTGTGTTGAGTGGAAAGACCAGAAATCACGAGGAAAGTACGCAGAAGCAAGAATAAGTGGAGATTGTTACAACTTCAACCAAACATTGCTTTCTCATAAGACACACTTTCAAAGGGGAATACTGAACTTTGATAATAGTTTAAATTCAATTTTCTGTCTACCGTTCGTGTCCGATTTGGAACGCGCAGGGCGGATTGTGACGCATTTCCATCGCAGCGGCTGAACAATCGGCCCCAAAGAACGGTTTTCAATTGAAAACTTTGCCTTAGAAATTAATTCTCGCATTGAATTAGTCACTCTTACTCATTTTGACATCGATTTCCTCTGGTACATTCCGCTGCGTTTGGGTTTTAGAAGAGATTTTCCATAATTTCGCCTTTAAAATCATTAACAGGCAAAATACAAAAGATAGTTAGAAAAGAAAACGGGTTTATAAGAATTGAGTTACAGGGAAATTACATGGCTTCGATGTTGGGGAACAGTCAACAACGGGAAAGGGTTGTACTTTGGCGACACTGAGAGAGAGAGAGAGAGAGAGAGAGAGAGAGAGAGAGAGAAAGAGAAAGAGAAAGAGAAAGAGAAAGAGAAAGAGAAAGAGAAAGAGAGAGAGAGAGAGAGAGAGAGAGAGAGAGAGAGAGAACTAGCGATTTGGCGGGGAAATCTCAAGAGTGAATTGTTAACCAAGAAAGCAGAGCGAGTGACAAATGATGGAAAGTGATGATAAAAAGTTAATAGTCTGAGAAGTGAAGAAAAAGGGTCTCACATGAAGTTGGTTGGCCGGCAGGGGTCGTTGGGGGGGTTGGTAGCCGAGGGGAAACGGCCGCACAACGCTCTCTGACAGGCGAAAGTGACTCAGCTGGCGGGCGAACCACGTAAATTTACGGGGAAGGCGCAGCGTATTTGCATTGAAACGGCGTCGATTTCCCCTCTTCATGGGGGATGGATGGATCCGAGGGTGAATCACTGGGAAAATGACCGGATTCGTGGAAAATCTCGCACGACCGCCTTTCGAAGCGGGTTTCTTGAGCTGTGTCACTTTTGACTACGGCGGTAACCTTGGCGAATGAATCAACGGAAGGGAGGAAAGGATAGAAGGAGTGATGCGACACAAACAGGTGTTTTCATAATTGGCAGTATAATTTTAGGGAAAAAAACAGACGACAAAGAAGAGAGAATCGCGCAATGTTTCTTGACCAATGTTTCAGTCTGATGACCCAAAGTCAGAGAAAAGTGAATTCCAGCGATGACTTTACACCGCAAGTCGCTGTCGAACGACGTTTCGGACACTTTTTAGAGCCGTGGTTTCGATTAAAACCACAAGGGGTCCAGACACGAAAGAAAGGCAGTTGTGTTTGTGGCTACCTCTTCCTCTCAGATGGAGAATAAAGGAAAAGGAATTTTTTTAAAAGAGGCGTCATACTGTAAAAAGCTTAAATGACCAGATGACGTCTTTTGTTTCACAACCTTTCCCGCCCGAATGGAAAACCCCTGACGGCATATTTTCTCATTGGAAAACGCATAGATCAGGAAACCCACTCAAAACACAAATGTTAATGTGGTTTACAACAGTCACTTGGTGTAGTTATGTGAATAGGGATTTAATTAGCAAAGTCACAAATCCTGTGCAAGACAATCTTGTGAAAGTCGTTTCTCGAAATGATTGGCCTGCGGTTTTCAGAAGGTAGTCTTTTGATTCCGCTCTTTTGATATGTGCCTATACCCAAAAAACATATGCAGTTTTGCCTCTTACTCCGCTGAAGGGACGAGAATTAGAAGGAAAAGAGACAACGATATAGCTTTTTGAAACCTTTTGCAGAAGTTTCGGATGAACTTGTGAGCTCTCATCAGCTCCTGTTGGCTGATAAATTGAAAAGTGCAAAGTATCAGAGAAAACAAATCACCCGTAAGCAAGGTCTATTTACGATCTCTGAATTACGTGCCCTTTCGCAGTTTCCCACCCGATACGCACGGGAGTTCATTAGTTATATCGTCAATCAGCTACCCTGCAATGGAAGATTGCTTCAGTTGGATGGAATTGAAAGAAGAGGTTATGAAAGAGTAGGAAAGATTATTTTGGGAACTGAAAGAGGCAAAGAAACTATTTAGGGATCAACTAACCCTGCAATGCACAGGTGAGTTCACTAATACTGAAAATGCAAAATCGTCTTGTTTTAGTGGATAAAGTAATTTCACACTAATTGTACTTTCTAGATTGAACTCGCATGAGTAAAGCAGCTGACAACGAAAATCAGAAATTGCGAAATGCTAATATTTCCATACATGCAAACGCCATCTTGCTTGTTTCAGAAGTCTTGGATGTAAATGAAAATATGACAGACAGACACTCTGAAAAAAAATAGAAAAAAACAAGATGAGTAATTCTTCTGCATGGTCATTTCACTCAAACTTTGCGAGCCAGGATTATAACGTGTTTTCCGTGTTCGCGGCGAGACCACAGGTGTCCAGTCCTTTAATCTCTCGTGTTTTATTGTATCTTTTCAAAAGTCAATGGCTTACCTTCGATCGAATGATGGTAAATGTGATTGACAGTGAGACAAATCCACAGAAAGGAGAAATGGATCCTTGAAAATATTTTCCCGCCCAGAGGTGAGTCATTAGGTCGTCTGACTTGTTTTCGAGCGAAGGACCTCGTCACTTTTAGTTTTTGTCCGTTTCTCCCCGTCAGGTTGGGAGAAAGGACAGAAGACAAGGGATGTCAAGTCATAGATCTTGCAAATCGAGTATCTTTCGGGGAATAATTTCCTGCCCATAATTCTTTGTTGTAAATCACGCAGAGAGAACAAATGAGCAGCGGAATGAACAAACAGGCGGTGGCGAAATAGCGGAAATTACCTCTCTGATTCGATGATTCAGGACTGACGTGGGAAGAGGTGGATTCATGGGGAAGTGGAAAAGGGGAGAAATCGGCCCCTTTATGAAAAACAGTTTCTTGAAGCGGTGTTGGAGAAAACTAGCCTATTTGAAATGGGCAAGTTAGTATCATTTGAAAAAAATGAAAAATGCTGAAACGTTTCCTCTTTTTTTCCGAGTCAAAAGAGAGAGCGCGGTTTGCAGACGTCAGGATGGAATGTGAGTCTACTCTTCATCACTCCATCGATGCCCCACAATGGAACACATACTTTTTTGTTGAATAAAACTAATCATGCTTGAAATGTCTATACAATTATTTTACAGTTTATACAATTTTTCTATTGCGCGAAATGTTTTGCAACACCCGTTTGGGCAGGTTATATGACTTGCCCAGAGAAATGTTTGTTGTCAAACTGGATGGTGAAAAATCCGCCGTGACACAATTATTTTGTGAGAAATAAATGTGGAAATGCTGGGTGGGTACAAAAATAGCAAAGTTTCTCATTTCAATGGAGTCTGTCATTTCAATGGAGACCACTGAGAACGTGAAGGCGTATTTTGAGAGAGGCCTGGGAGAAGGCTAATGGATATTTAAAGCATCTTAGACAATTACATATGTAGTAATTCACTTTCCGTCAAATAAAAGTATTTGTAGTACACCCCCGTTTAGAGTAAAACGACGTAGTTGTATTGATTAGAGCCATTACAGCTATATAAATAGGCAAGGGAGTGTGTGAAAGCGTAGGTGTAGTCAACGGAATTAAATGCCTTTCATTGATTTCCAGCATTGTAAGAGCAGTTGGAATGGAAGGGGGCCTTCGGTGGAAGTTATCAAAGGTTCGAAGTGACCTCGGACGGGGGTCAAAGAGGCGACGAAAGCAAACAAGAAGGAAAAGATAGGGAGAAAAACAGCGGAAGCGGTGACTACTAAAACAACAAACAGCAAAGGGATCGGGGCTGAACTCTTAGCCTTCGAACGCAATGCCACTGTTATGCACAAGGGTTTGGGTGGCCACACCATCATCTGTGGGCATAATAACCTCCCCTGGGCACCCGATTGAAGAGAAATTGCAAAATTCCAAAGTACACAAACAGAAGTTGATTGAGGGTGTCATGTTGACTACTATACACCTTCCGTACTTTGCAACCTACTAATCATTTGCTACAAATTGGGCACACGGATTGTGCACTCGGAATGGCAGGGAGCGATTTATCACTTTTAGAGCTGCTGGGGAAGACCACTGCAAGGAAAGTGAAAACAATTAATTAAATAAATAAAAAACTGAACTGAATTTTTTGTGTATTGCAAAACTCACTGAAGAGTCATTTGAAAAATAAGCGTAACCGGTTCTGAGCGCCAAATGAAATTACCGTCGGACCCATAAATCGCTCACTAACCTTGTAATGGCGAAAGTTTCTGAGAACAAAGCTGGGAATAATGAGGGAATTACTCTTTTGATTGTTCTGAGTGCAAGGAATGGTCTCTCTCTCTCTCTCTCTCTCTAGTATAACTATAATCCTCTAGTATAACTTCGTGTGCATTCCGGTGACGTGGTGTGGTTGTTATGCGTTAGAATGGGGCTCCGCGTATGTCAAAGGGAACTATTTGATAAGTGATTCAGCTGTTGCTATGGGGAACATAAAAAGAGAGGGCAGAAGAAAGGACGAGGAGGCCCTAGAATAGGAGGGGGAGAATCCTTTCATATGAGAACAGGAAATGACGTCTTTAACTGTCTCATTTAACAAATATTTGCATGTAAACGGGTAAGGGAGAAGGAGAGGCAGAATGTAAATGGCGAGTTTAAATACAACAATTTCTAAAATTGTTATTTTTGGTCTCAAAATGGCTTTTCACAGGGGAGGGCTTGCAATTGACAGCCGGAAATGAGAGAGAAAGTAGAAATTTTCCATTAACTGATGCCGGCTGGCGATAAGCGGCTGCTGTGGCCAGCCGGCGGCCTTGAGGTAGCTGCCAGCTGATGGCCGCGGGTGACCTTCGCCTCGACCACAAATCCTTTGGTTCCGCCGAGGCCGGATTTGAGGAACTAAAGACGGACATTTTCAGAGCCACGCACAAAGTGGGACAGAGCGGGAGATCTCCCAATTCAAACGGCGGAAAATCAGAAGCCTTTGTTTTGGCCATTCAAATTTTGCCTTGAAGGAGTAACCCAGGGCTATTCAGGCTTTGAGGATTATTTTTTGACGGCCTAATGTTAGTGGTAACATTGTAAACGCAGATAACCAAAATCACAAAACCTTTGCATTTGGTGGGCCGTATCGTCTGGCTCAAGGCTGCAAAGAGAGGAGGAATTGGTGGACAAACAGGGCTGAATACGAGGCAGTCTCAGCCCAGAAAATGACCTTTCGCCGCTTTCCATTCGAACGAAAGACCGAAATTCCGAACAAAATGTGCTTCGGACGTTCCCATCGATTAAAATGGAATTCAGTTGTTATTATGACGATTATTGGGAGGAGATTCGATGACAACAGGACCGTAAAAAGAGCTCTCTGAAAAACAGGCTGCGGAATTATGCGACCAAAATTTGGGAAGGTCTTGCATAAATCTATGACTTTGGTCACTTAACGAGGGACAAAAGAGACCCAGTTAGCTCAGTCGGTGGAACAGTCTGTTAATCTGGCTATGGCGGGTTCGAGACCCATCGGGGTTCTTTTTTTGTTAGAATGGGAATAGACAAAAAAGACTTTCCCACACATCTAGATAAAATTCCTTGTTTTTGCCTTCTGTATATGGCGGAAATGAGGTAATTCTACGCTAGAATCGGAGTTCCTAGCGAAAACAATAGTTTTCCGTCTAAATATCAGCAAATTATGCCTGTATGCTTCGAAAACAGGTTTCTTCTGTCGATGTGAGTTGTTATGGAAAACAGACGAGACTGGTGTTTATCACAACAAACATGTTGTTATCAGAGCAGGTTTGAGTCATTCTCCCCTGACCTCCTTTGCCATTTTGAGGTTTTCAAGGCGAAAACTCTAGAGAAAACAGATTCCACCAACCGATAACCTTGTTTTTCCTTTGGGAAAACCTAAAAATAGGACGAAAAAACAGGAAAATGTAAAAAAAGGAAAGAAAATGATGGGTTTAATTAGGAAAACCAGGGTTTATTTGCGAAGAAGCGTTATTTTATATGCATTGCATTAAGGAAGAATACATGTTTTCCGAAACGCGCCCATCCTTTTAAACATTGGGCAGTTGTGTCACTTGGTTAGCAGCGCAACGTTTTAGGCAAACTTTTGACCAACCGCATTTCTAAGGAAAGAGACCGGTCAAGCGGTGGAAAGGCCTTAAATTGGCATGAGCCTCAAAATTTCCATGGGGTGAATTTGATACTTCTGGGACCGAAAGCCGCCCTTTCAAGCGGCCAAAGGCCCCCCTCTAAACGGCCGAAGGCCCTCCATTGAAGCGGCCGAAGGCCGCCAATTCAAACGGCCAAAGGCCGCTTATCTAAATAGCGAAAGAGCTCAGAGGCGGCCGAAGGCCGCTTTCCCCAGAAAGTAAAAACCCGCGTAGCGGGTTTTTAACTTTCTGGTGTTTCAATAATGTTTACAGTCGCATTTTGTCTTATATAATTCATCCGTGGCATTCCATTAAATTCCACCTGTCTCTTACGAAAGCAAAGTGACAAACAAACTTCCACGTTTTATTTATTAGAAAGAGAAAAACAAAAGTTTTCTCAGAGAACGTAAAGGATGACGGAGTAAACGGAAGATTTATCAACGGGAGGTTTCCCTGGGCAACTGGCTTCTTATTAAAAGAAGGTAGATTTGAGTGCAATTTGATTTCAAAACAGATGAAACCCTTCTTTTCAATGAATTCTAACGATTTAAAAAGAAATTCCTAATCTGAGGCACTGCCAATTGGACAGAAACAGTCCACAAACCAAGTATGGTAGTTAGATACTCAGCCCATGACGTTTGGAAGTCATGGAAAACAAAATGTTTCACTAAGAAAAGAAGGATTTGTAAAATTTCTCCGGATGGGGCGGATTTTGTTAAGAAAACTGGACGAATCCGCTTTTCCGCGGTGGTGGCGGCTGATAAATCCAAGGGATAATCTAGGACGGCCACTTGGGGTAATAAACGAGATTTACTGGATTTATAAATCTCTCCGAATACGAAAGATTCAGAGATTTCAACTTTTAAGTTGATTTTCAGGCATTCACCATTGAAACAAAGTCAAGATTCAACAAAATCGCCAGATGGATGATTATGAAAACCGGAAAGAAAGCAAAACCTTGAATAAAAGAAAAGTAAACTTTTAAAAGTTGACTTGTCAATTGTAGTTTGGGAGTGAAGAAGAGAAGGAATCGATTTCCAACTGCAAAAGACGTAAATAATCAATCAGCTCCGACCGCTGGCGCTGTTTTCTCGATGATCAGCAGTGTTTCAGCGGCGGAACATTTGCAGATTTGAAAAATCTCACAATTTATTCATTTTTATTATTGGAATCTTTTAGAATGACGGAATGTGTGAGTGAGAATCTTTGTTCCAAATATCTCTTTTTTTAGAGTTTGTTGCAATTTCTTGAATAAATAAGTGTGTTCTCACAGTAAAACTTGCGTTTAAACCAAAATGTCATGAATTATGTGGTTTAGTTGATAAATGGAACCATCGGGAGAGGAGAGTACGTAATGACCGCGGTTGATAGCAGCGAACGAACAACGGCGTGACAACAAAAACAGGAAACACAACAGCAGCCACGAGAGGGGAATTGGTTCCAACTATTCTATTTACGATCTAAAAGAGAAAAGAACACCTTTTTACGAAATTCTCAAAGGAGCAAAACGTAAGCCCGATGCGGGGCTCCAACCCGCGACAGGCAGATTAAGAGTCTGGTGCTCTATCGACTGAGCTAACCGGGCGGCACAGACAAGTCACTGCCGGTGCCTAAAGAATGTCTTGTTCTTTTGCGACAGGGTTAGTTGAATTAACAAGATGCCAATGCATAGTGGGTTTGAGAAAAAACTTGGGTAGTTCGTTGGCTTAAAACAACGGCAGGTGTGCGAAAATGAAACGTGAGCTGGGCACGAAGAACCAGGCGATCAGAGTCCAGGAAGCTCTTTTGGAATCGCATTTCATATCGAAATGAGGGTAAATATTGAGAACCAGAAGTTAAAGCCCCGCTTCGCGGGTCTTTTCCTTCTGGTTTCGGCGGCCTTCGGCCGCCTCGGGGCCGCTTCGCGACCCAACGGACAATAACGTTAGCGGGTGAGCGCTCGGGTCGGGTACCAAAGTGCGGCCGACCGCTCCGGCGCTTCGCGCCTCCACGGATGGCGGCCGCACTTTGGTACCCTCCCCTCGCTTAATCACCGCGCACCCATTTCTACCCTCTGGAAATGAGAAGGCCTTTTCATAGAAATTTCACGTTGCGCTGCTAACCAAGAGAAAGAAGGACAACCCTCAAATGTTATAAAGGATATGAAAAAAGGGTTTGGAATGAGAGGGTAATTGAGAGGACTCGTCGCAGTCGGACGGCAGAATTAATAAATTACAATTCCCGGAGCCAGATGGCGCCAATTGGCAGTGGAGCAGGAAAATGAACACAGATCCTCTGCATTTACAGGATTTCCCATTGCTGTTTCAAATTGTCTGATTGTCCCTTTTTCGGCCATAAAGGAAGAGTGAAGGCGACTTTGACGGGTCAAGAGGCCTCTCCGAGGGGAGAGAGTCTAAGGGGTCAGAAAGGGAATCAAAAGTGTTTCAAAAGTTGCTTTATTGCCTTTCTTTTGCTATTTCACCATTCTATTGAAAGCGGGAGTTTTCTGAAGAAACAATATACAAAAGGTATCGAATAACTGCATAATTTGATCTAAACATGTTCTATTTTTATGTAATCATTCATCAATTCCAAGAATTCCCGCTTGTACCCAGAGAAGGAATTATGTTCCGTGTGATCAACGGTCGCCCGCAATGGGCTCCCTTCCTTGGAAATTGGCTGCCACAATGACGAACGCTTGTGAATCTTTGCTCTTCAGGCGTTCGCATCCAAAGAATTATTTCGGACACAGAACTCAATATGAATGTCACCTGGTGTTGCTTATATGATCCGTGTGGAAGGCAACCCAGTTAGCTCAGTCGGTAGAGCACCAGACTCTGAATCTTCCGGTCGAGGGTCCGAACCCCTAGACTAACTTTTTGGCAAAACTAATAAATTTTGCCGTTAATATTGTTACCTTGAATAGACTGTAATCAAATTTCACTTTTGCAGTTTCTTTTTGACTTTTGCATCTTACGAGCTTGAAATGTGGTCAAACGAGCTAATAAAATAGTTTTAGTGGCATGAAATGCCGTGTAGTTTACACGAAAACGTAAGAAATCATTCGTGTGCAACGGTGGAAATGGACATCAAGAGGACGAGAGATGGAGAACGCGGAGGGCGCAGAGAAACGAGAGCGACAGCCGGCTGGCAGGAGCCATTTCGCCTCTATTTCGAGCGCGAAAAAAGCACTCTCGACTACGGCCAGCTGGCCTTTGTCTTAAAAAACGACTGCAACTTCGAATGAACAAACGAATTAGCTTCTTTGCCAAATTGAAAGGCTTCTTTGTGAAACTCACGATGACATTTCGGGAATGGTTTAAATGCCAAAATAAGAAGTCGGTGAAAGATATTAGATTGTTGGAATATCACATAATTAACATGCATTCAGAGGAATTAGAAACAAGTCAGTAAGCGGGTCGACTGTACAATTCAGGGTGACGAATACGAAATGGGGCTCCATTTAGCTGACGATCCCACGGCGAACAGTCGGGAAGTGGCGGAATGGAGTACGGAGAGAGAGAGAGAGAGAGAGAGAGAGAGAGAGAGAGAGAGAGAGAGAGAGAATGGGTTGGTGAAAGAGAGAAAGCAATATGAAGCGATATTTAACTATGTACCGTACCATTTAAATCCGGCAATTCATGGAATGGACTTTAAACATTTAAACAGTTGAAGACGGGTGGTCTCCGAGGCAACCTGGCTTATCAGAAGCGCAAGGGAGACCCCACTTGGACGGGTATTCAGCATCACAACAAGGTCGTCGGGAACTGGTTGTCACATCGATCTTTTGTCCTTTCCCGGGAATCCGAACTATTTCTCCCCGATTAGTGATCCTCCAACGTTTAATATAAATGCCGATAAACAATCTAGGTTTTTTGTCAGGTTAAATGGCAAATGTTTATCAGGTCTCATTATTGACCCCAGGGCCATTTTGGGCTGCTTTTTGCCATGATTGAATGTAAAAATCACTAATGACGCGTGTCTTTGAGCCGTTGTTCCGTGGGAGAATGGAACGGGAATCCCAGGCCCAGTCGTCGAAAGCGGTGGCCAATCTACCAACATTTGATAACTTTCTCGCTCAACATTTTATAAATTTTTTTAAAGCTTGTTTCGATGTTAACTCAACTGCTGCAGTACTGAAAGGGAAAAAGAAGAAGAAAAAGCATGACCCAGGACCGGCCCATTTCCCAAATTTTCTCAGCTCAAAGCAGCTCGAGCCGACATGGTAAATTTGAGCAATGCACTTGGAAGGAATGGCGCGAGAAAGAATTAACAAATCCCAAACCACAAGAATGTTGTCGGTGAGGTCGTCAAACATACATGCCGTCCTTTGGAAGTTCGCAACAGAGAAACCCTCAAAAGATATCAGATGCAAGTATGTCTTCCAGGAAAACAGCAACAGAGTTCGGTAGTCCATCGATACATAGCTCATTGTCAGTTAAAGGGGAGGACATCAAACAAGGCTGATTGAATGCGTTTGTTGTTCAAATGTCTGTTTGAGATATGAATTATTCATTTATTATTCAAATGAAAATGTTCTTTTAAATAAAAATATGAATTAACCCTTGTTCTACGATTGAAAAAGATTCTCCTGGAATGCCGAAACCACACGGGAGCAGAATCTGAATTCCAACTGAACTTTGAAAAAAGGAAACCAACAAATTCCGAGTCGATTGATCCGACTGGGTAAAGCTCAGTTTAATTGGGTGTATTCCGATATGGGTGGCATTGTAAAATTCCAATTGTTTATCTGGAGTATTGTAGGTTCTGTACCAAAAACTCTCCATTCTGAAAATAAATCTATAGAACCCTTAATAAAAAGCCATACGGGAAGACAGTTGAGTTAAATGGGAGAAGCAATTTGTTGGCCGCAATTTCCACAAACATTCCAGCCTCCGTGAGGTATTCGCACATGTCGGCGTAGAGCTCAATCGCTGTTGTGGGAACATAGAAACTAAAATTTCTGTTAAAACGTTTCTTTTTATTGTCTCCAAAAAGACTATTACTCACAGATCTGTGCGTATCCTTCCGGTCCAATTCAACATTGCTTCTTTGGCCGATTGGTATCCGTTCGCTCTCACCTGAAACATTAGTTTATTTTAAAAAAAATATTTTTAAATTAAAATTTAATACACAATTTAACTGGAAATTTCACTTACCCCTTCGTCGTATCTTTTCCAAATATTCTGAACTCGTTCATCTTTTGCGTATTTGTATTCCATCAAATGGACGAACTCTTTCGCTGCGTCTTTTCCTGAAAGAATTCCCGTGAAAATAAATATTTGTTTTGAAAAGTAATGAGTTATTCTTATTGTATTTAATTGCAGTTGGTGCATAAAGTTTGCCTACCAATGCTATTTACATTCCACCAATTGTCGTTCATGGAGGCGTGTCTCTTTGAAGAGGTCAAGACAACGTCGGTTGGCAGTGGATGCCAAATATTGAAAACTGCATCGTCCGCTATGAAAAAGTAGCCTAAATCCTCCTTCTCTTCTGAATCAGCTTCAGTGTCACCTTTGACATGCTGCAGCCTCATATCTCGCACTTTCGATACGCAATAATAAAACAAAAACCCCTTCTTTCCCTCCTCTTCCGTTAAATTGACGTAATTAATTGGTTTAATAATAGATAGGTCTGAATAAATATCTATTTATAATAGCATTGAAGTCACCATCTTCAATAAAGGCTTCTGGATTCCAGGGACCACAGAAGATGGTTGTGGCAAAGTAAGGGGAGTACATTCGTTGCAAGAGTCCGATTGATCTACTCCAAGGGTAATTATTGATAAAAACCGCTACCTAAATACAATTCTTAAAGTTTTAAGACTGCTCACTGTGTTCTTTTTATCTTCAATGGATGGCATAGAAGAGTGTAGACTATCCACAAAGACGGAGGAAGGAACATTTGGGATTTCTGTTTCGTTGCCTTGAAAAAAACTTAGTCTGAA
This sequence comes from Oscheius sp. G VE-2021, assembly GCA_022343465.1. Taxonomy (NCBI): domain Eukaryota; kingdom Metazoa; phylum Nematoda; class Chromadorea; order Rhabditida; family Rhabditidae; genus Oscheius; species Oscheius sp. G VE-2021. The sequence goes on along the minus strand of JAJQXH010000006.1, from coordinate 611,181 downwards.
GGAAAATTCAGAAGTCTTACACCAGCTTCGAATTTCATTGAAATACTCCACTTTTTGACGAGCACGGGAGGAGACCTAAACGGTGTTTTTGGCTACGGAAAATTATTTCCAATCTTCTCTCTTCTTAAAAAAGAAGCGAAAACGAGGAAAATTCTTAAAATAAAAAAAATTTCATAGGAGTGATCAAGCTCCCTGAACCCAAAACAGGGAAAAGTTTTTTTGAGGGGGAAGCTACGGTGATAGGAGTATCAGAGACACCCACTCCTACTTTGGCAGCCAGGGTTTCCTTCTCCACAGCCAATTCAAGGTTGGCACCTCTGCAGTTTCCTCTGAACTCTGTGAGGTTCACTTTCATGTTGTTAGCTCTAGCCAATGGTGGAAACATGTACCTGAACAAACAGAAAATTGAAAACAAACACGACTAAACCCGATTTTGGTCAAATCCGAAATCCAGTCAGAAATTAAATCAATCTCTTGTTTTTGGATGAAACTGCGATTTCTAGAAAATCCGTTGTGAGTGTATTTATAAAAAAATCCGAACTAACGCAAATCCTTCGGCCAGTTCCATGAAACAATCTTGCGTTGTTTGCGAACCACATTCGAACCCATCTAGGAATTCGACTATTTGACCTGATTTCGTGTAAACGGCCCTGAAATAACCATGCGGGTTTTAGAATTTAAAAACCAACATTTCATCTTTAAAGTCGTCCAAGAAGAGCATTTCTAATCTGCACTGCGTTTACGGAGTAGAAGGCGACACTTTCTCCAATAAGATGAAGCATCTTTTGGGCCAAGTAGGAACGCCAGATATCGGTTACTCTGAAATTTATTTTAATTGGATCTTTTTAATTAAAAAAATGCACCGGAACTCGACTGTAGTAGGAAGGAACATCGTGAAGAAGGCAGTTCGGTGGAAAAGAGTGTTCTGAGAATTCCAAGGAGAGTACGTTTCTGAATAATTAATTCTTCTCAAACATAGAAACCGGAGAAAATATTTGGTTTTTATAGTTTTACCCCAAATCACTTAGACACTCTGGGCTAAATTTTATAATCCTTATGTATGTCGGGTCCACAGTTGCAAAACACGAAAATCGGGCCATGAAAAAGAGGTCATAGGAGGAAACCTGCCTGCTTCCAGAAGAACCGAGGGAGCGTACTTGTTGAAGGAAACGTCCAATCCCCCTTTCTTGTCAGTATGCAAAAGTCTAAAACATCATACTTAAATGTATTTTATCCTGAAAATGGATTAAACGTCTTGTTCTTCATTCAATCGACTAAATGCATTCATCTTCTTGAATTACCTGAAGATGGCATCCACATCTGGGTCCTTGTGAACGATTCCCTGCTGGACCGCTGCCGTTTTCATCTCACGACACAGAATTAGGCGGTCTTCTCCATTTGAATGATCCTAAAAATCATTCAGAAGATTCATGGTACATTGAAGGCCTTCGTAACACTTAAGTCCTACTGCGTTCACGCAACGGATCCCACATGGGTCGTGCCGACTGAAACCCATACCAGATCGATGTCGCAAAATATCATTGCGTTTCCTCATTATAATGAAATGTTCAGAATGTAACACGCACACTGATAAATTCCAGTGGAAATCCCCGGGGCCACATGTCTTTGTAACCATAGAATCTGTAGGGATTGAAGAGCTTCTCGCTGATGTTTTGTCTGAAAGTTCAAATTCTGATCTCTCTCTCTCTCTCTCTCTCTCTCTCTCTCTCTTTCTCTCTATGTCTCCCTCTATTGCTATGTATATCTCATTTTCCTACAAGTCGCCTTACCTTGGTGTGTACCGTAGTCCACTTACAGTCTCCCCGTAATCAAACTGTTCCAATCCAAGACCTAAATCAACTTGAACAAACTACCGTAACCCGCTACCGTATGGTTTGTTGTCATCATCTGTGTCATAGATCCACTTGGCTCCGTTCATTATGGCATATAGATATCCTACATTCTTACGGGTGTAGGTCTTAAAGGGAAGGGTTCTCGGCAGTTTTAGTCCTTTAAAATCCAATAAACATGTGATGCGTTACAGTACCCAAGGAGAGTTGTTTATCCACAGAGAGAAAATGCACCCCTGGCCAGTGCCAATCCTTTGGAGTCTTTGTGTCAGCCACCACAACCACAGTCCAGTCAGGAAGGGACGCCAATCGCTGAACTGATCTGATGCCGCTTAAACACAAAAAGACCTTTATATCCTCAGTAGGGTAATTTATGGAAGTCACGACTATCCATTTGGTTGAGCGGCTTGGTTTTTCCAACAAACGAGGCGAAAGAAATGAACTGTGATTGATACAAATAGAAGATAGCTGTTTTACCTTGCAAGGCTTATAGCTGAAGACACCATTTTGTTGTTTGGAAAAACAATGCCCCCGGACAAATGGAAGATGATGAAAGAAAACATAGCTATCACAGACGATACGAGAATGCATCGTTTTACGAGTGGAATCATCTGAAGAAGTTGTATTTAAATAATATACATATTTTGGTAGAAAGATACGCGCGCACACGCATACAAGATTCAATGAGACTATCTCAGAAATCAGAATGAAAGGACACGGTAGATGCAATCAAGATCAAAAGGACTTTGTGTTCCAGTACGATTCGATGGCAGGAGTGTGATTTGTGAATGACACACAATTTTTTTTATGATCATTGACTTAAAGTGAGCAAATATAGCAAATGAGAGATAAATAGAAAGAGAGATAGAGATAGACAGAGATAGAGAGAAATAAATAGAAAAAAAAGTTAGAGATACACTTACCTTGCTTACCCATTCGCTTATATACAGGGCACCTCACACTTCCACCGCCTAAGGACAATGTTTGATTATTTTCTTTTTCATGTGGACGGTGAAAAGACTTTTGAATTAATCATCTTTGGAAACCCCTACAACTTTGAGCATTAAATCTGTCGGAGATGGGCACGTCACAGTTTCAAAAAGTTCACAGCGATCCGTGCGAAATGGTCTTCTTTCGGTCTTTTGAGATGATCTTTGCGACGATTCTTAGCAATCCCTTTGAAACGAATAGATATCAGGGCTAAAATTATTTATGTTTATTTCTGTCATTTAAAAAATATATTTTCAATGCCTCGGATGGACCCTTTGATTATTTTCTTTTCATTTGAAGAGAAATTTTGAGATTTTGGATAAACACGATTACTACACACACTCATACTTTTCCGTTGCCAGTTGGTTACTATCAGTGCTATTCCCAGAACCTCCTTGTCCGTTTGAATCAGCCGCCTCCTCGCCAGAGAGACGCCATTCTCGGCTTATCTCAAAGCACACACTGATAAATTCAAACTCTCCCATATGACAGTCGTTGGCCGCTTATTTACTCCCCTGCCCTTGCCTTTTTACTAAATGATACATATATTAAAATAATTTATATAATTAGAGAATGTCAAAATTCGAGCCTCCAGTATTTGTGGCGGAATTCGAAGAGGAGAGGAGGACGTGTTGTGGTCCTCTGACCTACAGGGCATGATTTCCAACAGAAATTGCAACATTTGGAATTTTCAGACGGCTTCGTTGATTGTGGGAGTTCTGGAAATCGGCTACTGGTTTTACTACCTCATTTTTCTGATTTTCGCCTGTATTAACCACCGAGAGGCATGTAAGAATTAAAACCATTTAAAGCCATTTCAACTTTCAAAAATGCTTTGAGGAGTAAAAAGATAAATTAAAATTCACCCTTATTTTTAAGACAAATGTTTATGAAAACAGAATGGAAGCCGGATTGACATACGTTTATAGTCGTAGCCAAAGCTAGTTCCCTCGAAAAATGGTCTTACGATTAGTGCGATTTCGTGAAAATATTATGCTGTTGAAAGGGGTTTTTCGAATAACAACATCAGAATAATTTCACCCATTTTCAAAACTCGCCGAACTAAGATTGGCTGTGAGTATAGAAATCTTCGGAAACCCGTTCTTTTCAAAATTCAATTACGTCTTTTTTGTTTAAAAATTAAATCGATTATCGAAATCTTTTGTTTTTCTGCGATTTTAACATCCCCTGTGCAAATATTTTTAGACTCAAATAATGGTTGCAGAGGGTTCACCATAAACCACAGTTGATAACAGGCAAAATGGTTCTTCGAGAATCAGTCATAGTCATTTGAACCTTTATGAACTTGGTTGGGCTTCAGGGGAATCGAAACACAGTCCAAAATAATGAAGAAAAAAACATTAAGGCATATTTATCGAACAGGAAATATAAACTTTCAGGGAGTATCATAATAATCAGCGTGAATCTTTTCATCCTCACAATGCAGGTCACAATGGTTTTGGTTGGAGTCATCAAGAGAAAACCCGGGTTGTTGCAGGGTCATCTGGTTTACTTGGTAAGTCAGACTCTCTCTCTCTCTCTCTCTCTCTCTCTCTCACTCACTCACTCTCTCTCTATCTCTCTCTCTCACTCTCACTCTCACTCTCACTCTCTCTCTCTCTCTCTCTCTCTCTCTCTCTCTATCTCTGGCTCTTCAACTAACAAACTCTAACAAATTTGGTTTATTGATCAATCTATTGAAAAGTATTCAGCAGTTATCCAAACAAACGTTGTCCAGTATTGCAGTCACCAGATGATTTCCCCTCTTCCAGTGCCTAACTCTCGTCCTTGACTTGGTGATGACCGTTGGTTTCTTCGTGATGGCCGTTTTCCCCAGTGCCCTCGACGGAAGACTCATCAACTACAAAGGAAGGGAGTGGAATGGTCCATTTCCACAAGTGCTCAACTGATTGTTCCTTTCAGCCCGTGTCTTCGGAATTGTGATGGGATCTTTGATGATCGTTTGGTTCATCACTCGATTCATCACCACTTTGATCATCTACCGTTACTGGAAGATCCTGCGGGAATCTGAGAGGAGAGCGAAGGAGATTCCGTACACCAAGGGAAAAGTTCGATTCTCTAACGACAATGCCTTCGAAGACGCCCTCACGGCATTGACACCTGTTTGAATTGTTTTTGTCATGTTTTTTGGATAAACAAATCAAAAAGTTCCACAAGAATGAATAATAAGCCTCATTCAAATAGCTGACAGATATATAGCTCTCCCCTATAGCAACTGAGATGCAATTGAGTACTTCTACCGGGATAAGTATTTTGATACTGCACTGGGGGAAATCCTAACGCCATTAGACTAAACATTAGCTTACCAACTGAATCCCTAATTGTGGGGCTCCTCACCCCACAATTAGGGATTCAGTTGGTAAGCTAATGCTCCCTCATTCCCTGCCCACTTTCGTCGAAATGGGGTCAGTTGCCTTCTCCTCATTTCATTTGATCCTCTTTCAGCCGCAAGTCTAAGAAGTACGAGACAACCACGGCCACCGAGACTGCAGATGAGACGGCCGAGGTAAAGAGGTCGGCGAAATCGCCGAAGACGCCCAAGAAAAAAATGAAGGTGGCGAAGAAACATAAAAGGAGCAAAGGGAGTTCGGAGAGCAGCGGTGGAGGGTCGATCTGCTCGGTGGGTTCTGGAAACTTCTTAGAGCGGGGAACTGCCATCCCCTCCCCGTCCTGTCTAAAGTGCTCCTTCAGCCCTGCTGTGCCCTGATGACTGCCTTGTTCTTCTTCATATTGCTGGTAGCCGCTGCCATGAGTGTCCTCTACGCCCTGGAAAAGATGGACATCACCGGAGACTGCGTAGTCGACGTTGACCCACAATCCGTCTACAAATGTCTCAGGAGCTCAACTGGCTGTGACAGAGTAGGCAACCCTACGTCAGTCCTTGTACTTGCCTCCAGAAAATGACATCGAAAGTGATCAACTGCCTGGAAGACCGTAAAAGTGACAAGAACTGCTGCTACAATGAAAAGTACCTCGAGGTGAGGGGGACATTTTCAATAAAACGCGCTATTCTAGAAACATCCATCGAAAAAGGCGTCTTCTTCCTTTTCCTCCCCCTCGGCCTCCCTTTCCTTCGGGGGTTCTTCTTCTACTCCTTCTCCCGGTGCTCCTCCAATTTCCCCTCCGTCGCAGTCCCTGGGAAAGCCGAAAAAGTCGAATATCCCCTTCGTCGCTTTTCCAAAGGGAGGAGTCACCCCCTGACATGTGAGAGAAAATATTCCTCCTTCTGTGACAAATGAGAGAATAAAGTTTTATTATACGACGTTTGCAACGAATATGGGGGCTTCGAAAGTAATTCTTTTTGATTGATTAACGTTTAACTAATTGAATATTCGACGGCTTCTCCAGTCTCTTCCAGGATACATATTGATTACCATAGCGATTGAAAAATTTTAAACACTCGCGTACATCAAATTTTAAATGTGACCTCGTTATTGATTTTCTGATATCTTTAAGTTGAAGAGCAGCGGATTTCAAGCAAAAGCAATTAACCTAGGGAATAGCCGTCTCTGCCGGTCGGGCTTTACTTACGCAGAAGTAGGTGCTTTTTTGCTATGCACCAAACTTTCATTCCTGTCATTCCCATCTACTACTCTACTTCGTCTTTAAACCTTCCCAAGATGTCTCATGTGGAATACTTCATGAAGAACAAGGATGCCCTCTTCAAGGACCATCAACGCCAAGTCTGGGGACCTGTGAATCGTCTGGCATGGGAAGAGGTATGTATAAATACACTTTTAATAGAATTTCTATTCTAGGCCATGTACAACTATTATTCTGGCGTGGATTCGCGCAATAGGAAGGTGGAGGTGGTAGAGGAGCCCAGCCCAGAGACTTGGAATGCCGCATTCGAGAAGTTCCAGCGACTGGTCGGAGAACCCGTGCACAGAGGAGAGTGGGAACAGGTACATTTTTTTTAATAGACCTTTGGTAGTCTGAAAGTGACTTTTCAAATCTTAAAAAGTTATCCTTTCAGGCGATGCGAAGATACCACCACATCCCTACTCCTGTCTTCCCCAAGGCTGAAATCAACGAAATTGGACAGAAATCGACCGTTGCCATTAACTGAACCAAATCTTTCAATTGTCTTTTGAATAAAGATATTATTTTCAATGTGTTTCTTTGCAAAGCGCCAACGGCCCCTGCTTACCCTCACTCTTCCTTCGTCACTTCAAACTGAGAAAACTTGTTTGAACAAAATTTTATTCAAAACTCGTAAATGTTTCGTTTAAAATCCAGTGGGGTAGTTGTGTTTGTCCATATGCCTGGGGTCAGAGGCCGCCAGAATGCCGTCGGGAGTGCGGACCATCTTAAAAGCCATGGCAGACCGATCCCTCGCCGGGAAGTCCAGTTCCCTCGACTTCATCTTCAGACAGGCGATGTTGAACATTTCTTTGAGATTCTTCCGAATCCACTGAATCTCACTTTAAAGCGTTTTGGAATTAGCATACCTCAGCCTTTTTCTTAAAAGACCCATCGTCCTGAATTTCATCGCCGGTTTCACAATAGAACTTTTGATCACGAACATCGTAGAACACAGCCGGGCTTGAAACTGAAAGAAATTGGAATTTAAACGGGGATAAGTTTACCTGCTTCACCCGGGCCATCACCGAGTAACATCATCCTCAAAAGAACAGAGGCGGTAGATTCCACATTTCTTATGGATCCAGAAGAAGTTACAGCGAAAGACATCTGAAGGATCAGTGAGTGAATTAATTATTGGGGTCGTGTGAATGTGAGAATGTGTGCACGTGTGCTACCAACCTTTGGCTTATAAAGATCCGTTCCGTAGAAAATCGAAGAAGCAGTGGTAAACGGCTGACTCTTAATGTCTCCCATCTCGAAACTGCCCGGGTCTGCCCTCGGTGCTCCGTTAAAGTATTTTGATCCGTAGCTAAACTCTCAAGAATGAACAATCAAACATATAAACTTACGGACTCGGAAGACCCATGGAGGACGCAAAGAGCTCAAATCTGTCGCTTTTCTCATAAATCATAATAGAAGAAACTCGATCGAACCGCTTCTGAACACTGGGGGCTCAGTTTGGTCCGAGTGTGGCTCACCCTGGTCACGGGATGCTTCCGCTTGCATATTTTTTCCACCACACTCTCTGATATCTTCTTCATTTCACTTGGCTCGAAGTTCAGAAGAGTATCGATGACCAGGTCCGAATGATCCATCAGACTCTAAACGACTTCTTTGTTTGTCACAACGGTAAATTAATGCATTAGTCTTAGCCAAAGCTAGTTTCGGGCCTTAGTGCTATTTCGTGAAAAAATTATGCTATTGTAAGGGGAATTTCGAATAACAACATCAGAATAATTTCACCCATTTGCAAAACTCACCGGACTAGATTTGGCTGTGCGTTTATCTGTATTTTCAATCATCCATTCTGTAGAGCAAGGCAGTATTTGGTAGACAATGCGCTGCACGTTCAACAATAATCCGTACAGTTTGATCTCCTTGTCCGATTTTTCCAACTTTGTGCTGGTGAGGACAGCGTGGATTACCTAAATAGTAAATGTCATACAATCACGTATTCTCTCTCTCTCTCACTCTCTCTCTCTCTCTCACTCTCTCTCTCTCTCTCACTCTCTCTCTCTCTCTCTTCCTCTCTCTCTCACCCTTACCTTGACAATAAAAACCGAAAGTATACTCGAACTCGGTCCCTCTGAGTAATATAGGAATTCCACAACTTTTTCATTTTTCTGGTGGTCCCGTCTCAAAGAGGAGCCTCTGAAAGTTCCTCTGGAAACAGCTGAAAGTGTTTAATTTAAAGCATTTCAAAGGGTTTTCTGACGTTCTGCCGGGGGCTTGAAACGCGAGAAATGGTCAATGACAAAGCGAGTCATATTGGCAGTGATGGGGATAATTTTGCCCTCGTGGATCGGTTGTCTGAATTTCAATTTCAAAATTAACGATAATTGTGACAAACGCGAATCCCATAGAATAGTAGGCAGGTGCGGAGGTGTTGTATTTCCTAGCCATGAAGGCCGAAAGTTGGGAAATTCGGAACTTTTTAGCGGTCGTTTTGAGTGCTTCAATGGCTGATGCTGGAATCGTTCCTAAAAATGATTTCTTATATTTTATATTTATTAAAAACCTACTGTTGTAACTACCGGCAAACATGGCATCCTCGTGTTGATGCAGTCCACCGTCCTCTCCTCCCATAAATTCACGGAAGAATTTCTGATAATTTTGGCCGTATTCATTTGACTTGTACCACTTGGAGTCATACAAAGACTCGGTCAATTCGCCTTCTAAGATTGAATACGCTTGAGCAAAGTGCGGGTGGTGGCTGAAAATACGAATTTCAGAGTGTAGATGAAGGCCTTACAAAAGTGTACAACTTGTTGTCTTGAGATCGCGTTGATGTTCGGCTTTAATATCATCGTAGATCTTTTGATGTTCTCCGTTTATCATCTGAAGATTTATTATTTTAAACACAATGGATCAGTGCTAACATTGTGTTCGTCGAGATGGTTGCTGAAGAAGAGGCCAGTGTAGGTGGAATCTGGGGCCACCGAATGAGGTTCCAGAATGTGCATCCACATGTAGGCAAATAGCATGGCCTGTCTTATTTTGAAACCGGACAGATAAGCAGACCTGAAAAATAATTTTCAATTTAAGTTAAGTGCTGCCTACTTTATAAGCACAGAAAGGTCGTGGTTGTCTGAAACAACTGCGTATTGAGGACGGTAGATTTCATTTCCGAAGCGAGGCTCGCGGATTACCTGAAAATGGGCAGTCTGAAAAAGTTAAAAAGGAAACTTACAAATGTCTCAGCTGGTGGAAGACGCATTACGTAGACTAGGAGACCGGAAAGGCAGGCCAAGAGGACCAGGGAGATGATCATCGATTGGATGTAGCACCTGAGAGGCACGATGCGGAGATGCATATTATACCTACAGGGAAAGAGAAAGAGAGAGAGAGTGAAAGAGAGAGAGAGAGAAAGAGAGAGAGAGAGAAAGAGAAAGAGAGAGAGAGAGAGAAAGAGAGAGAGGACTGACAAAGGAGAGAAGGCGTCTCTGCTGATGGCGTCCTGTCGATCAATGAGTGAGAGTCCCCTGTTGTGGTCGTTGGATCCCGAACTGCTGTGGTATCCATTGCGATTCTTGCTTCCGCTGCTGCCGTAGGGATAGCCTCTGTCGTCCTTGCTTCCATTGCTCCCAGAAGCTGAAAATCAATCGATAATCGATTAAACGATTGAATCCACCGTTCTTGGTCCTTCCTTTGCGTACCAATCGATTCGCAGCGAAGGGGAGCCCATCGTCGTCTTCGTTCGATTTCGCCAGATCGGCGGATCCTAAAATACGAAGATTCAGAAAATGTAAGGTGCTGGTCCCTCGAATGGTGGTCTTTACTGTGCTGGTGGCGATGTTTGTCTTATTTTTCTTTCCCGAAGGATTCAATGGTTCTGGAAATGGACATTTAGATGAAAAAATAAGACACCAACCTTCTTCAGACATGGCGGAGAAGAGAATGACTGATTGAAAATGAAGTTGTGGCGATGCAAATCAATTTACGCTAATTCCCAGTCAAATTTTATGAGAAACCCTTATTCCGCGCGTTAAGAGCACACGGCTGTGTTTGTCCTTCGCCGCCTCTATTGCTCAGTGGCAGAGCGTCTGTCTCGTAAACAGAAGGTCGACGGTTCAATCCCGTCTGGAGGCAATTCTTTTGTTTTCTTTTTCAAAGAGAAATTGAACTAGATAGCTCCTTGTATTTAATTATGTAAATATGCGTCTTCATTTTCGTTCACATCTTCATTTTCTTATTTAATGTCAACAAGGTGATACAAAGCGTGATTTTCTGTGCCGAACAAAAATCAAAGTTCCATATTCCGGTTGAAAAAGAGAGTGTAGGCCATTTGGCTACTTTATCGAACACTTTTACGACGAAATCAGGCCTCTTCCTGGAATACTTCCTACAGATAACATCGATCAGTTGACTTTCTCGCTCTATTTGAACCCCCTCCGCTTGCCAGCCAGTCCCATTGACAGATATCTTTCCATTTTCATGGACTTTTAGCGTTAATGTAAAAGTCAGAAAGGAAGTTGTTTCAGAATGAAGCTCCTCCTGGCCCTCCTCTCCCTGGCGGTACTTTCCCTGGCCGCCGTGGCTCCTCCCATGAGGGGAAACGTCATCGAGTGCGACATGTGCAAAACTGCGGTGAAGGTCATCGACAAGACGGCTGATCTTGGAATCGACGTCATCATTGACGTAAGTTTATATAGAAGGGTAAATGAGTGGACCGAAATTGAATTAGTTGTTGTGGCGCCACCCAAAATGGTGGTCGTTCCGATGTAGGGTTAGGAGGATAAGATGGTCCCTGGAGGAATTTCTGATAGATATTCTGTTGTCTTATAAGCTTGATTTTCAGGTGTTCATCAAGGAGTGTGAGTTGGTGATCCCTGGAAAGATTGGCAAGAAAGAGTGCAAAAAGTTTGCTGACGACGACTTGGAGAAGATCATCCACGAACTGGAGAACGGAACTGACCCCAAGGACGTCTGCCACAAACTGCACTTCTGCAAGAAGGACTTGTAGATTCATTTCAATGAAGAGAGATCACAGATAAAGGTGTAGCTCATTTGTTTAAAGAGACAGATACATACTGTCAGAAGAAGGAGCCTAGCGTTCCCTGTTTGACCTCCCTGCACCCGCCACAAAGTGCTTCCGGGAGGTCCCTTTCCTCATATGGGCTCCTTCGCACTCTGCGTCCCCGGGGACCTTTGCTATTAGGTTCACGGCTAGAGAGGTAAAGTAGCCGGCGCCGGCTCGTTCTACTAAGTAACCGCGTTATGCACACGGCCCTGCGCCCAACTCCAAGAGTGGCTCCAGGGCCATCTGGCTCATTTGTCTCTTCCGGAATTCACTGTTTCAAACGACGCTTTCATTGGAGTCATTAGGCTAATGACTAGCCTGATGAAAAAGGCCGTATTAAAACAATTAGATATCACAGTTAAATTGAGTGTTGCCTGGTTCTTGACATTTATGTAAAAGACAAAAGCAAATTTTTTTTGGAGGTAGACGGAATTGAACCCACATCTCTCCCATGCTAAGGGAGCGCTTTACTGAAAAGTGTTCTTTTACCACAGCCCCTTTCTTCTTGAAAACGCCACAGTTGTGCTAATTGGCGCCCTGTCTGTCTCCCCCTACCGTACTAATACCTCCCCTTTGTATTGCCAGGTGTCACTATTCCCCGCACCCCCAATTGGCCCATCTGCCCCAGCCGAGCGGACCCCTTGCGGACCCCTCCGCGTGCTCATGCTTCATAATCTGTCCTCTGAGCAACAATGATGGATGCCTCCACAGGAGATAAGGCGCGTCCCTCCAACTACCAGTAATCTCCGTTTGCGCCCAACGGACTGCCTTCTGAATTATGCACTACGGTAGTCCTCCTGGTTACCTGGGAACTTGTTTCCCTAATTACCTTTTGTTAATTATTCACAGGGTCTTTTGGGTTCTGCAACGGCCATTGTTAGTTTCGACCACATTGTCCATGTTTCGCCTCGTTTGAATGTCCTCGTTAATCATACTTTGCAACTCAAAGTGCACGTTTGTTTAAACAAAATGTTTTACTTAAATTAATATTTATTAAAACTCGTGTAAATTACAAAAAAAAAAAATAATACCATCGAGCCGGATTCGAACCAGCGACCGAAGTATAGCTGAAAGACCTACAATCCTCCGCTCTACTAACTGAGCTATCGACGGCACTTTAGAACCAAACTGCCCCGTATTAAGAACAAAGTATGTCTAACTTTCACATGAAAGCGTGTTCGAATTTGATATCCAAACTGTAATCCCCAACAAAACGAGGCTCTCCTGCTATTTCATGTCTGCGGTCCCCAGCGTCTGTTGGATTACCGACTGCGCTGCGTGTGTTGCGTAACAACTGTCGCCTGGCGTAGTACTCGCAGTTGTGTGGGGAATGATGACCCATCTGTGTAACAACGATGTCCAGACCACATATCACGTGTTACTCGCAGTCCGAGGGTGGCGGACAACGCGTCGTTTTGATGAAGAGGCGGTGGGCCGAGCTCTGGCGGTGAAACTTTAGAATATTTTGCATCGATGAACCTAAAGGAACTTTTTCTATCCTCCAAACCTCAAACCAACTTCTTCTGAGGTCCTCTGTGGCCAAAGGACAAACGAGTAATCTCGCCTCAATCTGGTCGGCCTGCCCTAAATATCAAACGCCCTTTTGCGTGGACGTGTTTGCAGGAGGTGCGAGATTTCCCCAGAGACTCGAGGCGATTGACAGAGAACGGCACATCCGAAAGACCTGTTCTGTACTTTTTGCTGAAATCTAGTCCATACTTTTAAAACAACATTCTCATTGCCTCCAAAAAGGGAAAGTAAGCGATGACGGGTGCTTTCCGGCGGCGGTGCCTTTGCATCCAGACGTAACCTTGGAATTCGCTGGCGCTCAAAGTGTAAACGAGTCAGAAAGGTCGAATTACTAGTGTCTACTTCATTGATCCTTTGACTGTCCCTTGTGACAAAACACGTGCGGTCTTTTTTAGACTCTTCCAAGACCACACGTACTTTTGCCCAAAACCGGTGGTTTCGCTAATTTCTGGTTTTTACTGTATTTTTACTCGAAGCGTATGTCTTATTACTAAGTTAAACCAAATCGCCTCCCAGGAGATCGAACCAGGGTTCACAGTTTTGGGCGTGCCAGAGAGCACTCAGCCACCTAATAGAGAATAACGAAGCTACGCTATGTAATAGTAAAATATGCTTATATTTTCAGTTCTGGATGATTTGAGCCACTTTTAAACTCGTACATAAATGTATCATAGTTATACCACCTTTAAATCCAACTTTACAAAGAATATCGAAATTGTGTGACATCTGCCACATTCTAATGCTACCCTGTTATCCACCAACAATCTTTCCCTTCGAATGCTAACATTTGCTTTCTCTTTGGCTATAGGCACCGCTGTCATTTAAAACTATCCACCCTCCTACCTTTGCTCACCAAATGGAAGGGCAAACTGGGTTATTTGGAATACTGTAGGTCGCAAAGTAATCCTGTGTCGTTTGCAGTGGAAACATATAAAATGCTTGGCTAATCGTAAATCTTGCTTAAACATTACCTCTTGACAGTGACAAGTGAGACTCCGTAGAGGTACAGTATCCTCTGCCATATTACACCTGTCGTCCCAACTAAATTCTACCCAGACCAGTCGCTATCTCTGCCATCATATCTAACCGGGCCCGGTTCGCATAGTTGCGTATCCGCGGGCGACAACTTGAGAATGCATCGGCCGTACCTTCGTGGAAAAACCGGTCACCAGGCAATATTTCGCGCATTTTGTCGCTGCCAGGATACCAGAGACATCCGGTACAGTGACTTGGAATGCACCGTAATCCTTTGGAAACTTGGAGCTTCCTCTTTTTTGAGCCACTACCTTATCTCTCTCTCTCTCTCTCTCTCTCTCTCTCTCCACATCTGCCTTAGAATATGCGTCGCTTTTCAAACTGAAAGTGTGAAAGAATGGGCCTACAAATTCTTTTCTGAGGCTCTTTTGGGTTCTTTTCGGCCCTTTGTTTTATTTTTATTCTTTGTTTTATTATTGCCATGCCTCCTAGATTCAAACGTTTTCTTATTTGTCTCTATCTAAAGCCTATGCATTGCACAACATCTAAATGGCATATTCTTTTTTCACAGCTCCCTTTCCCGCCAAAAGAAATCCCGTTTCGTTTGTTTTCATATCCATGATATGCCCTCCCTCGTCGGCCAACCTTCCCAAACTTAAAATGTAGAGATTTACCGCTGTCGAGAAGAGTGCGAGGGGCGCCCGAGGCAGTTTTCTACCGGTCACCCGGCTGTCCGCAGTTTTCAAGTTCTCCGGCCTACTCGTGACCGCCGAAACATCGCCTTTGCAGGCGATGGACACGTCATTTGACTCTGAAAGGAAAGTGCAGAGAGCAAACCCTGACTCTACGCATCTGCCTCGTATTGGGCAACTGGTGTTCTTGGACGGTGGAGAGTCAGGAAGAGGGGTAGGCCGCGTGCCGACTGGGTGGTCCGATGCCTGTCAAACCCCTTCTGCAAATCCGACTCCACATGGCATTCCGTCATTCGCTTTTGCATGTCTCATTATGGCCACCACATGCGAGAGGGAGCGTTCTGCAATGGAAATGCGCGTTTTTGCGCGGTGCGTCGTGTGCGGCCCATCCTCAGATATGAGTACTCATTACTGATTCCCACGAGAAAGTGCACTGGAATGCATTCTGGATGCGGATGTCAGTTGCTGTTGCGCATTACTCTTAGATTAGCACCAGCAAAGACTCCAGCGCTCTCCCTGAACCCTCTTTCTGGCACCCTTTGTCATCTTTGGAAAGATCCAACAAACCGCCATTTTAACTGTTTATCCAGCTCTGAAACCATTAAAACAGCGTATCCATAGCTTGAAGACAAATCACAGACTTTCGCCGTTGGGAAGAGAGATGCTCTGATTCGAGGAGGTCATGGCAGCAAGCAGCCGTGTCCATTGTGGTCGAGTGGTTAACTTTTTGGATTTCACCCATACGACCCATGTTCGATTAACGACAATGGAATAACTCTTTTAGTGTTACTTTCCCCTTTAAAGAATCAAAGGAGAACCTACCAAACCAGTTCTGCCTGAAACTTTTGCTACTTGACCCGAGACAACTCCCGAGTCATTTTTCCTTTTCAAGTGCCCTCGGACACCCGGAGGCAGTTGGTTGTTCGTTGATTCACAACGCCTTGAGGACAGGTATAATTAGCAAAGTTCGCCGCTCGGACACCTTGAGTGGGTGCGTCCGCCGGAGATGGCTCTACTGGTATCCTGAAACATTCCGTACGGTCAGCCCCCGCCCTTCCGACGGAGAGTAATGTTTCCACACCGACGAAAGACCAACATCCGCCGTTTTTGTGGAGTCGGGATCGGATCGGATTCGGAGACTACGAGTTCACTTAGGGCGTAGACTTAGGGAAGTCTACAAGTTCTACCTTCAATTGCACTTTTTGGAAGAAGGACTTTTTCTGTCCCTTACTTTTTACGCTTTCTTTTCCTTTGCTAAATTTATGTTGTCTCTCTTTCCACATTAATGAGCGTGTCTGTTTTAATTATGCAATCTCTCCTGAATCATTTCCTCTGTGCCAGCATATCTTTCATTTCCTTTCAATCTGTCATTTTGATCTAGTTCCCCCTGCCATTTCCTCAATCCTTCTTCCTCCTTTATCTTTTCTTCGCCTGATTCCACCTCCTTCTTCCTCCCTCTCTTCTTCATTCGTCTTACTCTTGGCCTTATCTAGTACCAGCCGGCACATAAGGCGGCAGCTGGCGTTTGTCCCTGCCGACCTACTTTCAAAAGTTACTCGGTCACTTCGAGGACAACGCCCATATCAGCCAGGCGCAGTTGCAAAAAGAGCGGGATTCCGTTCGGGAGACCCGTTCGGCTGGCAAAAAGAAGACCTTTCGATTATGCTAACAACGGCTGTCACCGTTAAAGTCTAAAGCCTGGAGACAGCCGGCAGAAGAACATTTTCCACTTTTTACGGCAGGATATTTAATCAGAAGTAGATGGCGGACCAGTCCGCTTTACTGGCCCTTCTTTTACCAGTCAAGCAGATGCGTCTAAAATTATCGAAGATCGGCTTAAAACAAATGTTTTCATGAAAATAGACACTGTGCACTTCAGATTCCAGTAAACATGGGATTTTCTGTGTCGTCGCCTCCCCTTTGCAATTTTGTTTTCTCTTTTTCATCCCAGCTGAGTCGACGGAAATCTTTTTAGATCTCGAAAATCAAAGTCTCGAAATCCCTTTGGAAGAAGACCGGTCGCGCGAAATCCCTCGTTTACTGGAAGGCCGTCGGGAGAAATGTCGCATTCAAATTTGCGAGACGACTTTCCCGCAAAGGAAGATGCGCGGCTGTCAAAGATATGACCCAGATAGACACGGACGGCGAAAATACGAAATGCGTACAACTGTGGGAATGACCTTTCCATCGACAGAGTTACGGTTAATGAGAAGTTGGACAGGAAAGAAAGGAAAAGGCACTTGTCCACAAGAGAGAGAGAGAGAGAGAGAGAGAGAGAGAGAGAGAGAGAGAGAGAGAGAGAGAGAGAGAGTTAGGATAGGAGTGAGAATGAGTGATGCTCTAATACTCCGTCGTCTGAAACCAACGATCTCTCGATGCCTCTCCATTAACGAGAAGTCGTTCAAATTATCGGTTTTCATCCAATCACGTGCAATTATTTCCAAACCCAGAAATCATCTGTTTACACGGAAAGAAGCGTCTCTACGCCTCATATTCCAAAGTGAATGTTTGACTCCGCCTTAAATGCAATGAAGAATTTTCAATTTGCCGTTAACTTTTAATGTCCAATTGAAAAATGGCATCCATTGCCAAAAGATTTTTCCACTCACCTTGGTATTCAAAACATTAACTTTTGACATATGAGTTAACCGCTGGAAGCAGCATAACCCAGTTCCTACCTCATTATTGTCTACAATGATACCAATCCAGTTGTACTGATGTCAAAATGGGGCAAGTTTCCCCCTTTGGCCGACTGTTTCACAGCCAAAAATGGTTCCCATGGGTTTGAGTCGTCTTTCTGATTCACCGCAAAGTTGAATTACTGGCGCAAGGGTTACGCAACTGATTCACATGTACTTTCGGCCTTAACATTGCACTTTTTTTGTTTAAAAGCTGTCAAAAGTCTCTAGTTGTCAGTAAATACAATTTCACTAGTCCTGGATACTTTTTTAGACAGCGAGAGACAGAGAGAATGGACCGACAGGCCTTCTGCCTGTGCTCAGCTTCTTCCAAGTATTTCGTCTAGTACTGTCTGTTTCCCAGTCGGCTTATTTGATAACCTTCGATGACCCATCGAAGAGTACACGTATGAGTGTCTGCGTCTCTCGCATTCGCCTGCTCTCTCCTACCTGGCAAACAATCTCAACAATTTGCGACTCGCTGCACTATCCGTAGGTGGTTGAGCACGAGTTTGAAGCCACACACGGCCTGCTTTACACTTCAAATGGTCATTTTCACGCAAGGATTTCTTATTTCTGCCTATTTTTATAAAGGAACAGCATACGTTCTGTCTGCAGACGAATTGGGCTGAAGGTGCGCCTTTGTTTGCAGATTACGGCGATATAACTCAACAGAGTCGTGTCCGCCGAAGAATCACATTACTACTTTTGAAGCTTTCAGTTTTTCAAGAAGGAGTCTCTTTCACACGTTTACACACGAACACACACAGACACACTTTATGTCTACGTAACTATCCATGTGCCCCTGTCTCTCTGTATCTGCCTCTCGCATTCTCTGTCTTTTGCTGGCTTGTTCTCTGGGTTTTCCTCTGGATCGGTTCGTTCTTTGAGAAATGACCCTCCCTAAAACCTTTTCACAATAGTTGCATATCAGACTTGCAAAAATTAATCGTACAATCTTATCTAAAAGTACTGGAGATAAGCCTCGCCAACGTACAGAAACAATACCAAACTCATCGATTTCCGCTTGTCCTCGTCCTTTGCCTCAGAAGAATCCAATTACCCTACCGTACCCCTGACTTTCCTCTGCCGCCACTCTCAAAAGTGCACTCATTCGCACATTCATTTAAGAAAGGCGGGAAAATTCGAACTTGTGGCGGGGAGCCTTGGCCGCCGCGTGTCCTTTCAATAAAGACGTCTGTTTCCTCGGCCCATTACCGTTGACCGCGGTAGGTCTGCGTCTCTCATCTGGACACACTCTCTCCCTCTGGGGCTCGGTACGAGTTCTGTTACAAAGCTCACTCCGCCATAACGTTTACAGCCACTTCAGCCACACGTCTTCTTACTCTTACCTACATTACCTACCTATCCCTATGGACTGCCTTGATCCATGAAAAGCAGTACCAACTTCAGATGTTTTGTTTTTAAGATAAAAATGGGACGACCATAGCAAAACACATAACTACTTGTTGTTAACAAGGGAACCAGAACCTTTCTATGTATTTCATGACAATATCTAAACTTTTTGTGAAGTTCAGAGCTTGAAAATGTTTTAACAATCTCATTACAAATTTTAGTTGAAATGCCAAAGTTTTTATTTTATTTTCTACCTATTCCAAAGGAGCAAAAAGAATTCGCTCCCGGGTGGGCTCGAACCACCAACCTTTCGGTTAACAGCCGAACGCGCTGCCTATTGCGCCACGGAAGCACATGTGGCATAGCCCAGCGGTGTTTGACATCACCGCGGCCAATCTCTCATTTAACACGCGTGGTCCTCTCATCTTGTGACTTCGTTCTATACACAGTGTTACACCTATTCCAAGTTCTAAATAGTGAAGATTTTCGCTTATTATTGAAAGCATGACTTTTAAATAAAATAAACAAGCGGATAGCCAATGAGGGGCCGACATGCGTTTTGTTAGTTTTCAAAGTAAACTGTTAAATTAGCATGCAGAGACCTTAAGAAGTGTTCAATGAACTCTGCGGCAGTTGTTCTCCAGAAATTCCCCAGTTGTCCTTATCCATCGTTACTTTTTCCGTCCGGCACGCGACCCACTTTCCGTCTGCGAGAACTCGGTTATCCGCAGTATCAAATAGTAGTTCGGTTTTCGATGATCCACACGGAATTCTTTTTTGTCTTAATGATCCTACACATCCAAGATTACTCTGGGATACTGTAGTTTTGGCGGTGGCGCGTAAGTGCCTCCTTTTTTGAGTTGCCCGCGGCGATCTGTGATTTGTGGCTTGATGTCTTGTCCCAATTCGTTATTCAGAAGGTCATAAACTTGGGTTTCGCAATTCCTCAAAAGCTTTCTAGGCAGCCGACTGGCAGAAGAGAGAAAAGTACAGTAACCGCCGGAATGGCGTGCGACCCACTTCTCGTCCAAATATGAGTAGCCCGCGGCGGCGGGCATTGTCTTGCGAATTATCTCTACTTTATGAAACTTGGGACAGGTTCCCGCCCGTATCTCTACACATCGCAGCAGTCGGTATCCCGTCCGCTGCGTGCACTTTGCGCGCCCCCAATCCCCACTTCGGGAATCACAAGCACTTACTCCTTGCGAGACTCTTTACTTCCCTCGCAGGTTTTACTTTACACGTGTTTTGGCAGAACATTCTTTTACTAACCAACTCTTCTCTTCAATGATCTCAAGACCACGTGAACTTTTGTTCCCTCCTTTGTCTGAATCCGTCGTGGACTCTTCTGTGGTCATTCAATCGGTTGAAGCGAGTTACAGGATCTGTCTATCTTTCTCTTCTTCTCTTTTTTTCTTATTTACTCTTTCACTCTTTCTTTTTCACTTTAATAAATCTGTGGCAGGCCAACAAGCTTGTCAGAATGTTTGTCTCCGCCAGATTCACCTGTTTTCAAACTTTTCATTTACTGACGCCCCCTCAATGGAATCCAACTTGCAACTTTGCAGGTAAGTTTAGCGGGCGCTACGCTTTATCAGGAAGTGCATCTCCACTTACAATCAGGTCACCACGCGCACTTTAACTTTTTCTCCGCTACTTTACCTTACCTCACACATTTTCAATCTTCTCTTTTGACCAGTCTCACGCACCCTCATTTAATTTTTTAGGGCTTCTCACTAAAATCAGCCTCATCTCCCCTGGCCTCTCCGATAAGCTTTTAAAAATCACGTCTCAAACAGGCTTTCCTTTCAATCTCTCTTCTGGCTTACCTCTGTCATCTCGTGGAAAAGTTGCAAGGGTGCCCCCGCTTTTTACTCGGGCTTCCGAGTAGTCCGGATGCACTTTACAATGTCAAGTCTCTCTACTTGAGGCAACTGTCTGCGCTTCGAATCAAATCAATTGCCCGTCGTCTTCAGGTGTAATACTCCCATTTATTCCCTCTGCTACTAAATTACGCTCACTCGAATTTCGAGCTCACAGATTTTTATCCCGGATCTATTTTCTTCAACCCGTCTTCTGACCTCTCAAAAATGTCAGTCTCCTCACAGTTCTCTCGCTCTCTCTTCTGGATATTTACGATTGGAACGTGTTTATTCCATCCGTATGTTATGTTCCCTCTTTTTCTGTGTTTTTGTATTTACGCCTCTTTCTTTATTACTTGTTCGCCGTTCCCTCCCTTTTTCTCAATATCTCCCCTGCTTGTTGTTTCTTCTCCCTATCTGCATGTAACTCGATCACTTCATACTCTGTCCCCTTTCTCTCTCTCTCTCTCTCTCTCTCTCTCTCTCTCTCTTTCTCTCTCTCTCCCTCTCTTTTCTCTCTCTCCTTCTTCACATGATTCACCTCACTTCCTAACACGTAAACCGGTGTCAAAGACCCTATCCGATTACTATATGTCTGCGAGAAGTGCACTTGTTTACCATCGGCGGCTATCTCTCGACGACCTTCGTTCGTATATCTGGCACATCGCCCAAGATACCTATCTAATACTTATAACTGTAACATACCGGCTGCCGCTAAGGACACCGACACAACTCGAGTAACCTGGAAGTGAAATCGTGTTTTAAACTAAACTTTTCACTGTTAAATTTCTTCTTCCATTTCTACTACCTAGTGAAGTGGTCAATACAAGTATCTCTTGTTTCACTCCAAGTTCAACTTTCTCTACAGACACCCTTTGTCATGCTTCAATCACTATGAGACATGGGCACAATTCAAAATCATCTGGCGCTGTACATTGGATTACAACTCCTCTCCCCAACTGTCCACTCTCCAATTCTCCCTCTCCGACTATTAAATCATCACCGGCCACATGTTGCGCGCGTCCGTTTCAACTGCGGCCATTCGGTCAGCTGTTGTCCTCGAAATCTACAAGTCTGCTTTAATCTTGGCTGCAACATTGGACTACTACGGGGGAGTCCGCTCACGGCGGGTTCACCCACCCTCGCCCCCTTAACCAAGTGTTCCAATTGGGTGGTCCGTCTGGAACCGTATATACAGTCAATTGAAGATTAGAGGACGCCGCAGGGATTACTGCCCGCCCTAGGGGGCGACGGGTCTCGGCTGGAAAAAGCGCTGAGCAATCAACTGAATAACTGTTTGTCCAGCACGGCGCTCGTGACCGGCCGCAACTCGCTGAAACACCACAGTACTCTCGAGCGAGTGGACGCTTTGTGCGCCCGACTGGCCGTCACAAAGAGAGCTCTAACTCTACTATTTTGGGACATTCGAGTTTCAGGCGGCGGCTGACTCTCCATTTGGAACGCCGGATTTTCATGAAATCTTCCCTCTCTCTCCTTCTCTCACCTTCTCCCTCTCCTTCTTTTTCTTCCCCATCTCTCTTTGGACGCCCCTTTACCGTCTTTCTTTTGTATTATTTTCAACCTCATTCTCTTTCTCATGTCATCTTCCACTTCTCATGACCAATTAATCATTGATGTCGATGTTTCTTCACTCAACTTACATCCTACAAAGTAATGTCACTAAATTTACCATTTTCAGCGTCTCCGCCAACAATCTGACACTTTCGGCAAACTACGACGCCAATTGTACCCCTCCCACGTCCCCTTCAATACAGTCACTGTTTTCTTCTTTCGAGAGTTTTCCTTACTTTCGTCTGCAAACTGAAATTACCAGATTAAAGGTCACGCAGTGTCCGACCCTTTCTGGATTCCGATTTCGCGGGTGGTCAGCGGCACGCGCCGCGCGCATTGTTGCGTTTTGTCTTTTGTTTGACAAGCTGTCAACTGCGAGTTCTTTCGGCGACTGCAAACACTGACTCCAGCTCCGCCATTATCACTCTATATTTAGTACTGCGAGAGCGATCACCTTTGTTTTGTTTGATCTCGCCGCGAGATGACCGGCCACACTCGTACTCCAGCCATCCTACAGTAAGCACTCTCAACTCAGATTCCAGACATGAGGTAGTCCTTCCCTAATTGGCATCTGATAGTCAGTGCCTAACTGAATAAGAATAGTTTCAAGAAGATTAGTCCCCTTGAATAGGTCCTCCATTTCCCACCCTCTTGATCTTAGTGTTGTTACTGCTACCAGCCTCTGGTAATGGACTAAGCCATCACAGCTGTCAGCAAAGAGCGGTCTTTGAACGCCTCTTGCTACCAGCCGATGGACTTTGTGACCTTTAGTACGACAGCGGGGGCATTTTTTAACCTCACTCATGTCATGCGGAGTCGCTTCGTAAGAAAGTAATTCGCCGCTAGCTGGTAGTACCAGTCAATAAGAGATTGCAGTTCCCTTGTTTCTTTAATTAACCTCTCATTTAAAAAAGAGTGTACCTGCTTTTACTCTCTTTCTCAATCCCTCCTCTTATTTTCGCATTTCTTCTAGGGAGTTCATAGAGAAACCAGATGAAATCAGAAGAGAGAACTCCCTCTTCCAGTTGAATTCCGACCGGTCTGTCCTTTCCTCTCCTCCGAATGCCCTGATTTCGTCCAGGCTGTCTGCTACAACCTTCGAAAGTGCAGCCCAGCCTTTCCCTTCGTAGCCCGTAGGCGGTGTGTGTTACTCGATTTGTATGCGAGTGGGTGTTTGATCCGCCGTCGAGGCCTCCAGCCCAGTATAGAATTTCGCGTCTCGAAAGTAATCTAAGGTTACATCTCCTACCTGGCCGGCTGTTCCCAAGACGGCCGATGACTGAGTAAACTCGCGCGCGCCGCAGCTCTCTCACTCGACCAGTCGACGTTACGAAGCCCAAATACTCAAACAGACAGCCGGCTGCCACACACCTTTTGGTCATTGATAGCCCACAGGCGACCTCTTCCTGGAAGCAGAGACGACAATTGAGTGGTTTTGTAGGCGACAAGTTCAACAGGTTCAATCTACAGAGTTCTGATTCATTTGTTCCTGCCAGCCGACAACCCCAGAGTGCACTTAGGGACAGCAGGATTTTCAAAGTTCTTTCTGTTTTATTCCGTACCTCTCCATTTGTTTTTATTCGTTTTCGTGTTTCGGCTGTTTCGGCAACTTGAAATTCGAAGTACCTCCTCCCCACTTTCCCTCTTTTGCTCTTCGGTATATCATCCCTTTAGTTACCCTTGCCACCTATTTTTTTAGTGTTTCTCCTCTTCTTCTCTTTTCCCCCCTTTTTTCCTCCTGAACCTCTCCCGCCGTCTCAAACTACAACAACTCAGTTGGTGGTCGCGCGCGAGAGAGACGCCGCTGGTGGTCAGCGCGATTAGTAGAGATTATGTGTTTGTATTTGACGATTTTGTTGACTTTCCTTGGCGGCCGAGAGAGTACGCAATTCTTAGAGACCCAGAGAGTCTAGCGCACGAATAGTAGGTCTGTGACAGTTATGCACACCGTCTAGGGAAGTGCGCAGAAGCTGACAGCCGACTGTCACCAGTGCAGGCTGGGAGCCCTCTTGTACTCGCGTCTTACCTTTCTCACTATTTCTTTAGATCTCTTTTCTTTGTTAAATTAGCCTTTTTAGTTCCCGGTAGATGTTCTAGAATGCCAGAGTGTCACACCTTTTCTTCGAACTTGCTCCTGGCGCCGGCGAGTCAGATCGCCTCCGACCAGCTCTCCACCTTTTCTGCCACCAACACAGATCACTCCTCTCCTTCATATACTGGAAATGACCCTCAGGTAAGTGAGTTTCATAGTTTGAGTTGAAAATTTAATAGTTAGATTAAAATCTTGTTTTCAGTACTCCACACCAGAGTCTCATTACCACGACGGACGGACAGAATCTCCCTCCTCAGATCAGTTGCACTTGGATGCCAATCAAGGAGAGCTATCTCCCGATGTAGCCACCAGCTCCGATAGAGATGAGACCCCAGACACGGACTCTGCCTCTTCTACGGACATCAAACACGGGATTTCTGCAGACGATTCAGAATTACAGAGACGTAAGTGAAGAAAATCTCGGGTATTACCACTGCTACAACGTTTGTGCGACCAAGTTCTATTTTGAAGTGCCCGCGCGGGCTTCTGAAACTGTCTCGTTGTCCTAAATTGCTTTTAAATGACAAAACACAGTTTTATTTACAGAAATCCTCCGTCTTACTGGCAACTTCGCGGCCGAGGTCCCAGAGCAGAAGCCAACGCCTCCTCCCTTGAACCTCCTGGCTGCCTTCAACAAACAGCTTCTGAATTCTCAGCTTGGGTCATCTCAACTGAGTTCCTTATTGGAGATGCAGCAACCAAGCACCCCGGTGCCTGTACCCCAAGTGGCTCCTAAACCAGTGGAGACCCCAACCCCCACCAAGAGGAAAAGACAAAGGAGGAACCCCGTGTGGCCCTATTTTGATGTGATTGATGGAACTGCCAAATGCAAACAGTGCCTCTACACGACAAAGTCTGTATTCAGCACCAATCTGAAGGTTCATCTGAGGTCTCACCACAGGTCTGATTATGAAAAGGTAAGGGAGAGGGACGAAAGACATCGAGGAAACCGAAGAAACGACATTTCATCTAGCGATTTCAGGTGATCGCCGCTGAAGACGCCTTGAATTTGAATGCCCTTCTGATGAGTGGAAATGCCGCCAAATTTTTGAATCCTGACATGACGAGGAAGAGGATCCCTCCGATGACCAGCAGCATCCTCATGACCATCAACAAACGTAAGTTTCTCTCTCGGCTCAGTTGCGGTTGGGTGAAGGAACTACAAGAAGGAACAAAGCGACGTAGGCTACAATGCACATCTTCCCCTATAGTTTCCCTGAAATCATCCGCTTGAGATGAGCAAAGGATAAATGGAAGATGATTGGATCACCAGAGCACATGGCGCAAAGTTTATCTTGAAATGTGAATGCCTATCTGAAGCGAAGGGCAATTGGCGCTATCGGCCAATGTTGCATCGCAATGTGATAAAGTAAACGGCACACACGCGTACACGATTCCAACACCCACCCATGGATTTCATCGAGTGGCGTAGGTTCAAGTTCAAAGTTAGGCTATTTTGAAACTTGATTTTCGGAGATTTGAAAACTTAAAATTTAAATTTACTCATATTTTCATTTATCTGATTGTACGAAACTTCAACGAAAGCATATCAAAACGTTTGAGCATTTCAGCGACTGATTCATTTTACTGAACGTCTCTTCATTAATATTTCTCTCAAAATGCCTCTATTTACGTAATAAAACGTGGATTTCGACTGAATAAACATTAAATACTATTTAAAATGATTTTTAACACCCATTTTCAGTGGCCAGCCAGCAGTCGGAAGACAATCCGTTGACGAGTGTCCTCCGCCAAACCCTGGCCGCCGGCAACTTCCAGCATCAGTTGCAGCAGCAAATGGTGAGCTGCAATTCTAAATCTGCATTTTATCCTGAAAATAACACTTTCAGAATTTGAAAAATCTGCTTACAACGAGTTTTCAGGCTCAGCAGCAGAAACCAGCCCAGCAGATCCCGCTGAACGCCGCCAATTTGGCCGCTTTGAATAACTTGGCCAGGATGAATCAGAACAACTCTTCAGGTGAGAAATCTGAAAAATGAAAAAAATATAATTAAAAGAATAACATATTCTAGAATACATATTTTCCTTTAGAATCCATTTTTCTAAATACCATTTGTTTATTGAAATGTAAAGTACTTTTTGTCATCACTTTCGTTCTCTAAAACTTGCCACGTCTCATACAAAATATGACTTCACTATTTAAAAACCCCATTTTCTAACAATACTGTAGTATAATTACAATTTTTGTAGCTGTGACGGTTTTTTGTAGTTGGCGTAGGTAACAATTACTTTTTCGGAGTTGTAGTAATTCGAATAGAAAAAAGTACCTGATGTAAATTGAGGGGATTCCGTAAACGTTACAAAACGATTTATACAATTAATTAATTTAATTGTTTTGAATAAAAAAGTACCTTTGTCGGCAAAAATGTTCCGGAGCATTCGAGGATAGAAACCACCCTTTTTTCTATTGCAATTTTTTCTTGTTCTTCTTCTTTCTCTTCTTCTTCCTCTTCTCTCTACTGTCTTTTTTTCCCTGTCTGCCCTCTCTATCTCCATAAAAGAAAGACCTAAACTTGGTTACCTAAACGGGAATCTATATTTCCTAAAAAGCAGTCTTCCGTAAGGTTTGGTGCCCATTCCCCGATGATTTGTCTGTGCCGCTCGATCGATGAGGCGTAGTTTATCGGCCGATATAAACCCGAACCGTGGCTTCTCTAACTCTGTGTTTTGTCCCGGCGTCTCATACAAAATGGCAACTCCTCCCCCTTCCACATAACAACCCGCCACGGCCTCTGACCACTCGAGTTATTTATCCAAACAACTTCCGAACGACAGAAAACCAGGGATTCTTAGATTGTTGATTGGCTTCCTAGAAGAATTGCATAATCCCATAATTTGATGGAAATCACAGCTTTCATAATTCAGTGTCAATTTTCCAGTGCCGTCCCTTGGAATGCCTTCCACTGAGTCACTCTTCAGTCAGTTTGCCAACTTCGCCCAGCCCATGAAGACCGGTGAGTGGAGAAAATTGGGAATTGAACTACAATTAGTCAACTAAAATGTTTTCAAGTAGTTTGGCTATCTGCGATCAAATGTTAACTAATTAAGGATAATTAAACGTTCTTTTGTGAATCTCATAAAACCTTCTTACAAGGGTCGCTCGGAGATTTCAGAAACTAAAAAAATCTTTTCTTGTCGTCGGGGAATCGTTTGAAAACTATTCTATAGACACCGCAACGTAGTGCTATTGTCTGTCGCTCATGCGCATGAGAATCTAGATTCTCCATTTATACATTCGAGAATTTCAGTTTCACCCTAATTTTTGGTTTCTTATATAAGAGTTCTCGTTAATGAAGAGATTAAAACCCCTTCACATGACTTTGAGAAAACGAAACACATGGGTTTTCGAAAGTTCAGCTCAGTAGGAAGGATACTGAACTCTGCGTCAAAAATTCAATTCCATAGGTTTTCCCTCTTCCTAGAATTCTTATGCAAACTTTGGAAAACCCAAGATCAGCCTCAGAAACCACTCATTCCCCATTCCACCTGCTGTTGCAAGTGTTTTCTTGGGTGCAAAAACGGTGCCGGGATGCCCTCGGTTGCTCCCGGCAACGGCGTGCTTATTCTCGCAAAACAACCCCTGTGTGCAAATCACAGCGGTCAAAGAGCAACATCAGAAACTCAGAGCTGTGATTTCAGAAACTCTCGGAAGCGCCCCCCACGGGACCGACGCCAACGGAATGCCCCAGCCGAAAAGGAGACGCCTCCGCCGCCACCCCGTCTGGATGTTCTTCAGAGACCTGGAGGACAGGGTAAGACTACCGTAATCTTTGACTCTTCTGAGGCATTCATTATTGAAAACCTAGTTTTCACTACAAAACCCCAATGTTTGATCCCGTGATGATTGAACTCTTTCCAGATGGTCGGGTGCATCAACTGCAACTTCCGCACGGGCTCCGCTTTCAGCACAAACCTGAAGATGCATCTGAAGGCTCATCACAAAGACGACTACGAGCGGGTGCGTTGAGTCAGGCTTTGTTTTGCGATGACGCGCGACCCGTGACGAGGCGGCATTTGGGGAAGGACGCCGCAATCGGAGCATCAGGGCATCACACAGCACTAATTAATTAATCCGATTTCCATCTTTAGCTTAATGACGTGATTCTGAAGTTTGAGGTTTAACCAGGAAATGAAGGAACCGGGGTTATGAGAAAGTAGATCACAAGGGACGGGGGTTGCAACTGGGGAACATAGACTGCCATTACATGAGGCTCAGTGTGTGAGTTGCGCTTAATCATTCAGCTACGAAATTCAAAAACTATAAGTGGGAAGATCTTTGATTTTCTTTGCTGAAATTGAAAAATTACTAGTTCAAAATCCACTTTGGTCGTGAACTCTCGAATGCCCCTGCGACCGTAGTTCAGCAACAGCAAGTGCAGGGTTTGAGTATGTAGAAATCCTAATATTTGGCCACAGTGCCTATTCTACGGTTATCAGTCGCCATTGACTGCCTGAATCAAACTAGTATTATTGATAAGAAGATATGTACGTAGCAGCCTTTGTCACTAAAGTTGGCGCAGCCAAGGGACCAACTGGAAGACGGCCCTCACACCAATCTTCTGCAAGTTTTGGTATGAAAAAGTTGAACACAACGAACTATTTGAGATATAAATTTGGGAAAGTGAAGGAAGGCTCATATGAAATCTACAAATTGCGATCTAGTTGGGGTCGAAATAAGTCTGAAAAGTTTCAAACATTGGAGAGCTACCGTTGCGCCAAGTGTTTCAAATCATCACTGCGTATGTATATTACCTACCCACCAAGGCTAATTTTCGTTTTTAGGTACTGAAGCTCGAGGATGACATGCGCATGGAAGAGGGAATCCCATCCAACAAGATCAAATCCGAGCTGATCGACTTCATCCGCGGAGGAGGCAATGCTTCCACTCCCCCCAGCAGTGAGTTCCCTCCCTCAGACCGAGGATAGAGACCAGGTCTAGTGAATCCTGCCGCTCCGAAGCCCTCTCCCCTGGTTCAGCAGTTCATCAGCCAGACGATGGCTGGAAGGACTGGACCTCAACCGATCAAGAAGGAAAACGTCGACGACGACCCCTTCAATGGCATGTCCATGTCCGATAAGCTGGCTGCTCTCGTCGGTCTGGCGCCCAGCTCTGCGCCCACAGAGGATGTTCCTGAAGAGAAACCGGCTCTGGTAATAAGATCGCAATGGCCAGGCCAATGGAAGATTCAGAACCCCCTGGAGGAAATCAGAAGAGCAATCGTAGCTGCGAATATGGGACTCCAGCCTCCCCCTCAAGAACAGACCATGGTCAATCTCAATGGTAAAATAGCTCCGAATGCAAAGTAATCGGAATTCTAGGAACAATCATCCATTCTGATGCTAAATCAACTTCCTCCGCCTCCACAGATGTCAGCGGAGATGATAAAAAGACTGATCGTGATCGCGCTCTCGCCAGGTGAATATTTCACAAGTCTGGGCCAGATTCAACCTCAAAGATATATGTGGAAATTGATCTTGCTTGATAGAAAACAAAGTAGTTGTTTTTAGATTCTGGCTGGAACAAGGCGGAAACGACGAACTGTTGAACAGCGAAGTTTTCAAGGTAAGCGTTCTCCTCTTTGTCTTCTGTGTGTGCATGTTAACCGCTTGTCCGTGTGCTCGTGTGGTGGTGGTCTCCCTCCCGCCCTGTCCTCCACGTCGCCAGATGCCAGTCTCTGCAGGTCCTCATGGACTCCGTCGAGCCCCAGCCCTCCTCCTCCTCCCCTCCTCCCCAGGATCCTTCCTCCGCAGTCACCGCTGGTTCTCTCTCAGTCTCCGCCGTTTTCGACATCTCCACCCTCTCTTATGAGACCCTCTTCGATGCCTTGGCTTCGTTTGAGAAATCCCTCGGTCTCTCTGAGCCAGTAGCTTGTGGGATTCTGATTGAGCTTCTGAGGAATTCAGCCAAGGATGAAGCTGAGAGACAAACAGTGGAGACTGTGGCCCAGGGACTGGAAAAGATTGCCGCCCTGGAGCACGAAAGCAACCGAAACGAGAAGACCAGGCGTCTTATTTCCGAGAAGATGAAGCTCAAAAGACTCTTTGAGACGACAGATCAGAGGGACCGCCGTCTGGAGAAGATGAGGATTCGGTATAAATCCAGCAAAGGTTGTGCCGAGCCTAGAAGGGAACGAAGTGCCGGAGAAGAGACAGACTCGGCCAAGGAGGAAAGGCTTCGGAAGCTGAGGGAGTACCAGAGGAGGAGGCTGGAAAGGGAGCTTCCGGAGCAGAGGGAACGCCGTCTAGCCAAGATGAGAGAGAACCAGAGGATCCGAAGGGAACGACAGAACAAGGGCAGGGTGAGTTACCGTAATCCCTCACTTACAGTAATCCCCCTAACTTTCCTTGCGTTTGGTGTGTGATGGTGGTGGCGTGGCGTGGTGTGCACTAATCGGGAACGCACTTCAATTCCCAGTCCTTTAAAGTTTTGAGTTACAGTAACCCTCACCTTTAGAAATCACACATGTTTACACAATTCTATTCTTATCAAACATCTTTATAAAGCGATTTTTGAGAATAAAAGCTGAAAAACAAAGTGACGTACGCAAATTCGCGTCAACATTGACAACCCCAGTTATAGTTACAGTAACCCGCTATTTAAATGTTTATGAAATTTGCGAAATATCAGATTTTACGCATTTTCATTCACAATAACATGTTTTCCTGTGGGATTATAAAAAGAGTTTCTCAAATTACGAAATCTGGGGCAGACATTTAAAAATTTTGAATTCGATTCTTTAAACATATTGTTGAAAACAGTGGAGTAATTGAACAGTTACGAATGCAAACCTTTAAAATTTCGATAAGCTACAAAAATAGTCACGCCTGTTTTTTTGACAAAAATAGTGTAAAATTAATCTTTTAAAACATAGAACACACAAAATATTAGAAAAAATACAAATAACTGAGTATAAACCTAAATTCCTCCGTTTCAGGACCTTCTGCGCGCCATGGCCCCTGACTACGAGGTGCCCGACGCGTCTGCCCTGGCCAATCTGGTAGATGAAGACAGCCAGCTGGCACTGGGTCTGCATTAGCCCCCTAGACCATTCCGAGTAGCCATCTAGCAGAATTCTATTTATCCGTGTCTTTCACTGGCAATCTCCCACCCGCAATACCTGATGACTCTCTCTTTCACTTCCGTCAGGCAATAGCCCCTTCTTTCGTTCTAGGCAACGATTATGCATCGATTCTTCTTCTTTCTTTATCTGCGTTTCTCAGGAAATGCCAGCCATACCCATCATTTAGTGTGTTTTAGAGAGATGATCCGTTTTGGGATGTATCCTGTGCATAAAGTATATGCTAATTGTTCTGCTTCATTCAAACCATGAAGTATAATGAATTTTATATCAAACGTCGTCGTATTTGTTTCTCAAATGAGTGAGAGGTCTACGTTTTAATAGTTTCATGTCAGAGAGGTTCAGCAGAAATACTATGGTAAACTAGACGTCAAATCAGGTATGAATACAAAAGCAAAATGTTTGCTCCCGGTGAGGATCGAACTCACGACCTTCAGATTATGAGACTGACGCGCTGCCTACTGCGCTACGGAAGCTACGTCAAACGACCTTGTCCGCACCCTTAGGAGATTGCAATTTGTCCAGGTTGTTGTGCTGACTGAATTCTTAGATTTGTTTTGAACTTCCTTTTTTACACAACCTGTTTGCAAAATAGTTTGATTGTTTATTGACTTGTAAAGTTCAAATTACTGCCAATCATGGCCAAGCTGTCTGAAGTAGTCCTCACCGTGGTAGGTATTCAGAACTGGCCGTTTCTTGAAAAACCTCCTCCGAATGACCATAACCACAGGAATTATCAGAGGATACCACAGGTACTGGTTGAAAATCTCTGCGATTTTTGCGGATTCGGCCAAATTAACACAAACACTTCCAGGAGAGCATGAAGATCTCACGTACAAGTTGTAGCCGATTATTCCACCGGCTGTGCGTAGTTGAAAAATACTATGGAGTGTGAAACATGGAAGGAGGAGGAGAAGGATGTTGCGGTTCTCACTGACCTGAAAGGAGGAAAGTCACTGTCTCACGTACACACGCAGACACACGCGTACCTGATATTTGCTACCCAGATGACTTTCTTTGTGAGACTCCTTCTTCCCCCTCCTAACGGTCGCAATCGTACAACCAACTAGTATGAAATTCGACACTACCTCAATACCAACAATTGATATCAGCCAATCCTGAAAGCTTAAAACTAATCATAGTTCTAAAAGAACTACCGTGTAATAGTTCTCATTCGTACTGACAGTGACGGCCGGTGCATACTCTTTTCTGTATCTGTTGGGAAGGGCTAGCATATACAAAGTGTAGATCAACCCCACCACCGTCTAAATGCATTCTTCTCGTCCTTGCGATGACCTCACCACAACTACGCAGGCTATAATGGCATATTTCGGTCGATTGTCCTTTTCATATTCCTCTGTCCAAATGGTGGCTACAGTTCTTTCAATTACGAAAACAAACATATTGAAAGTTTGGAAACAAATCAGCAGATTCAAGGGAACCCGCATCCAGAAGGCAGTGGAAGCAGAGAGAATATAACCACAACTACCGGGGGAAGGGAACAGGATTCTCAAGAAAAGAGTTTTGTTTCAAAAGAAAGAACAGAAAGCGTTACCTATAGACCTCAAAAGAATATTCACAGAAATAAACCACGGCCGAGAGTACTGTAAGAAGGGCGTGGTTGAAGAAGATCACTTTGGCGTTAGGATGGACCAGCCATTTGAGACCCTGGGAATGTTAGAATGACATCATTCTAACAAAAATACCTCATTTAGAAAAGTGTAAGTGGAAGCAGTGAATCCAACAATTGAAACGGCCACCTTTGCAATTGCAATGTATAAAAACGAATGAGCGATTAATTCGGCAGTTTGGCAATCGTCTTCTGACGGACTGGCCATCGTCTAGAGAATATGACTGAGACAGAATATCAGAGTGGTAGAATTCAAACGAGACAACCCTTTGAAAATTGGAGGTCCTTTAACCCATAATTTGAAATTCTGCATTTGTAGCTGCAAATGGTAATAAGAGGGTGGCACCCACACTCGATGGCGTCAACATTTCTATAATTTAGTCTGGTTTTGAATTGTGGGACAAATAAATTGAAATTTAATGTATGAATTTAAATAAGGGGATATCAACAGTACATTTCTGGAATCTGTATTCCATGCTTCTAAAACCCTCCAATGTTAGACCAGCCCGTGACCGGGGGTATTCGAGGTTGACTGATGTGTCCTGACAAACAAGTTGTTATGGTTTCCCTCTGAAACTCAATTTCAATCGGTTTCAAACTTTTTTCAACACCCAAACGTGCCGTAATTCTCCAACTGAGTTTATGTGAAGAGGGCGTCGAATGAAGCCTCAACTTCTTCTTCTTCTGGTTGATAGCCGATGGGGATATTCTTGCGTCGACCATGATTTTGCTTCCCTAATATTTTGTGAGAAGCTGAAATTTGGTAAAACTAACTTTCAACGCAATTGTCTACACCTGCGGCTTCTGCATCGGCTGGCCGTCGGTAGCTCAGTTGGTAGTGCGGAAGACTGTAAACTGCTCAATTATCCTTAGGTCGCTGGTTCGAATCCGGCTCGACGGAATTGTTTTGCTTTTAGTACATTTATACCATTAGCTTGATGATATCTCCTCTGCAATTATCCAAACGTTTCACAGTTACCTGTTTTTTATACTTAAAACTATGCCCCTCCCGGACTTAAATTGTCCAGGCCTATTCTTCCATTTCTGTCTAATTTAATTTGCTACACTAGTTATTCTATTCATTTGCGTATTCGATCAAACAATGGAAGTCTCGCGGCAAAGAAATTTCTGCAGACAATGAAAAGTTGCGAAACTGCACGTCGCCCCCGATTATGCTAAACTCCCTTTGCACCCAGATGTGCGGTGACTGTTTATGGATGCAAAACCGGTGGTTTTGACTTTTTGGCAGGTGTGAAATCACTTGCCCCGTCGAATGGGGATGGAAAGCGGATTGGGAGCAGAGTTCCCTCACCCTTTGTTCTCCAGAGACCACTTGCTGTCTGCCGCTTCTGCAGTATAAAACACACTCACTGCCAATGATTTAACGCGATAGTTTTGTTTTGACGCATTTTCCGCTTTTGATCTATGACAAATTTATCTCTGTGTCTTTTTTATCTCGCATTGGTCGTAGTCTTTCTATGCGTTAAATCTAGAGTGACTCTGTCCTTCCCTCCCCCTACATCATCCTTCCCTCGTTCTGTGGTTCTGTGTTTTATGGTTCCCTCTTCTTTTCTACTTCTCCACCCATTTGTCATTGGAATTTTGTGATCTCTTCCACTCGTTAAATGTATCACAAGTGAAAGTACATCCTTATTTCGTATCTACCACATACTTTGTGCGTTCTCTTGAATATTCGATCTTCCCGCGCAACAGCTGTTCGCGGGCCACCCTCAAAAACACATGCACTTTATTTCTGCAGTCATTGTTTCCTGGATCTTCGTGTTTTGGTTTCTTTTCATTCAAACTACTTTAGACTCAAGTAAAAGCAAAAATGAAAACATTAGATCCCATTCACTTTTCGATCTATTTCGCTTTTGTTTTCCCCCGTTGAGCCCTCTGCTATTTGAATTGCGATCAGGTGCGATCAAAAGCGCATTACAGAAGAGCAAGTTTCGTTAAACAGGGCTGCAACGCATAAACCATTCGCCTGAATCATCTGAATGCCATCGCTCCCCGTGAGAGCTTCCATTCGACAAAGCGATGATATCGGCCACCCGTTCTCCGTCTGGGTACATTTTGAGAACATTTCGTTTAAACTCTTTTTTCTTCTTCTTCAACCCATTTAACATCTCTATTGTTGCCTTACTTTGTAATATTTGTTTTCAACGGTGTTGTCAAATTGTTGATGTGATAACATTATGATGCGCTTTCTGTCAAATGCATCCGCTTTATGATAAAAACGATGTACCCATCTAACTCACCTACTGCATATAAGATGACCCTTCAAGTACAAATATATTTTAGAAGACTGTTTAAAAAACTTTTTTGTTTTATATTTTTTATGAGCCAAAGTTTGTAAAGCCGCCTTTTGTTTATTAAACAAATCAATATTATTCGTCAAATAAATATAAAACCGCTGCATTGGATCCAAAAGCGCTCACGCAGGCGAGCCATCCCTCGTTGTAACATTCTTACCGTTTCCCTTTCGGTTCACATATCAAATTGAAATTGTGACTAATTCCGCGAAATGGCGTAATAGAAGGCGTCTGTAGACAGGAATTCGAGAATTCTGTGACTAACCGTCTCTATCATAAGTGCAATTCTTCAATCTATTTCATGACTCTTCCCGTCTTTCTTGCTTTCCATCATTTCCATCCACTAAACCCGTGCTGTAAAATATTCTCCAAGGCTGATCGCTCCGAAGGATTTCATCCCTGGTGTTTGGTGTTGACCCGATATTATGGAAAACCGGTGTTTGGGTGAAATTATCTGGCGACTTGGAAGTTTTTTCCCAGATCGTTCGAATTCCGAATCGCTGGCTCCATTATGCCAATCGATTTCTCGGTAACGTCCATGTTCCCCAACACTTCAGTTTAAACTTACCTTCCGTGCTGTTTGGTGACTGTTGGCCACTTTGAATTTCAGGATGGGTGAAACTGAGGGGGCGAGGCATCTCTTCGGCCGCACTCGCCACTTCGTCCTAATCCTTTCGTTGCTTTGCTTGACATTCTCCTTCAGCAACCATCTCGTCTTCAGCTTCACCGTAATCTGCATGAACGATGTCTCCGCCAATTCCACGGGTACGCTTGAAGACGAAGCATAGGTTTCACACGAAACGTTTAGGTACCCACTGGCTTCAGTCGCCGACTGAAGTGAATTCTTTCTTCTCTGCCGTGGCTGTTGGTTGCCTTCTGGGAACTTTGCCTATCAGCCACATGGTACAACTCCTAGGAGTACGGTAATCGAATCCTTATTATGTCATGCAATCCGTCTTTTAGATGGACTTGTTCAATCTATGGAATCCTCTCCGCCATTGCAACTCTTTTGTTCCCTACGGCCGTGTTCATCGGATACCCAGCTGCCCTTATCGCCAGGGTAATCCAGGTGAACCAACATAAGGTATCTCCTAAAACGTAATCGTCTAGGGTATTCCTGTATCCTTGTCCTACCCTGCCTTGGGACAAATTTCTTCCCAATGGTCCAGTGAGAAAGGACTTGGCTCATTCGTGGCCATCCTCTCCTGCCACATGCAGTTGTGCTCCATCATCACAATGCCTGTCTCCAGTGCCTTCTGTGGTTCCTCCATCGGCTGGAGGGGCAGTTTCTACCTCCATGGAGTCATTTCTTTGGCTGTATTTGTTCTTTTCTTCTTCTTCTACCACGATCAGCCTGAGCAACACAGGACTGTCTCCTCAAGGGAACTCGAGAGAATCGATAGAGGAAAGGGGAACCAGGACACGGACAAGAGGGTTCCCTATGGGTTAGTTCCCATAAAAACTAAGAGAAGGATAATGTTCAGGGCTATTCTGAAGGATCCCCTTGTTTGGGCTGTTTGGTTGTCATTGCTGGGAAGTACGTTGGGTATTCAGCTGTTCCTGCTCTATGGACCAACTTACATGAACAAGGTTTGTGCACCAGTAGGAAATTCTATTGTTTCACTGTCTTGGTTAAAAACAGGCAATTGACCAATGGACAATTTACACAGGGCGCATAAAAACGTCTGACAGATAGATTAGAGAGTAGACCCTTGAATTTTAGGTTCTTGGACTGGACATCCGCTCAACCGGCTGGGGAACCGCCCTGCCCTTCCTCTTGGCTGCCATTGTGAAGGTAGTAGTTGGGCCAATCTCCGACAAGGCCACCTTCGTGTCCCCTCGTACCCGTCTTATTTTCTTCACAGTTGTTTCCCAAGTGGGAATGGCCATCTGCCTGGTCATCATGAGCTGGGTAAGGCAGTTAGTCCAATTCATAATATTCAATGCTTTAGACGACCTCAATGGTGGTTGCCCAGGTGTCCTACACGGCTGCGATTGTCTTCAGTGGAGTCATCTGTGTGGGAACTATCAGAGGCTCTTCGATGGTGAGTTTTGACGCTTTGTAAACGCAGGTTTTGTTTGCCTATTGCAAGTATTTAGGTCTACCGCCAGCACAGTCATTTCGTGATGGCAGTCTCCTCCTTCCTCCTGGTGGTCATCGTTCTCCTGATTCCCGTGGCTGTTGTTATCATCTGCTCCAATAACACTCCTGGCGAAGTAAGATGAACCATCCTTCTAAATTATAAACTATTCCAGTGGGCTACCTTAATGAACGGAACGGCTGCGATTGTCGCCATTTGTACAGTCCCTTATGCCATTTTGGCAAGAGGAGAACCGGCTCCATGCACACAGAAGGTGAAACTTTGTTTATTTAAATTTGAAATTAAAAAAAATTGAATTTGTTTACGTCGCGTTTTCAAAACATGAGTTTTCAGACGGTCTCTGCGAGCGATTTGAATGGAAAGTACTGATCTCAAGAAGGCGAAAAAGCGAAGAAGACTTATTTAATGTAATAAACGTTTCAAATATTCCGATGTTCAACAAGACTAATGAGTGTTTCTTCATCATGAACGCATTGTTATTCAGTCTTCCCATTGTCAAAACCTTTCAAAAGAAAAAAGGGATGCATCTTAAAACCAATGAGGGATGAAAATAAAATCTATTTCGAGGATTTTAGAGGGAGGAATGTGTTGGCGTGTGAGTTTTTACATCGCTTGGCAACATACAAACAAGGCTAAAAAGCTATCAATTTCTATATTCATTAAATTCTTTTAGCCTTCTTTGAGATGGCTTTTGGCATGGATATATTTTTTTGTTCAGGGCTCCTATGAATGCTTCTGGGCTGCCACCTCGAGACGTTTGTGAGGTGGCAGAACGGATTGCACACTCTTCTTTTCATTACCTCTGTGTTTTTAAAATTTTAACTGCTGCAATTGGATTCACAGCTTGTACTATCACTTTTATAAAGGAAGTAATTCTTTCGGAGAGGCAGAAACAATTTGTAAAAAAAACGGAGAGGCCAAACGAAAAAGTACCGAAAGTGTGTGTATGTCAGTTTATGTCAATGTGAACGGCCTTTTTACCTTAGTTACCTTAGGGTTTAAAATGGTTAGTCCATCTAAACGCAAAGATCGTCTTCTTAAACCATGCTTTCTTAACAATTTGCAATGATGTTGTCTTCTTCTGTGAGTACTCCTACAAAGTCTACCGGTATATCTTCATTGAATTGGACTGATGCCCTTTTTAGTATAAATTTCCCTCCTCCTGGAGACTGTCCCTTTGTTTTCACAGGTTTTGAAGCCCTTTGGATTCGACTGCCAACGGCTCTTGTCTTTAATCTTCAGACTTTCAATATGTTCATTTTCGTCGTCGAAAGAGCCGTTGCCACCAAGTGGCCGGAAAAATATGAAAAAGTCGATAGTCCTACCTTTGGAATCGTGGGCTGTGTTGCAATGGTAGGAGGTAAAAAACTACAGAGTATGGTCTTTTTCAGACAGTTTTAGCTTTTGCATTTGTTTATGTATTTCTTGTTTCAACTAACAGATATCAGTATTTCTCAGGCGCCGTTGCTTTGAAAACGCCGGATAATTATTACTATGTAGGGAGATCAAATATAAATCAATGGAATGTTCAGACATGGTTGTGTCTTCTAGTGGGAGAGGTCTCTAGAGGTCTCTACAATGCTAATTCTATTGTGTTGCATAAAAGCAACAAAGGAGCAACAGAAGCTTTTGAAACGGTACAAAAGCAGCGATCTTGGAAACAAGTACCAGGTGAGTTAAGAGAAAAAGGAAA
The DNA here is from genome assembly GCA_022343465.1 of Oscheius sp. G VE-2021. Classification (NCBI taxonomy): domain Eukaryota; kingdom Metazoa; phylum Nematoda; class Chromadorea; order Rhabditida; family Rhabditidae; genus Oscheius; species Oscheius sp. G VE-2021. The sequence goes on along the minus strand of JAJQXH010000006.1, from coordinate 572,118 downwards.
GTAAATATCTCAGATAAACGAAAACGGAAACATAATAATGCTCATGGTTCCCTGCTTTGCTCTTCACAGCGGACTTCAACTTTTGACGACGGCTGGAATAGCCCTTGTCAGTTGGGTAAGCAGAAATGAAGGAGCCCATTGGGATTTTCCAAATTCAGTCATTTAAAGAATTCGACGCAGTTCGGTCCGCCTGGACTTCCGAAATCTTCAACCAAACCATACTTTACACAATAGTTATGCCATTGTTTCTGTGCATCCGAAGAAGATTCTTTGCAAAGAAATGCATGGTTGATAAACAAGAACGGCCGGATGAGTACTTTAAGCAATTACACTTGCTTTGGAAATAAATGTGTTTCTAATTGAGGTTTCGTCATTCTTTGACTCAAATGCCTTTTGTTGTCAGTTTTGTAAAGAATTGAGTTATTTTATTTTCATACATAATGACTTTTTAACAGCCTCGACAAGAGATTTGAATGAAAAGTAGTGATTTCAAATAAGCTAAGAACTCTTTTTGATTTCTGTGTTCTGTAATCAACATTTCGCTGCTGATGTTTGGTGGGCGTGAGATCACTGCATCATTCCGCGTCACATACCTCGAGAGAATTGTTCATTCGGAATCTTCGTTTCTCTATTTGAAAATCGGGAAAAATAAATAAGGGAATCCACACAAAACACCAAAACAGAGTCACGCAATCATAAACTTTTTTTAGATTAGGTGTTTAGCTTACATCTGAATGGTGGAAATCTCTTCTAAACGGCGCTTATCGTTAGTGTTTTTTCTTTTCTACTTTTCTAAATTTGTTGACATCGAGATTTGAGTTCGTGCTCGTTTCTCTGTTCCATTGTATTTTTTCTAATCGTTGCCTTGTTTTTCATTCGTTTCCGCAGATTTGTGAGAATTCTTCTGGTGACCACAACATATCATTTTCCTAAACGAAATCAGGAATTATTAAAATTCGTTTGTCCTTTTCTTTATTTTCACCTTTTCTAAAACTCTACACTGCGGGCCATAATTATACGGCCACCTTTCTCTGTTAAATTTTAGTCATTGTGAAATTTTCTAAAACAGTATGCTATCATCCAATGGATTTAGCATGCATTCATGAACAGATTCCTTTTTTAAGATCGGAATTTCATTGACATACGACTCTGTCACGTCCGTTCCCGCGAGGGCCCTTGTTTCAGCATACGAAGGTAAATTTTTCTTGGTGCCAAAACAGACACCATTCGAGAGAGCATAAAAAGTTACCCAAGAATCTGTTCTTGTTTAATTTTACAAAAAAAATTGTAGCGAGCAGAACGATTTGTAAAAGCAATTTTTGGGATAAAACTTTGGGTATTCAAATGAAGAATAATGAAAAGTTCCCGTTTGATGGCCAAAATTTATGTTTTCTGTTGCACAGTGCTCAAAACAGAATTTTTTGTAAAATTAAACAAGAACAGATTCTTGGGTAACTTTTTATGCTCTCTCGAATGGTGTCTGTTTTGGCACCAAGAAAAATTTACCTTCGTATGCTGAAACAAGGGCCCTCGCGGGAACGGACGTGACAGAGTCGTATGTCAATAAAATTCCGATCTTAAAAAAGGAATGTTCATGAATGCATGCTAAATCCATTGGATGATAGCATACTGTTTTAGAAAATTTCACAATGACTAAAATTTAATAGAGAAAGGTGGCCGTATAATTATGGCCCGCAGTGTATTTGAATAAAGCAATACTTGCCATCCTTTGCTTTGACTTTTCGTCTAAAAAACACAACGTTCTCTTAATCTTTTCCGCCAAAGTCACACTTCCATTCTCAGAAGAAATAAACTTCCTATTCGTCTACAAGAATCAATTTTTGAATTCAAAAAGAAACGGTTTTTCAATTCAAGAAGACTAATTATCTTCTTTTCAGCCTTCATTTAGAACAATCTAGACAAAATTTAGTTCGAGACTGTTCTTCTTAATTCAGATTTATATGAATCCTACTGAGCTCCCACCGCCTTCCCCACAAGTTTGTAAAATAGCAGAAAGTATCGCTCACTCTTCATTTTACTACCTCTGTATTTTTAAAATTGTTACTGCTGCAATTGGATTTACAGCCTGTACTATCACTTTTTTGAAAGAGGTAAGTCAATTAAAATTTTGGAAAAAAATCAAGAGTCTGTGTAAAGTAAAGACAATGTGTGTGTGTGTGTGTGTGTGTGTGTGTGTGTGTGTGTGTGTGTGTGTAAAAGTGGATTAAACGCCTACCCATGCCTTCTTCAGGGCTTAAAATGGCTTGTCCACCCAAACGCAAAAGTGATCTTCTGCAACCACGCTCTAATAACCGTCTTCAGTGCCTTATGCTTCTTCTGCGAGTATTCCTACAAAGTCTATCGGTGTGTTCTTTGTTAAATAAACTAAATTAACATTTAAGAATTGACTTCCCTCCACCAGGAGACTGTCCCTTTGTCTTCACAGCCTTCGCTGCCCTCTGGATCCGTCTCCCAATGGCTCTGATGCTAACTCTTCAGTCCCTCAACATGTTCCTATTCATCGTCGAAAGAGCCATTGCCACCGCGTGGCCGGAAAAATATGAAAAAATCGATCACGCAACTTTTGGAATCGTAGGTTGCTCAGCCGTGGTAAGAAAGAAGAAAGAGAAAGTGCTGATTCAGTTCAGACGGTTTTTGGATTCATCGCTCTTTATATTTTGCTTGTTTCACCTAATCAATATAAATATTATTCAAGTGCCATTGCATTGAGAACGCCCGATAATTATTATACGGTAGGTAGATCAAATACCAATCAATAGAAGATCCAGGCGTGGTTGTATATCCTGGTTGGAGTGGAGGTTTGCACTATGCTAATACTGCTGGGCAGCATGATTGTCACTAAGAAACAACAGAAAATGCTAAAAAGACACAAGGGCAGCGAACTCGGAAATAAATATCAGGCCAGTTGAAATAAAATCTTGAAACTGAAGATTCTTTTCAGATTAATGAAAACGGAAACATAATAATGCTTCTGGTGCCCTGTTTTGCCATTCACAGCGCATTTCAACTTTTCACTTGCCTTGGTATCGCAATTGTCAGTTGGGTAAGAATTTGTATTTCCTTCAAAAGATTTATTTAAATTCAGTCTTTCCACGAATTCGACGCAGCTAGGTCTGCCTGGACATCGGAGATATTCAACCAGTCCCTTCTTTATACAATAATCATGCCTTTGGTTTTATTCATTCGAAGAAGGTTCTTTCTGAAGAAATGTGTGGTTGATACACACAGACAACCGGATATGTACTTTAAGCAATTGCAGATTGCATGGGAATGAAATGAAGCTTTCAAATGGATGTTTATCACTTTTCTCTGATCCTCTCTCTGTCTCTCTCCCTCCGAAGCCTCTTTAACGCAGCCGTCCTAAGTATCTAAGCAATAATGTACGCTCTTAATTGACACATATTTTTGTTTCAAAAAAGTAAATACCCTTTTTATTGTTTTAACCCAGCAGACATATGTGTATTCTTGCTTAAAACTCCATACATCAACAAATGCTACATTCTGCATATTATAGTTACAAACCATACTTCTACGAAGAATAATCCACATGAATATGAAGCAAGGTTATTGATTTCACTCGTTTGAGGAAGAAAAAGTCTCCCTAAAAGAACCATGTCCAATTCAACATCTTCTCTTCCTTTCCAGCAACTCTGCGAAATCGCAGAATCCACCCATTCATTCATCTTCAACATTGCTATAATCAAAGTAACTGTAGCCGTAGTTGGTTTCTTCGCCTCCGCTTACACGTTTCTAAAAGAAGTGTGTTTTACACTTTTTCACTTATTTCATCTATTCAGGGCTTGAAATGGCTAGTTCACCCAAATGCCAAAGTCATGTTTTGTAATCATGCCGTTCTCACTGTGTTGACGGCCTTGGCCTACATATTTGTTTATTCTCATGAAATATACAGGTAGAAGAATAGAACAATGAATCTAAAGTGCTTCAGAATTTTCTACCCATCTTCCGAAGCCTGTCCCTTTATCCTCAGTGGTTTGGAGGCCTTCTGGTATCGTGTGCCAATTGGAGTTTTCTTCAGTCTCCAGACGATCAACATGCTCATGTTTGTCATTGAAAGGGCCATTGCCACCATCTGCCCAGAGAAATATGAAAAAGTTACCAAACATAACTACGGAGTTGCCGTTTGCATTACTATGGTAATGGAACAGACCATTTAAGAATAATGCACTTCAGAATCTATTCGGATTACTATTTCTCTTCTTTCTTCTCATTTCGCCTAACAAATATAACTATTTTTCTTCTGCAATTGGTCTGAAAACACCAGACAACTACTTTACTGTAAGTTTTTATTCAAAAAAAAAAAAAAAAAAATGAAAGTCTGCAGACTTGGATGATGTGCATCACCATTATGGAGATAGGCAGCATGCTTATATTGATATGCAGCACGGTTGTAACAGTGAGACAGGAGAGAAACTTGAAAAAACACAAGCGAAGTCATCTGGGGAATAAGTATCAGGTATATAATCACAGAATACACTTCATTTTACATTCAGATAAGTGAAACACGAAACATTCTCTTTCTGATCCTTCCCTGCTTTACAACCCACAGCTTTTTCCAACTGCTTGCTTCAAGCGGTGGCTCAATCGTAGGCCTGGTAGTTTATTTTTCTAATTTTCTTGATCTCTTGTAAATTTAGACCTCGCAGGAATTCGTTCCGTCACAACTGGCCAAAGCGTCTGAAATGTACAATCTCTCCCTGTTGTATACGATCGTGATGCCCTTGGCTCTCCTCATCAGAAGGAAGTTCAGTCGAAGGAAGTCTGTGGTCGACGATCACAAGGCCACGGAGGACTACTTCAACCAATTACGAAATGCTTGGAAATAAAGAAGTAGGAAACTGGAATTCTGCTGTCTTTGAATTGTTGCCAGCTCTGTGATTCCCCTTAAATCAGGTTTGTTTTCCGCATTAGGAATCATCTGCAACCAGTCAAACATCTGGGGTTTTTAAATACATATCTCGAAGAAATACCACAATATTACCAGCAAAAAAACAGCTGATTTCCATTCACAAGAGACTTCCAACCTTAAAATGTCTGCAATTCCGCCGGCAACCGAAATGTGTCAGATAGCAGAGACGAATAGTCAGTCTTGTCAAACTGCTGCAATCATAATCGTTTCATTACTTTGACCTTTTCCAATGAGGTGGGAATTTCATAGGATGGACTACACGAGCTCACGCGCACACGTTCTATTTAATCACAGCATTTGCCCACATTTTGGAGTACGCGTATAAAGTGTACAGGTTTAACTCAGTGAACTCGGCAGCCGATATCAGGTTAGAACTCAGATACGGGCCTCCAACTAATAGCCTCTAGTGGACTGACAGTCTACGGTTTGGTTAGTGGTCTCTTTGAAGACCTACTGTTCTCTTTCCAGCTGGCAAAGGAATTTGATGCCGCCAAATCAGCAATGGTGGCCGAAATCTTCAATCAAACAATTTGGTATTCAATACTTATGCCGTTGGTTCTTTTTATTCGAAGAAGAATGGCAAGGAGTAAAAATATCGTCAACAATCACAGAGAACCAGATGTTTATTTCAAAGAATTGCAATCAGCTTGGAAATAAAAAATAGAATGACGAATGTTTTGCGAAAATACAAGCAAATTTTGTAAAGGGTGTTTGCCCAAAAGCAAACAAAGCTATTTTAGACTTTATGTGTAAATGAATGCCCTGCACGTGTGCAAGTGAACTTGCGTATGCATGAGTATCTCTTCCATCCAACAATATAATAATCAGAAATCATCAACCTGCACTTTCTAGAAATTTCCTGTTATTGTGCGGCAACTACGAATCGCTCAGGCAACAAACCTGCCTGTCCTGCCACATATTCTTTCTTTTCTTTCGTTTAGAAATCTGATTATTCTGAATCCTTTTCATAATTAAAAATCATTCTCCCACGCTTTCAGATTGTGAAAAATGTCTGCCTCTGAATTGCCGCCTCCTTCCCAACATCTATGCGACATTGCTCAGAATATAGCACATTCCGCCTTTTATGAAATGGCCATTGCCAAGGTCATCTTGGCTTTTGTTGGGTTGGCGGCTTCTTCTACGGCATTTTTATGCGAAGTGAGAACTTTCGTGTTTATTTTCACGGAATCCAGAAATATTTTTATCATGTCGATGTGAAGACTACATAAAAAATGTTTTTTTTATGTAGTCTTCACATTTACAATTAACTGTCCTGTTTGTTCAAATAAAGCTTCTTTGAGGGAATCAGTTGGCTTGTCCACCCGAATGCCAAGGTTATGTTCTTCAACCACGCCACAATAACCCTTTGCACCAATGTTGTGTACATCTGTGAGTATTCTTACGAAATATACAGGTAACCTAGTTTTCGAATCCTTAAAACTATGCCACTTCAGAATCTCCTTTCCTTCACCCGGATCCTGTAGTTTCATCTTCAAAGGGTCATCTGCCTTCTGGATTAGAGCGCCCCTTGGTCTTTGTTTCTGTTTCCAAACGGTCACCATGCTGATGTTTGTGACTGAGAGAGCCATAGCCACCGCCTGGCCGGATAAATATGAAAAAGTGAACAGACCCACCTACGGGATTCTCACTTCTGCTGGAATGGTTAGATAGATTTTTTAAAGTTTTAATTTGAGTAATTCCAGATGGGGATAATGCTAATCTATTCATATCTGATGCTGGCAATGCCTAACAAATATCACTACTATTCCACTGCGGTTACTGTAAAGACACCTGAAAATTATTATACAGTAAGACAATTACGGTAATACCATAAAAAAGGAATATTCAGTTTTGGTTGGCGTCAATTGCTTTCATGGAGGGCACTTTGATTATTATTTTATTTTGCAGCACTTTTGCAACCCTAGCCAAAGTTCGGGCTTTAAAAAGATGCAAACATAGTCAGTTGGGAAAGAAATATCAGGTAGAGAGAGAGAGAGGGACAGACAGAGAGAGAGAGAGAGGGAGAGAGACAGAGACGAAATGATTCAGATAAGTGAGAACCGCAGCATTCTGATGCTCCTTCTTCCGTGTTTTACTATTCACAGTTGCCTCCAACTGATTGCTTCTGGTGGAGTAACAGGCTACAACTTGGTTTGTTATCTCTTCTAAATCCAACTTTGTTTTTTTTCAGTTAACAAAGGAATTTGATGCCGCCACATCAGCAATGGTGGCCGAAATCTTCAATCAAACGATTTGGTATTCCATAATTATGCCACTGGTTTTGTTTATTAGAAGAAGAATGGCAAGGAGTAAAAATGTCATCAATAACCACGTAGAACAAGATGCGTATTTCAAAGAACTGCAATCGGCTTGGAAGTAATACACCTTTTGATAAAAGTATTTTGCTAAATGTGTGCTTGTGTAATATATGAATGTGTGAAACACACACACACACACACACACACACACACACACACACACACACACACACACACATGAAGAGTTTGCGGTTTTTTCTGCTATTTTACAAACTTTGTTTCTGTTTCACATATTTCATTTTTATTTACTACAGATTTTCATGAATTTCGATGGTGCTTTACAACCAGAAATGCGACCAGAAATTCTCAACCAGACCATTTGATATCCCATCAAAATGCCTTTGGCTCTCCTCATTCAAAGAAAACTGGGAGGAGGTAAAACGGTCGTCAATAACCACAGACAATCTGATGCTTACTTTCACCAATTGCAATCCGCATGGAAATAACAAGTTTTTCATTTAAAACATAATTGATTTTAAACATTTAAATAGGGAAATACTCGGATTTAGCCTCGGAATTCGCAGACACCGCTTTTTGGCTCAACTATGATCGACTTTTCAAGAGTTCTTGAATTTCATCATAGCGGACGTTCCTTTAGCCAATGATGCAAAAGTTCCGCGAATTCAATCAAAAAGTGTAGGGAAATGCCAAATCGCACGCTGAATTCAATTAGCAGATGATTAGACAACAAAGGCTACGCCGACTGAAGGCAGAAGCTCAGAAATTCAAGCCTCTCATTCCCCAATTAGAGAAAACACTTTGCAGCCAATGTACTTTTCAAAAAAATCCAAGAACTTTTTTTCACGATTATGACAAAAAGACATCGTTTTATTTATTGGGACTGGTCTGATTTCCTTATTTTCTGCCCCAGTCCGACTTTTTTTAGACTTATGTTATGGGGCGGCCCTTAATTTTGTCAAGCTTGAATTTTTTGGGTGCTCCTGGTGAGTGCATTATCAATAGAATACTTTAATAAAAATGTTTTATTAAAAAAACGCAACGGAACAGACATGGGAGTTAACCTCAACAAAGAAGAACATCAGACGTCGCCATTGTTATATATGCATTTTTGAGACTTTGAGCAGACATTCAAATTAACATAGTGGGCGTTATTTGTCTGAACTGCCTTATAATTAGAGTTAATTCTATGTCTGAACGAAGCGATGTCCTGTTGTTGTTTTTTGCAGAAAAAGAATGGCCACACAATGATGTTTTTTTTTCTTACTTTTGATGGACTTTTTATGATGATCGTGAGAATTTCCAATCGTGAATAACAAAGACCATGAAATAAAGCAAATCTGATGTTCACTACGCACTATGATGTCCCATTTTACCACATGCGAAAATTCAGTAAAGCTCCACTAAAATTTTTGTGAATTGACTAAATGTTGTCGAACTTTCGCCAAATCCCCAGGGATTTAACGAGAATTTCCCCAAAAAGAGTGCAATGTTCCAATAATTACAAGTGCAATTCATGGAATGTTCTTTTACTTTAAAAATTGATTTAATTTTTTAAGGCTCCTTTTATTCTGAAGTGTTTACATAACCATTTATATATCTGACTAAAGTTCTGCAGAATGCCCGGTTCTGTGATGTTAGCAATGATTCAGCAAAGGCGCTTTTCACTTCCACTTTTTAATCCATTGTCATCTGTTCTTCTGCCGATTGACGTTAATGGACATAATTTCCAATGACTAACCCTTCGATCCGCCCATTTTGAAAACTTTCTTGCAAGTTTCGAAGAATTGTGAAAGCATTGAAGTTCCGCTCACTCTTTGTCGGAAGTTTTCTTTTAATTCTTGTTTATAATCTAAGAAATCTTTGAGCAAATACCATTACGTTCTATATTTTGATCAAGGATTTGTTTCTAATTATTTTTGGAATAATCACCCCTTGGAACCGCCCCTACGGTCGAAATTCTGTGACGGCACGCTTAAAAATTGAAAAACTCATTTTTCACGTAAAACGTTCAAATAAATTGTAGGCGCTAATTATTTCTGCTTAAAAAGCGTATGATTCGTCTTGCACTTTTCTCAGCAATCCCGGAGGAGCTGATTATCCTTCGGAAGAAGGCAGAGTTGTTTTACCCTTCATTTGTCTGACGCATTTTGTGCTTTGTATTATTTCTCTTCCGGAAGCGTAGGCGTTCTGAACTTTTAATTGTTTTAAGTGCTAACCTTAATCCCCGCCTAATATGTAATGTGATAGGAAACGTATTTACGCCAGGCATGTCCTGCATTTACGCGTATTTGCTTTTCTCGGCTGTTGAGGTAGGAAAGCAGAGAGGTAGGCGGAAACCCGTACCACAACGGAGACGTGAGCACTGTGACATGCGTAACATGGGGAATGTTGCTTGTGAATTTGGCTCGCAAAAGAAAAGAAAATCACAAAATCGAAAATAGAGTTCAAGATCAAATATGTAAGACGTGTTTACTACTTTAGAAATTGCGTTCAGTAAACCAAAGCATCGTTGCCGCCTACTTATTTTATCCTTGGCTGAACTCAAGTCCATCCACGCTGAAACACCCGAGTTCCTCTTCCCAGAAATATCTTTTCAATGCATTTAAATCAATTTCACTTATTTTTATTCACTGGACAGACATAAACACAATTTCCCGACAAACAATCTGTAGGTTGGTGATAAATTACATGTTTATACTCAACCGACAGTGGCGAAAATTTCCAGTGTTCCTGCTTTCAGTTATTTGGAAATTGCACGGTATTTGGAATACACAATAAAGAGAAACCAAAGGATGTACCACAAATTATGATAAAACCGCTTTCTTTAAAGGTTTTAATCTTCCCTCTTGGCTCATTGTCATCATAAGTTCTTTCTGCGTTCGGAAGTGTTAATCTTTGATTAATTGTTGTTTTCGTCCCTAAGACGCTACTTAAATGACCAAACGGTAGTATTATCCCAATGTACCCATCTCCTTTACGCTGCCTTGCACTAATGGGCGCCTGATCTACTTTCAATCTAGGCCGCCATTTATGCAATTGAGTTGTTTAGTTGAAAGTGTCCAAGTTCAGTATGATGCACATGCATCCGTATTTTATGACTTACAACCCCCCTTTTTCTAACTGCAAGAGAAATTTGTCTGGGGGGGGGTACTCATCTTTATATATTTTCGCCTCCAAAGCATAATTGACTGAATTGGCTGTTGAAATTTCCTGTTCCAACATTGAAATAGCGTAGTGATGTGGCAAATGACAGAGACACGATTAGATTTTTCGGAGATTTCTGTATGCAACCCTTATAATAAGCCCAGTCGTTGACAAGTTAAAACATACGAAATTTGCGCCTTGGCGCAAAATTGTCATCGGTATGAAAAAATGGAACTGCTTCCTTGTAAACAATTTTACGTCCGTGGGACATCACGTCAAACTATAACGTACTTAAATCATTTTGAGCAAAATGTGTACTCGTGTCTTTTAATGGAAATGACGAGTTGCGGCTAAATTTGGATCCGATTTGGATGGTTTTCCTTCTTGATCCTAAGCCCAGTTTACCGTTTTAAAGACAGTGCTTTCAAGTGACTGCCTGCATGACACAAACGGTAGTTTAGGTGTGGTTAAACTTGGCTCATCTTGTTTTGATTATGTCTCCGACTGACTGAACTAATGTACTCGTGATCTTCCTTCTATACTTCTTTTGAATCCTGCCACCCCCTCCCTTTCACTTAATTTGCAGAAAGTGCGGAAAATATGAAGATCACATCTTTTGAAAAAAAAACTAATTTTTGTTAGTGACTTTTAAGACGTGGCTTTTAATAACCTTATTCCGGCTGTGTTTCCTTTAAAACACAATTTCCTTTCCGTGTGTATCAAAAGCGAAAGAAACATTTGTAGCACACACAAGTTGTTCTATGATGTAGTGGATTCTTTGTGTTTTTGCCACTTTCATTCTCTGTTTAAAGGAATTTTAAGTTTCCATATGAACAGTTCTGACTTACCGCCTGGACCAACTGCACTTCAATGCGAGATAGCACATAATATAGCCCATTCGCCCTTCTTCATTATTGCAATTATGAAGGTTACGGTAGCAATTGTGGGATTTGCGGCATCCATGTTCAGTTTTATAAATGAGGTTAGTTCAAGGAAACAAAGGAATCTCGCTGTTAAACGAAGGACACTCAAGACCTAAAGGCACTCTTGTTCTGTCCTGTGTTTACGCTGGCTGTTTAACAGTGATCTTGAGAATGTTCAGGGTCTCAAATGGCTAGTCCATCCAAACGCCAAAGTAATGTTCTTCAACCACGCCGTTCTCACAATGATAGTTGCCGTTATTTACATATGTGAATATAGTTTTGAAATTTACAGGTAATTCCATCTTTTCACTTTTTTAAAATGTGACTTTCAGAATATCCTTTGCTGCAGATGAACCCTGTGCTTTTGTCTTGAAAGGACCCACAGCCTTTTGGGTCCGTTTCCCATTGAATCTACTGTTTTGTGTCCAAACATCAAACATGTTTATTTTCGTGCTGGAGCGGGCGATTTCTACTGCCTATCCGGTACAATACGAGAAAGTCAGACGGCCAAAATACGGGATTGTAGCTTGTGTTTTTGTGGTAAGAGAGAAACAGCTGGAATTCAAAGGGTTTCAGACGATTCTAGGGATTCTGTACACGGTGCTACTACTCGTGGTCCCTAATAAATACGGGTACTACTCAACTGCGGTCACTGTGAAAACACCCGACAACTATTATACGGTAACCCTAACCTTCCCAGTTACACTTGCTCCGTTAACCTAAATTTCGTTATATTAACCCGAACACTGCTTTTCAATAGCTTAAAAATGGGGTTTCATGTTGAAAGTTCAGGTTTTCCTTCAATCTGTGGTTCTCCTGGAAGTGCTGTCTATGGGAATTCTAGTCTTCATTACAATCGCAACGCTGAAGAAAAGAAGGGTTTTGAAAAAAGACAAAAGAAGTCAGCTTGGGAATAAATATCAGGTTCGTAAGGGAAATGATTCACATCCGAAAGATAGGTTTGCCTCTTTTGACAAAGAATTCATGATTCTAAAAATTGAATTTTTTAGGTCAGCGAGAACCGTCATATCCTACTTTTACTCCTTCCGTGTTTTACAATTCACAGCTTTTTCCAAATCCTGACTGCTTCCGGAATCTCCGTCTACAATATGGTTTTTCACATTTTCCTTACTCAAACTTTAAATAGTTTAAGACGGCGAAGAACTTCGACCCAGCGAGTACGGCGATGGTGACTGAGATCTTCAATCAATCCATCTGGTATACGGTAATTATGCCTCTGGTGGTCATCGTCAGAAGAAAGTGCATCAAACGTGGAAATGTGGTCGATAACCACAGAGAAACAGAAGTTTATTTCAAGCAATTAAAAGTGGCTTGGTGAAATAAATACATGTTTAAATTGAATAACTTATTAAATTTAATGAAACTGAGCTATTGTTGAAATGTTGTCTTTGGTCGTAGATTAAAGTCAGACAGTGAAAACATGGGTTTCAGCTGATTTTAAAACACATGATTATTTTCAATCTGAAGTTGTGTGTTTTCATTCTGAATCTGAAGCATGGCTGATGTCCCTCCTCCTTCCGAAGCCTTGTGCGCAATGGCTGAAAAGATTGCACATTCTCCGTTTTATTACAATGCCATGCTGAAGGTTGTCATCGCCATCATTGGATTATCAGCTTGTATTTTTACTTTGAAAAAAGAGGTAGGACTAAAGTTTGTTTTACTAAAGATTTTTCATTTTATTAGCTGCCATCGATATTGTATGGGTTTGAGTCACTGAATACTGGCAGTAACACTTTTTGACCGGAAATCGATATTCAATTCCCATTTTCCATTGAACTCCGAGTGTTTTAAGCGAAACCTAAACGGGTTGTATTTTAAACAGAACACCTTCAAATTAACTCCTTTTTTTAAAACCACGGGCTATTTTTTCTTAATGACCGGCAAATCGTGCGATACTTGCATGATCCGCTTAAACTGTGCGGCAATTGCAACTTTCAAAATGCCCCCCCCCCCCATACGACAAAGGTTCGATCCCTGTCGGCGCACTTCAACTTTGTCTAACTGCAATTGGCGAATAGTCCCTGCTGCCGAATTTTTAAAAAAGGCATGAGTCTAAACGTTGCCTTTCATTGATAGAAAATTGCTATTGTCGCATTTGTTTTTACAAAACACCCAGCAAATATGAATTAGTCAGGCTTCTTCTGTAACCCGGAAAAATGATTGAGACTCCAGAAAAACAATGTTCCAGGGTCTGAAATGGCTAGTTCACCCATATGCCAAAGTCTTCTTCTTCAACCACATTCTGCTTGTTCTCATCGTAGCTGTTTACTACATAGGAGAGTATTCTTTCGAGATCTACAGGTGAAATCTTGCTGAAAACTTGATTAATCGCTTTTAGAATCTCCTTTCCTTCCGAAGGAAAGTGCCAATTCATTCTGAAAGGAGTCACTGCCTTCTGGGTGAGATTTCCCCTGACTCTTTGTTTTTGTATGCAAACAGTCAATATGTTCATGTTCGTGGTTGAAAGAGCCATAGCTACCGTAATCCCAGAAACATATGAAAAAATCACTTCACCTAAATATGGAATAGTCGCATGTCTTCTATTTGTGAGGCAAAGGAATCATGAGAAATTAGACAAAAGTTCAGAATACTCTGAGTGTTCTTTTTAATTTCTGTTTGCTTGTTTTCCCAAACAAGTACGACTATTACTCTCCAGTGTTATCTTCCAAAACACCGGACAATTACTACAGCGTGAGATTTAAATAAAAGACTTTGCTTGAAATTGATCTTTAGAAATGGGTATATTTCATTTTGTGCATGGAAATAGGATCAATGTCTATCCTAATAATTAGCACAATTATTACAATCAAGAGAAAGCGGGCGATGAAGAATGACAAGAACAGCCACCTCGGGAACAAGTACCAGGTGGGTCCTGCCTCAGCAAGAGAAGGGCGTTTTCAGGTCAGTGAAAACAGAAACATCCTCTTGCTTCTTCTTCCTTGCTTCTCAATTCACAGCATTCTTCAGACGTTTGCAGCAGTTGGAGTCACCTTTTACATAATGGTGAATTCCTTAAGAAACGGTTAATCTCGTTCAGTTGGCCAAGGACTTCGACGCAGCTGCTTCTGCAATTGCGTCGGAGATCTTTAATCAAACCTTGCTGTACACAATCATAATGCCTCTGGTTTGGTTTATCCGACGGCGACTTCTGAAGAAGAAGAAGAAAACAGTGATTAACTGTCATCGACAGACTGATGTTTACTTTAAGCAATTCAATTGGTGATAAAATTGTTCGTTGGGAAAGAGCTTATGGGCATGTGTGCGCGTGTGCACGTGTAGTTTTGAACCAATAAGATGCTTTCTTTGAAACAAAATTGTTATGTATTACAGTAAACATAAATCAATAAACGTATGAAGCCAATGATAAAATGAAGAAAGTTTTCTCACAGAAAGCGGTAGACTAAAGGCGTGTTACCGACTGTGTCATGAGCGCGTGTGCACGTGCCCTTATGAAATTATGAGATGTGAACTTTGAGCCTGAATGTTGAAAGTGTTTAAACTTTGAAGCGAAAAGATTGAATATTTTCGTGCGTGTGAATTCTTCTGCGGGTCTTAATTCTTTACGAATTTTTCGCTCTTTTTCACAGATGGCTTCTCGAGAGCAGTGTGCTTTGGCTGAGAAGATAGCTTATTCCCCCTTCTACATAATCTCGATTGTTAAAATGTCCATCGCCATTTTTGGCTCCATTGGATCATCCTACGTTTATTACAAGGAAGTAGGAACATAGACAACTAAACAGACACATATTTAGGGTCTCAGATGGCTGGTTCATCCAAATGCAAAAGTCATCTTTTGCTATCATGCTGGAATAACAATTCTGACTGCTTTCACTTTTATTTTACAATACGCTTTTGAAGTTTACAGGTGAATTCCTTATTGTGTTCAAATGCTGTTTTTGTTTGTTTTCAGGATAACCTTACCGAGATCTGGAAATTGCCCATTTGTAGTCACGGGAGCCGTCTCCTTCTTCATTAGACTGCCTCCCTCAGTTTTATTCGCCCTTCAATCGCTTACTATGCTAATGTTTGCCGTGGAAAGAGCAATTGCCACAATTTGGCCCAAACGCTACGAACGGGTCACAAGTAGCAGAGGAGGAACCATCAGCTGTTGCATCAGCGTAAGTTTCTATACTAACATTTAAACATTCTAGTTGAATTAACATTTTCAGACAATTTTTGGAGTTTTGTATTCGTACTTCTGCCTTGCATTCCCCAATAAATATGCCACTTTCGCAGTTTCTTGTTCTCTGAGGACGCCCGACAATCACGATTCATATACGGTAGGATCGTTTCGTAAATGTTAAACTTATTAGTTTTCTAGGTTTTGATCACTTCTATGTTTGGAATAGAATTGATCACTTTATGTATTCTTTTAGCCTGTATTTTAAAAACTAATAGGCATACAAAGTGTATAAAAATGGAGAGGGGATTGGGAAGGAGATATCAGGTGGGTTAAAAACAGAGCCAAGCGGCAGAAACAAGTAATTGTAGGTCCAAGAGAACCTGAGCATTTTATCCCTACTTCTTCCTGGTTACATAGTCCACAGTATTCTTCATCTCACAACTTCCTTTGGGGTTTCTACTTATAACATTGTGAGTTTCCAATGAATTCCACAGAACTTTGCTCTAGTTTTGGCCTTCATTCGACCCACTTCGAAACCTCATCGTTGTTGAAATTTTCAATCAAGTAGGCCTTTTCCAACTAAAATACCATTTTGTCCTTCAGAGTGTTCTTTACTCTTTGGCAATGCCATTGGTGGTGATCTATCACAGGAGATACCACAGGAAGGTCAACATTGTGAAGGACTTCCACAGAACCTCAGACGACCACTTCAACCAATTGAAGAAGTCGTGGAACAAATAAATGATAATTTTAGATTTAAATATTTAAATCTTCTGTTGAGGGTTGTGACGAGACAAGGATGCGGGTAATTAACGCACGGGTGGATTCACATGAAAGTGGCTGTGGCGTGGGAGAATTGATGAAAGGACGTATAAATGACCCCCACTGAACAAAGTCTGATTTTTTCTATTCTGATTCAATGAGCAAAATGTAAACATACGAATTGTGTTCATACCACTCCAATGTTTGGCTTTTTCCTGGTTTCTATTGCGTAGTTAGACATTTATAAAAACTACAATGTTTTCAATATCAAATTGTCTGTTCTGTGCTTAATTGTTTCAATTGTTGTTGGGACGAAGAAGTTTTCGGGTTTTTAAGATTTTCCAAAGTCGATTTCCTCTAAAAAAAAAAACAAGAGCGTAAAGCAAAGCGCTTGTTTGCAGCCCAAATAACAATTTCCCGTTACACAACAGCTAATTTTCCGGTAATTCATAAGGATTAAAAACGTTCCCCGCAAAATTCAGTCGTCCGTGCTTTGAAAATATTCTGATGTTGTTAATCGGATTTCACACTTCAACATCCCTTTTTTCGGAGAACTGAGTTTGGCTAAAACTTTAAAATCATTTCAAATGAGAAAAAATTAAATTTTTTGTGAACTGTCTGGTCTGCGCTGTTGAAATTAAACCGCCATTGAAAGAAGATGTCATCATGTGAAAACGGTTATTGCAGTTTCAATTGAGGCTTTGCAGACGTCGTGTTAAATTAAAAATAGAATTATCAATTTCAATTCGCGAAAAGGTACTAATTCTCTCTGTTTGCCAACTAAGAGATGCCTTGTTTCTCTTCCTGTCTCTCTATGGATGCCCTTCTCTCTCATCTTTTCTCAAGTACAATTGGTGATTAAACTTGTGAAGTCAGCCGTGTATTTATAATCTTTTCCGCCTTCGTCCAGTTTCTGACATTTTGTTTTCAGTGAAACCACCTGCCTCGGTTTTCCAGTTGCCTGCCCATTATTCCCATCTATAATTTCCTTTTAGTTTAAAGTATGGCCACGTCGGAGCAATGTGCCACTGCCGACAGAATCGCAACCTCTCCATTTTACATAATTTCTATGGCTAAAACGATAATTTCAATTATTGGTCTAACCGCATCACTTTACATTTTTAAGAAGCAGGTATTTCTGTTTGAAGCATCTTTAAACTTGAAATTCTTCAGGGATTGAAATGGCTTGTCCATCCGAACGCAAAGGTTATTTTCACTTTTCATGCGACTATCACAGTATTGACGGCAATTGCTTATATCCAACAGTATGGATTCGAAGTTTACAGGTATTTTCAAATTGGAAATTTGAAATCTTGAACTTTTCAGAATTACCTTCCCAGGTACTGACCCCTGTCCTTTCGTTATGAACGGATCATTTCCTTTTTTCGTGAGATTACCAGCCGCTGTTTTGTTTGCACTTCAATCAATGACCATGTTCATTTTTACAACTGAAAGAGCCATTTCCACTTTTTACCCCAAGAGATATGAGAAGGTCACTGGTGGATTTGGAGCTGTGGTGCTCTGTTTTCTTACGGTAAGTTGATTTTGCTGAAACTCTATGGTCATGGAATGATTGCAACTCTACCCTTTCTTGAGCTCTGTGTTCTTCCTTTTTTGAATGGGTTTATTACCAAATCTGAAGCGAGTTTAAAACCAGCTTTTGAGAATTGTTCCTAGGCCACCCCTTGCAAAAGTAATGATTTTTAAAGCAAAAACTGGGTCTAAAAAACTAGGCCTGCCCCGCCCGAATGGGTTTTTTTGGTCGGCACGGGAATGTTTCGGTTCGTTGATCCAACAAACAACCGAGGTCTATCCCAGACGGTGCACTTTTTGCCTAA
The DNA here is from genome assembly GCA_022343465.1 of Oscheius sp. G VE-2021. Lineage (NCBI taxonomy): Eukaryota > Metazoa > Nematoda > Chromadorea > Rhabditida > Rhabditidae > Oscheius > Oscheius sp. G VE-2021. The sequence continues at coordinate 554,080 of JAJQXH010000006.1, read as the reverse complement.
CTTTAAAATAAACTGATGTGAAGATTTTAAACATATTTTATTTAATTTTAATTAGTTTCACAAATAATCTTTACAAATGATTTTACAAATATTCAATTGTTGTTTTTAGAAGGCAGGCTGTGGTCAGAGGTCAATTAAATATAATGTTTACTTTGTTAATCCGTGAAATCGAGATAACGTTCAGATTTGTTCCTATAATTTAAGGTTGTTTTACCAAAATATTATGTTCTTCACTAATAAAAACAACAATGTTTATCTAACGGATAAGAAAAGTCATAAAACAAATCTTTCCCCTCATTAGTTTTCACTTCTGAGCTTTGAATATTAAACTATAAACACAAAACAGCATAAGAACTTTGCTAAAATCATTGATTAAGAAGGGTCTAACAGAGAGTTCCAGACAATCTTCGGCTTCTTCTACACCTACATTTGTCTCGCGTATCCCAACAATTACAATGGCTTTTCTGTGGTTTGTTCCATCAGAACTACAGAAAACTACAGATCTTACGTTGTACGTTTTATATTGTTTCCAGTTTTGCATTTGTTTATTTCAGTTGTGGATCTTCTCCTTGCTCATTCTTGAACTACTTACTTTGGTCATCCTCATTGTCTGTCGGATAATATCAATCAGACAAAGAAAGTGTTCATTGGTCAATAATGATCTCGGAAGTAGATATCAGGTAGAAATTGAATTTAAAGGTCAGGATAAGGTTAAGGTTAACGAAAATCTGAACATTTTGTCTCTCCTTCTTCCGTGCTTTTTGGTTCACAGTGTTCTCCACGTCATGACGTCATGCGGAGTGACAATTTACAATATTGTAAGTAGAATTTAAAATATTTACGTTCTGGCAAACAAGAATTAAGTTTGATTTCAAAAACCCTATTTACACAAATGAGAACTTTCAGTTGTGTCCTGGCTTTGATCCAGTTCGAAACACCATTGTGGTCGAAATTTTCAATCAGGTGAGAGAATACAAATGTTTCCAACCTCTGTTTCAGACCGTTTTATATCCCTTAGCCATACCTATTGTTCTGCTTATTCATGGAAAATGCCGAAGAAAACAGAACATTGTCAGTGACTACCAGAAGACAACGGAAGACTACTTCAATCAATTAACGATATCCTGGAGTAAATAAACTTCTTTTCACATTCACTATTGTATGTCCTGCCGGAATCCCAGAAACATATGAAAAAATCACTTCACCTAAATATGGAATAGTCGCATGTCTTCTATTTGTGAGGCAAAGGAATCATGAGAAATTAGACAAAAGTTCAGAATACTCTGAGTGTTCTTTTTAATTTCTGTTTGCTTGTTTTCCCAAACAAGTACGACTATTACTCTCCAGTGTTATCTTCCAAAACACCGGACAATTACTACAGCGTGAGATTTAAATAAAAGACTTTGCTTGAAATTGATCTTTAGAAATGGGTATATTTCATTTTGTGCATGGAAATAGGATCAATGTCTATCCTAATAATTAGCACAATTATTACAATCAAGAGAAAGCGGGCGATGAAGAATGACAAGAACAGCCACCTCGGGAACAAGTACCAGGTGGGTCCTGCCTCAGCAAGAGAAGGGCGTTTTCAGGTCAGTGAAAACAGAAACATCCTCTTGCTTCTTCTTCCTTGCTTCTCAATTCACAGCATTCTTCAGACGTTTGCAGCAGTTGGAGTCACCTTTTACATAATGGTGAATTCCTTAAGAAACGGTTAATCTCGTTCAGTTGGCCAAGGACTTCGACGCAGCTGCTTCTGCAATTGCGTCGGAGATCTTTAATCAAACCTTGCTGTACACAATCATAATGCCTCTGGTTTGGTTTATCCGACGGCGACTTCTGAAGAAGAAGAAGAAAACAGTGATTAACTGTCATCGACAGACTGATGTTTACTTTAAGCAATTCAATTGGTGATAAAATTGTTCGTTGGGAAAGAGCTTATGGGCATGTGTGCGCGTGTGCACGTGTAGTTTTGAACCAATAAGATGCTTTCTTTGAAACAAAATTGTTATGTATTACAGTAAACATAAATCAATAAACGTATGAAGCCAATGATAAAATGAAGAAAGTTTTCTCACAGAAAGCGGTAGACTAAAGGCGTGTTACCGACTGTGTCATGAGCGCGTGTGCACGTGCCCTTATGAAATTATGAGATGTGAACTTTGAGCCTGAATGTTGAAAGTGTTTAAACTTTGAAGCGAAAAGATTGAATATTTTCGTGCGTGTGAATTCTTCTGCGGGTCTTAATTCTTTACGAATTTTCCGCTCTTTTTCACAGATGGCTTCTCGAGAGCAGTGTGCTTTGGCTGAGAAGATAGCTTATTCCCCCTTCTACATAATCTCGATTGTTAAAATGTCCATCGCCATTTTTGGCTCCATTGGATCATCCTACGTTTATTACAAGGAAGTAGGAACATAGACAACTAAACAGACACATATTTAGGGTCTCAGATGGCTGGTTCATCCAAATGCAAAAGTCATCTTTTGCTATCATGCTGGAATAACAATTCTGACTGCTTTCACTTTTATTTTACAATACGCTTTTGAAGTTTACAGGTGAATTCCTTATTGTGTTCAAATGCTGTTTTTGTTTGTTTTCAGGATAACCTTACCGAGATCTGGAAATTGCCCATTTGTAGTCACGGGAGCCGTCTCCTTCTTCATTAGACTGCCTCCCTCAGTTTTATTCGCCCTTCAATCGCTTACTATGCTAATGTTTGCCGTGGAAAGAGCAATTGCCACAATTTGGCCCAAACGCTACGAACGGGTCACAAGTAGCAGAGGAGGAACCATCAGCTGTTGCATCAGCGTAAGTTTCTATACTAACATTTAAACATTCTAGTTGAATTAACATTTTCAGACAATTTTTGGAGTTTTGTATTCGTACTTCTGCCTTGCATTCCCCAATAAATATGCCACTTTCGCAGTTTCTTGTTCTCTGAGGACGCCCGACAATCACGATTCATATACGGTAGGATCGTTTCGTAAATGTTAAACTTATTAGTTTTCTAGGTTTTGATCACTTCTATGTTTGGAATAGAATTGATCACTTTATGTATTCTTTTAGCCTGTATTTTAAAAACTAATAGGCATACAAAGTGTATAAAAATGGAGAGGGGATTGGGAAGGAGATATCAGGTGGGTTAAAAACAGAGCCAAGCGGCAGAAACAAGTAATTGTAGGTCCAAGAGAACCTGAGCATTTTATCCCTACTTCTTCCTGGTTACATAGTCCACAGTATTCTTCATCTCACAACTTCCTTTGGGGTTTCTACTTATAACATTGTGAGTTTCCAATGAATTCCACAGAACTTTGCTCTAGTTTTGGCCTTCATTCGACCCACTTCGAAACCTCATCGTTGTTGAAATTTTCAATCAAGTAGGCCTTTTCCAACTAAAATACCATTTTGTCCTTCAGAGTGTTCTTTACTCTTTGGCAATGCCATTGGTGGTGATCTATCACAGGAGATACCACAGGAAGGTCAACATTGTGAAGGACTTCCACAGAACCTCAGACGACTACTTCAACCAATTGAAGAAGTCGTGGAACAAATAAATGATAATTTTAGATTTAAATATTTAAATCTTCTGTTGAGGGTTGTGACGAGACAAGGATGCGGGTAATTAACGCACGGGTGGATTCACATGAAAGTGGCTGTGGCGTGGGAGAATTGATGAAAGGACGTATAAATGACCCCCACTGAACAAAGTCTGATTTTTTCTATTCTGATTCAATGAGCAAAATGTAAACATACGAATTGTGTTCATACCACTCCAATGTTTGGCTTTTTCCTGGTTTCTATTGCGTAGTTAGACATTTATAAAAACTACAATGTTTTCAATATCAAATTGTCTGTTCTGTGCTTAATTGTTTCAATTGTTGTTGGGACGAAGAAGTTTTCGGGTTTTTAAGATTTTCCAAAGTCGATTTCCTCTAAAAAAAAAAAAACAAGAGCGTAAAGCAAAGCGCTTGTTTGCAGCCCAAATAACAATTTCCCGTTACACAACAGCTAATTTTCCGGTAATTCATAAGGATTAAAAACGTTCCCCGCAAAATTCAGTCGTCCGTGCTTTGAAAATATTCTGATGTTGTTAATCGGATTTCACACTTCAACATCCCTTTTTTCGGAGAACTGAGTTTGGCTAAAACTTTAAAATCATTTCAAATGAGAAAAAATTAAATTTTTTTGTGAACTGTCTGGTCTGCGCTGTTGAAATTAAACCGCCATTGAAAGAAGATGTCATCATGTGAAAACGGTTATTGCAGTTTCAATTGAGGCTTTGCAGACGTCGTGTTAAATTAAAAATAGAATTATCAATTTCAATTCGCGAAAAGGTACTAATTCTCTCTGTTTGCCAACTAAGAGATGCCTTGTTTCTCTTCCTGTCTCTCTATGGATGCCCTTCTCTCTCATCTTTTCTCAAGTACAATTGGTGATTAAACTTGTGAAGTCAGCCGTGTATTTATAATCTTTTCCGCCTTCGTCCAGTTTCTGACATTTTGTTTTCAGTGAAACCACCTGCCTCGGTTTTCCAGTTGCCTGCCCATTATTCCCATCTATAATTTCCTTTTAGTTTAAAGTATGGCCACGTCGGAGCAATGTGCCACTGCCGACAGAATCGCAACCTCTCCATTTTACATAATTTCTATGGCTAAAACGATAATTTCAATTATTGGTCTAACCGCATCACTTTACATTTTTAAGAAGCAGGTATTTCTGTTTGAAGCATCTTTAAACTTGAAATTCTTCAGGGATTGAAATGGCTTGTCCATCCGAACGCAAAGGTTATTTTCACTTTTCATGCGACTATCACAGTATTGACGGCAATTGCTTATATCCAACAGTATGGATTCGAAGTTTACAGGTATTTTCAAATTGGAAATTTGAAATCTTGAACTTTTCAGAATTACCTTCCCAGGTACTGACCCCTGTCCTTTCGTTATGAACGGATCATTTCCTTTTTTCGTGAGATTACCAGCCGCTGTTTTGTTTGCACTTCAATCAATGACCATGTTCATTTTTACAACTGAAAGAGCCATTTCCACTTTTTACCCCAAGAGATATGAGAAGGTCACTGGTGGATTTGGAGCTGTGGTGCTCTGTTTTCTTACGGTAAGTTGATTTTGCTGAAACTCTATGGTCATGGAATGATTGCAACTCTACCCTTTCTTGAGCTCTGTGTTCTTCCTTTTTTGAATGGGTTTATTACCAAATCTGAAGCGAGTTTAAAACCAGCTTTTGAGAATTGTTCCTAGGCCACCCCTTGCAAAAGTAATGATTTTTAAAGCAAAAACTGGGTCTAAAAAACTAGGCCTGCCCCGCCCGAATGGGTTTTTTTGGTCGGCACGGGAATGTTTCGGTTCGTTGATCCAACAAACAACCGAGGTCTATCCCAGACGGTGCACTTTTTGCCTAACTTTAAAATAAACTGATGTGAAGATTTTAAACATATTTTATTTAATTTTAATTAGTTTCACAAATAATCTTTACAAATGATTTTACAAATATTCAATTGTTGTTTTTAGAAGGCAGGCTGTGGTCAGAGGTCAATTAAATATAATGTTTACTTTGTTAATCCGTGAAATCGAGATAACGTTCAGATTTGTTCCTATAATTTAAGGTTGTTTTACCAAAATATTATGTTCTTCACTAATAAAAACAACAATGTTTATCTAACGGATAAGAAAAGTCATAAAACAAATCTTTCCCCTCATTAGTTTTCACTTCTGAGCTTTGAATATTAAACTATAAACACAAAACAGCATAAGAACTTTGCTAAAATCATTGATTAAGAAGGGTCTAACAGAGAGTTCCAGACAATCTTCGGCTTCTTCTACACCTACATTTGTCTCGCGTATCCCAACAATTACAATGGCTTTTCTGTGGTTTGTTCCATCAGAACTACAGAAAACTACAGATCTTACGTTGTACGTTTTATATTGTTTCCAGTTTTGCATTTGTTTATTTCAGTTGTGGATCTTCTCCTTGCTCATTCTTGAACTACTTACTTTGGTCATCCTCATTGTCTGTCGGATAATATCAATCAGACAAAGAAAGTGTTCATTGGTCAATAATGATCTCGGAAGTAGATATCAGGTAGAAATTGAATTTAAAGGTCAGGATAAGGTTAAGGTTAACGAAAATCTGAACATTTTGTCTCTCCTTCTTCCGTGCTTTTTGGTTCACAGTGTTCTCCACGTCATGACGTCATGCGGAGTGACAATTTACAATATTGTAAGTAGAATTTAAAATATTTACGTTCTGGCAAACAAGAATTAAGTTTGATTTCAAAAACCCTATTTACACAAATGAGAACTTTCAGTTGTGTCCTGGCTTTGATCCAGTTCGAAACACCATTGTGGTCGAAATTTTCAATCAGGTGAGAGAATACAAATGTTTCCAACCTCTGTTTCAGACCGTTTTATATCCCTTAGCCATACCTATTGTTCTGCTTATTCATGGAAAATGCCGAAGAAAACAGAACATTGTCAGTGACTACCAGAAGACAACGGAAGACTACTTCAATCAATTAACGATATCCTGGAGTAAATAAACTTCTTTTCACATTCACTATTGTATGTCCTGCCGGAAAATGAATAATTCAGCTGTTCCTTTTGTTAAACACGCCTGAAAAGATCCAAAACAATCCCTGCCTACCACTCCTAATTGCCTGAAACAATCCATTTGCTCCCGGAAATTGCACTGTAACATTCATTTCCGAAAGAAAATTTATTTCGAGAAACGTGATTTGGTTCTGTGGGAATTTCAAAAACCACTTCGAATGAACGAGACTGAGCTGCCGCCGCCGTCTGACAGCATATGCACAGGAGCCGAGGAAATAGCACATTCCAAGTTCTTCCTATGCGCTCTGATTAAAGTCATTCTGGCAGTTTTCGGATTTATTATTTCTAATTATACGTTTTATACTGAGGTAAGAGATTGGATCACCCACTGACACATTCCCTTGCTTCAGGGCATAAAATGGCTTGTTCATCCGAATGCGAAGGTGATCTTTTGTAATCATGCTCTAATCACAGTCCTCACCGCAGTCGCTTACTTCTTCGAGTATTCTTTCGAAGTTTACCGGTTGGTTTCACATTTTCCTCCATTTTTCTCCAGTTTCACTTTCCCTCATGAGGGATGTGGCTATGTCCTGCCTGCCAAAATCGGATTCTGGGGCCGCCTCCCCGTTGGACTCCTTTTCATTTTACAAACAATCAATATGTCCACTTTCGTATTGGAGAGGGCCATTGCTACTGCCTGGCCAGCGAAATACGAAAGGATTCAAAAGCCAACCTATGGTATTCTCATTTTCACTCTACTGGTAACAGTCGATACGCCAGGTCTGCAATTAAGTTCTTCAGATGCTGATTGGGACGCTTTACACGTACTTTGCCCTCGTCTACCCAAATAGGTACCTGTACTGGTCAGCTGCCATTACTTTAAAGACGCCTGATAACTATTACGCTGTTGGTTCTTCTGAAATCATTTGTTCATTGATTTTAGACATGGGTATTTTCAATTATGATAATAGAATGTGCCACAATGTGTGTTCTAATCGCAAGTGCCGTTGCAACCGTTTTCCAAGAGAGGAAGTTTGCGAAACAGGACTGCCAACTGGGATGCAAGTATCAGGTTAGTAAGTCTGTGTGAGAGTGTGAGTGTGAAATATCTCACACATCTCCTATAACCCTACTTTTAGATAAGCGAAAACCGAAACATTCTCATGCTCCTCCTCCCTTGTTTCGCCGTCCACGGCGTCTTCCAATTGTTCACAACTGGCGGAGTAACTATTTACAATATGGTAATTTATTTTCCTTTTCTTTCTAGATTTCAAGTGCAGTTTGAGGTTGTACCGGAATTCAATGCTGCGAAACAAGCAGTTTGGATGGAACTCCTCAACCAATCCCTACTCTACACCATTATTATGCCGGCTGTTTTGTACACGAGACAGAGGTTCTTCAAGAGAACAACTGTTGTGCACGATCACAGGACGCCAGATGTCCATTTCCAGCATCTGGAGAATTTCTGGAAACGCTGATTTAATAAAGACGTTTTATCTGTGATTTCGCAAGTCAGGCTATCAATATTACAGTTAAAACTATGTGTTGGGTTCAGGCAGTTGGTGGAGGCAAAAGCCGTTGACTATAATTGCCCTCCATGCGAGTGCGGCCTCGACTTTTCCGTGAACTTGGTCCAATAAGGCGGCCGAAGGCTGTCTGACAAAGCGGCCGAAAGCCCCAACCGAAGTAGCCGGTTTCTGAATTCTGGTATTGGATATTGAGTCTCATTTATTTATGAATTAGTTAGCATACTTATGAATTTATGCTAATTAAAGCACAAGCGTAATTTGTGAACGATTGGTTACGCTAATTCCCCATTCCCTCCTCATGTTTAGTCATTTCTACCGCTGCCTTCCCCATGTACGGTTCGTCCTATCGTTCATCCATTTAACTGAGTTTTTTCAGTAGTTCTGATTCTCCTTTTTGTCCATTTTGGGCAGTCTGAGACTGGCCTTGGATCCGCAGAGATCCTCGGATATCCTAAAGGTGATTATAAACAGTGGCTATGTATTCCCAAGCTCTTTCAGAATGTGCTTTCCCTGTTCCGGTTGTTGATCTAAGTGAACTCAACGGCTGCACGACTATCAAGAAGAATTTGGTCTTTGCTGAAACGACGAAAGGACAGACGACCACCCAAATTCAGGAGATTGGAGGGGATGTGAGGATTGTAAATACTAGACTCTCCCTGGGAGATGTTCAGTTCTTGAAGGGATCGAAGGTCGGAGGAAATCTTCGTGGGTTCCATTAAAAGTCAATAACCATTATCTGTTTAGTAATGAGCGGCAATCTCAAAATGTGCGGAGAAGATGAAATTTCCCTGAACGTATTTTCCTCAGTCGGAGGCTCAGTCACTATTGCACCGATGGATTGCCCACGTGCGAAAAGAGACAGCGTAAATTCCACCCAAAGCAACGGAAGCCAAGAAAACAAAGGAAACAGCGCTGGAGACGCCCAGAAGACCGAAGTGGAAGACGCAGACGGCCACTTGCTGATCGTCGGCCTCTTCTCCTGTGTCTTCGCAGTCGTCTGCGTTCTGATCATGGCTGTGCTTAACCTGGTGGTCTTTTTGAAGAAAGGAAAGAAGAAGAATCTGAAGAAGGGAAAGAGCAAAGATTCGGAGGTCAGCAATGGCGCCAGCTTGGAATAGCCGAAAGAGACAATGAATAAACTTGTTTATGTCGATTTTAACCTGCTCTAATTGTTAAGTTTGCTTCATTTGTTAATGGTTTAATAAACCCTAAACGAACTAATAAAACCGGACAAACTTTAAAAACAGCCCGCACTGTGTTCACGCATTTTTTTCATTGTTTCATCATTTTGGTAGTAGCATAAGAAACCCATGCGTAAAAGTACTGCCAATCTACGTGAGCCTCCTCTTACTTGCATTTTCATCAAGAATCTTACATGTTTTCATTGTTTGATCGCCCACAGTTTTTCTACAAAGACAATTTTTATGTGCAATCCAAATTCAGACAAACACGGTTTCACAGCCAATCCTGCCCAAGTTGTGTGAAATAAGCTTCGGATTGGGTGTAATTGTCGATGACGGATTTCCTCTTGAAGATGTTCTTGCGGAAGAACATAACCACAGGGATTATGATGGTGTACCAGATGGATTGGTTGAAGTACTCGGCCACCAGGGCAGATTCAGAAAGGTCTGCCCTTTTCCCCGACTGAAGCCAATAGGAAGAATGTTTAGAAGAAACTCACCAAATTGATCCAGACTCCACTAGCCAAGAGAATTTGAAAAATGCTGTGGAAGATGAAGCAGGGGAGAAGGAGCATGAAGATTTTCCGGTTTTCACTGACCTATAAAACAAATGAGATTGCATATAACAAACACACGTGCACACGTGTACACTTACCTGGTAATCACGTCCCAGATGACTGTTTTTGCGCTTTTTGATCTTTTTATCCTGAATCAATGTGGCAATTGTACAGACGATCAATACGCATACGGTAATCACTTCCACAACAAGAATCGACTCAATCCAGGCCTTAACATTATTGTAAACAAAGATTCTAAACAAATTAGGTCACAGTGTAGAAGTTATCCTCGGTATTTACAGTAACCGCAGGGGAATAATACTCGTATCTGTTTGGAACAGCCAGCATACCCAAGGTATAGCCGATGGAGAAGAGGGTCTGAAAGAGAAAGCTCAAAACACACATACACACACAGAGACACACAGACACACACACCTTACCCCAAAAACACAGGAGACAATCCCAAACGTAGGAGTGGTAACTTTTTCGTATTCTTCAGGCCAGACAGTCGAAATAGCTCTTTCCATGACAAACATGAACATGTTGACAGTTTGAAGACAAATCAGGAGATTTAGTGGCATGCGAACCCAAAATGCGGTGAATCCCTCGTAAACATAGGGACAGCTTCCAGAAGAGGGGAAAGTGATTCTAAACAAAAGTGAGAGCTGGGAAACTGTCACCTGTAGATTTTGAAAGAGTATTCACAGAAGTAGACGATCGCATTGATGACTGTCAACAGAGCGTGGTTCAGAAACAGAACCTTGGCGTTTGGGTGAACGAGCCATTTTATACCCTTAACACTCAGGACCGTTATACTTGTACTTAGTTTAACCTCTCTGAGAAACATGGCCGTCGAAGCGGTGAATCCGACGATGGACACACTGACTTTACAAACAATTATTGCAATGAATAAAGGAGAGTTGGATATAGTCGCGGCATGGTCGCACACAGCCTCAGAAGGCAGTTCCACCATGTGGAATGACTGGAATCGAGCTCCAATTATTTCAATCTAAAAATTGGCTGCTGCGCCTTCGCTCAGAATGCAAATTTATAGGTAACAACCAGGAAACGTGGTTTTTAATACGCCCACGAGGGTTTGCAAAATTAGTTCAATAGCGAATAGTTGATCTGGTTGATTATTACTTAAGACGACATGTTTCACTCATAGCCAAGCCAGTGGCTATTTTCCAAACTATGCAAATGAATATTACTAAACTAATAAAAAACTTGTTTTATTCGAAAATTTAATGATACAATAAGATGTAAACTGTGACTCAGTTGGTGGCGACAGTAATCTTCTCCTGAACTCCCTTCTTCTTACTATCGCAAGGCAGGAGTAGGGATGTTGTGGTATCTGCGCATCGCCTGTAACACAAGAATAGTAAGCGTCAAATGGTAAAATGGGATAATTAAAATGATACATTTCGGAAAATAAAATAAAACAAACATCTTCCCACTCTCCTCTGTGCACGGGTTCTCCGACCAGTCGCTGGAACTTCTCGAATGCGGCATTCCAAGTCTCTGGGCTGGGCTCCTCTACCACCTCCACCTTCTTATTGCGCGAATCCACGCCAGAATAATAGTTGTACATGGCCTAGAATAGAAATTCTATAAAAGTGTATTTATACATATTCCCATGCCAGACGATTCACAGGTCCCCAGACTTGGCGTTGATGGTCCTTGAAGAGGGCGTCCTTGTTCTTCATGAAGTATTCCACATGAGACATCTTGGGAAGGTTTAAAGACGATTGGTATATAGAGAAAAAGCACCTACTTCTGCGTAAGTAAAGCCAGACCGGCAGAAGACCTTAGGTTAAAGTTATCAGAAAATCAATAACACATTCTGTTCAGAAAACAATTATGAATCTATTGGGATAATTGGACTGTTGTATTTGCCTTTTGGTACCTGAGATTGAAAAACGGATTCAGTGAAACTTTATTTGTCTTTCTGTACGCCTGTCTGTGAAGGAGAATTGGCAATTGAGAGTGCAACCGGCCGTTTCCCCTGCTCCCTTTTTGGTTCCGTGGACTTGTCTTTTGGTTGATGTATGGAATCCAGCTCCACGGAATATTTTGCTTCACGATAGGCTTTTTTCTTCTCGTACTGCTCTTTTAATTTATTATAATTTATGACTACTGTTTAAACTAAAGTAAAGCGAGATAATTACCGATTCTTTACTTCCATAAACCATGGAGTTGTTTGAAATAATCGTCTGTCTTTAACTGAGAATCAACCACGTTTTGTCTCCTGAAGAACTTCTTCTGAACGAACATCACAACGGGGATGATTATGGTGTAGAGCAGGAATTGGTTGAAGATCTCAGCTACCATGGCCGAAGTTGCCGGATCGAATTCCTTGGCTATCTGAAGATGAAAACATAACTGAAAAAGAAAAATTGGAGTTACAATGTTGTAGCCAATTATTCCTCCGGCAGTGAAGAGTTGGAAAACACTGTGGAGCGAGAAACACGGCAGGAGGAGGAGGAGGATATTGCGGTTCTCACTCACCTGAAAGGTTGCGCAATCTTACGACGTCTAATCTCTCTCTCTCTCTCTCCCTCTCTCTCTACATATCCTTTATTCTTTCCCTCCCTCCTCTTCCCCGATGGGTGTCTCTTCTACCCTCCCACTTCATGTCCTCTCACCTGATATTTGCTCCCAAGTTGACTTCTTTTGTGTCTTTTCAATTCACTTCTCCTCCTCAACGTAGCAATCGTGCTAGAGACCAGAATGCTGTTAGATACCACTTCAATTATCAAAATAGAAACAAGCCATAACTAAAATACATACATAATTAACCTCCAGTTTAAACAAAACATACAGTATAGTAATTTTCTGGTGTTTTCACGGTTACTGCCGTTGACCAGTAGTTATATTTGTTTGGTAGAGCCAGAAGAGCCAAGGTATAAAATATACCAAAAAGAGTCTACAATGTTCATATCTTTGGCTCTTTTCTCCTCTTACCACAACCGAGCAGGCAATGATCGCATCCTTCGGTCGATTCAACTTCTCATATTGTTCTGGGTAAACAGTGGCTATTGCTCTTTCGATTACGAAGATGAACATGTTTGATGTTTGAAGGCAAATGAGCAGATTCAAAGGCATGCGAACCCAGAAGGCAGTATGGGCATTCAGAATATACCCACATGGTCCAGGAGCTGGGAAGAGGATTCTGAAGACACTTGCATGGCATTGCGAGGAATCACCCCCCCCCCCCCCCCCACCTGTAGACTTCAAAAGAGTATTCACAGAAGTAGACTATGGCTGAGATTACTGTAAGGAGGGCATGGTTGAAGAATATGACTTTGGCATTTGGGTGGACCAGCCATTTTAAACCCTGAATGAATAAAGTGTGGAATAGTTGACTAAATGTTTCCAACCTCGCTGAGAAAAGTATAAGTAGAAGCGACTAATCCAATAACAGCCACACTCGCCTTGCAAATGGCGATTGGAAGGAAGGAATGAGCTATGTTTTCTGCCACTTGGCATACCTCATCCGTAGGCGGTGCTGCAGCAGACATGAATTCAACTGAAAGCGCAAATTGAAGGCAGGGCAAAGACTACTATGCAAAATTAGAGGTTTCTCTGCGAAAAACATAATTCCGTGTTATGTGGGGTAATTGCAGGGCTGGCACCAGCACCGTCCAAATATAATCGTGGAATATGGGTAGAAATCGTAGATTTAAGAGAGAGAAAGAGACTATGACAGGTCAAGTACGCGTGTTTTGTGATCATAAAAACATACGTCTTATAATTCGAGGAGTAAATTTCAGACTTTAGCGGCCTAATTATACTCCAAAGTAACTTTTGTATTTTGGTGGTTTGTTTTGATAACACGAGGGCAAATGACACATAATCTAAACGCCTACCTATTTTTGCCGAACTGAGTCTCGAGAGTTGAATATTTGTCCAAATAAACAAGCCTATTGAAGTATTTTATTTGCGCTTTGTTTTTATGTCATATTGTACCTCTAATATGCACCGAGTTTACAAAACTTGTTGAAAGCCCAGCCGTTTTTGGTATTTTCCATCCAAAATTCAAAAAAGCAAAGTTTCAAACTTAGAAACAATTCTCAGTTACACTCTCAATTATATACATTCTCCGTTTTCTGAGAACTGCAGCTTCCTCCTTGATTAGGAATAGTTGTTGAAAGCAAAACAATGAAGCGGATTTTTTAAAGTAAAAAACAAATGAACTTTAGTGAAAAGAGCGAAAAGAACCTAAAATGTTTTGAAAAACAAGAAGATTTCACACTCGGTTCGTTTTCTTATTATGATTTGGTTCTATTTTAAATGCACTTTTGTCGCAAGTTATTCTTTGTTTTTAATGACAAATACTTAAGACACATAAGTGTATGAGAAAAACAAATGCACCTTCAGACTTTGTTTAATCACCTCGGATTGAAATAAGCTAACAAGTAAGAGGAAAATTGATCAATCATGGTAAAAGCAGGGCTCGCTAGATGTATGAATCAGCTGGTAAAGATAATAATAATTGAGGGAGGAAAAACACGAAAATAATGAGAATGAAGTATTGAGAAAGAGGAAATAAGGAATCCCAAATATGCAGTGATAGAAATGCTCTTTTGGTCGTCCGTCGATTATTGCTTTTACACTGTGTCATCCTTTGAGTCAGCAATTTCGTCTATTTTTCTCGTGAAAAAAATTATTTTTAGGTTGCCTATTCTATGTACTTTATTATATTTTGATCCCATCGTTTGATTTATTTAGTTTCGGAAGCAAAGACAAGAGGAAGTGTGGATTCCAAGGGCCCCATCAGCCAAGACAGAATAAGAGTTCCTTTCAACAAGGAAATGTTGCACTGATAGGCGGAGTCAGTACTAAAATCTTTACTGCAGAACTAAAATAGCTGTTCTCTGGAAATTTCTCTCGAATGGCTTTATTTCCCACGCAGTTCAGCAGACAATGCCTCACCCACGGAATGCAGTGGGTTGTCAGAAGAGCTGAAGTAAATGAGGCAGTTCCCCCTGCAGACTAATTGTAAGACGTCAGTGGGGAGATTTCAAGAAAAGTCAAACAAGAGACACATTTTTTGTGTTTTGTCCTTGGCCCAAAACGCCATATAGAAACGACAAAAGTACCGACTGCCGGAAATTCCGTTGTTAAGGAAAACTGTTTTTCTATTTTGTTTTGAAACTTCATTCAAAAGGTGTAAATTACACATGCATCTATCACTTCCACACGTCGTGCATCTGTTTGAAGTGTTCGTCGAAGTGGCGATAGCTGTGGACGACGGCTTTTCTCTTCAGAAGGCATCTCTTGCGGATGAAAATAGCCAATGGCATGATGATCGTATACAGAATAGACTGATTACTACTATGGCCATACTTTCTGGCTGGAACTTGTTTTCTGAGATCTGAAAATAAGAAATTGGAGTTTGTAGCCTAATCATCAATACAAAGCTGTAGACGATCACTTCGCAGGAGGAAAAGAGGTGTAGAAGGCCGTTGATTGTGAAGCAGGGCAGAAGAAGCAGGAGGATGTTGCGGTTCTCACTTATCTGAATCTCTTTTGTCAATTGTCTGGCCTCAGCTGACCTGATACTTGTTCCCCAGGTGACTCTCTTTCCTTCTTTGGAGTTCTTTTGTCTGCCTGATTGATTCCACCGTACTCCAATATAGAATTCCCATAGTCGCCGTTTCCATTACGGCAATCGATCCCTGCCAGATCTTTAAAAAAACGCCTCAGCACTTCAGTACCTTACCTCAAAGAAGTTGTCCTTTGTCTTTGCACCCACGGCAGTTGAATAGCCTTCATAGTTGTTAGGCAATGCAAGAAGACAGAAAGTGAAGGCAACCCCTGCTGACATCTGAAGAAGCTTCTTTCTTGGTTTTCCCTTTATGTTACCACGACGAAGCAAATGATAATGCAATGTTTCGGATTGCTTATCTGCTCGTACTCTTCTGGCCAAATGGTGGAAATCGTTCGTTCGACAACGAAAGTGAACATAATGACAGTTTGGAGACAAAAGAGAGTGTTCATGGGGAATCTGACCCAGAAGGCAGTAACGTCTGAGAGAAGGTAGGCACAGTCTCCTGACTGAGGGAACGAGATCCTGAAAACTGATTTTCCGGTTGTAAAATTTAAGGAAACCTGTAAATTTCAAAGCTGTATACTCCTATGTAGACGACCGCTGTGAATACAGTAATCAATGCATGGCTGAAGAAGAGGACTTTGGCATTTGGATGAACAAGCCATTTTATCCCCTGAAAATTCAGAAACCCTTTGAATCCAGACGACTCACTTCATTCAGAAAAGTGTAGGTTGAGCAGATGAATCCGATTAGGGCCACTACAAGTTTTCCAATGACTATCCCAAAGAACGGGGAATGGGCCAATTTTTCGGCGATTTTGCACAGATACTCCCTGGTGGGTTCTCCTTCAGAGGGAGGCATAAGGTATGAATTCAAACCCGCCGTGAAATCACGATTGGTTTAATCATAGCTTAGGAGAAATAGACGGATTCGGAAAAAGAAACACAGACATTGGCCTTAGTGAAGGAAATCGAAAAGTGCGGGGGAGATAATTATTTATAAAGAATTTAATTCAGAGATCGGTGAAAATTATAATGTAGAAGGTTTTTATGTTTCTCACTCCTTAACCCTATGAAAAAAGAAATGGAAAGAAACTGATACTTTTTTTGTTATTTAACAAGTGAACTTCAATTGAAGGATGTGATCAACGCTGACTGACTCTGTGTAACCAAAATGATCTTCTTTTCGTTCCTTAGGAAAACTTCCCTATATGTCTTGATGGTGATAAAAGCTATAATGGAATTCAATGGAGCCATAAGACCGTGCATAAAAGGCCGAACGCTTCTGATCGGATGTCTGGAGGGAGATATGGGCGGACAGAGAAGAAGAGCATGGAGCGCAGGCCGAGCTGAGGAATTGAGAGAAGCAGTTAGGGTCTGAAATAAGACGAATAAAGTGATCATTCGCCGATGCATGTTAATTGTTGTGGGAGACAGGTGAACCATCTGATGACATTTGCTCTCAAAGATTCATCCTAGCTGAAACACATCATTTCCGCATAGCCTGCACAAAATTTACATGTATGATCTTGTTTTTTTTTAAAATCAAGTACGATTGTAACTGTTAAAACAAAAGGAAACAAACCAGGGCATAATTGTGAATAAGGCAGAAATCTCCAAAAGAGAGCCAATTGTTCCTTCGGTCAAGAGATCAGTGAATGTTCGCACTGGGGTGAACTCTTTCGGTAGATGGCATGAAAAGGAAGAGGTTGGGGAAACATCCAAGGAAGAAGAGTAACGCTCAGACGCCCTGCAGAGGAGCCATTCAAGTAATTTCATCGAAAATATTTAAACGGCAGCTGAATACGGCGGAAGTTCTAGAATTCTGAAAACTCGCAGTCATGGGGAATTTTGTTTCGGATTTCTCATATTCTAATTCAACAAGCTGAGGTGAGAATTGATTTCTCCCACTAAAACTGTTTTCGAAATCGAAATCTCTGGCTGCCGTGCCATTTTAAACTTTTTCGATGCCACACAACAGTTGACAGGCAAGTTGATAAAATCGACAACAGTTACTCAGCAGCCAGCTGCAAAACAGATTGATAACGGACAGCAGTCGAACAGACGCCTCCCCAAAGAGTAGGTTGGCTAACTTTACTTCATTCGATTGTTCAGTGGAGGCGGAAGAGATCATCAGGAAACTGACTAGGGAAAACACTGTTCTCATCGATCGCTTGGCTGTCACTAGGGTGGAGAGGTCGCATTCTTTGAGACCTCTATATGGTAAGTTCCTAAGTGCATCTAACTTTTTTTTTCAGTTGATGAATTAAAAGATGATTTGACTAATATTAAAAACGACCTAAAAGAAGTGAAAGAAACAGGTGGGTTTGTAATTTACAATGTTTCAATGCTGCAAACAAAGGGATTAAAATGCTAAAATGTTGATATTCCCAGGTCTAGCATGACTGTATGTGTATTTTGTAGCAAACATTGCCATCGAAGAAATACGACAGCTGAGCAAACGGCTAACTGCGGTTGAAAACGAAGTTTTAAAATTGCGACAAAACATCAATTGCAAGGATGATTCAGAAGGTAAAGCAGACTTTAAACTGATTAAAAAAAGTTTCAGGTTCTTCTCCAAAAGAACGGAGGGTCTCTTTTTCTGAATTGGGAGGTGATATATGCAAACATGCGTGTATTTTCTGTAATATTTCAGTGGTGGAATGTAGGAAATGTGGAAAACAACTGCCATGTGTCTACAGGGAAGACGGTGTTAGCGTGAAGTGTGACAACTGCCAACGTTACACAGTCACAGCCGAGGCTAACAGGGGATTCAGGTGATTTCTCATGAGGGCAATCGATATGTGCCTAAAATCGCTACTATTTGGAGCACAGCACTGATAACGAGTGTTTTTTTTCTGTTCAAACAACCTATCACAACTAGTCCACACTGGTGTCATTAGTTTCGCAACAGTACCGTGCCTAAGACACATGGCTAATCAGCGAAGCTCCGTTTATTCCATGAAAATCACAGTTGTTTCAGCTGGATCTTTTTCTATCCCTGTGAACACTTCCAACAACTGAAGATCGGAGAAGTATCCACTTCATGCAAAGTTTGTGGGAAAACGGCAGCCAAATGCGTTGGTAGGTGAAATAGGGATTCAAGAGTGGTTGATTCAGTGGGAGATCGGAACGTTCGCGTCGCACGGATGAGTGTGCCTTAATTCTTTCACTGAACATTGTGTAATGTAAAAGTGGGAATATAAAGAGTTTTGCAAAACAATCTCGGCAGTTATCACTTTGTTTATTCATATACCACTTTTGGACAATTTTAGAGTTTCTGGTATAAATAACACAATCTGATTTGCATTTGTAGTTCCGTCCGTAGCTCTTCTTAATTCATTTCAGGGTCTTCTGGAGGCGTTTTCTCCTTACATTCCCTTTCTTTGGAAAAATAAGGGTTGGAAAGTGGATTTGTAGTTTGGCCTTTGGATATTTCAGCGGTCGGAGCATTGCTGTCTTCCTTCTTTTTCTGCTTGTAGCGCCGATTTTGAAACCAAATTTTGACCTGGAAGAAAGTGATATTCCGGTTAAAAAGACGTACCTGCATGGGGTGGAGCCCTAACAAAGCAGCGAATTGGTCCCTCTCCGTCTTTTGGATGAAATTGTTTCTCTCAAATCTGAAAAATCACAAGATTCAAACCGATTGGAAAAGGGATTTAAAGAGAATGAATTCTACCTTTCAATGAGCACTCTTTCCACTCTCTGAGAAAACTTCTTTCCCTTTTTGTCTTTCTTTTGTTGAGCTGTCTTGAAATTTAAATTCCATAGAGACATTAGCATCTGGTATCCAGGATGAAGCATAGGAGACGTCATTAAAGAAAAGCTCATTCCGCTAAAATTAAAATTAACTGTATATTTTACATTCCAAATGGCCTAAATTGTCCTCAGCATTACTTGAAATCTTACTTGCTATAAAAATTGGGGTTTCCTTCCTGAACCATGGGGAATGGGACGGCGACCATTCCAGCCATCCATGGATTGTAGGCGTACATATTGCAATATGCCTGATACGGAAAGACAAGCGGCTGTAAGGCTTCAGAAGCACTCATTGTTGGATTTTCTTGGTGTTGGGTTGTTATGGAAGCGTTAATCGATGGAACTGGAGCCTCAGTAGACAAAGAGGAAAATATCGGAGGAGCTGTAGGGTAGGCAAATTCAACAGAAATTTCTATGAGTGTGGGCTCCCGAGGAACTTTTGGGTGCGAGGGGATGTAGTTTGCCATTTCATGAAAAGTGGACTCAAATTGGCGGGAGAAAATTTTTAAAAAAGCGGAAGATGGTATTTAATTGGGACAGGGGCATTCCCTCTGGGCATATCCCTGGCGGCCTCTGTGGTCTGGGCCACCAGGAAACACGCGTTATCAGCGAGGTGGTGACGGGTTTACAAGGTGTCGAAGGTTACTGAAAAGTTACATTTCAATTTTCCAGTTTTTAAGAAACCGTTCTAAGGCTAAAGTAAATAAAAAGTTAATCGACACTTGGATGCCCAGATAATTTATGAATGATAAATTACGCAACACGTGAGAGGCTTTGCCTATTCTGATGAATGTAAAGACGACTCTCCTTCCCTCTTTCCCTATCTGTCTGTCTATGATTGATTCCTAATTCACTGGTTTTAACACAAGGTTTATTGCAGAAATCGTATCATCTGAGTCGTATTTGTAGTCTCCGTTGCTCTTCCTAGTACATCTCAGGGTCTCCAGGAGCCATATTCTCCTGCCATTCGTTTTCGCTTGGAGAGTACGGGTTCTGATGCGGTAAGGGACCTTGGCCTCCGTACATTTCAGTGAGCGCCGCTAGAACTTTGCTTTCATCCTTCTTCTTCTGCTTGTACCGGCGGTTTTGAAACCAAATTTTGACCTGAAGGAGAGTCAGTTATCGATTGAGGTTGGATGTTGGGGGGTACCTGCTCAGGGTAGAGTCCTAACTTTTTAGCGAATTGGTCCCTCTCCGGATTTGTGATGAACCTGTTCATTTCGTATCTGAAAAATGTAGGATTTAGAATGAAAACACAGTGTTAGATGGAGAAGAGTGATTGAAAGGGAAAAGTAGATTTTTTAAACATCTTACCTTTCAATGAGCGCACTTTCCACGTGGGGAGAAAACTTCCTGCCCAGTAGCTTCTTTTCCTTTTTGTCCTCATTTTGCTGTGTGGCGTTTTGGGGGAAATTCCATGTGGACATGGGCATCTGGTATCCAGGAGAAGCCATCGGAGACATCGTCACAGCAGCGGCGCCCATTCCGTTGAAACTAAAACTATTTGTCGAATTCAGTTTACATTCAAAAGACCCCTAATTGTTACTTAAAACTTACTTTTGATAAAAACTGGGGCTCATCTGCCCTTCCTGAGGAACCATTTGAAACGGAAAGGCGCCCATCCCAGCCATGAACGGATACGGATTGTATCCGTACATGCTGTAGTAAGCGTGGAACGGGAAGATGGGCTGGTGTGCTTCAGAAGCCGCCATTGCTGCGTGTTGCAGATGTTGTTGTTGCATAGCTTCAGGAGCATTCATAACGGGCAGTTGAGGATGGGAATGCGAAGAATCGGAGACAGGAGGAACCAGGGGATAGGCAGATCCCACAGGATTCTCCAAGAGGGATGGCTCCTCAGGAACCGGTGGGTAGAGTGGGTCGTCGTTTGTCATCTGATGGAAAGTGGACTCAAAAGGGGCGGGGAAGAGGGAAAAGCGAAAACGACAGCTAATGGAGACAGGCGGCGACGCCCCGGGACATCCCTGGCGGTCGGTGGGACCTAGGCCACCCAGGGAGCATATGTAATTAGCTAGGTGGTGACGGGTTTACAAGGGGTAAAGGTTACTCAGATATGGACATGCTAGTGGGAACTGGGTGCGTACAGTGCAAGTTTTCTTGAGGAAAAATCATCCCACTATCTAATGATTCTGGAAGGAATATAGAATCCGATGCCTGCTCCTTCCTACGCACACTTCTCTGCCTGAAATGCCACCTGCCAGTGACGCGGCGCAAACCTCATTCCCTCACGAACACTTCTGTCAACATACCTTTAACTATTCTTTTCTTCCCTCCAAATGTTCCTTGATTACTGGGATTCCCTCTTGGTCTATGATGAAGATCCCTGGCTTTACGTAACCATGATGCATATTATGTCCGTCGTGTCTCTCCTTCTCTTCCAACTGGGTGTCTATTGTGTGGTAACCAAGAAGAGTTCAATTACACCTACATACAGAAAGTGTATCATTCTGTATATGGTCGCGTAGGTTTTGAAAAATTCGCTTAATCCACTGAGTTCAGGAACATAGCATCTCAAGTCTGCTGGACTTCTCTCTATCTACCTCATCTGATGCTTCCTTATCCGGCGGGTGACACTTTGGGTCTCTTTAGTGTCATGCAAGTTGCCCCAGAGCTTCAACTGACGATTCAGTTTTCCTTGATTGCAGGTCTGAAGTGAAAAGAGAATGAAAAAGAGAGAGAAATAGAAAGAGAAAAAGAAAGAAAGAAAGAGAGCGAGAGAGAGAGAGAGAGAGAAAGAGAGAAAGAGAGAAAAGATCTTTGCTGTTGCTTTGAACACGTGCGATTGTGTGAACGTGAGCTATTTCAGTCCTTGGCGGGGTCACAACCCTTATGTTCGGCTACCGCTATTACATCCTCCTTCCCAGTGGAAACATAATGAGAAACAAGTACATAGTCTTCGGAGAGCTGCTCCTCCTGGTCCTCTTTTCCCTAGTGTTCCCTCCCCCTCTCTTCTACTGGTGCACCTACAGTAGCCCATACGACATCATCAAAATACGCCTAGTTGAGGTAGGCTCAAAACATCAGTGTGTCCCTTGTGTTGTGTAGTTACATAGAAACGAATCAAGAATGAAAAACTGCAGCAGCTGAAGTTTTGCAGATTTTTTTTCTTTTACCAATAATGAAAAGGTGAAACTAGATGGAACACGTTGTGATTGTTGGTTTTGAGCCGATGACGGGGAAACGAACAAAAAATGTTTTGATTAAGCGGCGATTTATTGGGTTATATGTTCGAGGGAGTGAAATTGCAGCCAAATTGGGTCAGCCAGAAGATCAAATAAACGCCGAGTGCAAAATGTTCTAACTATTGGAAAACTTTGTTTAGACAAAAAAAGTTTTTATTATTTTCACGCCAGACTTTGCCTAAAGCATAATAGTTGCAGTCGATGCAGGTTTTTTCAAGTATTTGACGCTTACAACACATTGTGGCGCTTCATGTTTTAGCCTCTTATTTCACTGAAAAAGTAATCTTTCCAGAAAATGGGCCTTGTCTCCGACCGGCTCTTCCACAAAGAAACGTTGGCCTTCGAAGTGACCCCTGGGAGTCCTCTTTTCGTGACAATCATCTACCTCTCCTTCTGCATGACTGTGATGGCAGGCAGCATTACTTTCTTCATGCATCGGATTGCCACTTTCTTTGAGAAGTTTGCCACTTTCATGTCTCCTTCCACCAGGAGACAACACAAATCCCTCACGAGGATGTTGTACGTTCAGGTAAACGTGGAAGACCAAGAACATGTTAGCTTGGATTTTTCAGACAACAATAAGCTTTGCCCTAATCTCTCTTCCTTTTACAGCTTTCGCCTTCTTCCTTTTCTTTGAAGTCGGTGCATGTGGTATGTCTTTCCAACAAACAAACATAATTTCCTTAGGAATTCTCCACATTTGTTTTGTGATCTACTCCTGTGCAGATCCGGCCACAACCATTATTATGGTAGTAATGCATGGTCCTTACAAGAAAGCCGTGGTTGAGCTTTGTTACAAAATAAGTGAGTAGCTGGAATTGAAACGAAAGGATGCTTTGTTTAGGAATGAAGCAGATGCCTGCTAGTCTGAGCCAAGTGGCGTCTTCGTCGAATTCTGGATCTCAGAGGAGACCAGTGGCTGCTGTGGCCAAATAATAGGGGCTTAGTGGAAGGATAAAAGGTCAAATGAATTTGATCTCTAAATCTCATTCTATTTATTTCTATCACTATTCTATGCTTCTTCTAGAAATTGTTGTTTAACAGTTTGAGTTCGTTTTTGTTTGTTCCAAATTCTGTCCATTTTGGTAAATTGCACAGGTCAGCAAGTGATCCTCGGGAACAAATCGATGAAAAGACTCAAAAAGCGCACCGACGGGGATCGGAATGCCTGCCGAAATGCCGCTGGGCCAATCATTTTTTAATTGGTGCCATTGTGCGAGTAAGGTCAATCACGGGTCGCTAATTTTGCCACCGAAGACGTACCACAGAAATAAACGATTATAGTCCATGCCCAACTAACAATTCGCCCTTCAAATAAAACAGGAGGCAGGAAACGCATGTCAAAAGTTATGAAAATTCTTGTCAGTTTCTCTGCGGGCAACGGAATGAAAGCACCTTTTTCGGCACTTCTTTCACCAAAAACACATCAAGTGGCGCCAGAATGCAGATATAAGGAGTATCAGACCACAGCCCACGAATTACCCCATTTCCAAGATGAAGTTGTGTTGCTAGAGAAACCCCGCTTCAACATTTATTTCTCGCTTTCTCACTATTTCCCGTTTTCTCACCATTTCTCACTGATTTCACGTGTGATTAACGCCCATAACATTTGAGGCTGCATTTGCTCATGTAATCTATTTGTTTCTGTTCTCCAGGCCTTTACCTTTACTATATTTTCGATAGCAGTGGTGTCTCAAAGTTTCATAGAAAATTAAAAGGTTTTCGTGTTTTTCCATAGCTGAACCTGGGTCCCCAAGCCAAAGAGTCTGAGCCTTCATCACTCCGTTTCTTCCTAATTTCGAAATTTTTAACATAACAGCGGTGATGGAAATTTCGAAATGCCGCCATCCTGGCACCGCCGCCCGCAATCACCCGGCCTCCTGTCTTTCCCCATGAGATGGCGCCATTTGAGTCAATGTTTGCTCTGTGTCAGTTGGACACATGGAATCATTCGATAATCTGGACAATTCAACTGTCAGATTAAGATAAAACGCCATAAAAGCCCTTTAATCGACAGATAGATAGCGCACTGAATTACCCAACGTTCACTCTTGAAGCTCACTTTTTTATATTGTTCTCTGTCACTTAGAATTTCAGAATCAAAAGAAATTCTGACTCCATTTGTCCTTTTCAAACTGCAACATATTAAATTTATTAGAACATTTCTTATGTTAAATAAGGTTGTGAAATTTTGCATGAAATGATTGCGGTGAGAAAAGATAGAACTATTTGTTTAGTCAGACTTGGTCATAACACCGTTTGTTGGTTTTAGTCTCGCTCTTCAGGCTGACATGTTTTGCTCTTTTCCTTCATTGCCACACCTTTTTAGGTTCTCTTTGTCTGTTTTTTTCAATATCTTCGCTTATTATTGTTTTCATTCGTTCAGCGAATCTATTGTTTTCAGAAGTTTTCCTAAAGAATGACGACCAACCCCCGCTTTTCTGCAGTCTCTGTTGCCTCCACTGTCGAATGCCCCATTTGTTTCAATGTATATGGTGAGTATTTAAATTTATTCACAATTCCATTTGGGATGTTTTTAGATGAAAACTTCAATCAACAAGTGACCGGACTCTGTGGCCATGTCCTCTGCCAGGAGTGTTCTGTTCAATGCACGAAATGCCCCTTTTGCCGTTCGGCCTTTTCGAACACCTCAGAGTCTCTGGCTCCTGAAGGTTAGTTTTTAAAAAAAGATAAATTCTTAAACACCCCCTGCGTCAGTTGACTTTGTTTTTGACACCTACTGTTTTCAGAAGATAATTCTCTGCAGACTTCCTGCAGTGAATCTACAACACTTCTAGAACAGGTCTCTCTGGCTCCTCCGCCACAGGTTCGTGTAAAAACTTGAATAAAGAAAAGAATGTTTAGAGATCCGAATGCACCATACTGGACTTCTCATCAATTCCTCTACCTGGGGACATGGTACCAGATCCTCCTCGGGAGGAGAAGCCATGCAAGAGATGTCGTCCATTCTGCGTTTTCCTGGACGTTTGTGGCCTCTTTGTAGGATTTGGGTTATTGTTCCTAATTAGAGTACTGTACCTATGGTCGAACACTAGAGTAGAAGATTAGTAGTGACACCTCCGATATTGTTCTTTTGTTAATAATTAGTGGAATTCTAGGGAATCAATCATCTCTTGGACCCCAAGCAGAAATATCCCAATACGTGTCGAACTATTAGGTTGTATTGCTTGATTTAAATAAACTGGGTTGAAAACGTGTGCTGTTACGATTACCCGCACTTCCGAAAGCTATCACTTATGGGATATCTCCCATTCGCAATGGAAATGCGTGATTTTGACCGCATTATGGCCCTTTCCTATTGTTGCGGTTTCATATCTTGTTGATGGTGTAGATTCCGAAGATAGCGTGGGTCCGCCTCCTGACCTTGCCGACCACAGCCACTGTACGACTTCCGCAAGGCGCTCTATTGCGCATTCCGCTGTACGATATCTCTTGTTCCCGCGACAGTCGTTAATTACCACACTTTACTATTCTTAGATCTCTTTTTCTCTTTTAGTTCAGAGCTTAAACGTTTCAATTCTCAATCCATTAGAGTCAACTTCTTCTTCAGTAGACATAGGACATTAGATGAAATCCTGTATCACATCATTATTCATGATTGCAATGTTTTATTTCTAAGACTTCAAGATTAAAAAGTTTCATTAAACAAAAATATCGGCATATTGGCAAACACTTTATAAACATGCCCAACCATTTCAAAACAAGTATGTTTCAAGAAAAGTGTATTTTTTAAAGTTTTTGCATTCCTCGTTAAAGCTTATTAGGTAACTTCGGATGACTTTTTAAGGAACATAACTTTAAATTAACATGTTTGAACAAAACCGTAGGTTTTTTGTACATGTTCACTTGTTTTTTTTTTTAAAAAGTTGTTTCCATTTAAAAATCATTCTTTAAACGATTTTTTTAATTTGAGAAAAGTAACATGAACCCTTTATTTAGGCCAAATACCTCCATTTGAAGGATTATGAGCCATTAAATTCTTGCTGTCATTTTTTTCTCTTCAGCTCCTCTTTGGCATTCCATGGACGTATTTACAACCAATTAAACCTACTTTCTTCAGCAGTTGCAAATGTTCGGAGGGCTGCGTGACAGCTCCTTCGAGCCGGAACGAGGGGCTCCCGTCGGCATCCGAATTAACCGAAGGATCAGCGAAGGCCAACCACAGCCCGTGAGTTTCCCTGGTTGTTCTAAGGTGCATTGAATGGAGCCCTCGTGGAATCCCGTACTCTTCCGCTTTTGCCTTGAAACCGCAGATTCGGTACATTCTCGCTTTCCTTCCGCGCGTATTAGCGCCTGGCCACCGTGTCGTTACTGCCTCCGACACAGTTTCCTCTTCACTTCTGACCCCGGTTTCACTCTAATGGACTCGCCCTCTTTGTCAGATAACGGACGCATGAAAACACGCCCGAAGGGAAGAATTTTGGAGCTGCGAAATGCTCTTAACATTTGTTTCGTATAAACAATGGACGCAAGCAAAGGTCTCTACAAATTGAAAAAAAAACAAATTTAACTTCAGGAGAAAAGAATGCAAACAGTCATTTTACCGTTGCGGACAGCGTCTTATATTAGTTTGTAATAACAAACGCCACCCGTTTGTCTTTTAAATCCAAACCCTGCCAGTTAAATTTGAAATTTGGACTAGAATTTGCAGATTGTCAGTCTGCAAATAGGGGACATTTCTATGGTTGAAAATGTGGAATGCCCAAATGTGAGAAGACACTGCAGACGTCCGGTCTGTCATCCAGACGGATGAACGCGCTTTGTTTGCGGAGAAGTGCGTAAAAAAGTGAGACAAGCGTATCAAAAACTGATATCCCGAGTGGCTATTTATCAATCTCGAATCCTGTCGAAGCTTTGCACTTTCATTCATTTGGCTGTGGCCTCTGCAGAGAGCTGCACCTCTCGTCTGTCTCTTTAGGTAATGTTTCTTTGTTCTAACAATTAAGATGCATTTAATTAAATCCTCAGAAACCCATTTATAGAATCTTTGAGATCTATAAAAGGATTGGTTTGAATCAGCCGCGTAACAATCTGAGTGCGGCATGCCAATCTTTGGTTTTTGGAGATGGGGGTCATGAGGGCTCAAACGCAGTTCTGCTATTCACTTGCATTTTCATGTATTTCTTTACCGTTTTAATCGATTCAAAAGCAAACTTTTGATCAAAATTGTTTCCATTTAATGTTGTAGATTTGCGACCTTTGAATGAAACAGTGTTAAATCATCAAGTCTGGCTTAAACTCCAAGTGTGATCTATATTGTGAAAATCTTTCTTCCTGCCCATTACCGCTAGTTTTTATCTGATCCCAGCACGTGACCTAATCCAGCGTGATTACCGCAATCCTTGAGCGGAACCGGCCGTGCTTGTTTATGAAACAGGGCTTGTCCAGGAGCTTCGTCTGTTGATGGATCTCTCGAGTGTGTTGATAGACGTCTCTTGGAATATTCGGGTCAAGATCACCTTATCACTTTCCCCCCTCCTTCTCTCCCATGCTCTCTCTCCCTCTCTGCGCCCTCTCACTTCCGTACACTCTCTTTCGGGCGGCGAACGCCCCAAAGGACAGCGTGAATCTCGCGGGGATTACGTTCGAGAACGCGCGAATGACGGTGAAGGACGGGGACCTGATAGGCTAATTAAGCTGTTTACGAGAGATTTTTGGGCAAAGGGTTAAAGGACTATTTTCAGCGATTGCCTTCTAACCCGCCTCCTGAGTCGTCGTCCAGTTCTTCAGACGAAGACAACACGCCAAAGGAGGAAATTAGGTAGGGAAAATGCCTTATGCAATAGAAACTTGTGAGAGTCACAAGAAACCACTGATTCCGATGCCACCGTTTCAGGATCGCCACCCTGAAAACCGCCTCCTTCGACCCTTCCCCAGTCCACCAACCCCTAACTGAAAGGACCAGCTACGTCGAGGTACGAAGAAAACCACATCATATCAACGTCTGAGCTTAAGGAGCCAGTCTCGGCCACAACTACCTTGGACCGACGAGAACAGAAAATGGAAAAAGAACGGGCCCTCGTGCGTCGAATCACAAACGACATGCAGATTGCACACTTTGTCACTAAAATAGAACCTCCTCCGACTGTCGGAAGAGGAGGTAAGGCCACCGGAAGTGCTACCGTAGTCAAAGGTTCAGCCTTCTCCACCGGAGTCTATCGCGTGAGAGTTTTACGATTCTTTGAAGCTGGTCTTCGCCGAGCCTTCTGGCACTTTGGAAAGGCCGTGGCCAACCATCAGTTCATGTTCATTGTACGTTCAGAAGCGCATTTTAACCTACGTACATTTTCAGATTTTGTCTGTTTTGCTCTTCTGCAGTTCTTTGTCTGGAGTTATTGTTCATTCCGATAAGCTACGGGTGTCGCTTCCCTTTTCTTTCCTTTTCGGACAAAATGACGTTGTAACCAATGAATTTGGACTGCAACGCAACACGATGGAATTCAACTTCAGCAACCCAGCTTTCACGGCCATGAACACGATGGATCAACATGCTTTTGCTGTTTTACTTCAGACGAGGTAGGGGAACATAGGAAGATAGAAGACAGGCATTCTTTCCAGAAGCTCCAAAGACTCCATCCTCCGCAAAGACGCAGTTATGGCATACACCGCCCTCAAGAAGAAGCTGGATGACTACCCCGTCAATCACAAAGAGGTTGGAATTCTCTTTCCCAAAAAGGCCTTCTTTCAGTACCTCGAGACCTGTAGCGTCGACTGTGAAATCGAAAGAGACATGCTTGACAGAATCATCAAGAAGAGCTCCCAAGTCGCCTTGACCTACCCTGAAACGTTTGTCAGTATGAGCCGTGACG
Source organism: Oscheius sp. G VE-2021 (assembly GCA_022343465.1). Lineage (NCBI taxonomy): Eukaryota > Metazoa > Nematoda > Chromadorea > Rhabditida > Rhabditidae > Oscheius > Oscheius sp. G VE-2021. The sequence continues at coordinate 524,907 of JAJQXH010000006.1, read as the reverse complement.
CCAGCAACCTCAGCAGAGTGTTCCTGGGTTCAGCCATCGGAGGTTTGTCAATTCAAAGATCCGTCAAACATCTCTTCAGGAGTGGACACTGACTCAGATGGAGCCATCTCCAGAGCCCAGGCTCTGCTTATGGGCTTCCAATTAAGGGACGGACTCACGACTGAGCAACGTCAGGCGTGGAGGGCAAACTTCGAGGATCAAGTTCTGCACACCTCCGCTTCTAACATTTCCATCCTGCCGTGGTCCCCTGCCTCTTTCCAGTCTACTGTAGTCAACACCTTCAAGTCCGTCCATCGCTGGCTGGTAGTCTCTGCTATATTCCTAGTTGCCATTTGCTTTTTTGCAAGCTTTGGAGTCAACGCTTACCAGGTACTACAGAATCCTGCGCCTACAAAAGTCTTCTTTCAGAGCAAACCGATGGTCGGTCTCCTCATAGGAGTAGTGATTCTTTTGAGCTGTGCGGGTGGTCTTTTCATCCAACTTTTCGCCTCCCCTGCCACTTTCAACCCTCTGCTGTGGCCTGTGTTCTTCGTAGTTTCGGGTTCGTTCAAGATTTTCAAGCCGGGGCTTCATAATTCAAATTGGCATCCTGAAGACCCTGATCAGGCGCGTAGAAGCCGTTTTATGACGACTACGTTGGATTTGAAAACCGCCAAGGAATGTGTAATTCAAAATATTTTCGACTTGGATTAGATTCACAGCGAAATCCTCTGGATCTAGTTTCAGTCGTCATCTTGAACTCTCGAGGAGAGCAGATTCTGAATTTTGAATGGCATATGAGTGTAGCCTTTTCTGAAGTTAAAAGCCAAGTTGATCAAACATTGCTGCGTTCTTTCTTTGTATCTCAACTGCCATTTACAAACCCATCATTAGACTTTGATCGTCTGCAGTCTGAGATTCATGGTATGGTTCCATGTAATATTTCCCTACATCTTCTTGATTCCATTGATGAAACATTTAGTTTGCAGTTTCTCGAAATACGTGCACCTGCAGTGCGCGTGCGTGCCCTTTTGTAGTTCCCCCTAAACACCAAAGCATCATAAACTCTGCTGATCTCTTCACCCCCAATTTTGCACATGTACGTCTTCCCTCCTCGAATAATTGCCCACTTGGCGTATATTCCCTAATCCGTCTGCTCGATGGTAGTTTGACCCCCTGCGTCACAGCTGGAATCCTCTGATATTGCCCTCATCCTCCGCCTTCAGCCATTGCTCTCGTTTGGCTCTTCCAACTGCACCTCGGCTGGTCTCGATTCTCCTTCGCTGCCGTCCACCCAACTGAGAAAATGGCATTCATCCTGGCTCACGACGGACCTGGAATCGCGGCCGCTGCTTTGGTGATCATTCTTACCTACCGTAAGTCTTTCGTGAAAGCTGGCAAACAGATGGCTTTTAGTTGTTCTTGGATTGGCTGTAGGAGACAACACCCACATTCGATCTGTTTTCTTCACTCTGTCCGCATCTGTCACTCTCCTATTTGCATTGACTATCATGTGAGTTCTGAACCTAGATGCACCACTAAGTCTTCCTTTGATGTCCACCCTCTTTCCTTTCTCCAGGTTGGTGGCCGTTGTCATCTACCGCGGCGGTCGTCGTGAATCCAAAGGAGTCAAATGGTACCAACTCTTCAAAACCGGCGACACCCACTTCACAGGTAATTTTCAGTCGTTTTTCGCAATTTGCCGTTCGGTTCATTGCACGTCGCGCCCATATTTACAAAAAATCGCTCCCTCGCACGCCATGGCGCCTGTGAACTTCCGGAATTCAGCTCCCAACTTGACGGACTTTGACTCGACTGCCTTGTTCAATCTTCATGACAGACTGCTGGACACACGGCCTTCCCTTCCGAGGAGTGTGGCCACTTACCTTGTGGCACCAAAGATTCGCTACCCCATTGTCTTCTTCTGCACCGCTTATTTGATCTTCGCCGCTTGGGGATGTGCCAATACCAGGTGGGGAAAACTTCGTTTCTCAATGCTCTCTTGCTCTTTATCTGCCTAGCTGTTTGGTTTCTATGCATTTTATTACATCGACATCATTTTTATCTTCATTTCAGAGTGGAACTCCGCGATGGACACTTCCTCCCCAGTCATTCCGACGGCTCCCAATTCATCTCACAACACCGTGAAATGTTCGGAAAATCGTCCCAATTCCTGGAAATCATTGTCGATCAGCCGGTGGAGTATTACGAACCCGCTATCAGTGCCTCCATAGCCGACATCCTGGAATCTGCAGTTGTACGTTTGAGTCTCCCAGTCATACTTCCATGTCTTCCAGACTGAAGGCTACGCCACTAGGTCAGTCAGCTGGCTGAGCGAATTTGAAAAATTCGAGAAGAGCAGTGTCTATGACGTCAACCCGGTATTTGTTCTCTCGTTCAGCCTAGTCCCTCTTTCAGGACACCTTTGTTCCTGTGGTGAACCTCGTCTTCATCGTCACCGAACCCTTCAAACGCTTCGGAGCTGACCTCATCTTCGATCGCTTCCAGACTCAGATCATCAAGTCTCGAATGTACTTGGAACTCACCGACAAGGGTGTCAACAAACGAGAGGTCTTGGTCAAGACGCTTCTGAGAAAGGCCTCTGCATCATCAATTCCCCTCTCAATCAAGGCGCCCTTCACCATGTCTTTGAAGCATGACATTGAAGTAAGGTTGTTTCTCAACCACAAAGTCTTGTCTTAGGCAGTTTCCAATGTTTTGTTGGTAATGGGAGTCACAATGGGTCTCCTCTTCTGTTTCTCTCTTGTCCTCTTCGGCCAGCCAGTTCTTGTCTTACTGCTGGTCTTCTCCTCGGCTACCGTCATCATGGAAAGCATTGGATACTCAGTCCTGTGGGGAGTTCCAGTTAACGTGGTCACCTTCACAATGACCCTCACTGGTTGGAGTTTGTAAGAAAAGTGGGAACCTTGGTTTAGGAAATGCATTGACGTGTGTTGTTGCCATGGCCTTCTGTTACTCATACTCCGTCTCCGGGAAGAATCAGATGCGAGCTGTGGCCAGGATACAATACACCTTCCAGGTAAATTCTCTATTTCTCTCTATCTTGTTTTTTCCTTGTATCTTGGTATATCACAACCCCTGTTTCAGACCACCTTATTCCCCGTGCTTCTTGCCTGCGCCATCCCCGTCCTCACCTACATCCCCCTTCTTCTCCTCGACACTCCCGTAGTCTACCACATCTGGAAGGTGCTCCTGATCAATTCCATCGCCTGCCTCATCCACTACCTCTTCTTCCTACCCAAGTAGCATCTCCTTTCAGCCCAGAAGATGTATTTTGCAGTTTGATGCTTCTCTTCTCTGAACATCTCCCCTCTTGTCGATATGCCTCATGCCAAGACCTCTGCTGTGACATGGAGGACGACAACTCCATCTACTATTTTCCCACCGCTGGAAGGGCAGTTCACCCGGCGGTCGAAGGAATTTACCACCAGGCTTCTTACACTTACAGTGTGCCTCAGACAATAGGACAGGCTCCTCCCAACTACCTGGCAATTGGTAAGCGCTTGATGGAAAATCTCGTAAAGAAGGCAATTCAGAAAGTGGAGGAGCTCAGCCAACAACCCCGAGCTACGTGGTTGACTATGGAACTACGGAAACAGCTGGCAGATCGAGGAGGCAGAGGAGAAACAGTGGGGTAAGGGTGTAAACGTGTGCACGTGTGCATGTGTGTAAGTTAACAAACTCTCATTTTCAGTCGCCTTCAAGCATTGCTGATACTGCGTCTCCGCACATTGAAACACGTCGTCCAAGGAGAAAGTTCTCAAGGGACGATTCCATCTACGAAGCTCCACCCAGCCCGGTTAGCAGACTTCTTAGACCTTTAGTCTATTTTTCAGCGTGTCTCCTCCCAAGGCGATTCTCCCCGCCGAATGAGGTCGGCCCCGCCCCAGAGACCCCCCTACTTCGACTCTGCCGCAAGCGGTCCTCCAGGCCAATGGAGGCCATTCGTCCATCAGCCGCAGCCATACCCCTACTACCCGAATACTGGGTTCAACAGAAGATAGCCATCAGATGGAGATGTAATAATTGTGCAATACCGTGATGATCTATTGAGGTGCTCTCGTGTTTCATTTTGTGCCTAGCTGCGAGTATTTTACATTCCACGATTATTCAGATGAATAAAAGGACAGATATATTTTAACTTTGCAAAATTCCGTAATCTTTAAAGGTCCCTGTTTCTAAATGCAACAACGATGAGAAATAAAACCACCGCGGATCCCTAGAGGGTTCTCAAACATTCATTTCCTACTCGTAAGGTCGGAGGATGTAGAAGACAAGGAATAGACATGTAAAATCGAATGATAAAAACGTGAATTATTCATGATTCATGCAAATCATTAGGTCAACAATGTGGCTTTATCTTCACAGTCTGCCATGTTTCTTGCCTTGTTGGCACCGCTTTTAGCCGTGTGCTTTGCCTTCAAGCCCCACAGTCAGTGAGATTATGAGATTTTTTTTTCAATTCAATACAGACTGTGGGACGCCGAATTGGGAAGCTGCTACTGGGGTGCACAGAATTCTAGAAGGTGCCGATTTCGAATCATGGCAACTTCCTTGGGTGGTCATAATTGAAGGTTAATGCTCCTCTTTGTCTTTTCCTCCGTTTCTTTTTTTTCTTTGTTTCTCTCTCTCCACGTTTATTTCTCCTGTTTCTCTTCATGTCAGAGGCCATTTTAGGGCCTGGGGGGTTTTGTACAGGTACTCTTATCTCCGACCGCCATGTAGTTACTGCTGCCCACTGTTTCGTTAAAGAATGCAGCATTATAAAGTAAGTATAGTCTCAAAACAGATAACGCAACATGTCAGAAGCGTCTTTTCAACCCAAGTGTGCCATGGAGCGAAAGACTTGAGTTCCTATTGCAACGGCAAGGATGAGACCTCTCACCAAGTCAAAACCTTCCACTTCCTAAACCGTTACGTCGACAGTCAATGCAGCAAGAGCCTTGACTTTACCATTCTGGAATTGGCAACTTCGGTCGATAATTCCATTCCCGCTTGTCTGTCACTTCTGGAAAATGGAAAACTCGCATACAACAGTGATAATCTGGCAAATCTGTTCATTGTCGGGTACAGTGACAATGATGATTTTAGATTCAACTGTAGGTTAACTCTAAAGCTACGCAAATTTCTACGGCAGATGAGAATGTGAGGCTTCGTGGGGGAAGTGTCGGTCTCCCTGTGAATTGCCCAAAAGAAGCTCCGAAGAACGGTCACTACATTTGCACAAAGCCTAGCAGTGGTGCCCTTATTTGCGGAGTAAGTTCTTCACAGTCCTTAAGCGTTTTCCTTGTTTCAGGGTGACAGCGGTGGTCCACTGACGGAGATTCACGACGGTCGTCATGTGCTTGTTGGAGTGAACACCCTGGGATGGGTAAACAAGAAAAATGCGTTAAGAGTCATGTGTGTTTCAGGGAAAATGCCACCAAAAAGGAACCGTGCCATTTCTACAGGTAGCTTTGTAGTTTCAGAAGTTATTGTTCATTTAGGCTGCCTTGGAAGTTCGTCATTTCTTGAACGATACCCTGGAAGTGATGATTTCTGTTTAAACATAAATGTTATTAGGTTCCAATTAAGAATTCGTGGAAAAATAAGAATATTGAATTCTCGTTTGTGCGAAGATCTCAAATCCTCCACAAGAAACAGAAAAATTCCGACAGACCCCCGCAGATGAGTCACAGAACATTTCCGGAATTTCATCAAAGAATCGTTTTCAATAAAGAAAAATATGAGTCACTCGAAACAAAGGCGTTCATGGGCGTTCATGTATAAAACTGCGGGAGTTCGTATTTTTCACGCCCACCATGTCCTGTTATGTGGTTATTGTCGATATTCCTAATTGTGACCGCCTTTGATCCAAAAAGTTTGCCAAACCTCTCGAATTGCGCTAAACGTTGTTAAGATTGTGGTAAAGTTCAACGGTCCAATCGTTTTGATGGTCCCATTCGAATGATACAAGGAGGATCCAAACTGGATGTGTGGAAGCAACCTTGGATCGTTTTGGTTTTAGGTAAGTCTGCTGGCTTTTCTTTTTGTTTTTTTATATCAGTTTTTTATAATAACTCTTTCCCTTCCATTTCTACTACTTTTAAGGCTCCGGTCTCTGCACAGGCTCCCTCATCTCCGACCGCATTACCAAAATTTGCCACAGAGCTAACAAAGTGATGTCCGACTGCGAAGGCAAGGATGAAACGAAATATGGAGTTTCTGAGATTCTTTTTCTTGACCAATACGTAGACAACAATTGCGATGATGCCTTCGATTTCGTTATTCTGGAACTCGATGAATCGGTAGAAGACGCTGTGCCTATATGTCTACCAACTCCAGAGAATGGTCGTCTGGCATATGACAGCGAAGAGCCCCAGGATCTCTTTGTGGCTGGCTACAGCGACAATGTCGATGACAAAAATATCGGTGAGTGTTCAATAATTAGCTAAAGAGTGCCTTTCAGTTAAACAAGCGATCCTCCGTCATGGAAATGCAGGTCTTCCGAAGTCTTGTGCCAGAGGAAGTGGACTCAGAAAGGGACCTTTCATCTGCACAAATGCGGACAGTGACCACGGAGCTGTTATTTGCCAAGCGGGTTTTCTTAATTCCTACCCTAAAACATTATTGGGTCCAATCTATCGTGATGCCATATTGCCAATTTTTTGCGTCTGGCACCCATACCACGTCGCCGGCAGATTGTGCTGCAGTGTCATTAAACTAAGCGCCTTCAACTATGATTTGATTCGATCAATTGATTTAGGGTGACAGCGGAGGACCCCTGACTGAACTTCACAAGGGCCGTCACGTTCTGGTTGGGATCAACATCGTTGGATGGGTGAGACATCGGAAGAAAATAAAGCATAGTGTTTAGGACGACTGTGTTCCAGGAGGAACCCACTCCCTGCTACAGGTACTCCTTATCTTGATAAATTAAAATGAATTGCTAAGGCTTCTCTGGAGGTTCACCACTATCTGGACGATATTACAAATACGATTTACGGCGATTATGAAGAATAACACCTTGAGTTAAGAAGCGCTTAAGTGCAATTTCTCTGCATAAAATTGTCTCTTCGGATGTATGTGTCTGTGTTTCCTTCCATCCATGTAACTAACTCTGCTTTCCATCCACTTCATCAGCAATCCGTCTGCAATCCAATTCCTCAGGCGCTATTAATACCGCCGATCCCCGTAATACGAGTCCTATAAACCCGTCGGATCCATCGAAACTCATTTTCCTTCTAAATATCAAACGAACCGAGGGTCAAAGACTCGTCCTGGAAAAGAACTAATGAAGTACGTTCGAATGTAAATCTGACACTGAAAGTTCTAATTGGCCGGCTGTCTCTCTCGATAAACCACGCCCGCAAACAAACGCAGCCGCCGTTCTTCTCTCTTTCGCCACTCACTGCCAACGACAACCAAGTAGACTAGGAAGGTGACGACAGATGACCACTCGATAGACTGACTTTCTATCAGAAGAAATCTTCAAAAGATCAAGTTTAGGAAGTCAACTTAAAAGAACATAAGTGAAATAATGTTTCAACGAAAAACACGACAATGTGAGACGAACATGCATGATTTACGGCTAATTGGCTCTTACGCCCGTTCACACACAACTCTTCCTATTTTTTTCTGTTCTAGTCTCCTTATAATACGACCGGCTTTTAAATATATGTAGCGTCAAACAGGTAGTGTACTAGACTTGCTCGTTTAATCACTGAAAGCGACGAGTTGAGTTGGAAACTTGAAAACAAATTGATAACCTTGGGTAACCACGTAACACGTTAGGCAAACAAACAACTACAGCCGCCTTTACAATATCAAACAGTAAGGTCACTCAGTAATGCTTTTGAAGGTAACAAATACGCACCAGGACAACAATTTCGCCTCCTCTCTGTCTTCTTTGTTTCTTCAACGTTCTCTTTACTTGCCCTCTCTAGTATAGTCCCTGCATCAACGTTCCCATAAAGTCAAAGTGGTAACCTGGGTCCCCGTTTTGCCTACGCCCATGCACTCTCGCATTATTCAAAAGATTTCCCAACAAAAACGAACTTTACGCTTGCATGGACGCTAAAATCTATTTTTAAACATCTCTGTGTTTGTTTTTGACACCCTTCAGCTCCCGTTTATTTTTGTGGCAAAGGGTTCCCTTTCTCGAATATTTCTAAACTTAAAATGACAAAAATTGTTGATTGTTTGAATCGCTGAATGCCCATATAATGCAAACCTGAGCATAAACAAACGTCTTCAGGACTTCTCGACAAAGTGTTTTTTTTCTGATTTGACTTGGATCAAATAAGAAATAACGGTTTAGCAGAGTTGCCAGTTGGGTAAAAGCGTGCTTTGGTTTGAGAAGTCGTAAGTTCACTGACACTCTTCTGGGGAGGCCAAAACATACATATAACCGAGTAATAAATTATTCCAAGAGTGGTAAAGTGATTGATGGGCAGGGGTTTGGCTTCCGCTTCCGTTTTGAGCCAACTTTGAACGATGACTTTCTATACTCATTGGGTTTTCTGTTCTTTTCACTTCTTTTCCAAAACATCGTTGTTCCTTTCATTTACATGGTCTCCTTTTGAAAAGTGGTTGTCTAAACCTTCGTCTTCTTGTATTCCTCGCTTTCCCGTGACTACTCGTCTGGCAATTCATTTTCCCAAATTTGTTGTCTTCCCGTGTTCTCTTTGGCGTCACTGCGACCTCCTCTGTTGTCCATCGCCTTCCTGATTGGGTCCTCGTCCGTTCCTCTCCCAGCCGTCAACTCGCCAAGTGCACGCGGCCCATCTAACTAAGCCAATTCCTCTCGCATGATCCCTGCCGAAAAGCGACCCGAGTGCATCTCATTTGTTTCCATTACGCCCATTTCTCACTCTGGCTCTTCAACATTACCCATTTCTTTGTAGCTTCTCTTTGGCTCCGAAGAACCCATTCGCACCTCTTTAAATATTCCCCAAATGGTTCCGGGGAACGCGTTATACGCCTTTTTCATACATCCCATTTGTCCTATTTTCGGGGCAGCGCTTCGCAATTGGCCGCAGGCTTCCGTTGCTTCTTTTCGTTTGCCCTCGGGGACTTGAATGAATTCCCGCCAGTGTCATCCTAGGAATTCTTCTGAAAAATAGAGGCAGGCGACGTTCTCCCAGCATGGCAGCCATCTGTCACGGAACTAGGCGACACGGAATGCATGCGCCAGGTAGTGGCAGGTAGATACGAGTGGGTAGGAATGTTCAAAGAGAGGAGGGAGGGAGAGGGGGAGAGAGAGAGAGAGAAGCAGAGATGGACGTTCTACCTAGCTCCATCCTCACACATACACACATTCTCACTTCCGCACAGTAGCCCGTGACCTCCCCTCATCCCAGATGTCTTCTTGTTATCTCCCTGCTCCTCCGCGTCGCAAGCACTCGGCTTTAAATAAATGCCGGGATTACGCACCGCGCATAATTAGTTTGCCAGTCGTGTCCTCAAACTCCCAGTGCCAATTCTGGTCAGATCCCTGTGCAAAACATATTTAGAAAGAACGAAAATCCTTTGACGCCAGTTAACTTTGCAGGGTTCGTTATTTCTGGAGTATGATTTTTTTGCTACAATCGCTTACAACTTTTCTTGGCTCATTTTCTGGAATGGAAAATCCCATAAAAACACATTAGGAGCCCATTCGCTGAGCCCCAAATAGAAGCAAATTCCTTCTCTCTTGAACGCATATCGCCAATTCCCCTCTGCAACAAATCACAACCCAATGCATTTCCAGCCGCTTATGCAAAGCTGAGATGTTTTTGTTTTGGAAGATCTGGATCAAGGTAAATGGCTATATTGGCTCTGGAAGGACGAGGTATAATCGGAATGATCCGGCTGAGATTAATCTCTACAGAGTACAGGAACAGGAAAGACGACGGCTTCCTGCACGTGAGGGGACGAGGCCTGTGCTGGGGATATTTCGAGATATCAGACACACACTGAGCACGTCGAGAAGACCACACGGTCACATCCAGACACTTCCCAGTTCTTTTCTCAAGGTTTCACAAGAAATAATTGTTTTGAGGGGTTGGGTTCGCATTTGACAATCGATTTCTGCCTACAGACAATCATTTTGTCAAAAAAATGAATATAACACAAGTCATTTAATTATTTCAAAGCGAATTGCATGAACCATGGGTTTTCTCCTATGTTCCAGACAAGCAGCTATCATTACCCACGCCAGCCACTGGCCATTGGCTCTTTTCATCCCACGCCACTTCCGAATGCATTCCCCTTTGCAGATCGCAGTTCATTTTTACACGACACTTGGAATGCTTCTTTGAATCGTTTTTGTTTATTTCCATCCTACCTTCTAGAACATCAAATCTCCTTCTCTTTGTCTCCCTCTTGCTCTGCTGTTCCTCTTTTAATGCGTATCAACTTCAATCTTTGGCTGTCTCTTTGTGCATTTGTCCAACCAAAAGGACAAACTTTCCGGCCGCCTGCCTCTGTCCTTAGGCAATCCGTTCATCCTCCGATCCCTTGTTCTCTCTTTCGGGACCATTTATGTCCAACAGCTGCCCATCCCACTTAATCATCCCTTTGCACCCGACCTCCCATTGGACCAGAGTTGTGGCTGTGGAAATCAGAGCCCTGCTGAATATTCACAGCCGCCACCCTCCATTAGGTGATCAGAGACGACGACACGGGTATTCTGAGAACATGTTTGTCTTTGGCATCATTCAGTGGTAGTCGGAACCAAGAAATCAGGCCGAATTCTTTATTTCAGATCTCGGGAGGGGAAAGATGGGTTGAACGGAAGATCTTTTTCACAAAGAAAGGAAAGGGTTCTTGATGAGCCAAGTATGCCATGTTTCAGGCTAATTGACTAATGACAATTTACACAATTAAGCTGTGGAGCCACTTTTTGATCTTCTGCTATTACGTTGGTCGAAATGTCGTCGATTGAGGCTTTAAGAGCCTTGAAGTAGTCGCTGAGTACGGCAGAAAAGCTTGTTTTTATTAAAATTTTGGAACTATAAAAAAGTTTTGTTGTCCGTGAATTTCTCTTCCTTCAATATTTAAATTGTATCTTTTATTCTTCTGTTGTGCCATGTGGTTGGTTTTGTTTCTCGTGTTCTCTACTCTCTCAGACTTTGCGCTTTTCACTCTCTGTGAAACCTTCATTTTTCCTGAGACTAAATTCTGCTGGGCTTCCTCTTTCCCGCTTTCAAAATTGTATTTGTAAGATACTAAAGGTGTTTATTGTGGCGACCTTGACATTGAGGAAGGGCCACAGCATCAGTGCTCGGGTGGGGCAAAACAGAAATATTCGGGCTCTCGCAAACTGAGATTGGCACAGGCCGCCAAATTTTTCTCTTCCAAATCTTAAATCTTTGAAAACAAAATATGGACCACCCGTGGCCGAGGCCATTGTGAGTTCCGACTTCCTCTTTAAAAAAACGGAAAACGCCTAAAATCCGCAATTGGCGCTAATCTGCAAACCTCCAAACACTCTGTAAATCACGTCGGCGCCGCCCGCGCTGCCCCCATATTCATCGCCAATGGCCATTCTATTCTCGGCTGTTCCCCGTGGGACTTTGCTGTTTCAGCAGAGGGCGATTAGTCGCTCTCTCGCCTCTCCAAAGTCTGCCCTGCCACTTTCACATCCACTTCCCTCCTTATTATGGGCTGGCTTTATGAGGGAGGAGTTTCACGTGAATTACTCTCCCGGCTTAAATGACCCGCGTAAGTGTTTTTGTGCCGTTGGGAGCAGCCATTCGACATCGGGCTTTAATAGCGTCAGGAAATGCCACTACTAATTGGATGGAAGGGTACTTCCGAGTTTGTGTGAACTATGGTCATTTATTCAGGAAGTTAGGGGGAGAGCGCTGTTATCAGCCTCTGTAAATACCAGTTTTGTTAACTTTCTTGAAACATTTTGTAAGGCACACATTTAGTTGGTTGAACAAAGCATTCGCCATTGTATATCAAACTTCAAAAATTAAGGTTCAAACGGATACGCATATCCACTGATCTTCAGGATATTTAGACATTACCCTGTAACTGGGGCCTTGGTTTTTCTCGTTGTTAGTGTTGTTTGTCAACCATAGACCGCTTTGCGCCAAAGGCCGCTTGACCCGCTATTCGGATTTCATAGGCCTTTTGAACCACTGCAATTTATGAGTTACCCTTTTTTGTGCGAGATCATTTAAATAGAGAACGATAGGTCGATAGAGAAAAAGAGAACGAGCTAAAGAAACAGATTGTTAAATTCCTGGCCCACCGAATGGATGGCAGGCCCATCTAATTAGCGTAAGTGCAGACGAAATTAGATTGACACAGAGTCTACAAGTGTTCACGTGTCAACCGTCTTTTAGAGTTGTGTAAAAGCGAGACTATTATTTCAAGGAAAGACATCATAAACCTAGATTTGGTTGAGAAATTGTCACATTCGGAAGTTAAACTTCCTCCCATTCGCCACCCAGTCCTAACCCTTTCTGTTGTTCCATCGCTGTTCCTCCCGTTTGTCATCGCCGCCGGAAAACACGGTGTGAAGGATGCCCGAAGCGGTCTCGTGGGAACGGCATCCATCGAGGGGCCGTCCGACGCCAACTCAATTGTCGCTGTGAATAGGCGACCGCTTCTCCTGATAGCCCTCTACGCCTGTTCCATCCATCCACTCAGCCCCGTGGCCTTTTCTCTCTTTTTCCACCCTCCATCCGCGGCATTCTGAGGGTCTCTCCACACAATCGAGCTCTCTGATCGCTGGATACACAATTGTTTTCGTTCCAAACACCAGACTCACTTTTGAACGCCAGCTGAATTCAATGTCTCACACTTTCGCTTTTTGTTTTTGTTGTGGATCCCAGCGAACTCATCTCATAAAGTTTTATTCGCTGAGTTTAATGGTCTAGTTCTGCGTTTTCACATAACACGAACAACAATGCGGTATCAGAGGAAAACGAGAGTGAAAAAAACAGAAAGTGATGTGTGTGTGTGTGTGTGTGTGTGTGTGTGTGTGTGTGTGTGTGCGTGTGTGTGTGAGAGAGCATGAGACTAAGATAGGGTCTAAGGTAGAGCTGCATAGCTGGGTCCTTACCATTCGTCCTCCAGACCCATTATGTTTGTTGTTCCCCAGAATCCAGCCATGAATTTGAATATGTGTCCTGTCCCCCCTCCCCCCTGGCTCCTCCCCTTCCCGAATTAGCAGCACCTCCTGCTCACATTTCCGCTCATGCGACCTCCGGGTGCCCCTCTCGCGCTCTTGGCTAATTATGTGCAAAAATAGCCTCCGCTCCTGCGTTGCGAGATCCGCGTTTCGAATACTAATCTTGATTCGGTTTCCTAGATCCTGAGCTATGGACTCTATTCCCAGGAGAATTTGAAGTTTTACAGCTTCTTTTGGTAGCCTTGTGACCAAGGTAAGAGATATCAATTTGAGATTTTACAAATCTCTTCTGAATTCTTCTGTGACATCTGGCAGTCGCCGAAGCCTCGTCTTTGGCGCCCAGGCATAAATAAGGCGCCAAATTTGATTTTACGCCTTCATTTGACTGTTTTTCAGCTGTTTTGCATGCTGCATTCAGCACTTTTCGATGTTTCATAGATGATGTACTCTAGAAACCTTTGAATTTCAGGCTGCTTGTCTGCAAAAAGAGAGTGAATGTGAATTTTGTTGTTTTCTTGTTTTGAACAACTCTTCTTCCCAAGTCTTGACCCCTAATCCGTCTGCCTGAGGAGACTCTCCCTCTCTCGAATGCACCTTCTTTAGCCAATCCCCGGATGAATAAATTGCCGGCGGCGATTTCGTGCCAGTGCGAACACCCTCCTTCTGATTACAACAGGGCTTCAGCCCAACGAGTTTTCTTTCAAAAAGTTCAAGATGAAGTTCAAATTCCAATTTACATCACCCAAAGGCTTTCAAACGACTAACTCTATTTTGCACGCGCACATTCCGTGCTGGATTCAGATGAACGTGATTCTTTTTTGGATGTCTCGCGGATCAACTTGTAGACTTTGCTCTCCCCAATCTATAGAAGGCGCTTGGGAAGTGGCGTCACTCTTCATCTTTCTACACATTCAATCACTCACTCACTCACTCACGCTCACTCTCTATAGTTATAATTAAACGATAATTATAATTATAATCATAATTAAACGCATTAAAAGTTTTAAATTTATCTATTCTTTTTTATTCTTATAGTGTACGTTCAGAAATCACAAATATCATAAGACCAATGTGAGCAAGATTATTGACTTGATCCGTTTTCCTCCATTCTTTTCTTTCCTTTCTTTTCTATTTGTTGGTGTCCCTGTCTTCCCTTTTTTATTTGTTTGCCTTTCTTTTCTATACAACTGAGAGTCTGATGAAGCGTACACCTTAATTAAGTGATAATTCAACGGTGAGTAGATTAGGGGCGAAATGATTGAATCGCCTTATGCACTTTTCTTTAATAACTATTTCTTTAAAAGTCTTTTTCTCATATCTTCTTCTTTCCGTATCACTCTCTACTGCTGGGTATATCGTAGTGCAATGTCCCCTCTCTCCAGATCTCTGTATTCCTCCTTGTTCTAATTCAGTTTCCTTCTGTTTCTGGTCGAAAGTCCACTGAAGCCTCTCTTGTATCTGCGCAATCTTAACGCATCACGAGGCTTCATAGCGCACTTATAGAATCTCCAGACCGGGGGAAATGTGGTTACGTCGGTGTCCTTCTCAGCTAATGTTGCATTCACTTTCCCTAGAGATTTTATCTCTAACTGTGTTGACATGTTTATGAAGTCGCAGTTGGGAAAGTGCTCCATCACCAACGCCCGCGTCACTTCTGTTCAACTACGCAGTTCAACAGAACCATAGTTTCAGAAGAAGAAAATCTAGCCATGCACTGTGGCTTGGCTAGTATTTAATCATTCCGCTAGATCACATTGTCCTTTGGAAACTAAACAACAAATGCTATGAATGTTGCATTATGAGCTCTTTGTTGTGACATCTTCTGAAGCTTCGAACCACACAAATTGCGATTTGTGATGCCCAGACCGCCTATTTTTATTGGGTGTCGCGCTCTGTCCAACACACTTTGACTCTAATCTGGGACGGAGGAATAAAACACTATTTATTATATTATTGTAACCATATTCTGTATTTAAAATGTCTATTGTTATTCCATTCGCTGACTTGCAATCTCTAAATCTCTCTATGCACCATATCCCACCCCATCTCCGTCACCTTGCGTGGCCATAATTCTCCCGTTGACTTTTCCCATAACAATAAACCAAATGACTACCCTGCCACCCAGTCATTTCCACCTGGCCCAGCCCTCCTTCTGAAATCCCAACCGCTCTTCTGGCTGAGTGAATATGCGATTGCTGATGGATCGGCTGACGTCCCACCTCATTTGCACTCGACCGCCCTTGTAGGGAAGATGACGTGGCACAGCTTCAATTTTCACCTCTTTCATTAGGACATCTCTCTCTCTGCCACTGACTGTAGTTGTCCATCGATTTAGCCAAGATTTAGTTCAAGGAGAAGAACATTTGCCCTCTCTTACCCTATCTTTCATGAGCCTCAGCTATGTTTACGATAAACTTGGTGTTTTCGTGTTTATCTCTTGAATTACTAGGTATTTACACAACTAACATTACATTTTCAGGAGATGCAACTCTGCGAAAATCGCTTCATAATCTACATCATGAGGGTAACAAAATAGAAAATGTGTTCTATACAATGTTGTTATCTTACAAATACAGACAATCTGGTATGTTATCTCAGTGATCCGAAAAAGGGTGGCTCTCTGACTTTTTGTCATCTATGGTGTGTATATGTGGAAGGTACGATATGTGATATACTGTAGATTACTAACAGCCACGGTAACTTGTCTTAACAGTAAAGGCCACCATTGCGTATTTTGACAACTCTCACAAGTTCCCAAATATATTTCGGTTGAACTTTTCATTTCTTTATTTGCGGCTCGATTAGCATTTTTCTTACCGTAGTAGCACACTTTAAATCAGGCCGCCTTAATAAGAACAAACTATTTGAGTTTCAAGGACAAAACATTGTAAAAAGAAATTGTGAAGAAAGGTCAAGCATGACTGGGATGAATGGCATTGCGATCTCGTGTTTATCAGTAGCCCCGCTTGTCCATCAGCCCCGCTGCTTCCTCCAACTGCCCCAGTGCCGTTCCCTTTAGACAGATCTCATCTAATTTGTTAGCCGACGGCCTCCTCCTCCGGAAGCCTCCGTTCGCAATCTGTCGCCTTTCACTCACTTCCCCGTCTCTTCCACAGTACCATCGCCTTCTTCTCTTCTTCTTCTTATTTTGGGGACCTCTGTGGCCACATTTTTGAGCATCGCCCTAAAAACGAAGCTGAATAAATTCGGGTGGGATTTGATTAGTCGGCGGACGCTCGACGCAGCTGATCCTCGGGCCCATTTCGGACTTCCCCGGGGACGCGCACGAACGTCGGTCTCCGCCATTTGGGGATACCGTAACCTGGGCAAAGGGCACACACACTTTGGCCAAACAACGGATGTGTGTGTGTGTGTGTGTGTGTGTGTAGCACTCTTCTGTGTTCTGGCATTGTAGCTTCGTTTAAACTTCCAAGTCCCCCATTCATTTCCCCTGTGGATTGAGCTTCCTTTACCATTTTCCTTTAAAAAAGATAAAATCTAGAAAATCCCCGCTGTTATCGGCGTGAGTTGCGGAGAGTCAGCTGTGTTGTCCATGCGAAGGACACTCGCCGGTCACGGGTATTTTTAGCCGACGACAGGCGCCCTGGGCGAAAATATATCGCCTGCTCCTCCGCTCGTCATCCGAATGCTTCTTCCTCCTTCTTATAATTTCAATTCAGTCTTTTCCAGTGACTTTTCTATTTCATTTCTCTGTTTTCGCCAAGGCCTCAGAGATGTCAATCGAGAGCGTCATTCTGTGAAAATAAGCTCGGACAAGCATCACAAACCGCATCAATCCCCGGCTCGGAATTACTGCTTTTGATTGGATATTTTGATGCACAGATCAACTTAACCATGGCTTCGCGTGAAGGACACACATTGGGACACTCTTTTCCATGGGAGGACTACACGCCTCGGAGGGCGTGGGACATCGGTCTTCTCCATTCCTGTTCGTAGCATTTCTTCTGGCTTTCGCTTCCAGTAATCCTTGTTAAAATCCCATCTGAGACTCTCCCTTTAGACTTCTCTTTTGTTTTTTTTCTGCCATTTTATCCCTTGCGATTATTCTCCAGCCCTTTCTCTTTTGTAACTCCTTTCTTTCTGATCTCATTCTCTGTTAATCACCTGTGTTTTCAAACCTATTTTTTGCTTCGTTTGTTTTCATTGAAGTTTCACGTGGGGTTTCACGTTTCCATGATGTTTGTTTCACATTCACCCACTCATATATTTTTAGACCATCTGTTTGCAACCACATTCTCTTGATTTCTCTGCGTAATCCTCTATTTTTATTATTTCCTGTTTCATCACTCTCGTGTTTTCTTCTGATTTCTTACCATATCTCGTAATTCTCAATTCTCCCTTGTGCCTCCTTCCAACTCCATTTCCATTCGCTTCTAAATCTCTCCTCCTTCCATTGTTCTCTGTCTTCGTAGCTTGTTTCTCGCAACATTATCTCTTCACAAACAGGCCCATTATCCGGACAGCTGTACCTTTTCGTCAGGTAGAAACAACGCAGCAAATGAATAGGGTGTGTAAGAAGTAACAGAAGAATCCCTCAACTATGAAGCAGAGGGCTTTTTCTGAAGGGAGATCAGAGGGAGTTCCTCCATCTTTGATTGATTGACATGACAAGGGCGTTGAGTTCAAAAAGAAGAGAGAGAGAGAGAGAGAGAGAGAGAGAGAGAGAGAGGGAGAGAGGGAGAGAGAGAGGGAGAGAGAGAGAAAGAGAGAAAGAGAGAGAGAGAGAGAGAGAAGGAAATCCTTCTAACTTTCGTCTGTTTTGCTCATCGTAGAAGGCAACTGCCAACAGAGGTGTTTGATGTCGTCGCATCTCCGATTACCTGCTCTCTATGAAAACAAGCTGTTTGAGATAGTCTCCCTATTACCTTCTCCCTTTCTTCAGACCCAAATGGGCGTGGGTGAACAACCGAATGCCCGTCGGCGACTCAGGGACTTAATCATACTCGATTGCAGGAGCTCATTGCGCGCAGCCCACACTTGGCACGTCAGCTCTTTTCCACTCCACACAGGATGAGCTCTCAGGGTGGGGGATTACTGTAGACATCCTTAGATGTCTGTCTTCCTTTTGTATTCTTTTTATATCTTTCGCGGTTTTTTTTAAAGTTTTGTGAACGGAAGACTTCAAATTGAGTCACTTCTAAACATTTCTCTCGTTCTCATTTTCTAATGTAAACTGGCACAGTTATTTTTGGTGTTTTCGTGACATCAATCATATGAGGTATGAGTAATTATTCTTTTTTTGCACAACAATGGGATAAATCAAGAAAAGAATGAATATTGAGATGTTGGCGATAACAAGCATATAATGTAGCTCACAAATACAGGACGCGGAAACCCCGACCTCACAAATGCAACAGTAGTAATCTTTATTTTTGGCGAGTTTTTGCATTTTAAATCATATAAAAAATAGAAACATCCTGAATCCTCAGCTACTATCCTTTTGTTTGTCTGATTGCGTTCTTTGACTGTCGATGTCTCCGGGCCCCCTCAGACTAATTTCAGTGGTCCCTACGTCACTTAATCATTGAGCGTTTCAATCGTCACAGTCATTTTCTGTTGTTTTGTTCTACGCACCCAGTCTTCGGAATAATTGAGCTCTCTGAATAACATCACAGTTAATAATAGCCGAAATAGACACCCGGGGTCTATTTTCAATTGTCATCAAGAAGACCTAAACCAATGTCTGGACTATTAAACTCCCGTGTTTCTTTTTGTTGAGTTCGCAGAAACCGTTGGAATAATTCAAAAGCCGAAGGCATTTCTGTGTTTTCTCCAGGTGTCGAGCAGTTGTTTTCCGCAACTCGACGGCAATTTCGCCTGCGAGTGTCAGGAGTGTCAGGAGGAAGGCGAAGGGTCCATCATCCACCCATCAATCCCCAAAACACCCGATTTCTGCCTGCTCCGGCGCTGATCCGCTTACATTCCCCGCATTTCACACGCAAAACAGCAACAATTCCTGGATTTCCGGATGTTTTCTTTTGTTTTTGTTTTTTACACTTAAAGAGCATTTTCCTCTTGAAAGCCAAACAAAATCAAACGAAATTTGAGTTTAAACACTTTTTCAAAGCCCTGACGATATTCATGGGGAAAGTGTCATATTCTTCCCTCAATTACTCTTGCTTTTCATTATTCACAGTCAGTTTAAAACATCTTTTTTTTACAACGTACGCTTTTGCTTACGATTGGGTTGAGCTACCGATTTTACCGTGAACGTGGTTTTTTTTAAAATCAGCTTTACTTAGGGTAAGATTTTTTGTCTCAATTTGTATTTTAGCTTCATTCCCGCCAAGACATGAACTGCAGTATTTATGTTATCTAAATTGCATTAGTCGCTTTGCTCTCATAGGCGTAGACTCTTAGGAGAGTGCAGATGGAAGAACCTCAAGCATCTCGATTGAGGCTTTGCCCACAATTTGCGTTTCAACCAAAGCTTTTTCATAGAATTAATCAAAGTTTTTTGTCAATGAACGGTAGAATCAAACCAATATAATTCATAGGACCACCCATTCAAAATCATCGCCCAGAAAGAGAGAAACCATTCGAATTAATCGTGGCCCTCGTAGATGAAGGCACAGTTTCTTAGGACCACCCATTCAAAATGTTCATTCAAAATGGGTGGTCCGTGGAAACTGTGCCTTCATCTACGAGGTCCACGATTAATTCGAATGGTTGCTCTCTTTCTGTGGCGATGTGGACCCAGACTGGTCCCATCAATTCGGCCGGTAAAAGGCCAATTTGCCCGGATTTCCCTATTCGAGAAGGGAAAGCAATTGTCTGTGTTGTTGTGCTACGAATCATGGCAATCATCGGCTGGAAATGCGTTTTCGTCTGTTTCAGAGGCATAATTCTCCACGATTACCACCTCATGTTGACGGCCAAAACGGCAGTCTTTATGACCTCAAACAGGCATCTTTGGCGAAGAAAAATCATTTTAACAAGTGGTTTGTGCCTTCAAAAAGCGATCGGTTAACTGGAACAGGTCCAGTAAGCCATATTTATGCTTGCTTCAAAGGTTATGAAGTCACAATATTTTTGACAAAGGCATTATTTTCCAAAGTTTTTCAGTGTCAGAAGCATCCGTGTCAAAACACCTGGAACACCTGTGAAAATAAGTGGCTTTACGGCCCTCGTAAAACCCTCCTCCGACGCTGAAAATACTGGGTCACACACTTTTAGAGTGTCTAGGCTTCGTTAATCTTTTTCAGTCATATTGTATTCTAAATGTTTTTTTTGGCTATCTCGCACTTTGATTCAAACTTTAAAACTCCTTTAGTTCTTTTCAACCATTTCTGTCTCTAACTCAAAAATCCTCTCAAAAGAACTTATTTGTGCAGTTTGCAAGAGTTTGCATGCCTGTTTGCTTAAAATTGTCTTTTCCTAAAACCCTCCAGTAAACAATAAATAGCCCCAGGGATTAATCTAAATCTACGCGTGGGTATTTTGATGAAATCATTTGCCCCAAGGACAGCATATTACCAATCTTCGCATTATCTTCACTAGAATTGTCAATAGTTTCCCCTTCTGTAAAGTCTTTGACCAGTAGGTTTTCATAATACAAATGGTTTTAATGTAACGTGAATAAGGTTCTAGTGTAGCCTGGTGAACCTAAGCTAGTGCTGCTCCCTTGTCCCAGGTGGGGCGGTGTTGTTTCTTTGTGGCTTGGCTGTCGCTGACAGATGTCCCACAACTGACGTCTTTCCCTCTGCGCCCTCCTCTTTGCCGACTGTCTCTTTGGTGATGACCGGAAATACCTCATGTTCCCTTTGATCCGAGGACAATAGTTTTCTTGATCAGCCCACACACTGAGCATCATTTGTCTCCCCTGTCTCTTTGTTTGTCTATACGTCTGGGGTTTAGTTTTCCTATGCCTCTCTCTTTTCCCAGGTTGTCTCCATGTTGTCTGTTCCTCTTATTCTCTTTCTAAACTTGCCATTCTCTCAAACATACTTCTTCTTGTTGTGTTGTATAGCTCCGTTCTCCGACCTTTCATGTCTAAACTTAGCTGAAAGGCCACTCAGCCATTAAGTACTCCTAACGGACACAGCATGCATATCGAAGTGTTTTATATTCATGAAAGTCAAAATAGAATTACTATCTTCCCCTCTAACTCTTACCTTAGCCTCTCCTTTCGGCAGTTGTTGTCGTTCGTTCCTAACCGTTGGCAAGGCTGTTTAGGCGGATTTGGCTTGACACGTGGCATCCGCCATTTGCCCCTCAGAGGTCTATTTCAACCCTTCCATATTCTTACTTCCTTATAGAATCACACATGTGGTAAACAATCTGAAATACATTAAGGGCCAAGGACACGTGAATCTGCATTAACCAAATCAGGGTCTAATGAGGAAGTGATCAGACCAAAGACATTTCAGGATTATTATAGCGTTGTATGGTTCGAATATCGGCTTAGAAAAAAGAACATCGTACATGATCGTTTCGATGGAGTAGGGTTTGGCAAATCTTAATATTGCAGCTATAGATAAAACACCAGATGAACTTTGTAAGGTCTTTCCAGTAGCTTCTAAGCCTTTGAATGGTTATTTCCCAGCAAACTTCACCCGGGCCCGGCAAAATCCACTTTTGACTCTTGATATTTATTTGGATATGTCTGATTCGATTTATTTGGAACACGTAGTTTTTTAAACTAATAGTCGATATTTAAACTAGTCGCCGCGACTGGGTTCGATCCCTATCTTTTTGCTAACTTTACAGTTGATTATATCCCCCGCCGAGATCCATATTTCATTTTTACATAGCCACAGGCCGACGAAATTTGCGGAGGTACGCCATTAATAAAAATGATTGTGAGAATGTCTTCATGTAGTTGTGTTTTTTCTTCATTAAAATGGAGAAATTATCAAAGTCTCCTGTCCCGTCAAACACAATTCGTTGTCCATATTAGACTATTTTGTGTTCCCAATGTCAACCATGCCGTCATTTTATTTTGAATTTCTCAATTCCTATTTTGTACTTTTCAATTTGCATCCCCATATATAACCCTTTATGTGTATATTGAACTTTCCTTCTGCTTTGTTCTATCTCCTCCCAGTTCCTTGCCTAATTCCTTGTTTTCAGATCCTCCCTTCCGTGCTCCCTGCAGAATGATGGTGAGTCTCAGTTATCGTTCTGCGATTGTCGTCGGATAAGCGCTTATTCGATTTGTCGTCCGCTTATGCCTTGATTGCGCCCATACCTCTACTCCACCCTCCCTTCCGCCTACGACCAAGTTTCGCCAATTTTCTGAAAATCCTTCCTTGTCCATTTGGGGAAAACAGAAAGCTTTAGAAATGTGAATGTTCAAAGGAAGGAACGCCCGACCTCGCGTCGTCTTGGATACTAGAATGCATTGGGTCCTTTTGGGAGCATTTCGTATTCAAAACGTTTTCATTGCTTCTTAGTCGCATTGAATGAACACTTGGAAAGGAAAATTTGAGTAGTGGACCCCAACAAGTAATTGATTAGTAGTCCCTCTTGCTCGATCTACCTAGTGCGATTCCAAAGAAATGGACGAAGTGTCGTGTTGAGCCTTGTTTCCAATCGAAAGGAGTTGTGGCTGCCGTAATCTTCGGATGTGCATTGCGTATTCATTAGTACTTCGACCTGCCATTTGG
The DNA here is from genome assembly GCA_022343465.1 of Oscheius sp. G VE-2021. Lineage (NCBI taxonomy): Eukaryota > Metazoa > Nematoda > Chromadorea > Rhabditida > Rhabditidae > Oscheius > Oscheius sp. G VE-2021. Next base: position 502,170 of record JAJQXH010000006.1, on the reverse strand, counting down.
CATAAAAGAGACAACCAAACAGACTTTATGCCTCCCCTCGTCCACAACTAACCAACCACGTGTTATTTTCCCGTAAAGGCCGTCAATTGAATTTCTTCCCGTGGCGATAAGCTATTTTCGGGATCTCACGTAAATACGCACTATACTTTATGTAGTTTGTTTACTCATAAATTAAAGAAACATTTAGAATTATTATTTAATTACATTCGTTACGTCAACTTTAATAATTTGAACAAGATAAAATAAACTACAAATAGGTCTTTAAAGTTACTGAGCGACTGATTTTTGGTGTTGGTGTTGTTCGACCCTAAAGATGTTTGTGTTTTCTGTGCCAAACAGACAATGATTTCTAAGGAAGAAATAAGGGAGCAAATGTGAGGCCACAATTATCAGACGAGGCGTAAACAGTGCTATCAGAAGAGGAATCTCTGTTTTCGTCCGTCCTCTTTCCAGATGCACACTTGCAAGAACAACAGACCTTCGCATGAGGAACCACCGGTCTGTCGGACATTTCGCTTTCAGAACTCTGCGGGCAGTCCGGGGCTTCTCCTTCTTTCAGAATTCACTTTGCTTAATCGAATCTACCTTTCTTTGCGAATTCAGAGTGGTTGTAGTCCAATTTGATTCCATCTTCTTCCCCTGCTCCGTCTTTCTTTCTCTCTCCCTCTCTCCCCCTCCCTCCCTTTCTTCCAAGTGTTTATCGTCTATTTATTTCTGCGCCGGTGCCTAATCCCATTCGCGGCACCCGTCGTCATTAATTGACGCATGGTGCCTCGTCGTCGTCCGAAATCCATCAACTTTCCTCCGACGAATCCTCGTCTTCTTCGTTCCCCACTCCTGTTTACGGCGCCTAGGCCGGCCTTTGTGCCTTTTGCCGCTGCATTTTGGAGACTGCTTGTCGTGTGCGTTGCTGTTGTCAAGTGACACTAGGACATGACGGCTCCCGATTGATGACAGCCGGCTGTGAATGGACGACAAACGACTTCTGGGACACGCGGACGACCCCACGCAACCCCAGACGCACCCTCATTTGCATAGACTCTCCGAAACAAACAAAACAGACCGGATTCGTATTTTCGAAGTTTACGGATCCCTCAACCGTTCACCTTTGCTTTTTACCTCGTTTTCACAATGGGAACGACAAGTGGAAAGAGCCACTGACTATTTTCTGTGGTTTTACTTTCATAAATTCGCATTAGAGGCAAATTAAAACATACACTGTACACCTGGCATGCACTCTGATTACACCTCTACAACCTGTTTTTACAAAAATTAAGACGGCATTCGGTCGAAAACTGCTGCTGCTCCCCTTTGACCTACAGTTCGTGGGTCAGACCTTTCTTTATGTTCTGCCACTATTCTTGTTTTCCTTGCGTTTTCCACTCGACTTCCCCTCTTGTGACCATTGTCCGCCCGAATAATCTCCGATGTCTGGTGGGAAAGCCCCGGCCTCCGAAGGGAGCCTAATGCCCGAACTTTCCCCAATCAGCTGTTCTTTCATAGAGCAAATCACGCGTCGTCTGGAGCCAATCTGACGCCTTTTCAAAGAGAGAACTGCCACTAAAAGTCACATTTCTCAGAAGATGGCGATGGAAAACCCACTGAATGAGGCTGATTGAGGAACATTTGAGCACGAATTCTGCAAATTTACCTTTCCAATCCCTCGTGCGAATTTCCCTGAAAGTATCGAAGAAATGAGAAAATTGCTATTTTAAGTGAGTCTCGGCACGAAAGACCATGTTATTTCGCAACGAATTCCGAGAGCGGCAGACACAAAAACAAGTAATTGAAACGACATTTTTGAGATGGATTTCGGAAAGATTTTCGATGTTTGCTTGCGACGCTCCTTATTTATAGCTTCTGGTTTGGGGACATCCATCTTCTCAAAATCTTTGAAGGACATTTTGCCTCAAACGCCTTCTTTATAAGTTTCCACTTGCATAACTTCCAAGTTACGTTCTATCACGTTTAGTGGAAAATGCGTTCTGTATATAATATTGGCGATACCACTTCGTTGAAGAAAAACTAAAAACGACCTTGATCTTTCCTTGTATTCTGACTGACCACTAACTAAGCCTCGTGCATCTGCGAATCCTGATGAACCTTCTTCTGCTTGGCTTGTTTTCATTCCATTATATGGGCTTATTCTCGGTTCTTCGAAGCCCTGAATATCCGATTGGAGCACGTTTTCCGACCGGGGAAAACAAGCCTATGCTCTTGTTTAAGGTTTTCAATAGTTTTTCAAAGGAGAGGACAAATCCGATTTTTCAACCCTTCCGAGAAAGAAAGCGTCGTTTGGCATGTCTTTAAATCATTTATGAAGCCGTCACGCATAGTCGTGTCTCCACCCGATTTGGCCCATCTCAAACGAACACTTTCCGCATTCGATGCACTTGTCTGATCGCTTTAAACTATCAAAGTTTTACAGATGTTTATTTCTTTCAACGCATAGTGCCGGGTAAAGATCACTTATTCAAGTACCCCGTTAAAGAATATTCGGTAAATAAAAATAAACAAAAGTACAGGCTTTCTATCTAGTTTGGCCTCATCCAATCCCATTTGTCGATGCTTCGGCCCTCCCAGGCGGCATTTTTTGACAAAGTCCGTTCGGCGCTCCCATTCGGATTGGATTAGCACATTGCCCGAGGTCATCCGTCCGCCGGCTCTCCGAAGATTCCCCCGAAAAGCTCTGGAAATAACGTCTGACAGCCGGTCGCCTAAATGACAGCCACATCAACTGCCCTCGACCTTATTTTATTTATGAACTGGTTTCACATTTATGTAGAAATCTTTTTCTTTAGAGTACTGTATTTGCTGCCATTCCTTTGGTCTACCTTTTAGTATCCGGTTTTTCGCTATTTTCTGAAACATCCGTTTGAGTCACTTTATACTCATTGTTTCTGAAAACAAGTGTCTCTTTTATTACGTTTGGTGTTGAAAACAGACAGTAAAAGAGGCGCAACAGCTTAGTTTATAGCTTGCAGATGGCGTCCGTCTCCGGACGGAGCGAACCCAGGCGTATACAAAAAGGGCGTTCGAGTTAAATTCAAATCAAGTCCAAATTCGGCAGCAAAACAAACAATTGACTTGGGTTAGATCAGAAATTGAATAGAAACAGAGAACATTGCCACACCAGAACTACACCCATTCTATTGAAGGGGAGTGTGTTTAACTGTAACGCAGATAAGGTACTCGGACAAAATCAAACAGCTGGGTAGACTTTAAGGAGCTTTCTTCCTCACGATTCGTCTGAAGAAGAAATGAGTGTCTTTGAAGCGGGTGTCTCTTGTTACCCGTCCGAGAGTTTAATCAAAGACCCGGACAACATATATTTCTCTACGTGATCAGACCGCAGCTGCTCTATGGAGCCATCAATTAGAACTCTCTTGTACACAGCCAATTTCTTTCTCTTCAACCCCGGAAACTCTCCATCGATCCTTCCTCTCACTTTTCTTTCTTTCCATTCAGGAAGTGGGAGTTCAATTGAAATACGGCGGTTCCTAAAGAAACCACCAATCATTCAATAAAAGTTAGGCAGTTATGAAAAACGCAATCGTTCGAAAACGAACTAAGCGTAAAGGAGACTTTGTGATTCCCATTTCTTTAAAGTTTTTCTTCATTTTACTTCCTCGTGGCCAATCTTTGGCCGTCTTTGCAACCACTGATTATAAAGACAAATCATACCTCATTATTTCCCCGCGACGCACAGCAAAAGAAGAAAAACTCATGCGAAGTGTTCTATGATTTGATTTTTGCCCAGAAGAAAAGTTATTGGTCTCATGACTTCCCTACCTTCAGAAGGAAGATCACTTCCTTTCTTTAAACAGGGCTTGTCCGACCGGAAAGTTTATTTTGACTACCTGAAGATCCTAAGAGACCAGAAGCCAATGCTCTAGTTTTGGCATTTGTGAAATCCTCCTGATTAGAGAACCTTGAACTTCCGTCTGAAAACAATCCTCCTGAACTATTCCCAGTCTAAACGTCGTCTTCTAGGCGTCTGTACCGTACTCTCCCTGTCCCTTCCCTTGTCGGCCTCTCTCGTATGTTGGCGTGTGCGTGTCGCCTGTTTCCTGTTTACGCACGGTGCTGCCAACATTCAGACCCAGGGAGAACGCACCTGCCCGCATTAGGAGACTCCGCACCCGTAGGTGCTCTCTCAGTCGTCATAATTACTTCTTCTTTTGAAACCCCTAGAATTTCCCTTTCGATTGAAGCCTCAATTGACAGTATGGGCGTAATCTGTTTATGGAACGAAAGTTCTCATGCAGACAGCCGGTTGTCAAAAATCAGAGCTCCTGCCAGCCGGTCTCTGAAATTCCGATCGAGTGTGTTTTGGAAGGCCTTGCTGCCAGTCTTCGTTTTAAATTCAAGCGTTCACAAAAGAACTGCGGCCAGCCGCTCAGCTTTAAATCCGTGATGTCAGAAGGCGTGTTTTTATTGACAGTCGGTGAAATCTGGCAAACGGCTGTCACAACAGACATTTTTAATTCTTAAGATCATTGATTTCTTTTCTGCCGTTTTCCAAACCAAACGTTTGTACACTGCCGGTTTCGCTTTTCTTAAACAGCTTCCCAATATCTTTTCAATCTCGTACAAGATTTCCTTCTTTTTACGAGTATGACTCACCCAAGTCATATTCGAATCAGAAGACATCAGTGACAGTTTCCGGCTCCTGGAGCTAACATCTCTCGAATACATTTTCACCTCAAAATTAAGCCCCGCCCCTTTTCAAACGGGGTTCTTCCCTAAAACCTTTCTCATGACTCTGCGCGGGAAACGACTTCTAAAAACGCGATCCTTTTGCAATAACAAGCTAGCTAATGGGAAGGCCGACACAACATTGGTGATTAATGTGATTCTGCCAGGAGAAACTAATGGTTTCTCAGAAAAGCTCGAAATAAAATTCCGTGTTGGCATGTTGCCTGGGAATTACGGCCGATTCCCCAAATATCCCATTGAAGACTTTCGTTTCAGAATCACTTTGGCATTGTAATTGAGTTAACAGTCCACGTGTGGTTAGAAAACATCCAATTTAGAAAGAGACGTCAGAAAACATTTTCTTGATGGAACTCCTTTTAAATCGAGGGTATACATGTGTAATTTGAGATCAGAAAACATCCCTTTAATCGTCATTCGCAAAGGTTTTCGAAGCTCAACTTCATACAGATTAATTGTGTTCACGTTCACACGGGCTCACATCCAAGATAGGAACCACAACTGCCGTTTCCAACATTTCATTCAGAAACGGTGGCTTTTAAACCCTAAGATCCATTTCATAAATGTAGATGTCAAAAATCAGTACTTGTGAGTCGTCAAATTAAAGTTTTATACAAACACGTTTCTTTCCCTGACTGTCATGTTATGTCCCTTCCCTCCTACTTCTTACGGGTGTGAGTCACTCGAATCAGAGGACATCAGGGGCAATTTCCGGCTCAGGGAGGTCACATGCCATTCGCAGGAACACTTTTACAGGAAACTGTTCTCTTCGCAATACTCTTCAACAAAGTGGCTTATTTCATGTTTAGGTGAGCGGAATGAGAAAACATTTCCAATTCAAACTCGATTTTTCGCTGAAGCCATCGTGCTGAAGTTGAATTTTCATGCTTGAAGGAAAATGAGTCTCGAGATTGTTTTTGGAGGTAGTGAAGTGGAACGGATTTTTGACCAAAATCAACTTCCTGTTCTTTGACTTTTCTGCTGCGACTGGGATTTTCACAAGATCAATCTGGGTTTGGAACAACTGCTTCGATTTCACACGAAACGCTGTGCAATTTAGTTAAACTCAGATGCCAGACCGTCTAGACCCGTGTCTGTTGGTTCAAAATACAGACAATTTTCAATTGGTTTGGATTGAAATGTAAATTTATATTTATAGGTCACAATCTATAAGCGTGGCATAAGTAAAGTATTTTGAGGACACACTCAGGTCACCAGACGGCATAACGCAGTCGTTTGTCATAGAGCCAGAAATAATAACCTCCTCTAGTGGTTCCGCATTAAGAACGGCATCGCTTTTATAGAAAGCTCACTTTCCGCCGATCAGTCTCAGCCTTTGAAGTTTGCAGAAGACCTGTAATTGTACGCCTTGGTCTTCGTGCACCTTCCCCATTTCAATCCTAATAAGTTCATTTCCTCTCTAATTTCCCACCATTTCCAGCAGAAATTCCCACAAACCACAATGATATCAAGTGCAGCCAATCTTCTGAAGCAGTGTGATTTCGAGCGGATTCGCTGGGGCGAAAGGGCGCCATCCGGCCGAAAGGACGCCTCTCGATTCCGCTGATAGAATGGCCAATGCACTTGCGCCGATCCCTCGCGTCACTTTTGATCTCCCGCGTATTGCCATGAATTCAGATATTAGCCACGGCAGAAGCCGGAACACCATTCCACCACTTCTGCATGGCACATTTGTTTAAACACATCCGCGCTTTTCTAAAAGTTGGATCACATTTCCCGTTCTATAGTTTCTATTCTAGTAACTAAAGGATTGTATAATTAAAGGATCACATGCATTAAAGCATAGAATTACCTTCTCTGACAAAAACATTTTTCTCCACAGAAATACTGTGAATGTTCTTTATTTGTTTATACAGTACCCGCTCTGTTCTTTTGACCTTTCAATATAAGAATCACTTGGATTAATTCACTGTCCATTCTATGAGTTTTCTCAGTAGCGCTTTCGTTTATAGTGGCCGACAGAAATCGTGCTCCAGTCGCAATTCAAGACGCGCCGTGCCAAACGCAACTAGCGTCCATGGAAAGCATCCCTTTTTCCAGACAGATCAAAGTCTGCTTTGGAAAAGTAGCTTATTTCCAGCCGTTTGAATCATAATCTAGCCCAAACATTAAACGAATCTAGCCATCATTTGATAAATCAGCTACAATAAGGATATTTGCCTTAGGTTTTCTCGTTCAATGACTTAAGCATTTAAGAATTTCAAACTTGAGGCCTGAATGTTGGCTCCAGCTTCATCTGAAGCTACGAAATGAGTCATCTTTTGGTTTTTGCCCTTCCTCTGCAAGAAACCCTTCCTCGTCCAAATCCGTCCCTTCCCCCTCGTTCCGAGGTGCTTCTTCCAGTGCAAAGATCCTTCTCCACTTACCTTCGCTGTCCTTCCAGATCCCCCATCAGCCCCTTTGTCTCTGTCCCGACTGCCCTCCTTCTGTCCCCGTCACTCTCCACATACACTCAGTCGGACGTCATAACAGCCTCCTAAGCTGAGACAACGGGAAAATGCCCGAGGGTGCTTACGCAAAAAAGGAGTCGCCCCCTCATTTTCCAGTCTTAATTCAAAGCGGATCTGGCAATTCTCAGGCGTAATAGGTGGTGGGAAAGGGTGGTTCGTTAGATGCAACCACAGTATACTCCTTTGTTTATGTTTATCCTCCACTGCTAGTCCCTGCAACTTCTGGCCAAAGGAACAAAACAAGCTTAGATTTTTAGTTTTGAATTTGAAGGGACATAGACGTTTTTAAACTTTGCCTCTGAAAAAGTGATCTTCCTGTTGAATATGCATGTTCTGTCTAGAGTTGTTTCCTATAACGGGGCCTATTACCATATTCTTGTCGTTTTATTCCTCAGATACGTAAACTGAAAGAACCGCATATACCAATAATCGTATTTTAATAGTCGTATCGTTTTAGCTTGGTATCCGCGGCAAGCAGCTTCCCAGATGTCTTAGTCGCGTCACATCTATTTCTCAAAACCTTTGTCTTTTATAAACAAGAGGATTTGATGTATTATGGATTGTATAAATGCTTCAAATCCCCTTTGAAAACATCTTCATTGTTTTGAAACTGACGTAGGCGTCCTCTAAACTTGGATGTTTTCCTCTGGTACATTCCACTTAAGCTTCTTCTTAAGTGCTTCTGTTCAGCGGCTCATCAGATCTAGTCGAAGGTCTACTTGGCCTCACTCGCATAGTTGCTAGTCCCCCCTGGCTGAATATCATATCTTGTGCATTAGGGTGTTCTTCCTCCGTGCAGACCGTGCACTTGTCTCCTTTGGCCTCAGAATGTGAACGCCGGTCCCAGAGCCCTCTAATTCCATTTGCCATTGAGTTATTGTCTGCGCGTCGTCGCACATCTGCCTCCCAAATGAGGAATTCCCGCCCTCCCTCTCGCTTTTTCACCAAAAGACCCCTGAAATTGGTCTAATTGGTGTCGTCCGCCCTCCTTTTTCCTTCCGAACTAAGTGCCATTTTGGAGGGATTAGGCGCCTAATCGATGGATAACACCCTCTTTTCGTGTTCTGTCGTGTTCACACAACCAATTGGGCTACCGTAACCCGTATCGATTGATGGCTGCGTGCCAAGCGGGAGACCTTCAATTTCAAAACCTGCAATCTGGCGTCGCCCCTGTCATTTCTAATTGTGGGTCATTTGTTCACCGGCGTCGAGACGACGCCTTCTGTTTGCCGCTTTCCCCGCATTGTTTCGGGCGGTGCTTTGACCCACATCAAGTAGGCGCATTAACAATAGAGCATGTTTGTTTTCCAATTCTATATGAATTTACGAGGCCTTGGAAATCATACATAAATCCTCATACTAAAAAGGCTCTTTTCCTATTGAGAAACCAAGCTATACAAGCATTTTTGACCTACTGAGAATGTCCTTGATCTACATCACCCTTCAGAATATAAAAAGGAAATGTACTTCAAAATAGGCGCACTTTGCATTTGCTATGCCGTTCTCAAGTCGGATACTCGAGCTTTCTGAAACAGTGGAAACTCTCACGGCAGACATTTCGCATTCGAAGTCCTTGAAAGTAGCGTTCAAAGTGTTTCAGCCACTTCTTAGGCATTGCAAACTCAAATACACTGTCTCAACAGTCAGGGTTCGATCATCATCCTAGTTTTCAAGTATAAGTGGTGGTTATACCTCTTTTGACCAAGATGGAAGAGAACATTTAGAACTCATTGAGCCTCTAGGCTATATTCGTGAGATCGAAGATCTGCTGAAGTGAAAGGGCCCACTTTTCAATAAGTGCTCTATAAATATCAAATTCACATGTCCTACTAGATGTGCACTTTATGTGTTAGCATAAACAGCCTTACAAAACATGTAAAACCTTACTTTCAAAATTAAAAGAGCGAAATTGAGTGCATAAGGTTTCAGTTCCTGTTAGAAGCCGCCTATTTTGAGCAGGTGGTAGTGAAAACAATTCCCGCCATTATAATATGCATATGTGACGCCAAACATCGCCTTCTTTTGTTCCCCAGCCACTGAAACCACGACTTCTTTCCAATTCCCCCTTTCGACCTTTAAATGACCGTTTTCACACACAACTTGGCATTTTGGGCGATGTTTGAGATTTAGAATTATCGAATTGGCTTCCTCTTTTCATTTTAGTCAAAAGAAACCATTCTCTAGCTAAAAATAGTGAAGCGGGGAAGTCTCCGTGCCGCATGATTAATTCATCCCTGCAGGCGAATGTCGTCCTGATCCCAGGAACATGGAAGGGTGGAAATGGAACATTCCCGTCGGAAAATGGCCAAGCATGCATGCCAGAATAAGCAGCCTCCCACGACATTGTCCGCCGAATGAGCTCTTAAAACACCAGAAACGACCGACAAATACTTTCCCAGAAAACCCCTCTTAGGCCTTAGATGCTCTTTTGCCTAGGAAAAACCATTCTACTTTAAGGTGTATTCAGTAGCATCGAACCTTTTCCCATTTGCTTTAAGGGAACTTCAAAATCCCGCGACATGAAAATCTGATGCGGCGCGGTCGCGTTGCGGTCGCTTAGGAATGACGCCTGCCATCGAAGCATCGATTACTCTTTGTCGCATTACCTCCAGACAAAATTTCAAAATTTCTCTTTTGCACAGTTATTTTTGCACGACTTTTCAGCTTAGTTGTACGTTTTTATGATTCACTTTTTATTTCAAAATGTCCACTTTCGGAAAATAAAATCCCACGGCTCAGCGCTTTCTGAGAAGCTGATTGATCATGTTTGCCACACTCTCTTGGCTTCTCTCCACATGTAAATAGAAAACAACTTTTGACCACCCACGTCATTTTCAGGTCAATCAACCTTAAGTTTCAAATTTAGCGGTGGTCCGAACAACTCGTTTCGCATTTGTATCGCATTGCGCCCTTCGAAACACCTTGTTTAATTCATGATTTACAACTAGGATAATTGACTTTCATAGTTTTCAGAATTCATGAAATGCGAGTATTCATACTTCTTGATTATTCCCTGGACTGCTGCCCTTTATTCTGGACAAAGTCCGCCCTTTCCTGGCCGGAGCGGCAGGAGCAGCGATCAGCTCATCCTCTCAGGCTTCCGTGTACCCGGCACGGCAAATAGCCCCAGATTTCATTAAAATCGCAATCAGTTCTTGGAAATCCAGAGTTGTTTATTTACTTTCGTGAGAGTTTCCAGAACATTCCACAGTCTTATGAACGTTTCTTCTCCCGAACCCTCGCTTCCTGATTTCCGATGCTCACGATTTGTTCCAGCAAACACCTTCGGTTTGAACTTTTGGAAATGCTCAGGCATTTTCAGTAAGAGATGTTTTCTTAGGAATCCCATTACATTTATCATGACCGTATTGGAGGTTCTATTTCTAGCTCATTTTCGAGCGAAAGCCTTCAGAGTCTGATAGGCTGTATTGGTTAAACAAACTATTTGAAAATGTAACCGTTTAAGGCTGACTGAAAATCAGTACCACCCTTACTTAAAATTGTGGATTCTTTAGTTTTCAACAATGCATTTTGCCGAAAAGAAGTACCCGTTTTGAACCACTCGATCTTTGTCGTAAAACTGAAAATTCCACCTGTTTTTTACCAGCTGCTACGAAGTTAAATTGTAACTTTCCCAGATGTTCAAACTATAATTAGGACGCCTTTTGACGTTGCTGACAGCTGGTAGAAACAAAACACGTGCTAAAGTGGAAGGTATTCCAAAAAAATCTCTTTTATTCATTTCCGCCCGAATGTCATCACACTCCTGATACTGAATTGTAACATAGATTTGCGTGAATTTTACCTATCTGAAAGATTTATAGTTATGTTAGTCCACTGGATGTACAGAAACTTAGAAACGTAGAAAAACAAAAAGAAATCTACTCCTGACCTGGAATGTGAATCGTAGCCAGTTTCTATTTCTGTCGCCTACATAATGCCGGAGTAGCTGGAATGAAGAAAAACCCCGCCTACGAGTACAATCGGTGGCTGCACAGACTCCTCCCCCGCAAGGAGAGAAAGCGTCAGCCGGCTGCCTACAAGACGTCAGCGCCGGTTTATGTGGCCATGGCGACCACCGTCTGAGACATGGACGCCGAATTTCGCCCGGCTGCTGATTCACCTCTGTGAATCCTTCCTGCCAGCCGGTTGGAGGCAGCCGACTGTCCTCACTTCCCGGTCTCCCGTGTCAAAGAGAGAGGCTTGTTTGTGCTTGTTTTGGGCCGATGAATACTGCCTAATGCGCTCACTTATTCACCAGGAAATCGCAGCGAAGCGTCACTGAAACCAGCCGGAAGATGGCGTTCTCGGCCGAGATAATCCCCGGGATTCTGAGTCGGATGGAACTATTTTCGTTTGAAGCCATTTGTTTCAATTGTCAGAGTGTGGTTTCAGTTCCATTTCAGTCTATTTTAAGACATGTGAAATCATAGAAAATGCTGTAATCCTCTCAATCAGTAGCTTCTTATGTATAGTCACTTCTTCACAACCTCGAGATCTCTCCATTTCTTTGAACTTTACATTTCTTTCTTTTGTCGTCCATTTTATCTGTGAAATATCATTTAACGTCGTCTTACCTCTGTTCTTTCACTGCCATTTTCATTCTTTCCCTCTCGTGCCTAGTCTCATTTGGAAACTCTATTTCTCTCACCCTCTTTCTTTTTATATACCTTCTTTTTCCTTTTTAGTAGGGTTACATATATAATGCATGTCTGTTTTAGTTTGCGCATTATTACGTTTTTGTTGAATTGTTGAATTTGCATAAATGAGTTTAAAAACCTAGTCTCATTTGGAAACTCGAAAGTTCTAAAGTTTATGAAGAGAAGTTCCAATAGTTCAGATCACAATTTTCTTTGCAGTGTGATTTGATTTACTTCAAAATATTTCGAAGATTAGACTATCTTACGTTCACAAAAACTGATTGGGAACATTCTAGATAGTTTTGCAGACAGAGCTTATGCGTGCATTTCTGAATGTCACAGCTTCATTTTGGAGCTCCTTGCACTTTCCGGCAGTTTAGATTACATAGGACAGCTTAGAGGGTGGAGAAGAATTGTTCGAGCTCTTTTGGTACTGTCATTTCTCCGTTTCCCTTCTTGCTCTCTCTCTCTCTTTTTCTCTCGCTTTCTCTTTCTCTCTCTGCCTCTTTCTTTCTCTCGCTTTCTTTTTTCTCTTTATCAAAACTCATAATTTAGACTCGTTCCAAACACGTTTCTCCTATCCTTTGCCACTCGAGTCCATCTAGTTCTCATTTACCGAAAGAGGAAGTTTCCTTATTTACAGTCTGTCGATTGTGGCCATAAATGACTCAGTCCTTGTTGTTATCAATTGGCCGTCTATGAGACACAGGCGGCTGGTTCCTAAAATTGTTTTCCCACTGAAAACTCTTTCAATTAGTGCATTATGCTCCAATGGCTATTTATCGGCCCTGGCTAGAAGAGTGCTTATTTTTCTTAATCTCAACCACATAATTTAGTTACATTGTAATTTATGGATTAGAAAACATGCCGTTGAACTAATACAATAGTTCTGTCAAAGGGGAGATAAATGCGGGGGTGGGGATTTTCGATTAGAAGCGAATCTATGAAGTTTAACATTTCATTCATGTAATCAAATGTTTTCAATTTCGTTTGACTGAAATGTCACTTTTTTGCACAAAAGGCAGCTGTCCTCGGCAACGTTCATTTTTCGCAGAAGCCAGTTCAGCTGATTCATGGCCCTTATTCACGGAATTGGTTCATTTTGTACTTTCATTAAGATTTCATTCTTAAATGCCTTCTCTGTTTCATCTATTGTGCTTCCCAGTGTGAATCCATTTCTTCCAACGATCGCCCCAAATGACACCCAGTTCCCTATATTTGTGGTCGTTGACCTACTAATCAGTTGTATTTCACCCCTGGAGTGACGTCAGGCATTCCGTCGTTTCCGCGAAAACTTTTCGCCTTTTTTGTTGATTCCTGCGGCCGTCACTCAAATGTCGCACGAAATGAGAGGGGACGCAGTCGATTACTTTTCTAATTCAGGCGAATTTTTCTCATTTTCGATGGAACGCAAAGTGTACTTTTAGGCGGGAAATAGAAGGTGGGAACGGTCGAAATTGAATTCTTTGATGCAAAACCCATTTTCACGACATCACAAACATTTAGTGCCAATTAGATCTATAGAAACGGTTGTACTCGGACATTTTTACGATTACCACCATTTCGCTACCCGGCTAAGCCATCAACCACAAAGAGACTCTGTCTGATTTTATTTCTCCTTGTATTCCCCTTATCCGCTTCCTTTGTAGAGTTTGCCCGAAATGCGCAATAGTAGTCACATATGTGTTACATATAGTCATTGCCAAAATGAAATCGGCGGGGAAATTTTTGCATATAAATTAGAATGTCTAAATCTCCTCATTCAACATTATCTCTCGCACTGCGTATCTCATTTCCGCTGCACTAAGGGTCATTTTGGCATGATTCCAGCTTGGCGAAAGCTATAGAACATGCAATATTCAATCGATAATCGATTGTTTTCAGTCCCTCCACGATGGACGCCTCGAGCGTCCCCTGGAACGTGTCTCTGCCTAACGGCAACGTCGCGGTCACAATGCAGGTCTGCGAAGAGATGCTCTCCGCCGCCGGCATTCCCCTGGTGCCTGCACCCAGTAAGTTTTTTTTCTTTTAAATTCAATTCATTCTGAATTCGATATTCCTTTATGCATATAATAACCCAAACCACCGCTTTTAGCCGTTTTTTAAATTGTTTTTTTTTCGCGTCATTTCTACCTGCACAAAATGCAACATTCCTGCGTTGTAGTATTCCTCATTCGCTTAAAAGGCAGTTTCTCAAAAGAAAAACTTGGCGTTCCGGAGATATTTAATCATTTCCGGGGGACATTCACGCAATGTTCGATCTTGGTCATTTCCCAGCGGACGCTGGATTCGGCCGAAAATAGCTCTGGCCCAATGAAGCACCTCAGAAACCGTCAACAGAGCAGTCCAGCAATCATATCACAACGGGGAATGTTGCAATTGAGACTAGGCTTAGACTACACTAGATCACATCATTTGAGTGAAATATAAAAGACACAAAACTAGGCCAAATTCCTGCGGTTTGCGCTACTTTCTACATTTCAAATCAGACAAGACGGAGTGTTTTATCTTGAGGTTGTTGTGATCTAATTCATAATGAAATTCAAATGTAATCTGCCTAATGACGACAATGTTCCGACCAAAACAAAGCAAAATTGGCATGAATTCGAGGGGGAAATTGTGCGAAAATGTAAATTTGATTCGTCAATGTCAAAGAACTGACTGCAGGCCCTTTCTCTATTGAGACGATGTACAAACGGACTAACACTTATATGGGGAAATGCTTAAAACTAATTTAGTTCAAAATGAATTGGTTGTAAAGGTTTCGTCAGTGACTTGTAATTCCTCCTTTCAGCGGACGGTTCGTTGTGGTGCAATGCGACCTACGACACGGTGTTATGTTGGCCGCCAACCCCAGCCAACACCTCCATCACCCTCCGCTGTCCTTCTCTCAAGGGCCTCGATCCCTCCAGTGAGTGTCCCGGGGTTTCTTCCCAAAAGAATCTCGAAAGAGCCTTCTTCTGCTTGTCGACGGAGAACAGTCGCAGTCTCCGCCGTGTCCGCTTTGCATGCCTTCTGCTCGTTTTGTTCATCTCTCCATTTTGGGATTTATGTTTCAATTAGGGCAAATGGGACTTTTAGAATGAATTTCCGCCATTGTTCAATGCTTTTACTAACCGTCGTGTGAATTTCTCAAAAGATCAATGTTGTAGTTGCTGTGAAAAACAAATTCTTTTGAAATGAGCTCGATTTTGAAGCATAAACGAGACTTAGACGATAAATTCATTACACGTATACAGTCATTGTCTAAAGGTAAAGCAAAAGTGTTTCCCATTGCCCTGCGAGTGTTATCTTTTGCCTATTCTTGAGTGCCTCCTAGCCACTCTGTCTTTGATCTTCCTCGCTTCCGTTCCTCTTTCCCGACCGGGTGTTTAGGATTTATTGAGAAGCGCTGCGATCCAACAGGCCGTTGGGCTGGAAAGGCACCTGGAGTCTACGAGAATCCCTGGGGATGGACGAACTTCACCGTCTGCTTCAAGATCGACTACGAGGACGTCAAAGTACGCGCAGTTTTAACAGGCCCCGCCCCCTCCCAACCGCACCGCAGCCGCCGCGCATGTGCATGGAATGACCACCGCATGGCTCATGGATGCCTGTGTCTGTCTGTGTGTCTTGTCCTGTTTGCTCTTCTTCTCTGACTCTCCCCTGTCTATCGCTGGGTTCAAAGAAATTTTGGTTTAAACACAGATCTGGACCTAAAACTGTCTAAATGTTAAAGTTTGTTAAATTTTCAATTAAACTATATAAAACTACCTTTTAAAACCATTTCTTGCGAATAAGTCCAGATCTGAAAAAATCAATTGTGAAGTTCAAAAACGCCGGGTTCTCGCAGAGAACATAACGAAGAAGTGCCACGCGAGCGGCTACTGGCTGGGTCGGCACGAGAACGACTACGGACCAGACCGCGGCTGGACGAACTACACGATGTGCTACACGGAGGAAGTGATCTACATCATGAACCAGCTGAACAACGTCTCCCTCGGGGTCCGTCTAGGGAATCCCCTTCCCTCACTAACCTTCATTTCCAAACGTTTCGTGTGAAAACTCGAAAAGACACCGATCACTCACATAACTCACTCACTCCCTCCTCCAATGCGCATGGTTTGGGCCTCGCGGCTTTCGCTCATGGTACATTTTCGTTTGCAACGATGCAGTTCGATCGCTTTGCGGGAAATGTGTGTTCTGCGGTTGTAGAAGAGAGAGAGAGAGAGAGAGAGAAGAGAGAGAGAGAGAGAGAGAGAGAGAAGAGAGAGAGAGAGAGAGAGAAGAGAGAGAGAGAGAGAGAGAGAGAGAGAAGGCACGAGAAGGATAGACAGAGACAGAAAGGGAGACAGTTATAGAGAGTAAGAAAGAGAGCCAGATACGGAGAGAGGAAGGGAAAGAGAGAAGTGTGTCCATTTGATCTAATCTTGAGTTTGAACTGTTCGAGTGATTGAGACTGCACGACCATGGAGGCGCAGCCGCGAGGAACGAACCGCTTGTGCTAACCTCCCACAATTCGAACTTCTTTGTTTATTTTTAATTCAGATTGCCCAGGAAGTGGCTAAGAACGCGAGAAAGTTAGAGTTCGTTGGCCTCGGCCTCTCCCTTGTCTGCCTTATCGTCTCCATTTTCATTTTTACTTACTTCAGGTATTCAACCTCTTAGTTAAACTTCTAAAATGGCTTTTCAGGCGGTTGCGAGTGTTCCGCAACATGTTGCACCTGCATCTGATGGTTGCCATCCTGATGGTGGTCATAATTCGACTTGTTCTCTACATTGATCTCATTTTTACTGGAAATTACGGTCCACATCAGAGTCCATCGGATGGAAAGACTATAAATACCATGGTAGTTATTGATTATAAGCCTAACATTGTGGTTTTTCAGCCATTTGTTTGTGAATTTATGTATTTTCTGTTGGAATACTTCAAAACAATGGCATTCATGTGGATGTTCCTTGAAGGTAGGTTTTAAGATTAGAAAAGAACGTGATCGCATTGCTGCATGACACCTGAAACCTTCCATATTTCTTATTTTGCACCGAATATTTTTAAACTTATAATTTCAGGTTTTGTGTTACACAACCAACTGGTATTAACAGTGTTCAAGTCCGATCCCAGTATAAAACCCTACATGCTCGCAGGATACGGTAACTCTGCCTGAATTCTACAGTAACCCTAAATCTCAGGAATCCCGTTGGTTCATACATTACTGTGGTTGGCAGTGGTGTTAATCAAAAAGGATTTCAAAGTGGAGCGTTGTCTAGGAAGCTACTATTTGGAGCCAGAATTCTGGATCCTCGACGGACCGAGGATGCTGGAACTTGTGGTTTGTCTTAAGTGATACCTTCAGAACCAGTCCATTCAGGTCAATTTCTTCTTCATTGTGAATGTGATACGAGTACTTTGGGTGAAAGTGCGGGAATCGCATAACACGGGCGAAATGGACAAAATGAAGTGGGTTCAATTTCAAAGGTCTTCAAATGAAATTTCTGTTAGGAAGAGTGTGAAAGCAGCGTTGATGTTGATACCCCTGCTGGGTATTCCCAACATTATGCAGACCATACCCTTTGCTCCCACGAGAGACAACATTATGATCTTTGCCATCTGGACCTACTGTGCTTCTTTCACGTACATGTACCAGGGGCTTATGATCACAATCATCTACTGCTTCACCAATAAAGAGGTTGGTTTAACAGGACTGGAATTCAGTTAAGGCATGTTTAGGTGATATCAGTGGTGAAGATGGTATGGCAGCGGTATCGTCTGAAACACACAAGTCAGAACGAGCTGCGCCGTGGCTCCCGCAGCATCGCCAGCCACTACCAGGCCCGCAACGGAGTGGTGAGTTGTTCGTTCCGTCGCGTGATAGTCGTTCGTGTGTGCGTGTGTACGTGTGTGATCCGCTAGCACGTGTCCGTGTCAGGTTACCACGACGCTCGACAACAACAACGGAAGCACCCTGTCTCCGTTCATGACGCGGGCCAAGAAGGGAAGCAACGACTCCACCACCAAGCTCATGCTCACACTGCCGGTCCGTTTCTCCTTAAAACCGATGTTGTCGGTAGATTCTGCAAGATTAGGCAGCAACAGAGACCCCGCTTTGGCTGATATTGCTTGGCTGTTTCAGAACGATGAGGTCGTCAACAACAATTCGCCGAGTGAGCTGACGCCTCTGAAAACGCCTTGTGAGTGCATCGACGAGACGAGGTAGGTGCTTTGGCTGGGAGGATTTGGTTCTTGAAAATGCACTCTGCACGGTTTTTAACGATTGCACGGCGTTTAACGGTATGCGTGCCCGCACGGTTGTGATCCCACTTTGACAGTTACTGTTTGAATTTAGCATCGCCATTTGTAGATCACATAAAAGTGGAAAAAAACATAGTTGTT
This sequence comes from Oscheius sp. G VE-2021, assembly GCA_022343465.1. Taxonomy (NCBI): domain Eukaryota; kingdom Metazoa; phylum Nematoda; class Chromadorea; order Rhabditida; family Rhabditidae; genus Oscheius; species Oscheius sp. G VE-2021. Next base: position 483,973 of record JAJQXH010000006.1, on the reverse strand, counting down.
TGTTGACTTAGGTTGACCTCACCAATGGCGTTGTCATCACCCCATTTAGTTCAGCTTTTAGCGCCTTGCTGAATAGCAATTCTCAGAAACATTGATATGGTGTGGCAAAAACTACAGTGTCACTCAAATAAGCCTTAACTATTTTCCACAGTGTTCAATCATGTTGCCTTGTTAGACAAATAAAACATGAATACAAATGTGAAAACTTCATTTTCAGGCCGCACGGTAAGCAGAACGGTGTAAACTTCCAGTGAGTGCCAGAAGAGGCCTTCAGTCTTCCTTCGTTCATTCTTTGTCTTTTCATCCGCAGCGACCCAGACTGTTCGCTGTCCCACGGGTACCCCAGCTTTATCACCCATTCTATTTCAACGTTTATTCCTTTATTGTTTCTCTTCTCCGCAGCACAATGAATGCATACGGGTCCCCTTCTAACCTGGCTTTATCCATCCATTTGCATTGTGCACCGTATGCATTCGGCCGCCACAATCTCAAACCTACGGTGTAGTGGCCGTCGCCCATTTGTTGTGTTTCTTGCCCCAACGCCCAGAATGTGATAATTGATCAAATCGCGGCCCAGATGTCTCAAAGTTTTATTATTGTCAACGATATACAATTATAAATGGAAAGGATACCTCGTTAGACAGAAAGAAGAGAAAAGATCAGAGAGCGGCACGCACTTTGCGTTTCTTGTCTTTCGAGAGACAAGGGGACATTTCTTGGGAGTGGAAGGTGAATCCGGTGGAGGATTGGTCGGCGGTGCGTTTTCCCATCTGAAGGCAGATGGCCATGGTTCGCAGCTTCTCCGGGAAGAGCTGGGAGTACTCGTAGTCTTCCTTCCGGCATTCCACGCAAGGCAACCAGCGGAAGGCGAAGCGGAATCCAATTCGGAACCTCAAATACACAACATAGTGCGAAAGTTCACTGATGTCATTTTTTCTAGTATAGTCTTCCAGTTGGCTGGCATTTTATGATCAGGGCACTTTCTAGCACAGTTCTAACTGCTGCAAGCGGACTATTATAGCCTAGTGAAGAAAATTTATCGGTTCTCAAAAATGATTCAATTTAATGAGCGGAAATGTTAATTTAGCAACTACTACTGAATTCTCTGGCAAATTACACTGGTGCCACCCCTACCCTCAAGAGTTTGTCGGAGCATTCCCAAGTATGTAATTCGTAAGTCAAGTCAAAACAACCCATTTTATGTGTAGTTCTAATGACACGAAAATAGCTTTTTCGAATTGAGACTCCGACAAACGGCGTCCAACCGAAAATGTCCTTTGCCAATTTGTTGTGAACGTAATTGACGTAATTTTTCAACCGACTGATGTGTGACTTAACAACGCCAATAATACAACTTTTTAGCATTTAACGTCAAAATGTGAACAAGAAAGTAAGCAATATTGCATTAGCCAACGCCTTTTGAGAGAAATGTGGTTGTGTACCTACCGTTCATTAGCCATGCAGTAGATGATTGGGTTGTAGGCAGTGCTGCTCATGGCTACCCAGTAGATGACCAGGTAAAGGTACTTGGATGTTTGTTGATTCTGCGGAGGAAAGTATTGCTAAAACCTACTTTATAGAGAACACATAGGAGGCCTTACGGAAAGCTCAAAAGTGTGATAGAGGTGATACGGCAGCCAGCAGAACATGAAAGCGAAGACCATGAGAGCCAGCATTTTCACAGCCTATGCATTCCCTGTGTTGTTTGCGTCGGAGTGCCTTACTTTGCTCTTGGCCTTGGTGTGGTTGGTTCCCTTCGAGTTGTTGTCCGTGGCCTCGTCGGTCGAGCGGAACGCCAAAGCGATGCGGGCAAAAGTGAACGACAGCACGAAGAGCGGAAGGGCGTACTGGATCACGAAGAGAGAGTGGTTCGCCCTGAACCCGGGGTAAACATTGACACGAGGAAGTGCCTACAGAGAGATTGGCACATGGGTGTTCTCCTCCTGGGTACACAGACGACGGGCGAACGGACGGTCCCATTTGATGTTGTAGAACCACACTTCGTCCACCTGCAAATAATTGTACTTTCTACAAGAACAAACAAATCTCTTACTAATGAAATTTGTGAATTCTTTCACACGTTTTAACAAATTTGGTATTCCTCTTTAAACCTTCGAATTATGGAATTTTTCTCTTGCTTCTAATATTTCTGCCCTACAAACAGAAATTCTCTTAATTTAAACGTCCGAACATGACAAATCTGCTGGATGCGTTAAAGTGCATAAAGCTTTTACAACTAAAGAACTTCTGAAAACATTGTCAAACAGAAGACCACTGATCGTATTCCGTCTGCATACCTTGGCCACCAGAGTAAGCGGCAGGGCCGTGAGGGCAGAGAAGACCCAGATGATGGAAATGACATGCAGAGACCTCTTCCTGGACAAGGGCCTCTTCTTCAGAGGATTCACCACTGCTTGGCATCTGAAAGTACAAATTGCTGGGAATTCTTTGATGGTGCGAACTCTGCAATTATTTCCTCAATTCTCAATCCTAAATCTCTTCTCCGAATGCTCTTAACACTAATTGAGCGAATGAAAACTGACCTATCCCAGCTGAGTGACATCATGGAGAATACGGAGACGGTGGTTGGTGCGATGCCAAAGAAGGTGGTCGGAGTGCAGAGGGAGCCATACCACCAGTCGTAGTAGAAATTGAAGGTCCATGTGGTTCCCACATTGCACAGGGCGATCATCAGATCAGCCAACGCCATGTTGAACAGGAAATAATTGAACCCGTGGTGCATCACCTGAAAACAACCGAATGGGCAAAAGAGATGAATTCGCACCTTGTGACGGTAGATAATCCACATAACTACTGCGTTGCCAACAATGGCAAAGCCCATGAGGAAAAAGAAGGCCAGGGCAAAGAAAATTTGTGATAACCTAGAAAATGTCATTGATGAAAGATACTCGTCTCTAAGCAGAAAACTGTCATCCAAAGAAGCAAACTGACATGGAGTCCTCATATTCCGTGTAATCACAGTACAATGCCTGGCTGAGCTGAGGAAGAGGCTCTGACCAATTGAGTTGTTGTCTGGAGCTGTCGCAGAGGGAGCGGCCAACTTTCTGGGTCAACTCGTAGTCCATCTTCTGAAATGCAACCGTCACCAACTTGAAAGATCAAAAAATGAAAGTTTAGTGGAACGGTATTGACTGAAAAGGCTCCCTAAACAAAGAAGAGAAGAAACGAAAGAGAAGGCTGGAAAAAGAAATCAAATCGTAAGTTGTCACTGACTAATTTCGGTATAGAGCGAGGGAATGGAAAGGGCAAAAGGACTAAAGAAAAACACAAAGGGTGAATTACCTCGAAACTTTCCCTCCAATGAACTGTGCAAAGGAAATACGTCAGAAAAATGTATTCCATGCCACCTGACTCGAAGGGGAGACGTAGTCACTGGGCAGTGAACAAACCACCAAATGTTTAATTAACATTATAAATACAGAGTATTTTATAATATGGTTAATCAATGTATGTATCGAAATTGTAGCGTGTACATCAAGTCAGACGTGAAAAGGAAGAGTAAGGATAACTTGTGGGAAACTTAAATACCTTTAGGTTAAGTACACGTAATGGCTGTTCATTCACGAAATAAAAGAAATTAATGTTTATTAAATTTAATTTCGAAAAAAAATGTCATTTGTAAGCTGTAGCCAATTTGTAAAAGTAGTCCTCAAATCGGAATTCAACAAATCTCGAAAAGGAAGTCTAGCAATTACAATGAAACTAATTGTTTTCTAAATAAGATGCAAAAGTATAATAAATGGATCAAAATATGTACTGATTTAAAAGAATTGGAATATTCTCCTCCTGCTGGAAATAATTCACTTCTGGCTGTCGATGGAGAATAGAAACTTATGAATGCGGCCAAAAGCTAAGCACCCAAATGCACCCTTTTGTGTGTTTAAAGATCCAATTGGAACTTTTATATCAAAAGTCAGTGAAAACAGTGCAGTAGACAAAAACAAGCAGGGACCTTGGCCGTAGGCAGAGTGGACCGCCGCGGGCTCTTGGATTTCACGAGTTGATGGAGGATTTTCCGCGCGAACTGCGGTCGCCCGGATGTGACTGCCAGTCTTCGAGACGACCTTTCCAGGAAGGAACCCGGCCAACGAGATTAAACTTCCCCATCGGAATCAGAGGAGGAAGACAGGACAATGCAGGATCTCAATTTGATTATCAATCACAAACTGTTGAAAATCGCGAACTTGGGTAGCCAGTATTCAAATGAGGCTTCAGATCACGTGTTATTACAATGCCTAGCCGTAAACTTTCTACAAACTAAATTGCCTGAATTCAAAAATTTGTTCACTTTGAACACAAACGAAACCAAATGAGCCCTATTGATTCAAAAATAACAATTTATGGGTTATAAATCTCAGCCAATAATTCTTTATTGTCGGGAACAAGGCTACTAAATAGGAGAACAGAAGCCGTCGTAAATGACTCGTTATCGCGAGTCTCAAAAGTTTATGGTCTTTTTTAGAATAAAAGCGCCCGCCGTGTGACCGAAAGTTTAATAAAAACCGTTCGTTCAATGGAAGAAAGCAATTCCAGCCCTTTGAACCTAAGCAATAAGTACCAAATGATCATCTAAAGATACTTTTAAGCGCAGATTAAGATACATGTATTCTATGAACTTTAGACAACATGGTCTTTCTTGACGAGGGTAGAATGAGGATAAATTTAAACCTCAGTCGAATATTCCACTGCATCTTTCGAGAAGTGAAAAATACTAAGCGATGAGGAAACCGCCGGAAACAGGAAGTGCCTCCCACCTGTGTTTAGATTATTATGCTTACGTGGTTGGCAGTCATCACGCTGTTGTGGAGAATTGCAATTAGTTACCACGTCTGACTAGCGAATATCTTTTGTACTCAATTTTTTTTCGAAGTGTTGCAGATTCTTAAAATGTCTACAAAACTAGCTTCGAAATCCAACAAGAACCCACAATGTTAACCGACGCCATGACACTAAAAGATCGAAAAATTTGAATGACTCGGCACGTGGGAACTACGAATCAAAGACCAGTGGGAAATACTCTCTGGCCAAGGAATTCCTGAGTTCTGTCTTTCAGGAGACCCGAGTTCTCAGGAAATCGCGTTTGAAGCGTGTCGTCCGTCAAAGACCACGGAATATGGGATTTCGACGGAGATCGGAATTTCGTTAAGGTTCTTTGGAGGCTAAGAAGGGCCAAAAGACAACAATTCGTCTCGAGAGATATGGACAACACTCGAGGAAACAATCACAAAAGGAGGAGACGATGGGAGAGTGGTGTTTTGTGATGGATTAGGCTAACCTTGATTAATGAGACATACATCAAGGGAGGACAAATAGTTATCAAGTGATATGTCTAGGTCAGCGTGCAATTCTATTTATTTTTAGGAGTTTAGCAGAGACAGAAAGATACAAAAAGTTAGAGAGAGAGAGAGAGAGAGAGAGAGATGAGAGTATTTTAGTTGGCCGTGGGTTTCAGAAGGCGATAGCAGATCATAAAAAGGGCACACGAGATATTCCAACTTGTGCGTAGGTTGGGGCAGATTACATGGGAATCTATAAAAGAATACAAAAATCAATGATTTCACGCGCTCAGTAGTGAGAATACTGAACGTGTGGAAGTGTGTATGTGTTTACAAGACTCCGACATATTCGCAAGTCTCCTCACGGCTTGCTTCGAGAGAGTAAACAGAAAAACAGGCAGTGTGTTTACGCGTGAAAGTCTGAATAGGTAGATTAATTGCGATGCTTCGGAGACGCCTTTGATCAGAAACGGAGTGACGCCGAATACGAAGCCAGACTGAATATTCATGTGCGTGTCCACTGCTGTTTTTCGCCCGAAACACACAAATCAGCTTTTAGCGCCTTTTTTACGGAGCACATGAGTCCGGATACTTTTTTGTTCAAGGCGTCGTGAGTGCCGTAATTGTTGTTGTTTAACAATAGGGCTTCGGAAATACCAGCCTTGTTTTCTTCAAGACAACAGCTGTTAGAAGAGTGGCGGGAGAGGTGAGAATCCCAGCCGTTATGGGGTGGCTCTCACGTTTTGTCTGACAGACCGAATGTCATTCCAGTGCAGATCACGAAGTGCTCAAAATAAGTGTCGCCTAATCCTTTCCTTTTGAAGTCTACTGTGCTAAAACCAGGGCGTCTAAACCCTTTCTCACGCATATTGTTGACCAAAAAGGGTGTGGATTAGGCTTAGCGTCGGCTGGACTTTCGTGTTGTGGCCCACCCGCGTCGTCCGAAAGTCGCCGTCGGGTGGCCGCCTCGCCTGAATTGCTCTGAATACGAGTGCGTCAGAGAGTGTACGAGTGGAAAAAGGGCGACGATCGCTCCACGTGGAGACAGCCTGCGGCGGTAATGTCGTTAGTTTTGTGGGGTGGCGACGGGATGTGGTCGATGTTCAATAACCACCGACTGAACTACGGGTGGGAGTCAAGTTTCGGTTAAAACGGGTCAGCTTTAACAATTCCCCTTTGGTCGTCAGAGGTCCACGCGGGCCATCTTGGGGTAATTAAGCCTACAAATTTTGATTTCAATAGCTGAACACACGGCGATTGCCTGAGTGTATGTTTAAGAAAAAAATAGAGAGAGAGAGAGAGAGAGAGGAAGAGGGAGGGGGAGAAGGCCGAACTGAGGATGCAGTGGGTGTACCCAACTGTCCGATCACCAACCATCAAATGACGCAGTAATAATTAAAATGAAGAAAATTGCATTCTTCCGGAAGTCAGAGGAATATGACAATTTTTAATTGGAGTGAGCTTTTAAAAGGGCAAAGGCGAGTGTTCGGAAAACAGTGTTCTTCGAAGATCGCAAAAAGTAACATAATTAGTTCACTGAAATAATTGCTTTCTTTTGCAGTTCTATGGTTTGGACTTGGGAATTTGTATCCAGCTGGGACAAAAAGATTTATTTATAGTTTTGAATGTACGCCGTTCAATTGGTCCAGCCAATTCTAAAAGTAGCAGCTATAAATTTGCATTTCCGGCCCACTTTTCTCATAATGACGGGTCAGTCTGGGTGGGCCACTTGAATTGGAGGTAAAGCAAAGGTGAACCGACCGCCTGGAATGCAACAGGGACTTTGAGTTTTGATACTTTCGATATTTATAATAAAGAAGGTAAGAGAGAAAATAAACGGGGAAGGAGGAAGTTTCACGAAGAAACATGAACAAGAAAACTTAAGAGTTCGAGAACCAAAGAAATAATAAACTAGAAGGTCGAAAGTGTTTGTTTTTCCTCAGTGACTAGTTTGCTTTTAAATGGAACGAATGCTCTCCTTTGTCTCCTGATGACGCCTGGCTTCATCTGTGGTCAATGAAGTCTCCGTAAAAGTGGGAAATCCCAATTCCACTGTCTCTCTCACAGAAGCCAAGTGCAAGTACTTGTCACGCTAAGCAGTTCTCTGAAGGGGAAGTCTGAATTGACCGAGATCCAAGGCGCAAATTCCACCATCGGAAATAAAAGCGTATAATTTTTTACTAGGGATTCAAAGAACCAATTCGCTTCTAAGATCCGTCAAAACAATATTTTTAAAATTAAGCCCACGATATAATTGTTGTACGTAATTTGTTTTACCTCCAACCGCACATCGAGAACGAAACGCAGATAAAGATGATATTGTTCTAACTAAACATTGGGCCAGACAAACTAACAATGACAAATTGAGAGATATAGAGAGAGAGAGGGGAGAGAGAGAGAGAGAGAGAGGGAGAGAGAGAGAGAGAGAGAGAGAGAGAGAGAGAGGGAGAGAGAGAGGGAGAGAGAGAGAGAGAGAGAGAGAGAGAGAGAGAGAGAGGGAAGAGAGAGGGGGGAAGAGAGAGAAGACCAATTGGCCGTCCTTAGAATGGATTATATGTTGTGTTGTGGCAGACACTGCGTCATGTCTTAGAAGCATTCACTGCGTCTAAAAATAAGTCTGACAAGGTAATTAATTTAGAGAAAAACTGAAATGTTCGATCACCAAACACAGGGCGCTCTAAAAAAACTGAGCCTTCAGATAGTTTCAATCGATAAAAGCCTATGTTTGTGATTTTAGCATTCACGAAACAAAGTCCATAAAATGGACATTCCAAGAGGGAAAATTCGAATAAAATTTCCTTTGTTCCGTAGTCGATAGTCCTCCATCTTGGCTAAAAGGAGGTTGGTTGTTTTGGCGGAAGAAGCCGTGGAAGACAAAGGAAGAGGACAGTTCCTAGATGAAGTTGCACCCGCAGGTTGGCAAACAAGGCATATCGGATAGGGAAATAAGAGAAATATATCTGCGACATTCAAAGCAAGTCGAAGCTGTTAAAAGTGGAAATCGATATCTACAGTGTCTGAGAAGGGGCCCATCTGGTCTCTGCCGATGTCTGATCATAATTCCTCGTAGAGAAAGCGCCCATAATTCGTAAGGCAAATGAGTAAACACTCCGAAAATCGCCGTCTCTTCAAAGGAAACGAGCGAAATGAGGCATGTACCTCCGGAAACATGCGCCTAAGGGCACCGGTCGAACGCCTGCCTCGTCGAAATCAGGAATTCAGGTGGAGGCACTTATTTGAGGAGGAAAACTCTGAAATAACAGAAATTAGACGCCAAACACGAAGGAACACTTGCACTTTTGTTGGAAAGCTCTCTGGATGCGCCTGATCGAGGGGAAACATTTTGTTAAAAGGGAACGGAACAACATGAATCAGGGGACTCCAACAAAGGGGTCTCCCGCGGCCTTCTCTCTCTTGACTTCTTTCGTTCTGTTGTTTTTTATTCTTACCTTTCTTGCATCTGCTTCTTCTTCTTCAAGAACACGTGGGTGTGAGAGCGACTAGAGACCGCGAAGACTTTCAGTAAATAAGTAATGGAGAGGGACAATTAGGAGAGCGCAATTTGAATAGTGTCGAAGATGAGATGCCAGATTCAGAGAAAAGACATTTTCCAGGAATTCTTCGTTTTTTGGCATTGAGTCTAATGTGTTCTTCTTTTTTATTCGAGGACAATAATATTTTCGAATTTATTACTAATTAACGTAAATCTATAGGGAACATTGAGCCAAACATCAATGAATGTGAATAAGTTCTAATAAGGGTGTACTTTTCTGGTCTTCAAATGTTCGAAACTTCAAAGGAAGACTGAATTAGACTTTGCTTGTTGCCAAAACACGTGGTCTCATTAGTATAATATGCGCTTAAAAGACAACGTAAGGACAGACTGTAGTAAACAAAGCCTGAACTGAGAAGAAAGAGACAGAACTTCGCAGGGAATGTAGCAGAGGCAACAAGACAAGATATGTAATTGTACACCCACTTAAGGGACGGACGAAACGCGCATGGACATCAGTCCACTCTTTTTAGACAGAATCCATCGGAAGTGAAAATGTAATTTCGCTCTGATTACACACTTGAGGTTTCATGTTAAACGTATCTAACGAGTGGCGTGATGAAATGCTTTTCCAAAAATGACCAAAAAGTGACATGATCTTAGTTTTCAGCCAAAGTTGGTTTTCATCGGATAATTCAGCTTTTTGTTATAGGACGGTTTTGAATCATCTGGTCCCACAGCGGTGTGGGAATCTAAATTGAAGAACGGAACTCCAATGCTACAGTAAGAGCTCATCCTCAGAGATAAGGGATGGATGGAGGATAACAATAAGCTTGTCGTCATCTCGCGAAATCTCTCTGAAGAACATAAGAAGTCGACTTTCCCACTCCCGCGCCCATAACTATTTACAACCGAAGCAAAGAACTTCGCTCCGAAGCCTAAATTTGATCTGTTGGCTAAATTAGAAACAGAAATAGAAGGAGATCAGTTAGAAGGTTGGAAAAAACAAGTTAAATAACAAGACATCAGACGTTGTTAGTCTCCTTGCAACAAGTAATTGGCTCAATCGACAAAACAGAGAGGGGCTCTGATGGCAGAAGCATGTGATTCTAATTGGTCTTTGTCAGTCGATGAAAGAGCTAAACTTCAGTTCCAAATGGAAGGTAAGAGATGTACACAAGTGAAAGATGTCAGTGAGTGTTTGGCCTTCCCGTGTTCTGACGCAAGTCAACAAGTAAGACGGTAGGCGTTCGTGATTCTAGTAAACCGAGGCGGAGAAAAGATTACCCGACGGCAATTACAGGCAATCGGGGCTCTGCTTCCCGCACATTATTCAACAGTGGACTCGAGCAGCGCTCCTGCTCACGGGCGAGGCGAGGACAGCAAAAAGAGCGCACACGAGATCTTTGATTGTGTGTGTGTGTGTGTGTGTGTGTGTGTGTGTGTATGTGTGTATGTGTGTAGGTGGGTGCGTTTGTCCTCGTCTACTCACCTGTGTAGTCTTTGAGTACAATGGTCGAATTTGCAGTGGCTATGAAACCGTTGTTTTCTTCTGAAGATAAAGTAGTTGAACCGTAAAAGTGTAGTCGTGTACCGGAAAACGTTTACCCCAGAGGTGGAAAACAGGGTGGCGCACGCAGACCACCCGTGATACAATTTGTCCGGGCGGTGGGTCCCGAATGGAAGACGCGCTTTGTTCGCGCGGCCGTCGCAGTCTAACACGATTTGGTTATGAAGCCGATGCGAAATGAAAAACAATTATGGACAGGACAAGTGGCCGTCCGAAGGGAGCCCTGGCATGTTTTCCGGAAGTTGGTAATTAGAGGACACAGAACATCGAATTTACAAAGTGTATTCCTCTTCAAAACGGTTACGAAAAAATCAACCAACATCATTTCGAAAGTAAGAAACTGTTTTCTGGTGTCTTTCTGTCACAAGATTATTATGTAAGTTGCTTCCGTGTGACTTGTGGTTTGTTTGTCGGTGTATTTCATAATTGTAGCCAGAAGGCCTCAAAATCACAGTAATTCAAAGACGTGCATTGGTAGGTGGGAAACAGTACTCGAAATCAGCTCAAAGGTATGCTTGTGTGGTAGTGTATGTGTCCTTCTGTTTACACGCGTGTAAATGAGCAAGTGAGACAGTGAGATCGTGTGCGTCTGGTCTAAATCCGGTCTTTGTTGCCCAAGGGCTTCATGTGCCGCTTGTGTCATTCACAATCACATAACTCAATTAGCCGTCTCTTTCACCAATTAGCTTGTTTTCCAGACCCTCGAATACAGAAAACAGAGACAAATTGCCTAAAAGCCCTTGGAGGAATATTGAATGGAAGACGGCCCTGGGCCTTCTTGGGTGTGAAGTCATGCTTCGGTTGAAGTGGAACGGAACCTCGTTATGCCCTTGAGACCAACTCGATTTAGGCCTTTTTCCTGTCTTTCCTTCCATGAAAACTTGGAAATAGAAGCCACAACATAATGAAAACACGTTGGAAATGGAAAGTCATTTGCAGGTTTCCAACCAAAACAAGGGGAAACGGAATGACGACAGAATTAGGAATCGGTTGGTTAACTCGCCTCGACATAGGCGTCTAACCTGCCCTGCGTTTACGCAAACTGATTCTTTATTCGTGGTTCATCGCGTAGTGGTCAATGTCTGAAGAATGGCATTCGGTCTTTTGAAACCGCTCCTTTGGTGGGAGGATTTAGATATGAGCGAACCACACAGACGAAGCCTCCCAAAACTGCCTTCGCTGAATATTATGTCTGTTGACTACTCCAGTGTGTACTTGGATGTTTATATTGGTGGAATAGATAGTTTAGGATATTGCCTTAGATGAGAAGAGTGTGTTAGAAAAATATTACCAAGTATAAACCAGAAGACAATTTTGCGGGCCAATTCCACCCACCAGGAAGTGGGATATCGAACCTACTGTACCTAAAAGGAACGACATCGTTATGCATTGTTGCCTTGAAAATAGCTGCAGGTGACACAATAGAAAGTGGCTGTATGGCGCTGACACCGACGACTGCACGCAAACAACAGCAGAAGGGAGGGGGAAGGGGTTGGCAAGGGTGAGAGAGGTTCAAATAAAACAGAATGTTCTAACAACGTTTCAAAAACAAACTGCTTTTTAACCTATTGTAAAAATCCATCTGCTCGAGCGCATATAGGAGATCTCGACATGGTTTTGTGTCATAGGTCTTGTGCGCCATGAATTTCTCCATTTTTCCCTTGCAAGTAAGTTCCTTAAGTGTTTTCCACTTAGCACTTTTCTTCGTTGCTTTCTCCCACGAGTGGGAGCTTATCCTACCATTTGTTTTTGCTAAAGTCGGGTGTCCTTCTGTTTTCAAAGAACACTTCAAAGGAACCAGGTTCTATTGTCAGCCGTTGTTTGCACCTCTATTCCCTTTGAAAAAAGGATCAGAAGCCTAAAACATTTTGGTAAAAGAACTTTTAAAACAACGACTAGATATTCCATTGGGCTGAGAAAATGAGAAATCCAAAGTGGGAGGACCAGGAACCTCGCGACGACGAATGGGGCGTTTTCATAATTGATGAATGAGGGTGTTAATTTTTCACAAACAGGGACACAAGGGAACACAGACCTGCAGAAACAGGCGGTTGCAAAACTAAACGAAAAAGGAGAGAATTTGATTTCAGGCTAAGGTAGAAGAGGAAGGGGTTTTGTGTGTGTGTGTGTGTGTGTGTGTGTGTGTGTGTGTGTGTGTGTGTGTGTGTGTGTGTGTGTACATAGTAGTAATAGTAGTAGTAGTAGTATTAGGTTGGCCAGTGGAAGCGGCTTAGTCACCTCTTAAACGCAGACTCTCGTGGAATCTCTGATTAGCCCCGTCATACCTGAATACTAAAACTAATATTCAGAGTTAAATTACAAATTATAGCTTCAATACGACTTGAAAGAAGAGTTAGAACTTGATCAAGGCTTCGATTTTGGAAGGAAACAAATACAACAATATGGGTTTTTCCACCATTTCCTCTCAATCTATGTGACGCCCTTTCCTGTTTCTGTTTCTGTTTAACGCCCTTTCCTATTAAAACTAAATTCTATTTTCGGCCAAACGGCCGATAATTTGATCAATTAGGCATAATTCGTCGATGCACTTACTAGCCAATGATCAACAAATGTTCTTTGGGATAAGGCGTTAAAAATAAAATTAGCCTTTTTTAGGAAACAGAATCATTTTAACGGAAAAACAACTGAAGTGTGTTTTTAGAGAAAGTTTAAAGTTGAAGGGTATTGGATTCGGCGTGTGACGTTCCCTCGTCAATTAGTGATGATAGCTCATCTGGAATGGAGTACGCAGGAGAGTTGAACGGCCACTGAAACTGAGGGGGTGAATGGAGAGTGATGGATGGAAGCTGGCCAACTACTATTTTTATAGCAGAGAGCAAGGTCCTCTGAAAAAGATGCTACCGGGGTTTTAAACCGTATTGTGCAAAATCCTTAACATTTTCTGTCAATTTGAACGCTCAGTCCTGTACTGAAATTCAACTGGAACTTGCAGCATGCAGTTTTGGACAAAAGAGGGAGGATAGATCGACTAACTGGTTGATCAAAGCAACTGGGATTATACTCTTCACCAGTTTTCTTAAATAACAGGCGGGTCCTGAGAAAACTTTTTAAGCCCCATCAGTCCCGTGGTTTGTAATTTATGAGACCGATTTTGGTGGATGGGGAAACGGCCCGGCCCGTGAGAACCCTGCTCCTCATCAAACCTACAGTACATGGAAAAGAGGCGTGGCGTATTTTTCTTTATTCTGATGTGGGGTTGGGTGATTTGAATAACAAGATTAAACAGATTGTACTCCTTCCCAATTATCCATGATGTAGACTGGGCGGTGAGTATAATGAAGTCAAAGAAGTGCGGGTTGATCTACTATTCCAGTGGTTTAATGGACTTCTAAGAAAAGAAAAGGAGTTACATGAATGACAAAGAGAAGACGGAATGGCCTCGTATTTTCAAAGCTACCGTACTCCTTGCAAAAGGACGAGTAAGCTCCTTCTAGGACTACGATCATTCTCTGCACCCATCGCGTGTTTCTCTAAAATCTGCTGAAAGTTTGACCAAATATTGGAGAAAAACACGGAAATTGGAATGCAGACGTGATTCCTGAGAAGACTTGGCATAAGCACTAGAAACGGAAGTGCCTGAGTTTATTGCTTACGTCCTGGGATTTACTCGTCAGCCACAACAACACGGCCGTTTCTCACAACAATTAATTGGAAGAAAACCGAAAAAAGACGTTTAATGGCTATTTCTCGAAGCGGGGTTATTTACTCCTCCGGATGCTACAGAGCAATATGGGGGCTGCAGCCTCGAGTTTTATTAGTGGAGCAGTCAGTCCCTCTTGCGTAACACGTTCAGAAGGTTCATATGGAACACGTCGCTGTCGTAGGGGGAACGGAAGGAGTCGTCCCAGGGGATGGAGGAGTAGTAGGACTCGGCTGAAGCATTCGCAATTAGGGAAACACTCCAAACAGAGGAAGTTCAAATTCAAAGGTGTATATTAATTACAGGTGATTGGAGCACCCTAAGAGTTTGTTAGTCAAACCCAATGCCGGGTTCCCCGCGACTATCCCTAACTTAATAATTATTTTGTAAAGTCTTCTGAGATAGTCCTTTGTTTTTACTCCTTTTGTCAAAAATCTGCCGCGCGTTAAATAACCTTATGCCTTTTACGGATTATTGGGAAAGGTCACTTTAAAATCCGAATTTGGTCAACTTACCAAGTTCAGGGTCGTGATTCCTCGCCAAAAAGCGATGTGACAAATCTGAGACAATACTGGCTGCCTAAAAATCATTCAGATTAGTTAACCCAATGACCAAACTGACCAAAACACATGAAAGTGCGAGGAGTGTGAGGAACTGAAGAAGACCAATCATTTTCTGCAAAGTTTCACTTGGATAGGAAAATAGAGTGTGTTTTTAATCAGTGGATGCTCTTTAGATTGTATCAATTGAATCATGGACAGGTATTCCGTGTAATAGAAATGTACTCATAAAGGGAAAAAATATAGTTTTAAAATGTTGCAAAATCAGGATCACTTTCAAGTAACGGAATAGTCACTGTTCCTATGAGGAAAGACATCATTTGATGAAAATACGCATCATCACTCGAAAGTAAAGCTGGATTTGGCCTTCTTAAAGGAGTGACCTTGTCTGCTGATCTGCTTTCTCAAGCAGGACGGACAGACATCGCTTCGATGATTGAATCGTTAGAACAAACGGGAAGGGTTGCTGACTAGTCGCCATCTAAATGGTGTTGTTCGCCACTTAGCTTAATCTTGTGCGACTTTTCTATGGGAACCACATAAAAAAGTCGGAGACAATGTAATATTAAAAGGCAAAGGGTGTTTAGACTGCTTTGTGACAAAGCATGAACCCATTTCAAATGGTAACATTTTGACCTAAGTAAAAATGTAGAAATGAAAACATAGGTGAAGAACTAGAGGTCACTACAGTTTGAGTCCAAATCATATGACATCGGGTCAAAAACTCTTTCATTTGTAGTTCGACCCTTGTTTTATCGCAGCTACAACAAAATGTCACGGTTCAAAGCACATTCTGATTGATGGATTTTGCTCCAAATGAAAGATCTAAATCGCTTTTTTTCCTAATTCTGGTGGCTGGAGATCAGAAGGCACGTGAGGTTCTGCAGGAAGTAGTCTATTTGATCGGCGTTGCAGATTCATTAGCCCTGGAAGTAGCGGAAATCGGGTGGTCTCCTCCGGAAATAGTGTCATTGCACAGAGTACTCCAGCAGATCTTTGGGAGGATTAATCTCAGACGAGGTTTTCCAAAAACAAGCATAGTTTTAGCTCTGAACCCACTTTGTTAAATACGAAAAGCTAGTTCAGGAAAGTTTTTCTCTTTTTTTCCTTAGATTTAAAAAAAATCTGGGACGTTTAGTCCAAGACCACCCAGTTAAAGAAATCGAAAACCTTCATGTGGTCGAGGGTTTGAAATTGTGTCTTAAAGAGGACAATTAGGCTTTTCCACATCCAATGGTTAGAGGCACTGTTTTGTTTTGTTTCTTTCCTGACCGCCCTAAATGCCGTCGTGTTGTAATTGCTTCAATGCATAGCTGGATGAGAGTAACGTCAGAATTTGTGAATGCTTTACGGTGTCCTTTACAAAGATCTTCGATTACTCCTAGGGTTCATCCAAAGTTCCCCTTTGGTAAACTAGCCTTAACGATATTTATTTCATTAAAGAATAGAGGTATCTAGTATGGAAGAAAAGTCGCTGGCCGCTGTTTGAAAGAGCGAAAGACACAAAAATAACCATGGGTTAATTTATCCTCCAGTCATCTGATTCTTGTGTCAGTGAGCGGAGGAGGAAATCGAAAGAGATGTCCCTCTGGAAGTGAGCTGTGGCATGAAATCTGCAGCCAGGGATTCCGACTGTTGTGTGGGGAACACGTGGTTAAACTGAATAAAGATTTGTCCTAATGCGTTTAGGGACTGATCGCCCGACGTGTACGATAATGAATCAGGCTTTATTCTAAGAACCTGCGATCTCCAGACATTACGCTTACGACTGACTGAACTAAAGTCTAGTACCTTGTATTGAAATTAAATCAAATGGAATGCTTGATTTGCTATTTCAAGCAATATTACTTTGTGAAAACCCGCATTAAGAGAATGTACCAGAGAGGGTGGTAAAAAGTCTTCTAAACAATTTATGGGACTAAATGTTTGTCCATCCAAGTGAGTATCAGACAGCCGTCGGTTAATTTAAACCTAACTCTAAATGTCTGTTTCAGCAGAGTCTAGGTAGCCCTGTTCAGAGATCATTTAGACGAACCTTTTACTTCAGTTGGACCACCCAGTTTCTTGGACCACCCACATTTCCAAAGCCAAAATTACAGTTTTAAAAAGAACAAATTCAAAAATATCAACCGCAAGGCATTCAAGTGACAAAACATGTCAGTCAAATATTCAAATGTCGTAAAAGATGGGTTTATTGGAACGACGATTAATAATTAATTGATTCAGTTTAATTTAATTGACTGAGAAGCTAAAAATAGGATCGTTTGTGGTCCAAAATAAATGGTTGCTGAGGAATGAAACTGCCGTTTAATTGGCTTCGTACTGCCCTCCCCTTGGACGTGGGTTCAATTTGTTTGTAAGATGTTTATCCTGGGAATCCACTTACAGACCACGTGGTAACACCCCCACATGATGTCATCTGAGAAGGTGTGGGAGGGGAGAAATTCAGAAGGCAGTTGGAGAGAAAACTGGGAAAGGCGGATTAAACAAAACTGGGTAAGAAAAGGGTTCAATGAGCTATTAACTGACATTTTCAAATGTTGTTTACGTTGAATTGGGGCCAAATTGCAGCGAACCAAACGATGATTTGTAATTTTAGAGGGAAAGACCAGGAACATAGCCTTGGTTCAAGAAGTAGCAATTTCACAGTACATTTTAGTTGGAGAAATTGCGCAAATTGCGATGAACTTACACAAAAGGACGTTGGTGTATTGTTAAATCACAAGTAAACATAGAAAATAGGATGTGGTTCATAATGGGTTCTAGAAGTTGTATTAACATTTAAATGAAAATTTAAAATTGGACTTGGTAGTTTATACAAATAGAAGTAAAAAAAGAAAGAGCTACAAATAGAAGGGGCAGAGAAGGAGGAAAGAACTTTTCACGTGTTTTGCAAATCCTCAATTTTAGTATTACTGATCGCATTTATAAACACAAGCTTTAAATTTCTTTGAAAACCTTTGTGTTAAAACGTAAAAGGGAAAATCCCACCGGGTAGGAGGAAGGAACCCCAAACAGCCTTTGTTCTTCCAATACCCATTATTCCTCCTAAAAGTAGGGTCTAGGGTTAATTATACAGGATTCACTTTTTAAAGAATTGTAGGGAAAGACGATTGAGACAACTGAGGAGAATAGAAACGTGGAATTCAAAAGTGTTGTTTGTGAAAGTATAAGTCCGTGGAAGTGATTGTGCATGTTTTCCGACCAATCAACCATTGTTACGTCAACTGCTCCTTTTCTAACAAACTTTGGTCACCAAAAGCTGCTTTCAAGGGAATGTCCCTCGAACAATTCTTCTCAAGAACTACTACAGTTTTAGGCCTTATTGTCAGTTGTACAGTAGCAATATCCTGGTTAATCTATCTGACTAGGGAACATTCAGTGAGAACATAAAAGTAAAGCTTGTGTGTGATTACACCGGGAGTACACTTCAGAGCTTGAAACTTTGGATTATATACCTTTCCATTTAATCTGATCGTTCTATCAAATGTGCACAGGAATGAAACTCTCAAAGATCTCTCCGTGGATTGTGTTAAAACGGAGAAAAGGCGTTGTGTCACGATGCGTCAGGAGTATTAAAATGGCTGATTGTGATTGCCTGGGCGTCAGCGAGGCAATGCAATCGAGGTTACCAAAGAAAGGATCCAATCGCAGAAATAAATTAATCAGAGCCCATTTACAGGCAAACCACTGCAGCGTCACAGACTGGCAGAAACAGCCACTAATGGAATTGGATGGGTGGAAGTGAAGGTGTTTCTTTAAACATCTGAAGGAAGCAATTTGTTATCTCTGATTCCGTCTCTTCGTCTGTTCTATGGTGTGCTTGTACAAACTTGTTTTATTATCAAAATTAGCTAACGTTCCCTAGATCTAATACAAAATATATACTTCTTCCATCTCCTTTGAACTCCATTTGTCAGCTTTCCGTGAGTTTTTCTGCGACGAATGCCAACTGAACTCCGAGGTCAGGTGGTCCTTCCTCCACTCCGCCCCATACTCCTTCTGAAGGCTCTTCTGTCTTCTAATTCTGAAGAACTCACAAGAATGATTGAATCCGGATGGCAGGATATCCAGAAGAGCTGGCCAAAGAGTTCCGCAGCACAGAAAGGATCAAAATTTCTGAATTTTTTTTCTTGAAAAAGTTGTCTAGAAGCCTTCTCACAAGGGAAAAACAAATTGATATTTTTGTCCGTTGCCGTCGGTCCCTCCAATCCAGGACTCATTCACTCCGTTGTTGTACATGAAGAACAGATCAATCGGGAAATTATCCAGTTTGGGTTTAATTGTGAATTCATAACCACTTTCAGGCTAAATATAGGTAGCTCTTGCAAAATCTAAGAAAATACCTTTCCAAATTTTCTGGAGATCTTAAAATCAGTTTCTTTCTTTTCCAAGGCTTTGAGAAGTTTAGGATTGTTTTCTTCTATGAGAACGCCGAAGTCCATGTCATGGGTATGAGGGATGATTCCGCACTCCCGGTACCAACCTGGAACAGGAAAGGATCTCTCTCTCTCTCTCTCTCTCTCTCTCTCTCTCTCTCTCTCTCTCACTCTCTCTCTCTCTCTCACTCTCTCTCTCTCTTCCACCAACCCAAGAAGGATCCCTCCACCAAGAAAGGGTACATTCCATAAGAAACCAGGAGATCCCTCAGCTGAGCCAATGCTTCAACTGCGTAAGGCAAAGGGAGACTGGTCTCGCTTTCATTTCTCTTCATGTCCACTCCCTGGCATTCCAACAACCGAGATCTCTTCCAAAACTCCTTGAATAAAGCCATATTCTTGGGTAAAATCCATTTCCCCTGTTTAGTGGTTTCAATCCTAAAAAGAGAAACGTTTACAGTGAAATATCTGTCTACCTAGGAATTCCTCTTTTTACTTTTCCAAAGAATTTCAGGTAATTCATTGAAGTCGAATCTTCAAATAAAACTAATTCGTACTCTGGGTACTCTCTTCTATTCATATCAAAATAAAGGCCTACAGAAACGGCCACATTGATTGGTTTGCCTAAATCTTTCATTTACAAAAAGGAAAACTCTCACTTGGAATGTGACAAGTCTTATTTATAATTTCACCCATGAGGTCTGTATCGATTAGCATCGCAGAGAAGGAGGGTTCGATTAATTTCAGTAGTTTATCACAAGGAATCTGATGGTTGTTTTAGCTTAAAAGAGACTTTACCTGGTCTCCTGGGTTTCCAGAAACATTCTTAAACCTCTGGTCAAGTGGAGACTTTGTGGAGAGATTCACTTGTGATTGAAGGGATTCACACACCTGAAATACTTCAAATGATCATAGTTGGAGGCTGGCGTGGGGGATTTTCAAACCAGCAAAATGTGTTCTTCACAATTGAAATAAGCAGTGTCGCTGATACGAAACGTTGATAAATCTTACCCTAGGGCCATATGATTCCATCCGAGAAATCAGAAGCAGAAATATAATTGTGGCGATCAATACAACAAATAGAAGTTTCTGGTAAGAGACTGTCATCTGAAAGCGGCTTACATAAAGATGAAAATGTTTTTTAGTTCCTGGGGCGAAAAAAGAATCGTTGGACAATTCGCAAAATGGCAACTGAAAACATGAAATCGACGGCGTATTAGTAAGCATATTCGTCATTGGAGACATTTGGAGGAGCGTATTGTACGGACAGACAGGGGAAGAAAGATGGAACCAAAAGAAATCTAAAAAACATGCCATGATAATGTGAAGTTCCCAAGTGATTCCACATACTAGACAAAACAAACGAAAAAGTTTGTTGCACGCGGAAGTACACCAAACTCTACTCCGAAACACAGACACCTCTTATCTTCAAAAAACATGGCTGTTTTTTCGTTCTTCCGTTGCGTTCCAGTCCGTCTGCACTTGGCAGATCATAGATTATGACGTATCCATAAAAATAGTTTTATACTTTCAGGTGAATTTTTCAATATTTCTCGCCGATGGAAAGTTTCACTTCAAAGACACTCGCGTAGAGACACTGGAACTTGTTGTTTCTTAAGCGAAAATACACTTGATACAATGAAAGTCACTGAATTCAAGTTTATATTATGTTCCGAAGAAATCGCAGAGAAACGGGCGGTACCTAGAAGAATACGATAATGGAATCCAGACAGGACAGACCCCACCTGGCCGAGTCTACGGTGGAGGTTACGGTAGCGAGGTAGGAGCGAGATCTCTTACTTGGGGAATTAGCATATTTTGAGACACATCGATTTAGAATCGGAGAATTAGCTGTGGGATGCGAGGACATCTCCAGAAGCCACGGAGGGAGGGACGCTCGTGAAGGAGACGGAACCCTGGTTGGCCACCGAAGCCTGGAATTGATTACATTTGAGGAAGAAGGACTACCACCTCCTTCTGAAGAAAAGGGATATTTCTTCGGTGTGAATATCTGAAAATTAGCATATTTGGAGACACATGACTTAGAATCGGAGAATTAGCATAACCACACAATGAACGTATATCTTCATTTTCCCCTCATTCTCGTCTCCTTCTCGCCAAGAGATGGTCGGTTGCCCCCTTTCCCTCCTAACTCCCCTTTAGACTGAATTTCGAGTCTCCGCCGGCGAGGATGACCGTCGAAAGTCTAGGAAGCGAGGGAAGAGTTCCAGGAGCACTTCGAAGCGTCGTTCTGCCTCCCGCCGTAAGAATTCCAAGTAAATCATGGGAAACTAAGCCAAAATCAGTTTTAGGAGTAATTCTGAGAGCAGAGGGATTAGGAGACAAGCGAGCGTGCTGAGGAAGAGGGCACAGGGAAGGCAGTTGATCCTCGACTGGCTGCACATGCTGCTCCTGGGAATGCAGCTTTTGGCTCTCATTGGAATCGTCTGCGCTTCCGTCATCATCTACAACGTTTTGCCGCACGAGAGACAGGCTTTTTACTACCTCATCCAGGTCGTCATTGAGGTTAGAACCGGGCTTCAGACCCCAAAACCAACCGTTTCTTCAGATTATCATGTTTATAGTCGCCTCAATCACCATCTGCCACGCCAACAGCTGTAAATGCCTCTTTCTATCAAATCAAACCCAATTTAGTCTTCCGAATCTGCCTGCTCAGCGGCCATCTCTGCGCAGCCACCTTCGCCTTCTTCCTCGTCAAAACCATAGTGTTCGACCGAAATATCCACCTCGACTGTTGGAACAACGGGTGAGGGATCCATCTACCGTAACCCAACGATTAGGGAGAATTGCGTCTGGATTTGGCCCCCAACTAGCTATTTCCACCTCGTCTACCTCGGATTCTCGGCTGGAATCGTCCATATCCTGTTGGGGCTGATTTCCTTGGTAATTCTCTCGAGGGATACTGTAGAAATGGGCTTAGATGGTTATTTTCTTCTTCGAGGGAAGCATCGACTACTACATGATGACGGCTAAGGGCGATAGGCTGTTGTACGTAAAGATTCTGATGGACGAGGCGGTGCACAGGGACAGCCACCAGAAGAGCAGGAAGAGAAGCAGGAGCAGTCAGAAGAGGTAGGGGAGGGAGAGCAGGGGACAAGGGACGTTCAGCAGAGGACTGAATGTGGCCGTGCCGCTGGGATCACTGGTGAAGCAGCAGAAAAAGACCAAAGTGGCTCAGGGAGTGGTTTTGGACGGAGAGGGCAAACCCAGTGGCTACGGAACGGCCGTCACGAAGACAAAGACGGTAGGCTACCGTAATACCCTCTTGAAGGATTACTGTAGACGACGTGTGATACTTTCGTGGCCAGGAGGACTTCGAGCAAGACGGAGCTCAAAACTGTTGAACTGAAGAAAAAGCCGTCAAAGGGGGAAAGTAAGCCGAAAGAGGCGAAGAATTCGTCTAAATCCAGCCAGACTGAATCCACCAAGGCTGACCAGAGGCCGGGAAAATTCAACAGCATCTCCAAGGTGACAGACTACAGTAATCCAATTAAAGGGGATTCAGATGCCCGCCCTGAAGTCGCCGATCGCCTATTTGAACCGCAGGGAGAAGGAAAACGGCAAGAAGAGTTCCTACGCCTTCTAGACGGTCCAACTGCCCACATACTCCAGTTGTTCGTGGCGTGGACATAAAATATTTCGTAATTCCTTGTTGCGTATTGATTGTTCTCCAATAACCATAAAACTTATAAATTTAACGAATGTGATTCACCCAGGTATTATGCAAGTATTTAGCATTGGTTGCCAAGGCTGGAGAATTAGCATGGCCTCCCCCCCCCCCCCCCCCCAAAAGTGAATACTTCCAAGATTTCATTGCTGTCGTTTTCGTCCTTTCCTTTTTTCTCTTTTATTTCTTAACTATTTCACCAAATAGTACTATTACGTTCTCTTTGTTGGCTACACGATAGGAGATTATGTTTATGTGTTTACTGTTGGTCCAAGCGACTTTCTGAATAAAGTAGAGCTCTCCCCAGTCAGTGAAGTACCTTCGTTGTTACCCCAAGTTATCTCTCCATCCCCTCCGTTGATGATAAAAACTAGATAGAAGCTTGAGATTATGTATTAAAACCGTATTGACAATCGAGAGAGGCAATTACAGTAAGAAGAGATCGTGTTGAGACCTTTGGCTACTCGTCCGCCTGCACCCGCAGCACCTTGTTCCCGTCATACACGTGGAAGAACTCCGGAGGCCGACTGGTGCGGTCCCTCTCGGCCGTGTAGCGCCGGTACTCTTCGGCCTCCTTGGCCTTGTCTTCAGTCACTGGCTCCAGAGGCAACGTGGAGAATGTGGACATCCGAGTGGCATCGTCGGAGAGGAAACTGGCGAACATGTTGGAGGACTTGAAGGCCATCGACTCGAACTGGTCGTGGCGGAAGGCCATCTGGAACATTGGAATAGAAGAGTGGATAACAAAGGAACCTCGTGGACATGGAACTCGTTCTTGAAGACGGAATGGCCGCGGAGGAGACGACGGAGTTCGCCCTGGCTCTCAGACTTTGTGGTTATCTGGAAATTGAATTATCTCTAAATTGAATAATACGCAAACCAAAGCGAAGAAGAATCCCTCCATCTGGAGCTTTATGTCGTGGATCTTCACAAGTTCCCCGAATTCATCCTGAATTTTGGCATTCTGACTTTGGGTGAGGTGTTGCAGACACAAATGTCCCTCTCTGTCTCTCTTCCTATCTCTTCACCTCCCCTTACCTTGGGAATCTCGATGGCCAGGTTCCCCGCATCCGCCATATTCTCCTCATTCTCGTCGGCAGCTGATGTCTTAACAACCGAATCCTCTCAATTCCCCCTCCTCTCACCACTTTGCAGCCGGCTTTCAGTTCCACCGCCAGATCCTCCTGCAGTCCAGAAAAGCGCCCGCCAGCGCCCTTCGGCAGAATCACGCGGAACTGTCCGATGGAATCGTCGTGCAATCCAACACAAATAGCATCCCTGAATTCTCTTTGAACTCTGCCGATCCGTTTGAAATACGCCAGATTGAATTTCTCCCTATTCTTGAATCCCTCCACGGTGGACGATGGGAGAGGACTGGGGTACCAATTGAAGGGGGACAACTGCACTCGGGTGAAGCCACGATGCGAAGGGTCGGACGCCAATTCACACAGCCAGTCCTTAAAATATTATAGAAAAGAGGGGAGAGGGGCTTACAGGGCTGTGCACGATGCACATTTCCTGGAAGACAGAGTCAATGTCACGCATCAATGCCTTCACGGAGGAGATTTGCTGGGCAATGTTCGCCTTTTCCAGCTGAGACTGGCCATCGATGGGAGCCAGGGAGGGGCCGATGAGGTGGAGCAACTGCTCGCTGAAGTCACTGGGAGAAGCCCACATCTCAGATACCTAAATTGTCATTGAAAGAGCTATAATTACTCAAAAACCTTGTCCAACTTTGCGTGCCATTCCGGCGTATCCTCCTCCCTCCGGTCCTTCTTCTCGGCCAACGTCTTCTTCCGCGCAGTCGGGGTGCCCGGACCGTGTGCCCCTGAAGTCGACGGCCCGTCTTCCTGAAGTGTTTTTTTAGTTCAGTTGTGAAATTCCAAACCTTCAAAGGCGCGTATTTCGGACGAGACTGCAGTGGGTTCTCCTCGTACTCCTTCTGGGCCTGAAAGAAATTCCGTTAAAATAAACAGAAGTATAAATGTTCCAACAAAAAACAAGACCCCACCTTGACAATCTCATCTACGTCGAAAGAGTACCGCATGAGGACCTCCCTCTCGTCCTCGTTCTCCACAAAAGTCTGTATGAGGTACTCCAGAAGCGGCCGGACCTCGACCTTCCCACTCTGTCCCATCGCAGCCATTCCCTTCTTGTTGTTCTTCAACAACTGAGGGAATATGGAGATCCACCGCACAAACAGCAACAGCTCACGCCTGATTTCATAGCTAAAGACAGGAGATTGAAGAACCTACATATTGCCGACGGAGGCACTGGCGGCCAAGATGACAGTCTTCTGGAAAGAGACGCAGAGTTTTTCGATGGATTCAGAGAGTTTACTAAATTGTATTTAGAAGGGAAATATAGAAGGCCCACTTTATTTTCTGAGAGAATTCGTCTTCGGCGTCGCCAGCAACACTGGCACCGTAGGGATACACGTTCACGTCGAAGTTCCTCGGAGGAAAGAGAATGTCGCTGAAAAAGACTAGTTTCTTTGATTTTAGCACCCAACTCTCGCCTCTTCATCCAGATGGGGACCCCAGGTGTCGGGAAGGATCACAAATCAGGTGGGGATACAGATTTTCTTTTTTCCCTGCCATTAGGCCGTTTTCTGCGTATTCTTACGAGACTGGTATTTGTCCATTTTCCCGGGATGGTTTGTAGGTAAGGGTCTCTTCAGTCTCTTCATGTGGTGAAAACATTGGGGTCCAACCAACAGTCCCCGTCCCTTTCCTCCCCTCACTCACTCTGTGGACCTCCTCTCCTTGGCCGTCAGTTTCTGCACTTTTCCCTTGAACTGCTCCAGATGGAAAACAAGGCTCCTCACGGCGTCGGTGAATACCCCTCGCAGGCCCACCAGAACATTGCTACAAACGGCATGCATATCTCAGGAAGACTCCCTCACCTGAAGAATGTCTCCAGGAACTCCTTCATTCCATTCAATCCTGCAGCCAGGGTCTTCTCGGCGTAGGCGTCTCCCAACGGACTGCCCTTCGCATTCACACAGAAACTGACCAGATTCACGCCCAAATTCAGATTACGGGCAGACGGAGTGAGTCGATTCACGAATATCTGAATACGAGGGGCCTTCAGCGAGTTTAGTAGAACCCACCTGTTTCTGTGTTCCCCAGTCCTTGACGACCGAATTGAACGTTTCGACGACGTTCGTGTATCGACTGAAGAGACGGACGTAGCGGTCGGTCATCAGCCACACCATGTGCACATCACGGAAGCAGAGGGGGAAGTTGACCACGTGGGTATGGGGTTGGGTCACGGCGTTTTCTGGGACAACGGCTCCCCCGAAGGTCTGAAAAGGCTTCAACAACGCTTTCTGGGTGGTTCACAAACTATCTACCACCCGGATGGCAAGAAGACCCTAAGGGAACTTATTCGAACCACCCGGGTGGCAATAAAGTCAGGTGAGTTTCATATCGATATTATTGTAAGGCCAGCCAAATGTATGCAGATCCCTTAAGCATCCATTGAAGCACTCACCCCGTCGCCTCCGCAATGGGGCCTGGGTCCATAGGTGGTGACGGAAACCGAGAGACTGTTGGTGGAGGAAGAATACAAGACGTCGTAGAGCATAATAGGACTCAGCTGGAGGTGTTCTAAACAAGACGTTAGAGATAACTAGGGCATTATCTACCTAAGGAACTTGTTATGTCAATCACCGCAATGGTCACAATTCCTCCTGCCAGCACACTGATCTAAATTAGTATTTAGAGTTGAACGGAGGGTTGATTGCCTTCAAATCATCCCTGCAGGCAAAGAGCAGAGTCCCCTTGAGTTTCGTGTTGTAGAGCTCCTCCAATTCGCGACAGGACGCCATCCAGTCCTTTTCTCCCTCAATCAGCTGGTCGTGCGCCTGGAAGATGGCATCTCTCCAATGGCTTGAGTGACTCACCAGGGCCTTGTATTCATCGGAATATATGCCTGTGGGGTCTGTGTAGGCACTGTTGCTGTGGGCGAACCATTTTAGATTCTGGATTCGAGGCGGCGTTCCAGACGGATCAGTGATTCTGAAAACAGGAGAATAGTTTCAATATGCGCCTGAACGATGGCAGTGACGCCCAGGATTCTCAGATCACAGAGCACCCCGGTCCGCCCGACCTTTCCTCCGTCGGCCTGTGATTTGAGAACCGTGGTATATCCATCAAGTGCTGAACGTACAGTTTGGTCCATCGTACATGGCCGTGGTCTATCTCCACCAGATGGATGTGTCCATCTGTCATTCCGACGGTCAGCAGGTCTCCACAGGGACTCCAGGAGATACAGTCGATGGCCCTCTGCTCCTCCGCATTGGCCGCGGCCAGGGGGTCCACCACCCCGGAGACTGAGATCCTCCAGCACTTCTTCCAGCCACTCCTCTTCAGAACTATGTCTCCCTTCTTAGAAGCCAAGACCACCAATTCAGAGAAAGGATTCCACGAGATGAAATCCACCTAATTTCATTTAAGATATTTCCTTCCTGCACTCACTTTGAAAGGGGCTCTGTACTGCCTCTTTCCGAATATCAGCGGCTGTTCGTATACCATCAACCGATCGCCCACTTCCATCTTAAGTCTGGTGTGAACGGCGAGATCAGTGCAGAAATACTACTACTTGGATAGAACAACGGAAAAGAAGTAGAGAGTTTGTCATTTGAACATTCATTTCTGGGAATGTGGAACACATAGAAAATTAGCAAAATAACAAGGAGATTCAGAGGGCAGCACCTGCGTTTCGGAGATACTCTTCTTGCATCTCGCGGATTTCGTGGAAGTTGCCGCGTCGCATCACCTGAAAACACGGGGTTACCCAAGACATTCCCACGATGCGATCGATTAGCAAGTGATAAAAACGCACACTGAGCATGTTCTGCTGCTTGGCTCTCCTGATCCTCCTCTTCTGTGCCTTCGTCAAAGGCTCCCCCGTCTCATCCACCGCATCCTCTCCGTCTTCCTCCCCTCCCTCCTCATCCTCTTCCGCCTCGTACTCTGCCGGGTTGAAGGGCTTCTGCTCCGTCGGCTGGGCCTTGACTCCCAACGGCTTCTCCTCAACCTTCGGTCGCTGAAGTAAAACATTGAGTGATTTATAAGAATGATAGTAACCTTCGAAGCGTAGGCCCAATGCTGTTGCGCGGGGGAATCGAGGAAGGGTGCTCCGTTGACATTCGGAGAGCCGTACCCGGAACCAGACTCGATCTCCTGCACCTGAAATTAAACCGAAAATGATAGAGTATTCAGAAGCCGATACCTGTTGTTCGAGTTCTCCCAGGAACTGCTGCATCAGACTGCCCGCGTTCTCATCCTTTTCGTCGTACTCCCTCTTCCTCTTCGACTTCTTTTTCCTTTTGCGGCGACCCTCAGAATCACTCTCTGATTCCTCGCTGAAATGAATATAAAAAGTAAATCAGGTATTATTGAGATCGTACACCGTAATCCTACTCAAAATATCGTCACTCACCCCATCTGAGCCTCAGTTTGTCTGTGAGCATTTTCCCTGGCTCTCTTGGCCGCCTTGTGCAGTTCCTGTACGTAAGCTCCATTGGCTATAGGATGACCACGGGCTCGTTCAAAGGCTGAATTTACAAATGATACTTCAACAGGGAGGGAGCATACCTTCAAGCGCCTCGTGTGATGACCAGCCGAGGTTCTCGATGAGGAAGCGGCAAACCAAGTAGCCACTTCTATTGATGCCATCAGTGCAGTGAATGCCGATCAGGGCCTCTGAAAATAGAGCATTAAGGGCTTTAAAACATGCATTTCATAACGACATCGACAAGTGCATCTGATATATGGATAACATAATCGTCGCTAACCTGCATCATCGTTTCGCTCAGTGTACTTCTGGATGACCTTGTTGAAGGCAATGACGTGATCTTCGTTTTCAATGAACCTGGAGCACATAATTCAAAGATTCTCAGTCAAGACGTACCCCCTGCCAGGGCAGTTGATCTTCTCGTATTCGATGCACATTCCCTCCACATCCCTCTTGTCGTAGTAACGGTCGGTGTCCGTCAGATCAATCACCAGTCCAAGACGCTGTCCATTCTCAGCCAACTGAAACGAGGAATATTCGCTGGATCCCCACATAAAAAGAAAGAAATGGAATTAACTAACGGCGCGGAAGAGGTTGGTGATGTTGAAGCGACTCTCCTTGGGCACTTTCGTCAGAAGACGGTCGTTCAGCGGCGTTTTGAATATGATAAAACGAGTGCGGGGGATCACCGTACTCATAGGGGTGTATTTGGCCCATCTGAAAGTACAACATAAAGATGAGGAAACGCTCTGAGGAGATCACCACAGGGCAGTCCGAAGCCGCCACTTGCAGCGGGTTTGATTTGGGAAAGACGACATGTGGATTGAACAAACTGTCCCGACTTCACCAATGGAAACGGGCGGAAGAAGATGTGGAAAAACAAACGATTTGGAAAAAAATCACGCAATTAATCCCCATGGAAGAAACGGTATGACATTTTTATGACATTTTTGTATTTCCAATGCAACTACTAGCACGGCTTCAATTAGATACATAAATGATGCTTTATAAAAATGTTGACCAGGGGAAACGATTTATACGAAAGTTTAAAATGCTTATAAAAACAAAGTAAAATTACTTCGCCAGTTTAAACCAAGAAACTCGGTACTTGGGTATTGTTGTCGGGTGTCGAATTGTTTTACTACGTGTGGATAATAATCCCATGAATATCCATTTAAAAGAAAGAGGAAAAACAAAATCATCAACCCCCCTTTTTTATTTCAAAGAAGCCCTTTCCCGCCAATTCCGGTGGAACTGCGAGATTGAAAGAAACGGGAGAAAAATAAAAAGCTCACTCTTTGGGCAGCGTTCTGCAAACGCGAACCATTCAGACTCTCTAGGGAAATGCGAAAAAGGTCTCAGTTCTTCCCAGTTCCTTCGGGAACTGCGATGCGACCGACGACTGCGGAGATCGACGGCGGCGGCAACGGAACTGGCAAAGCGCCAACGACATATCGACCGCTTAGCAGTCGCGGCGGGACCCAAGACACAGTCCTTCTGGATTAGAAGGTTAATTGTGGGTGGTCTACACCCAGGGTTTGAGGATCAAAAAAGTGCAAATTGTATATTTATTTAACATCCGTATAAACTGAGCTCCTTTTTCATGGATATAGTCTTACACTGTAATTTGGAATGGTGAGAGCTCATCGGCATCGTTTATGGTATCATTGACGGTCGTTGGGCTTCAGATGATTTCATTGACACATCTTTAATTGTGCAAAATGTAGTGAACAGAAGCTGTGGATGGACACCACATGTGGCCACGGGACTATGGGCACTATGAATCTGCAGGTTTGTAGCCATTTGCATATTATAACTTTGCGTCCCGCTCTTTCGAGGAGATTCCACAAAAAGAGAACACTCATATGCTTCCACTTGCACGGAAGTCTTTAGTAAAAGGCGAAAGATTTTCTCGATTGATTGCAAGAGAACCAGAGACAATGAAAGGCTGGTGGCGCAGCTGATAGGTCCAGTATGCACCCGATTTGCTACGGGTGAGAGAGCCATGAAATGCGGCTGCAGATTCGAAAGTCCGTTATGCTGGGCATTTTATATTGCGTTTGTAAATTAATCCGCTGTGACAATTTTAAACAAGTATTTCTAATTCTTACTAAGCCAATCGCCAGAAGACGAAACTGCGGTGAGAAATGTATAGCCTCCCTGGTTACTTCAAATTGTAGAAGACTGTCGTCCCTTCCAATTGCCATCTTTCGATTTTCGTGAGTATCCAGTATACATACCATCTGTATTTCACAGAAAGGAATGAGCTTGCCCTGTCATCCACTGATTCCAACCCCTGTCCTTATCCGCTAAAGTGCTGTCCGCCGTCTGTGCGTTCCATTCGAAAAAACATTCCTGTGTCATGTTGCGGCAGCAGTTACATCACTCTTAAAAGCCAACGATCGATCGCTGATTCCCCCTCCCCAAAGAGAAACACGCGATAGCCCGAACTTTTTATTCAGCCTCTCAAGATAGCATGCTGGTTACTCGTAAAATGGGACGCCTGGCTGCCAATGATGTTAGGTTCAGACCAAAAAGCTTTAGGTAAAGATATATATTAAATAAAACTCTGTCCTCCAAAAAGGGTGCTGTGAAGTGATTTCCGTTGAAATGCAATTGAGCAAGCGAACCTGGAACGGAAACAGGCCGAGTGGTGGAAATCTACGGGTGGTGGGGCACTCGGCGGGGCATCTCTTAACAGCGAACGGTGTGGTGGTTATTGGGAGACTAGCCACTACCGCTAGGAAGGCACCTCGCAGTTCTCGGGGAAGGAAGGAGACAGAGAGACAGTGGGCTAAAGACAATAGGACAGAGGGGCGAGGGCTCCACCCGATCTGGTGAGATCAAGGAGACCGATGCAACGGGGATTGCAGTGAAAAAGTACATGCATAATAAATATGAACTACGTGGGAGGGGTCTAAACGTAAAAAAAAATCCACTATCTTGTCTTCACTGCTGCTGCGAGGCCGCCACCGGAGGGGCCTGTCCCTGCTGGGGGTTGCCCGGAGCGCCCTGAGCCTGCATGCCTGAAAATTAAGGTCTCCTACCATTCTAACCAGATAGTTAAGAAAGAGAAGATGATGACATACCGGGAGGAGCTCCCTGTCCTACGTTGAAGACCGCCTGAGGTATGGAGTTCTGGCGCGACATCGACTGCTGCGGGTGCTGAGGCTGGTTGTAAAAACCAGGACCGGCGGCTAAAAAACATTTAAAAAGGAATTAAAGGATTTCTTACTGGGCATGTATCCAGGATACTGTTCCTGGGCGTACTGGGGGTGTCCCTGCTGCATATTAGCTCCATCCATGTGATGAGCATGCTGAGCTTCTGGATGAACATGGCCCGGCATGGGCATAGAGCCGGCTCCGGTATACATGATGACTCCTGGCTGCTGTTGGTACATGTACATGTTCTGTAAATAAAAGTAATTAAATAACAAGAAATGATATCTACAACACTCAAAAGGTTCGAAACACAATCACAACATACCCCGGGGGCCTGATGGTAGTAGGCGGCGTGAGACTGGGCCATCATGTGCTGTTGCGACGACGGCGGAGGGCCACCCTGCTGCACAAACTGCTGAGCGGGAGGAGGAGCCGGCGATCCACGGCCTCCAGCAGAGTGCGGCAGCTGCAGAGACAACGAGATACAATACGACACACAAGGCCAGGGACAAGCCCATTCGCATGCAGAAATCAAACGAAACACCAACCTGAGCAGGGGAGGCGACCGGCGGAGGCTGCTGCGGGCCTGGAGTCGGCGGCTGGCTGTTCGGGCCGGTGGAGTTGGCGGAACTCGGAGGAGGTCCCTGCTGGAACTGGCCGTTGCCTTCAGGGCCGTGGCTTCCTTGCTGAGGAGTGGGGTAGCGAGGCTGCTGCACGCCAGGAGGAACCATGTAACCCTAAACAAAGACAATTCATATGCATAAATAGGGGCTACCATAGGGCCTGTAGGATAGCGTTGCTGCTGGTACATCTGGGCCGGGATTCCCTGCTGTCCTTGTACGAGCTGAGGATTTCCAGAGAACTGCTGCGGCTGGGCTCCAGAAGTGGGAGGCATGGGGTACTGGTAATAGCCCACTTGGGGAACTACGTTGGCCCACTGGCCATTAGGAGTCACCATCATAGTGGCTACATAGTTGAATATATACCGTGAAAGGAGATAACTCACTGGTTCCCTGAGGGTTGGGACCATTCCTTCGCTGATTCTGCTGGTTGTTGTATCCCTGGGATGGTCCGGAGCCACGTTGAGCGGACATCGGGACGGGGCCCTGCATCATCTGCTGCTGTGGCACGTACATCTGGTAAGTGGCCGGGACCTAAAACGAGACATAAAAAGTCAAAAGATAAAAGCTTACCTGAGTAAAGCCCTGAGGCTGCCACTGCATCATGACCTGGTTGGGCACAACCATTCCCGGAGGGGGCATCCCTCCCTGCATGGGAACGCCAGGGACGGCGTTCATGACGGGGATCTGGTGGGGCACACCCTGAAAAGAATGTGTAAAACACAACAATCGTGTTCTATTGACTTGGCAAGAAAAAGTGGCGCGAACCTGAGTAGGAGTGGAAGGAGCAGGCTGTCTGGGAGTGAAGGCGGGAGCATTGGGGTTGAAGGAGAACTTCTTCCCGGTCGACGACTGCGAGGTGTTGGCGTCGCTGCTCTCATCCGACTTCTTGCCATCCTCATTGCTGTGAAGGCCAGAATCTTTGGAGGTCTCTCCAGACACATCCATGTGAGTCATCTCTTCCAAGACTTCCTGCTCCAACGGCTGGTGATCCGCAGGAGTGGGGGAGCTGTGGGTAGGCGTGGCGGAGGAGGAAGAAACTAAAAAAAAAACAATAAAGTGATTAAGAAGGAACTAACCACTCTGGGACTGAGAGTTGAGGAGGCTGCTCGGGGGACCCTTGTTCCAGGCACTGCCGGCCGTCGTCTGAGGCCGCGAAGGCGACTGCGTAGGAGTCATTTCCTTCTCGTTCCTAGACTGCTGGAAGGTGTTCGAGAAGTGGTCTCCGAACTCCTTGAGTTTCTTCACCCGGCCTTCGGGAGTGCCAGATTTGTTGTCGAAAGGCCGCGCAGAGTTGGGCTTCTGCTCCAGGAGCACTGTAATACACAAACATTCATTGAAGAGCAACTCCCAATCACCTTTGCCTCCCTTGAAGTTGGTGTTCTCGTAGACCATCTTCGTTCCTAGGTCCTTGCGATTATCCTTGGGAGCATTCCATTCTAAAATTAAGAAATAAGGTGGAAAAATATAATAACAATTACCTCCACCAAAGTCATCATTGTTGCGTTTTCCCTGTCCGGGGATGTACTGGCCGCCGCGCTGTTGGTTGTAGTTTCCACCGCCCTGCTGGTTGTAACGGTTCTGCTGTCCACTTCCACGGCCTAAGTATCAAATTACATGAGACAAGAGCCTGAAACATACGGTCGTTTCCCTTCAGGCCCTCTGCACGACGGTTAATATTGGCGGGACCACCACGAACGTTACGATTGTTGTAGGCGTTCCTGAAAGAAATTGCATCAGCTTACATTTTTTTAAGTTAACAAAAGCGTGAGATCAAGAAAGAACCGCATCCTACCTCGGTCCCTTCTTGGCTTGAGGGTCAAAGTCCTCCTCAGTGGTGATTTTGTCCAAATCGCGCTCGTCGTCGTCATTCTCCAGACGTGCGTAGTAGCTACTGCGGGTGTTTCCTTCAATCTCGCGAGCAATGCGCTCTGCACGGGCGCGGTCCTCTTCGCTGCCTTCGACCTCGACACTAAATAGGGAAAGTCACCACATTGAGAGCATTAAGACTCACGTGGTGTACTGTCTCATGTCCTCAATGAAGGTGGATTGCACTCCCATCTGGGAGTTCGTGTTGAACATCTCGTCGACGCTCCAGCCACCGTTCTTCTGGTAGCGCTGGCGTTGGTCCGGCTGAATGGTCTTGTGTAATATGGCCTCATGTTGAACACTTACCATCTGACCCAAATGTTCGATCTCCTCGCCTTCTTCATCACACTCCCACAGCTCCAGATCCTCCCCGGTCTGACCATTGGCCTTGTCGTGGTAATCGCGATCGGTTGCAAACGCTAAATTAGGAATTGGTGAGTTTCTTATAAAGCACAAACCTTTCGCGTTCTTGTTCTCCTCAGTAAGCAGGGCAGAGACTGAGATGACATCGGCGAAGTTGAAAAGCATCTTCTCGAGGGTCTCGTCCTTGCGAGGCAGGATGTTCTTTGCGTTCTCAGCTGTCTTTTTGAACACGTAGCTCAGGCCAAAGGTCAGATCGGAGCCACGCTCTGCATTGCCACAGGCGAAGAGTCCCACCCACTGGCTGCCGTCGGTGGTTTCCACAAGCACCTGCTTTCCCTGAACGAAATAAGTAAAAATAGCGTAAATAAACATCCTTCATAAAATTGTGCCACTAACAACGTTTTAGGTTTTAAAAATCATCAAGATCAAATTGTGAAGAAACTTACAGTCAGATCCGTGAGGATGGAGAGGAGGGCAGTGTTTAGTTGAATGCCGTCCAGAAGGCTCTAAAATGGCAATAAACTAGATCAAAAATAAAAACGAACCATTTCTGAATGTGACGAAGAATGCAGTAAAATGGGTTCTCCTGTCTTTTTAACGACAGTGAGATGTTGAGCGGCAGAAACTCCTCAGAAGAAATTTCCCCCTCCCTGAACAGAAAAATAAGAAGTGCACTATTGGATTGAAAAAAAGAAGTCAAACTACAAGTTAAACGGGAAAACAAAATGTCAGACTATGAAAAGTGACCACCGCGCTGCACTGCCAGGCAGTGCCGGTCATTTATCGGAGACGGACCTTTACTACGGTAATTTGCCACCAGATGCCGAAAATATCAACTAAAATTGTCTTGAAAGGTGTAAACTAAGTTAACGGTTTGTTGAAAGTACTACGTGGCAAAGGGTGATTTAAAATTAACTTTACAAGTGATAAAATTGACCGGAAGTTAGCAGCGTGGTTTCACCCTGCGGCGTGTTTTCGGGAAAGTGTGCACCGGACGGCAGTCCCGCCCCAAATTTTGTGCGCCACTGTGAATCACATTCCAGTCTGAGAGTACTCGTGTTGCACCCAGTGATCTCAGGACACGGAAGTGCTCCGAGAGCTCATCCAGTGACGTCATGGGATTACTCGCATGACATAATAATAATAATAATAATAAAATATAAGAAATAATACAATATAATGGGTATGTAAATGTGACTAACGGGGATGTAAATGAACAAAAGCGGTGCCCTGCTTGTGGGCGGGACTTCTCCGAAGCAGATGTTCAAAATCGACACCGGGAAAAAGGCCTGTTGCCTAGGTCACCCTATCCAGGGCAGCGATTAGGTTAATCGATACCTCGGGTGGTCACCCCATCCAGAGGTCGCCATGGGAAAATGCCCCGCGGTCCAAATGACGCCGACTAGACTATACTGGCAGAGGGATTGGGATGGAGGCCTTTTAAAGGGGTGGTGATAATAGGGTTTTAGAGTGTTCGAACAAAAGAGCGGGTGCTGCAGCAGAAAGGATGATTTGAGAAAGGGTATAATTCGATGTATTATTGCAGGGGGGGGGAATCCACCAATTGGATTTTAATGTAATGTTCGTAAAATCCATAGTGAAAACTTGTAAAATTTTCTAGAAAAGATTCCACTGCGATCAGAATTCAATGGGGAGTTGGAAAAAATGGCCGTACTTAAATGACTACCCATAGCTGACATGAATAATTTTACTTAGAAATTACTGAATGCTTTCTATACTAAAATACAACTTAAAGGAAAACAATTAGAAATGTAAATCCCTTTAAGAAACTGGAAGAGGCGGAGTTTGATGAGAAATCGACTTATAGCGTTTCAGGAAATGCGTCATTTTATGGCTGTACTTGCAAGTTTTAAAGATGAATGCAATTTTTAAAATAGAATTAACTGGTAACTACATATTAACTTAGATAAACCAACCTAAGAAATAAGAACCTGTAACTATGTTCCTCGTAGAAGGTAGAGAAGATGTAACAGAGAACAGTCACCGTCCTGAGACAGTTCTGGGAACTTTACTGATCCACACGTTAGTGGATTTTTGAAAGGAGAGAAAGCGAGGTGGCTTTTATTTGCCTATGATGAGCCCCTATCCTAGGGTCATGGGTTAGGAAATTATGTTAGAATTGATTGTTTTGTAACATCTGAGAAAACTATCCACGCGATGTGATAAAGAAAAGAGGCAAAATACTGAAGTTATGTTTAATTCTCTCTCCCTCTCTCTCTCTCTCTCTCTCTCTCTCTCTCTCTCTCTCTCTTCTCTTCTCTCTTTCTCTCTCTCTCTATCTCTCTCGCTCTCTCATCCAAATGTAAACTAGTTGGGACAACGGAGGAGAGGCACCACAGACAACCAACAAACAAAGAAGTACAAAACATATAACGTTTGATCACAATAAAAAGAAACTAAAACATTTGGCCCAATCAATTCATTATAGAATGTGGATCCAACTAAGCTTTATCCGAATATCTATTTCTTGGCCTTCTTGATGAGGAGGAGGATGAACATGCCGAGGAAGAGCGCTGGAACCAGACCAGCTGCACTTGCACCCCCATTGGTTCCCATAGTCGCCATTTTGATGGCCCCCATGACAACACCAACGACACAAAGGAGAGGGAAGGCAACCATGACTCCAATCTAAACAAAAGGAAACTTTAACATTAGCAACGAATATCTTACCGTCAAGCCGATCTTCATGCATTTAAGGTTTTCCTTGCAAGTGGCCACAATAATCACAACACCGGTGGTCATCTGTAAACTCTCCAGCTTGTTGAGGTCATCGTTGAGCTTGCAGTCGGCAGAAGAGACGGAGAAGGTCGATGGCGGTAGATAGGTGCCTCTCACCAAGGTAGAAGAGGGCTCCTAAAAGAATAGCATCATCATTCTGACAAGGAGAGCATCCATACCCGGAATGCCGTGAGATCTTCGTGGGACGATCGTTGAGTTTTGTCCATGGGAGGGGTGGGTGCTGCCGGCGTTGGAGGAGGGGGCATGAAGCCACCGATTCGACTTCTCCCCCTCCTCCATCTTCCTCCTATAAGATGGCTCAGGCCTATCTTAAATGAACCCCACCTCGAGCAGTTGATGAGGGCCCAGGAGAATCCCCTCTTACAAAAGCGTAGCGGTGTATGTTGGTTGGTTGGTTGGTTGGTAATGCGTGGGTTTGGGTGGCGTTGGGTGCGCTGCCTGGGTCTCTCATTTCCCCGTGCTCTCTAACCGGTGCGTGGCCCTAATTTGACGGAGTTTTGGCGGAACGTGGCCGGTCGTGCCCTTGGCCGGCGAAATTAGCCTAAATCGTTGGCCAGACCGGTCGTTCATTTCTTCCCGTTGGCAGTCACTTTGTGGTTGTGCGGTGCCGCAGGCACCGTTGTGGCTGTGGAGCAGCCGTTTTGGCCGCGTAGCGGCCCTCTTTTGGCGCCGCAGGCGCCCATGAGGGGGCGAAGCCCCCGAAAGGCCGCGAAGCGGCCCAGTTGGTGCTGCAGGTGCTCAGAGTTGTGTTTCACATCAATCGAAAGCTACTGATGTGCCGTTTCCACGCATGCCAGGAGTGAGGACCGCCGAAGGCGGGCCGTAACTTCTGGTCCCTCCTTACAAAAGGGTAGCGGTGTGTGTTGGTTGGTTGGTTGGTTGGTAATGCGTGGGTTTGGGTGGCGTTGGGTGCGCTGCCTGGGTCTCTCATTTCCCCGCGCTCTCTAACCGGTGCGTGGCCCTAATTTGACGGAGTTTTGGCGGAACGTGGCCGGTTGTGCCCCTGGCGGGCGACATTAGCCTAAATCGTTGGCGAGACCGGCCCTTCATTTCCTCCCGTTGGCGGTCACTTTGTAGCACAACGGTGCCGCAGGCACCGTTGTGGCTGCGGAGCAGCCGTTTTGCCCGCGTAGCGGCCCCTTTTGGCGCCGTAGGCGCCCATGAGGGGGCGAAGTCCCGTGAGGCCGCGTAGCGGCCCAGTTGGCGCCGAAGGCGCCCAAAGGCGTGTTTAACATCAATCGAAAGCTACTGATATGCTGACCCCACACATGCCAGGAGTGAGGACCGCCGAAGGCGGGCCGTAACTCCTGGTCCTCCTTTTTACAATTGAGAAGTGGTGTGCGTCTTTTGGTTATGTAACGCGTGAGATTGAGTAAGCGGTCTGGGTCTCGCCATTTTCCATGCTCTCTCGCCATCTCTCGATGGTTGTCTTGACGTTAGCCTATTTTTGTGGCCTGCCATTTCCTCGCGGATGGCGGGCTGGCGGTGGTAAGCGGGGAAGGGGAGAAATTAGCGTAGCCAAGTGGCGGAAAAGGGTAGTTCATTTCCACCGGGTCAGTCTAACTTTACGGGCGGTTGTGCTCTTCCCATAAGATTTTGACCTTAACCCAAACTACTTCTTAAACCTTTTCGTATCATCTGCACATTAGACAGAAGGATAAATCTCAATTATCCCACAGATTGAATAGAAGGAAAAACCTTACTCAGCCTACCCATTGGGTATTTAGACAGACCTCACCTAGCCTACCCTTAGAATAGAAGCAGAGACCTTACTTAGCCTACACTTAGGATGGAAGCAGAGACCTTACTTAGCCTAACTTTAAACCTTTTTTAAGAAGGGTGGGTGCGGTCGCAGGCCGTGCTCATGCACTTAGCTTGCCCGCCCAGTTCAGAGGCCGATGGCTGTTCGATGAAGCGGCCGAAGGCCGTCCGATAAAGCGGCCGAACGCCCCCCAGTTAAGAGGCCGAAGGCCGTCCAATAAAGCGGCCGAAGGCCGCCCAGTTAAGAGGCCGAAGGCCGTCCGATGAAGCAGCCGAAGGCCGCCCAGTTAAGAGGCCGAAGGCCGTCCGATGAAGCGGCCGAAGGCCGCCCAGTTCAGAGGCGGAAGGCCGCCCAGTTCAGAGGCCGAAGGCCGTCCTATGAAGCGGCCCAAGGCCCCCCAGTTAAGAGGCCGAAGGCCGTCCGATAAAGCGGCGGAAGGCCGCCCAGTTCAGAGGCCGAAGGCCGTCCGATAAAGCGGCGGAAGGCCGCCCAGTTCAGAGGCCGAAGGCCGTCCGATAAAGCGGCCGAAGGCCGCCCAGTTAAGAGGCCGAAGGCCGTCAGATGAAGCGGCCGAAGGCCGCCCAGTTCAGAGACGGAAGGCCGCCCAAATAAGAGGCCGAAGGCCGTCCGATAAAGCGGCCGAAGGCCCCCCAGTTAAGAGGCGGAAGGCCGTCCGATAAAGCGGCCGAAGGCCGCCCAGTTAAGAGGCCGAAGGCCGTCCGATGAAGCAGCCGAAGGCCGCCCAGTTAAGAGGCCGAAGGCCGTCCGATGAAGCGGCCGAAGGCCGCCCAGTTCAGAGGCGGAAGGCCGCCCAGTTAAGAGGCCGAAGGCCGTCCGATAAAGCGGCGGAAGGCCGCCCAGTTCAGAGGCCGAAGGCCGTCCGATAAAACGGCCGAAGGCCGCCCAGTTCAGAGGCCGAAGGCCGTCCGATAAAACGGCCGAAGGCCGCCCAGTTAAGAGGCCGAAGGCCGTCCGATAAAGCGGCCGAAGGCAGCCCAGTTCAGAGGCCGAAGTCAAATTTATTAGCATACTTTCGGGTGCGAGACCAACCCATCCAGGAGGTAACGCGCCGTAGGCGCGTTTACCGACTGGTAATAGAAAAGACCTTTCTTAGCCTACCCTTAGTGTAGAAGCAGAAACTTTAACTAGCTAAGCAAAGTCTCTTCTTCCATCCTACTTTAACTAGGATGGAAGCAGAGACCTTACTTCCTTTAGGATAGAAGAAAAGACCTCACTTAGGCTACCCTTAGGATAGAAGAAGATACCTTACTTAGCCTAACCTTAGGATAGAAGAAAAGACCTCACTTAGGCTACCCTTAGGACAGAAGAAGAGACCTCACTTAGCCTACACTTAAGATAGAAGGAAAAACCTCACTTAGTGTAACCATTAGCTAGAACGAGAGACCTCACTTAACCTACACATTGGATAGACCGGCCAAAGCCCGTCAGAGACATGTGCCTTCCAAATTTATGATCACCCAAAGCTACACCCTCTTATACATTTCTCTTAATCTCCCTGTGTGTGTTTGTTTGTTTGTGTGTGTGTGTGGTGTCAAGCGGTGAAAGTGCGCTAGCTGCGTGCGCTGCCTGCGCCTTCTCATTTCCCCTATCTCTCGCCCGTCTCTCGATGGTTGTCTCGGAATTAGCCTATTTTAGTGGCCGACCATTTCTTCATGGGTGATGGGAAAACGCGGTTGGCGGTTTTGCGGCCGTAGGCCGCCTACTGAGCGGCCGAAGGCCGCGAACAGTGCGGCCGCAGGCCGCCTACCCTAACGGCCGCAGGCCACCTGCTTGAAACTGACTTTTTCCAGCAAGTTTGGTATCAAACGAAAGCTACTGATGTGCTGATCACAAGCTTTCCAGGAGTGGAGGACCGCCGAAGGCGGGCCGTAACTCCCGGTCACCCTCTTATACAATTGGCTTAATCTCTATGTGTGTGTGATGTCCCGGGGTGAAAGTGCGTTAGCTGCGTGCGCTGCCTGCGCCTCTCATTTCATCCTATCTCTTGCCATCTCTAGCCGGATGTCTCGGAATTAGCCTATTTTAGTGGCCGGCCATTTCCTTGCGGTTGGCAGTGCCGCAGGCACCGTTTCGCGGCCGTAAGCCGCTAAACGAGCGGCCTGCGGCCGCGAAAACTACGGCCGCAGGCCGCCTTTTTGAAATTAACTATTCAGCAAGTTTGGTATCAAAATAAAGCTACTGATGTGCCGATTCCACACATGCCAGGAGTGAAGGACCGCCGCAGGCTTCGCGGCCTTAGAAGAATTACCAAATTTTTGGGTGAGCGCTCGGGTCGGCTACCAAAGTCGGACCGCCCATCCACAAAACGAAAACCCGCGAAGCGGGTTTTGGATCTCTCTCCCTTGGTTCGCAACCCGCCCTTCATTTCATCGCTAGAGAGGGCTGTGGTAAGGTTGGGATTAAAATGCGAAATTAGCATAAAAACTTTTCATTTCAAAGGTGATCTAAGCGGCCAAAGGCCACCCATTCAAGCGGCCGAAGGCCCCCTAATCAAACGGCCGTAGGCTGCCCATTCAAGCGTCCGAAGGCCGCCCAGAATGCGTTATCTCTCTCTCTCTCTTTCTCTCATCAAAATGTAAACTAGTTGGGGCAACGAGAGTAAAATCAATGAAGTACAAAACACATAACATTTGGCCATACCAAAAAATAAACAAATACATTTGGCCCAATCAATTCATTATAGAATGTGGTTCCAACTAAGCTTTATCCGAATATCTATTTCTTGGCCCTCTTGACGAGGATGAGGAGGAGGATGCCGTAGAAGATGACTGTTCCCGAAGCACCGCCAGTAACATAGCTGGCATTTGCGGCAAAATCCGATTTTCCGATAATAAACATGACAAAGGCGATGACCGTAAAGACGGGGAAGGCAACCATGACTCCAATCTTTAAAAAAAACTTCCATTTAGGGAAAGATAAGCTCACCGTCATGAAGCAGCCGATCTTCATGCATTTAAGGTTTTCCTTGCAAGCGGCCACAATAAGCATAACACCGGCGGTCATCTGAAAGTTGATGTTGAGTTTTGTTTTTGACACCTACAGTCAAAACGAAAAGGAGGAAGCCAAGTGCGATATCGATGTAATCCCCCCAAAAATCCCAACCAATACATGCAGAAAGGGGAGAGAAAGACATGAAGCAAAGGCAGACTGCCCAGAAGATAAGGCAGATCTTGACGGAACAGCCACAGCAGCAAATGTCCGGGAGGCCACCCAGTCCCGTACCGACACCAACGCCACCGGGAGCAGTGACGGGGGTAGTGGCGGGGGCAACCATGCCGGCAGACTTCCTGTAGAGGACCAACTCTCCCGAGTCATCCTGCAAAAGCACTCGTAGATGGAAAAGACCCGACTGACGGTGGTCGTTCCAGCCTCGAGCTTGCTGGGGTCTCGCTTGGACTCGGAGTAGGGGGCATCGGTGTTGTCGGACATGGAAGTAGAATCGACACCGTCGGTACCAGCAGCCTTCCTCTCGATGCTCACGTCGGAAGAGACGGAGATTGACTGGTCGTCCTGGAATCAACCAAGTCATAAAGAAGGAGAAGGACGACTGACGGTAGAAGTGGCTCCACTCTCCAGCTTGTTGAGGTCATCGCTGGGCTTACAGTCGGCAGAAGAGACGGTTGAAGAACCGCCCATCGCAGCAGACGAACGGCAACTGAGGGAGTGGACGACCGGGCGGGCTTTTAAAGACTTTCGGCAGGAGGCTAATGCACATGCGCTACGTAAGTAGCGTCCGTGACAGAGTTCTAGAACAGCTGATTAGCGTAGCCAAGTTGTCCATTTTCTTCTTCATCTGTATGTTGGCGGTATAACTTTTTCTTCTTGGTACTTTACATCTCTCTCTCTCTCTCTTTCTCTTTCTCTTTCTCTTTCTCTTTCTCTTTCTCTTTCTCTTTCTCTTTCTCTTTCTCTTTCTCTTTCTCTTTCTCTTTCTCTTTCTCTTTCTCTTTCTCTTTCTCTTTCTCTTTCTCTTTCTCTTTCTCTTTCTCTTTCTCTTTCTCTTTCTCTCTCTCTCTCTTTCACTCTTCATCGTTCCCTCAACAATAAAAGATCTATGACCTACTCAAACATACCCGTTGCGTGATCCGTAAATCATCTATAATATTGTGTCTAACTAAGTGGTGGTTATTTACTTCGGGCTCTGCTGATCCGGCAGACGATCGGATACCATTTTCTCAAGTGTTTTTCAACCGACGTCTCCTCTTTTCAGAGCGGGCTTATTCTAAGCCCAAGTACTTTTCAGGCATGTGGAAGATGGCTCCTTGAATGGGAACTCTACGTCATCGTTTCAAATGTTTTCAAAGTGCAATAAAACGTTTTTATGCTTTGAAATCAAATCCATTAATAAAGTTTCGTTTGACTTTATATGAAATCTATATCAGAAAGAAAGAGGGTTTCTCATTTGCCTTTTGCTTTTTTTAGAATTCTGTCGCGGACGCCACTTACGTAGCGTATGGTCATTAGCCTCTTGGGAAATCCTTAAAAGGCCGCCCGGTCGTCCAGTCCCTCAGTCACACTCGTTTGTTGCGATGGGCGGTTCTTCGACAGTCTCCGTCTCTTCTACCGACTCTAAGCACAACGATGACCTCAACATGCTGGAGAGTGGAGCCACTTCTACCGTCAGTCGTCCTTCTCCTTTTTGGATATGTATGTTTGTAGGATGGGAAGTCGACCTTCAACTCTTCCGAGGAGACCATCAAGAGGAAGGCTGCAGGTACCGACGGTGTCGATTCTACTTCCATGTCCGACAACACCGATGCCTCCTACTCCGAGTCCAAGGGAGACCCCAGCAAGCTTGAGGCTGGAACGACCATTGTCAGTCTGTTTCATCTTTTATCTACGGCTGCCTTTGCAGGAGAGCTCGGGAGAGTTGGTGGTCTACAGGAAGTCTGCCGGTATGATGGAAGCACCCCCGGACTGGCAGGTCTCAACAACCAGTGCATGTGTGGATGTACCGTCCGCTGCTGCCTCTATTTCTGGACAGTTCAGCTGCTCTTTTGCTTTTTCTTGCCTTTATTGGGATTTGGAGTTCACGTGGGTGCTGGCTTGTTTGGAATCATTGGCTTTTTGCTTTCCGTGAGTCACTTCAATAGACTCTTCTAAATTCCCATGCTCAGGTCGTTACCCCCGTTC
Organism: Oscheius sp. G VE-2021; assembly: GCA_022343465.1. Classification (NCBI taxonomy): domain Eukaryota; kingdom Metazoa; phylum Nematoda; class Chromadorea; order Rhabditida; family Rhabditidae; genus Oscheius; species Oscheius sp. G VE-2021. The sequence continues at coordinate 440,112 of JAJQXH010000006.1, read as the reverse complement.
TGGTCCTTGTGGCCGCTTGCAAAGAAGACGCCAAATGCATGAAGATCGGCTTCTACCTTTTGTTTTTTCAGAAATATAACCAATTTCTCTTCAGCTGGCCCTAATTGCCGTCCACGTCCTCAGCAGTATCATTTATATCGTCTGGTCCCCCTTTGTCGCAGTAGCTAATATCGGTACCGCGTGGGGTGTATCTGTGAGCTATACCTGCTCTGCCATTAGTGTCATCATCCTGATCGTCATCATTATCCTTCTCATTCGAAAGACCATGATATAGACCAATCGGAAGATACGATTGATCGGTTCCACATTCTCAATAAAAGATTGGGCCAAATATTTTCTTGTTTTTGTTTGCTTTCGCATGCTCTTTGCTCATTGCTTTCCTTTGTTTGAGTAAATCTTGTTCGCGAGAGTCGAGAGAAAAAGAGAGAAAAAGAGAGAGAGACAGAGACAGACAGAGAGCAATAGAGATACTAAAAATTTGGTTTATTGAAAGACTATAGTCTTAGCCAAAGCTAGTTCCAAAGCTTATAGGTAATAGTAGCGCAGGCGGCTCCTTTCGGGAAATGGTGCGAGCCTGGTTAGACTACCTCGATATAAGAGTGACTGAATGTGAATTCCCGCCTCCGCTACTATTACCAAAGACTAGGTTCCCAAGATTTCTGCGAAGGAGAATCATGCATTTATTAGGTAGAGATAAATTAATAGAACAAAGAAAGTTTGGCTTCAACTCTTTTCTTCTTTGCTATTTTTCTTTATTTGAAAACGATAATTTAGCTAAATAAATAGATATCATCTCTTATATTATAAGTCATCCTCAGAAACTCAAAAAAATTTTTAAAAAAGAAATGTCCCACTTGCAACGGATATTTTACAAGGCGAAGGAGGAATGACTCAAGAATTTAGTAGCAATTATAAAGGAGGAAAGGAGGAGAAGGACACATAGCGGTTAGTTAGTTTTCCTATTCCTTCTATCTCTCTCGTGCATTTTCCCTATTCTCGTTTTCCATCGCCCTCTCCGTCTATCTCCGCTATTTTATCTCCCCCCCCCCTCTCTCTTTCTCTCTATTCCACTCAGCATTTCTCCGAGTAACAGCCGCTGTTACTGGTTTCCAAATTTTCGTTGATGACTTTTAGCACGAACCCCGGAATATAGATTGACATTTGGCAGAGACTTCATTTCTGGTACCAGCCGGTTGGCGTCATAGAGCTTTTTGTGACAGCTGACTGGAAGAACAACTAAAGAACCTCTTCGCTTACGATTAGACTAAGCGACGCAAGTTATTTGACCTAATTTAATGTGAAACTGTCCTAAAGGAAAGCAGTCTTGCGTGAAATGGGATAGAAACCCCCCATTACAATTTCGGCTGCTCCTGCCAGTCGCTAAAGGGTGCGTGGCCACTGGCCGCCGCTGCTGGGACCTAATACGCCGCCATTGAGCGCGCTCCTCAAACCTACACAACTTGCGTCTACCTTAACCAAATGCACTTTTTCAAAAAAATAAAATAAAAAAGGAGTTCTTAGTTAGAGCCTGGTCTACTAAATATGCAACATTCGACTCGGTGAACTGTTTTTGAAAGCGGTAGCATCTGATGTCTGATTTGAGAATGACAGAGCCGGTTCTATATTATCAATAGGTACCCCGCCCTTTCCGTTTCGACAGGGAGCTATGACGGTGTAAGGGAAAGGGTACAATATCCATATCCACTACTTGCGCCGCGTTAAAATGAGTGCGTGTGACACGTAATTCTTTTGCGGTATAAATATAAGAAGACACAACCTCGTCAGACAAACCGATGCTACTGCGAGAACTAGGGAAATCCGTGCAAGAGAGAGAGAGAGAGAGAGAGAGAGAGAGAGAGAGAGAGAGAAAGAGAGAAAGACAGAGGGAGAGAGAGAGAGAGAGAGAGAGAGAGAGAGAGAGAGAGAGTTGTACGACAAAGACCCAGAAAGGAAACTGATACGAAACACAAAATCCCCATGGATTAAATCAGAACAGCACGAAGCCCACGGTTTATTTGGAACACGGGGCCAAAATATCCTTGTTCCAGGAGCGGGATTCTACTTCTCGTCCTTGTCCTTCTCTCTCTTTGCCTTCTTGAAGGCCCACTGGAGACATCCGCAGACCCACCAGGCGCAAACGGTAGCAACACATGCACCAGCGGTAGGACGCAAATCGTCTGGGTGATCGAGGACAGCAACAACCATGCAGGCAATGATGTACAAGAGGTAAAAGATATAGGTTACTATCTGAACATCAAGTGTAAGAGGGCATGAAGAAAAACGTTACATTCAATATTTCGGCGATTTTAATTAGTTTTATCTTGTTCTTGACGGCGCCCATGATGCAGAGAACGGCAACCGCAATCTTACAGTTAGCCATTGAAAGTAAAATTGTTAAAAACTCACTGTCCAGACAGTCAATGCACAGCCGATAGCGCCACCAAGAATGCCGGCAAAGAACGCAGTGATGGGCATGAAGGCGACGATAATGAGATGAACTGCCCAGTAGATAATGCAGCACTTGATGGAGCAAATGTACTTATCGTTGAGACCGGGCACTTCACCGCCACCTACGGCAACAGGGGCAGAAGCACCAGCAGCATTCCTGTAGATGACTGCCTCATCCGGGAAACCGGATGACGACTTGTCTTCCTGGAAACAGCCATTTAAGAAGAAGAAAAGATCCGACTGACAGCAGGGGTACTGCTCTGCTTGTTGATGTTTCCATCGGTAGCGTCGGTACCAGCAGCCTTCCTCTCGATGGTCACGTCGGAAGAGTCAGAGTTCTCACCCTAGAAACATCCAGATCAGAAGGGAATAGACGGGCGACTGACGGTAGAAGTGGCTCCACACTCCAGCTTGTTGAGGTCATCGTTGGGCTTAGAGTCGGCAGAAGAGACGGTTGAAGAACCGCCCATCGCAGCAGACGAATGGCAACTGAGGGAGTGGACGACCGTGCTACCTCTTAAGGATTTCCCACGATGCTAATGAACATACGCTAAGTAACTGACCTACGTGGTAAAGTTCCAGAAGATGCCACATGCTAATGAATAAGTCTGATTAGCCTATGCAAATGACACATTTTATTTTATGCCTATATGCCTATCTTTAAAAAAAATTAAAGCCCAGATAACTTTGTAGGTGTCCGCGGAAAATGCATTTTCTTTGCAGAATTCAATCACATTACTGTCAGTAGCTTTACTGAACACGTGCCGACTGACCTCCCTTTCCTTCCCTTTCCCTTTTCTCACAAAATGGCTTTTTCGACATCTATACATATTTAGTGGATGTTGATCGAATAATGTTCTTGAAACCATTCTACCTCTTCCCCTAACAAATATGCTGTCAAAAAATCTTGTTTACATAAAACTGTATCATAAAACCGAAATATTCGTCACTGGTTCAACGAGAGAATCTGGAGATTTCTGTGGTGGAACTTCGCGTAACCAAGAGTGAACCACTCCCATGTGGGCTATCATTGACTGAAAATACCATCACTTAAACAAGAGGCATTGGAGTAGAACCTGTAAGGCTCCTTGGCGGATTGTGTTCAATTGACGCCGTTTTGTGTCGATAATTATGGAATGTGCCTTGTGGATTGATTTGTTCATTGCAGTTAGAACCACTGGGTAGGCGGTACAGGAAATGTAGGGGAGGAGATGGGTGAAGGAGGAGCAAATGACGATCCATCTGAAGAGATTAGCATTAAACATAGAGAAAGAGAAAGAGAAAGAGAGAAAGAGAGAGAGAGAGAGAGAGAGAGAGAGAGAGAGAGAGACTCACTTGTTGACAACCGGAAGCCAATTGAGAACCCAGAAGAGAACCCAGTAAGGCGTCCAACAACATAAATAAACTGCTACGAATAAAGTGACCGTCCTTCGTATTTTGAGCAAGGCTTGCTGGTTGATTCGGACTGTAGCTAAATAAATTTGAAGGTAAAAGTATTAAAGTAGACTTACAGTGCTTGTTTGAAGAGGAAAGTCTCCTTTGTAAGACAATTGGGACGTTTACATAAAAATAGACATAAGTTATACTGGTCAGAATGTAGCCGACTACGAAAGCAAGGAGATTGAAACTCGTTTCTGAAAGAGTTGAATGATCTCTCTATTTCTCTCTCTCTCTCTCTCTCTCTCTCTCTCTCTCTCTTCTCTCTCTCTCTCACTTACGATAGAACGGAGGAGGGCTAAAATTACAAACGGTAACAGTCACATCGAGTCCTGCCTTTGTCATATTGTATTTATTAGTCTCCGCAAACCAAGTGACATACGCCTGGAAGGAACGACCATTAGGTCTTTCCTCACCCTTCCCACCATTAAAACAATAACTGAAGACACCGCCACTGCATATATAGAAATTCTTATTGTATTCTGATGGCAGGTACTTCTCTTTCGGACTTTCACAGACCTATGTCATGTATTACTTAACTTTGAAAAGTCGAGATACCTGTACGAAAACCGGCTGACTTGTACCAATGTCAATGGGATTACCATTTTATTCACGATCTCAATGCAGTAGAAAACCTGAAAGAGGTCTTTTTGTCTGTCTATGCTGCTCTTTAACCCTCGATTTGTATCCGTTACGATTCATTGGGAGCTTTTCGCAGCCTTTGGGAAGTTACAGTACCCCCGCCGTTTGCCCGAAAATCGATACGCTGGGCTTGCTCGGACGCATTTTCGACCCCTCGCAGCCGTTATGGTGGGCGCCTCAAAGGCCCAAGGCTTCGAGGTCCCCATTTTCTTTATATTTTATTACATTTGTAAAGTGTATTTGTTGCAATCCACCCAAATTGGAGCCCCAGTAAATAGACGGCTTACTATTTGTGAAATTATTATTTGCAGGCAGTTAAATGCCGCTAAAATCAATTTTAAACACGGGCGGTACAAAGCGAATATGTTTGATGTGGTTGTCAGCTTATTTTTACAGCCCAAAGACTACAACACACTTTAATGCGTTAACGCCGGAAGATAACGCGTTATATAACATAAAATATGACGCAAATATTAAGACAATTTTCTAAAAAGAACCGGGCTTCTTTAATAGTAAAATTATATAAGCTCACGTTTATTTTATAGTTTTGTGTATGCATTCTTTTTTTTAAACTTCAACCCCTAATTTCCCGGTTAACTTATATTTTAAGGTATGGCCCAGGCAGCAAAGAGAGTCGCCACTTCCGCCATCAACTGGGCTAAACTTGGTGAGTATGCGTTTTTCTTTTCTTTCATACAACTGTTTTCGTGATGTGCTTTTTGCGGAAAAGAGACTAGCCTTGGAATTGTATTCGTTAATAATGATTTTTAGGCGAAAAGCTCATCCCTGAGCATGCTGCCGAGCTCTCCCGCCTGAAGGGACAGAGCGGAACCTTCTCCAACGCCGTCGCCCAGCTTCCCTCTGACCTCCCAAAGGTAGGTTACGTGCTAAGATGTAATCCAAGCGGATTCAGGTCGATTTCGCTGCCCTGAAGAAGGCCATGCCTTCCCACGCTGCCGTTCTCGACGCCCTGCAGAAGCAGTACGAGGCTATCAAGATCCCCTACGGAGAGGTTCCCCAGGAGTACCTCAAGGTCGGTTAAACTCTAGATTCGAGATCAAACAATATGGAAATCCTCCAAACCGGAAGCCCGATTAGCCTCCATGTAATTTTTCACTGTGATGGCTACCTGGTTGTGCTTTTTAACAAATATTCACTTTTAGGAGGTCGATGCCTGGACTGGCTACAACAACAGCCGCATCCAGTTCCACGAGACCAAGGTTGCTGATGGACTTGAGCAGGCCAAGAAGGTTCGTTTTGGTGCCCAATAATGCCATCCGGAGGTTTAGGTCGAGGAGAAGTGGGCTAAGGCTCCCCCCGTTGAGCACTTCGACCGCCAGCACTTTGCCGAGTACTTCCCCCAGCACTTCTACGATCTCCGTTACGAGAACAGGATCCCCGACCCTTGCAACATCGGACTCAACGAGACTCCCGAGATCGAGGCTCGCTTCAAGGACTACAAGGTCAGTATTTGTCTATTTAGATGCCAAGCAAGATCTTATTTGGTGACTAATCGTCTATTTTAGGTTCTCCGCCGTGCCGACAAGGTTGACGACCACTAAATTCAAGTTGTGTAGTTACGTTGGTTTTAGAGTCCTTTATTTCAACTCGTGATAAATAAAGTGTTGAAGACCAGACTCACCTTGCAAGCTATACTCCCGAACACCCACTGTTCGTAAATACGGAAATGGACTAGGAATAAAAGCCCAATCAGAACTAGTAAATCGGCTGCGCAGATTAGAAAAATGCAGTAGAGTATCTGCCTGGGGACCGTATACGTTCTGCCGAAGACGAGGATTACTCCGACCTGAATAGTGGAAACATTAGGTTTTCAACTGAGTATACCTTCCAGGCCACCCATATATTTCCGCATAGACCTGTAATTATAGTCAAAACGTAGGCACATGTGTTTGCGTTGTTGAGGTAGTGAATAATGTTCTTGGTCATCTGGAAAGGCATAGTTATGATTGTTATAGTATTTGAAGGTGTGCAACCATGTCGGAGCGAGAGGGTAGTCTTTAGGAGAAGGGATTACACGAGATTGAGTGGTAGCGGCCGAGGATGAATTCCCTGCGTTGGTTGTTTTTCGATGGTCAGTGTCGTAGGGGGAAAGCTGGCTTAATTCAGACGTCTACTTTTGAAAATCCGATGTTTGCACAAGATGAGGTATTCTCTAATGGGAAACTCGGAGAAGGAAGGAAGCAGTGTCTTATTAGTCAGTGAGGCAAACAGGAGCCAGGGGAAATGAGACGGGAGTTTATTTCCTTCCCTTCTGTGTTTGGAACACAATTTGGGGAGCATTGGATCATCTAACATAAAATTGTGCACTACCTGGCTTCATTTTCAAATTGTCGTGAATTCTTGCCACCCTTTGAGTGGACAAGTATTCATAGGCAGGTAATCTAGTAATTTCACATTAAGCGTAAAAAGGAAGGGTATTGACAAGAATCAAAGCATAAGAGACAAGTGGTTGTCATCTGTTATCATGTCTGTATCCTCCCGTTCTCTGTTAAACAAAGGTGGGAGGCGTTCTTTTATTCTTCTCTTCTTATTAGGAACAGCGGAATGAAACAAAGAGTGCGTCGTTGTGAAAAATACAATGGGATTCGAAATCACAGCGAAATGTACCGGATTCGGAAAATGGACTCCATTGTGTACTTTGTGTCACGATGAACAGAATGGGTAACGGAGGGGCTTGGGACTGGAATTGAAAGGCTTGGCGGCAGGGTGAGAGTGACTGTTTTCCTGAAAGGTGCGCTCCCTTGCACCGCAATCTCGTTACGACTCCCGTGATGTTTCTCAGATGAAATATGAGAATGACGATAAACACAAGATGAATATTCTTTTCTCGTGTAGCGAGATTTCGGTTATGAAATGACCAAAGTTCTGCGGTGAATGGCTCCGGATGAGAAAGAGGAGGTCTTGCACAACAACATCGAAGGGGACAGATTCCGCGTATTTTCAGATGAAGGTTTCAAGGAAGAACTACTTTGGAGAAGAACCTTGCTTGGCGTTTAGGATGAAGTGGAATAGTTGTTTCAAGACCAGAGTGCCTGATGGAAACTGAAATGGGGGCACTCTGGTTTCTGTGAGAATTCCATGAGTATTTGGGACAGTGTCTTTGATTAGGAGGCGCGTGAAACGTGGGAAACTGCACCATTGCCTCCTATTATGCAAACACGAAAACATACGAGATGGTGATGCAGAAATAAAATAACGGTGCATGCGTAGAAAAAGACACAGAAAGAGATAGAGACAGTGTGGTAGAGAGACTTATAAAGAAAGAGAGAGCGGCAAAGACTGGGAGGAAGAGAGAGAGAGAGAGAGAGAGAGAGAGAAAGAGAGAGAAAGAAAAAGAGAGAGAGAAATGGAAAGAGAATAATAAAGATAGAGATAGAGTTGTTATTTCGTTTGCAGCACGAAATCCTCCAAATCTCGAAGACTCAATATTTCCGTTCCCCAGACACGCAATCTTCTCCCTGGTTGAGCACGAAACTCCCTTCCGCTCGTTAGGTTCCTGTTCAAATATGAAAACAGACATCTGCGGAAGAAGAAGCCTCGGCGAGTGGTCATAGAGCACGACTTCCGGTGAGGGAGTGAAAGGGCTCCCAGCAATTCCTCGTATCAATTTCTGCTGTCCACCAATCCGAGAAAGCATTTTGGATGGAATAGGACTTGGATATGCAGGTAAAAGGAGGAAAATGAACCTGTTGACAGGCAGACGGGTACTTGCGCCCGACAAACATATGGCTAATAAGAAGACTGCCCAAACTTCCTCTTTGATCGGCTGGGGGTTAAAAGCACTCTAAATAAATCCCAAATGTTATTCCAAACTAGGTCGGATAACAGACTGATTTCGAACCAAGTGCGCTAGCGGCTGGATTATCAAGCACGCTTGGTTACAAAAGGCTGGGTTCAACCGACCCGAAAGAGGAACCGAAGAGAGGAAAGTGTTTACCCCTAAAATGACGTTGTTTACAGCCAGATTAGTTAGACTCGCACCCGAACGGCATCGGCTGCTGCGAGGGAAAGGACCGTATTTACGGAGACGAAAAGAGCAAAAGGCGGAGCTTCGCCATGAGTCTTCGGGGCACCTTTGCCTTGGCGATTGAAAAAGAAGCGACAGTTAAGTTTCTGTGAATAAAGCGGAGGGAAAACCCACCGTGAACAAACAGAATACAATTTTCAACACAAGCGTGGGTAAATAAACAGTAAATCTTAGGGAGATTAGTGCGTTCATCGCCAATTTGCATTCTTTCACACGTAATTTAAATACACACGAATTTTCAGGGGAAAATTGTCCCATACTTGACTAAACTGGGCTCAGTGAGCCTATTTGTTCCGTGATTAGGCTCAATGAGATACAGAAAATACAATTTACCATGCAATGTATTCATTCAGACGATTACATTTTATGTACCTTGTTTCAGTAGAAAAGGGTTTAACCCAAAATATAATTAGCTTACACCAAGTAGAGTTTATTTTTGTGTCTGAAAAAATGACATCATAGAATTCTTGCAATTACTATTATAATTCTTGGAGGAGCAAATGGGTAGAATACTTTCGCACATCTAACTTTCGAAAATTTTAATTGTTTTGAACAATTTGCAAATGTTTAACTATGGAAATCACGTATTCATAAGTTCCCCTGCCTTTGTCAACTGTGTTATGACGCATTCAGATGTCATCGACCAAGCGTCACTTTGGGGAGACATTCCATTAACCAAAATAGCTTTCAGAGAGCTGTGAACTATTGAGTTAACGCGAGAAAACATGTGTAGGATATGGCGATTATCTCTCACATGGCTAAACAAGCAGAGAACCGAAGGGAAACAATTTGCCTTGAAGGGAGTGACAGAAACAGAAGTTTACACACATGTATCCCAATCTCCCTCTGTAGTCCGTTCATTGAGGTTCTTCTCTGTTTACTTTTATCTCTGTCTGTGATATATGCGCAATTAGACGGCCTCTTAAAAAAAGGTCTCAGAGGAAGCGCCCAAGATTGAGAATTTGGTCTCAGAACGAATTGCAACCTGGAGGAATGCCTCCCTTGGGGACGATTGCTCTCTGCGCAGGAACGTCAGGAATCGGACGCCTTCTTGCGGTGTACGGGGCGGAATGCGACAGCCGGCTGTCAATTATCCCTTCACGCAGAAATTCGGCTGATCGGCGAGGGAGAAGACGGCGGAAATGGTTCTTTTGGTGGGGTCAGGGGTGAACCAGAGGCAATGGGAGAGGTTAAGAAAATCATTAAGCGGAACGAAGAGAAATACATACAGAGAGAGAGAGAGAGAGAGATTGAGAGAGAGACCTAGAGATAAAGAGATAGGCCATATCATTTCATCATCTTGAAATTCCTGTTTTGTAGTTACACATGAAATACAGAGCCTTCATATGACAAAAACAAAGCTTGTTTTAGTTAATGCTGAACAAGTGAACTAGTCTACAATGGGAATAACATATTGTAGGTCAGATAAAACTTTGAAAAGTTTTCGAATCTAGCCATGTATTTTTTTACAACGGCCTTCTCTTTTTAGAATGTGTCCCAGACTCGTTAGCAGAAAATCCGCGATGTTGACAATTGGGAGAAACTGCGAAGTTACCATTTTTGGTGTCCGTATGAGTCAGAAATGCTTGACGGTCTAGCGGATAGTGCTGAGAATAATTCAGGTCTATGCTGTTGTGATTGAGCTCTTTTTCGCTGTAAGCTATAAACATATGAAGCCAAACTGTTCTCATGGAACGATGTGGACGGCGAAGACTTTAAAAGTGTAATCTGGGGAACATCTGAAGATTAGTGACATCCGTCTCCGTTCTACTCCAGGTTCCCCCATAAACAGAAATCACTTTGGCTTCTGAATTTTAAAACATATTAGCCATTAGAACAAATGAAAGGAGATTTACAGAAGAGTTCCCTTCAGAACGATGAACCACTTGAAAAGAGCATGCCTAGTTCCTCCTACGTGTAGTTTTCCCTGCCACGCGGCATAGTTACAGAACGTTTTTTGTTGTTTTCGTCCGAGCCATTATATTCCTGCAATTTCCCAGCACTCGCAGTGCGATCCCTAAAAGGTCGCCATCCGAAAATCAGTACTGGGAGGCAATCAGACAGGAGACAAATTTGAAACACTCCAATGCGGAAATTCCGGCATGACGTAAACAAGACGGTTCCCAATAGAAGTATTTGTCATCATCAACATCCGCCCATCTGACGAAAGAAACCCCAACAAACAAAACAAGACAAACAGCTTTTGAATCTTCATCGATTTTAAAAACAACAGGCACCTATTGATTTACAAGAAGTCTCACAGACTCAGCTGGGGAAGATCATGCGGTTCCCCTTCGCCACGGGACGGAAGGACGCCCTCTTCGCTCTCGTTCCGCCGGATCTGAATATATTTCTTTATAAAAGAACGCTGGAGAAAACGTACGAGCCACCGCTATGCGTGGAGCTCTGGGAGCCTTTGCCAGTTGCGGCCCTTTTCCTGTATTTGGGGGTGAAGCGAGACTTTCCGCCGCGAGCGCCAGCCCTCGTTCCGAATCCAGTCGCTTTGAACAAGGACTGGATGGGGGCTGAAATGGAACATTACTTCCTCCGGACAATGAATTGTTCTTCTTCCTTGACTCAGAGCGTCGTTTAAACTAACCGCTTGGTTGCGTGGGCTGAGTGGTGGGCATATTGGGTGTTCCTCCGAGGACAATGTTATCCTTGTCCTTCAGTTTCTCCAGGTCCTTCTTGATCTCCTCCGAGTCCTTCCCTAAACCATCTCATTTCTCACCTCTTAAACCAAAAACCAACGGTCGACTTCCTCCCAAAACGGCTTTAGACTCTCCATAATCGTGGCTCCGTATCTCTCAATCTTGGCCGCCGTCATGGTGTCCACCTGGAGTAGATCCGAATTGGTACGGGGAAGGAGGGCCGCGATCTGCTCCATTCCCTCCCTCGAAATGATCGCAGCCTTCGTCGTAAAGTGTTGGGATGCCAATTCGCCCGCCATTTCGTCCAGCGCCTTCAGACAGCGATGGAAGATCTCGCGGTACTTCACCACGTGCCTGCAAGCGTCTTTACACCACAGTTGGTCAGATAACCCACTTTTCCTTAAGGGCCTGGGCTTCGGTGACGGTGGCCATCTGCAACATGGTGATGGCATTGGCCGCTGACTTTCGCTTTTGTTCGGTGGCAATGTGGAGGAACAACTGAAACACGGATGTCAAAAGAAATGAGAAAGGGCACCTTGGGTAGGGTCCTGCCCTGGGCGACCTCCCTTCCCTTCTCAGTCAGTTCCGGATACGCACAGACGCCTTGATTCATGGAATTTTGGAATATACGCTCCAACATGTAGCCCTCCACGATCTGAAAAGGAGACACATTCTGGGCTGGCTCTTGAACCGACCAGCTTCCGCATGAATCGTAGTGCATCTTGTTCTGGAAGGGCGTGTCCTCTCCCGAAGAAGGGGAGGCTCTCGTGGCCGCATCTGGTAGCCGTCTGCTTGGATTTCCCCTTGAGCGCTCCTCGGAACAGCTCTGCCAGGTATCTAAATCCTTCCTCAGTTCTAAAGCCAAAAGCCTTACATGACAGTGACCCTCTGCAGTCTGGGAAGGGCCGTCAGAATGAGTTTCGCCTCCTCTGTGAAATCGAAGAGTTTGAATGCGTTGGGATTCTTGCGTGTTCGAGTACAGGCATCGCACGGAGTGGAACAGTTCATACAGGCCTGGGCGTCGTACACCTGAAAGTGCCATTTATTGTTTGTCAGGAGGGACAATGAACCTCTCCAAAGTATTCCACGAGTTGTTTCCTGCGACAAGTGGAGATATTCTCGCAGTAGGCAATCATCTGCAGAATGTTCTTCGTGTGCATAGACCGGACCGCCACCGTACTGTCATTATCTGAGACAAAACAATGTTTCTGAAGTTAAAAGTTCAAACCTTCGATGAACTTTCGCAGTCGGATCGAGTCCTGGTAGCTGTAGAGGAGGAGGCAGTAGGAAGAGAGACCGTCACGACCCGCTCGACCAGTCTCCTGGTAGTAGCCTTCCAGTGACTTTGGAAGACTGAAGTTCCTCTTTATTTGGGAGGGAGGGAGGCTCACTTGAAGTGGATTACGAAGCGGACGTCTGGTTTGTCGATTCCCATTCCGAAGGCAATCGTAGCACAGATGATGTCCACGCGATTCGCCAGCCAGTCCATTTGAGCCTAAAGAGATTGATTGGAGAGGAACAGTTTCGTGAAGGACCTTCTTCCTCGGGTTGTCGGCCATTTTGGCGTGGTAGGCCTGTGCCCGGAAGCCCCAACTGATCAACTTCTTCGCCGTAGCCTCGCAGTCCTTCCTAAACGCAGCTTTTACTTCTTCAGATCAAACCCACGTGGATAGACAGTAGATGATGCCAGACTTCCTGGGGTACAACTCCCTCATCTGCTTCATCGCGTTCTCCAGAGATCTGGTCTCCCTCGGTCTGATTTCATACGTCAGATTCGTCCTTACGAAACTGCTCATAAACCTGAAAGGACAGAGTCTTTCGATGAATACAGCAACGCACAGTTTGGAGTCCTTGATGGAGAGGTGGTCCCTCGTGTCCGCCAGAATCTTCGGCGTAGCGGTGGCCGTCAAAGCCACGATTGGCACCTAAAGATCCCCTTAAGCCTAATTTCTTCAAGCCTCACCCCCGCGTACATTCTGCGGAGACTGCTCAACTTGGTGTAATCCGGTCGGAAGTCGTGTCCCCATTGAGATACGCAGTGGGCCTCGTCGATGACGAAGCGGGCGAGGGTTCCATTGCGGTGGAGAGTGGCGAAGACGGAGCACAGTCGATCGGAGGCACTGATCTGAAGGGGAATTAGATGTGGATGGAGGGAGGAGACCTTCTCCGGAGTCACGTAGACCAGCTTCAGTTTGGGAGGAGTGGCCATCATCTTCTGGTAGATGGCCTCCGTCTCGTTCATGCTCAATTCACCGGTGAGGGCACCGCAGGAGATCTGAAAGAAGAGGGATTTGAGAGACGGCGAAGAGGTCAACTGACGTCCAATTCCTTCATTTTGTACTTTTGGTCCTCAATCAAGGATTTCAACGGCGAAACGACGACGGTGACTCCTGCGGAGATGACGGAGGGTAGCTGATAGCACAGACTCTTTCCAGCACCTAAACATTCCCTCGTGGAAGCTCTTCCTGTATTCATCACCTGTAGGCATCAAAACAAACGTGTCGTATCCCTTGAGAATGGCCACAATCGCCGGTTTCTGTCGATGGCGGAACGAATTGAATCCGAATTTGTCCTTCAGCGTCCGGTACATTTCGTCCCTCTGTGCTTTGCCCAAAACGGCTTCTGAAGCCATTTCTTATTGAATTGAGACATTGGATAGTGAAACCTTCGTCCTCGAATTCCTCACTGTCGTCTTTTAGGAAACCTCGGAACTGCCCGTGCATGTCGTGTCTTTTACCGGATTTGTTGGGTTTCGGCAGTTTGCTGGGATCAAAATTCGACTGAAAGTGGGATTTCTGGGGGATATGAGGTTAAAAGCACCACGGGAACAAGTTCCACGTCCTCGTCGAAGCTGTCGTCCAAATCGACCGTTTTGTTCGAGGCGGCATTGCTCTGAAAGGGAGGGAATTGAGAGAGAGAGAGAGAGAGAGAGAGAGAGAGAGAGAGAGAGAGAGAGAGAGACTCACGCTGGGATCCGGCGGGAATCCAAAGGAAGTGCCGGCCTGTTCAAACTCGTTGTCCACCGCCGCATTTCTCTCCAAAAAGTCGTCATCCGCATCGAAAGACTAAATTCTTCCCTCCTTCTTCGATATAAACCAAACTCACATCCAATTCCTCGGGCTGGTAGTGGTCGTGATTGTCGATGACCTCAAAGTCCGCTGGATCATTTCCAAAGGCAAACTCCTTCTCGTGGTCCGATTCCTCCACAACGTCATCTGAATCATCCAAATGACACACATTAAATAGTTTACGGTACCCATGGGCTGGTCCTCCACAATCACAGGTCTTTGCAGGATCTGACTCTCGTTCACTTGGGAGGTTCCCTGGGGCCAGTTGTTAGAAGACTCCTGAAGAACAGTCGGTTTAAATATAGGACATTAAAACCCACCCTGTGGTTGGAAGTGTTCCAGTCGTTCGATTGGTAGTTGTCGTGATGAGACGTCGAAGGACGATCATCTCCGAAAGAAGGTCTGAATAAGAAGGCCATACACCGTTACTTTCATGAATCAATTTTATTCTGAAAATGACAGCCAACCGTTTGGCAGAAGGAGGCTGGGCTTCTCGTGACAGCCGGTATTCGTTCCAGCCGCCTCCCAGCAGGTCGAATGACTGATCGGCTCCTCCTCCTCCGATTTGATTCGAACTTTGCCTCTTCGCAGGCGGTTTTGCGGCGATTACGGTACAATCGGCAGGTCGTGGCTGAGGCGGAATCACAGCGATCTTCTGAATCTAGAGGGAAGGAGGTTTACCATTTCAGAATAAACTACCTCATTTGCACAATCCCTAAGATCGAAGTCATTCGCTGGCGGAACGACTTCCTTACCCGTGTGCACTCCCCCGCAACACTAAAAAGAGGAAGTTTGAATGGAGGAAGGAACATGACTGTATACAACAAGATTCAAAAAGTAGGACAGCCCTTTCAATATAATTTCATCGTAGTTCAAATGATTTTTCATTTATTACCTTGAACTTCGGTACGCAGAAGCCCTTGGTCGGAGCTACGAATCGAAACCTTTCGAATTCGATCCTCTCCTTCGGTTTGAAGGTCTCTTTGAAGAGCACAGCCTTCGCCATCCACTCACTTTCAGTCTAAACCCTTTCTCTCCAACCACACCAGCCAGTGAAGACAGCGACGGACGACCAGCTGAGTGAGCAAAGCCAGAAAAAGAAAACATTTACCGCCAAAACGAGGGGTACACACATAAGGCAGACAAATAGGATGGATTAACAACGGTGTCTGTGAATATGGATAGTGTTTGGCGGGTTTCATCAAGTATCAAGAGGTAAGAACTAGGGAATGAGAGGAATGTGAGAGACGCAGTGTACAGGATCACTTGGCGAAGGCAAAGGGGCGGTTCCACGTGAGCAGCTGCTTCACCGTCTGGTTGATGTCCTGCATCCACGAGCGAAGTTCCTCCTTCGTGTCAGCCGCCAGGTTTACTCTGAAATGGGATGTAAGTGCCATCAGGGGTGGATTCCAACCTGAGCTTCTCCATTTCGGGGCGTCCGGTCCTGTTGAGGGACTCGACCTCCTCCTGTCCCTCCTTGGGCACCCAGACGTCGATGAAGAAGGAGAACATGTACTGGCAGGGCTCGTTGACCTCGTTCGCTCCTTCCTTTTCTCCAGCGCATGTCTGCAGATCCAGCAGCACCAACCAGTTCTAAATGGCACCTGGATCACGCCTGCTGTCTCTTACCTTGTCGTTGGTGTGGTCCTCCGGTCTCTTCCAGAACTTCATTCCTCCCTCCTCCAGAACACACCAGTACCTGTTCCACGAACCGAGACCCTCCTTGGTCTTCTGGAACATCGACAGGAAGCCCGAGTGGGTGGTCGTGCTCTTGCCCATCGCTTGTCTAAGCTCAATAATCGGTCGTTCTTCCGAAGGAAACCTACTTCTTCATTTTGATGGTGACACTGCCATCCAGGGGGTGCATCACATTCGACAGGGCGAATTTCTTCTTTCCACTAGGAGTGTGAATGTCCAAGGCCAAACGACCGACCAATTGGAAGGAGGTGTCAGCCACGGCGGCCGGTCCTCCACCGGACATTTGGGGAGCAGCCCCGCGAGACATGGTCTGAATGAGTTATTAGCAAAGGAAGGACAGAGGGTGCACCAGGAGATTAGACAATCGTGCACAGACAACATTGGACAACTGAAAGGATAGGGCATGCGACACGGGGTTAGGGGGAGGGGTACCTTGTGTTTCACTGTTGCTCCCTTCAGACCGAACTTTTCCTCGTGTGTGAATTGGGAACGGATGGTACGCTGAAAATGGAATTCAGCCACTCCAAAAAGAGAGGACTAACGAAGGAATAGACTTCGAGCATGGCGACAAAGTTGGTGGGGAGGTCCTTGAGGGTGAGGGGCTGGATGATCTCAATGCTGGTCTTCTTCATAGCCTCCTCGCTGGAGACTATTCCCGTGTGGAGCACTTTCTCGGCGGAACGAAGGATCACACAGAAGTAGTAGGCGCTGCCTGGAATGAATTATCTAGAAGAAAGCGATGGCTGGACTGACTGGCTCTGATGTGGGAGTAGGAACTGACAAAGTCCCTGGAAAGGTCGATGGAGATGTGAGTGAGGGAGATCATTCCAGTGGGGCCGTCGCAGGAGACGGGGCCGTTCTTGCTCAGGCGCTCCAGTTCATTCATGGCCGCGCGGTAGACTTCAGTCTCCACGAGCACAGCACGCTGGGCAGTTGCCTGGAAAAGTATTTCTGGCTCCCTGAAAAGAACCCCACCTCCTCGTGGCTTCCCCTGAACTGCTCCTTGTTCTTGCAGAGCTGAAGGGCCTTGGATGCCTGGTGGATCTTCATCTTCTGCGTGTATATGGTAGACTCCAACTGGTTCTGGAATGTCGTAGATATTCAAATGTCGAGAACTTTCTTAGCTTCCCGCCAAACCTTTACCTACGTTTCTAATTTTCCACACATCGCTAAATACTCAAATATCCACCTCGCAAGACATTGAGTAGATCAAATGTGGTTATTCTAATCAATTAGAAGGGGGAATACCTTGATCTTGTCCAAATTGATGGGACTCTCAATGTAGGAGGTTCCTCCGATGATCTGCTGTGAAGGGGTGGAACTGGTGGTCGTGTTGTTCAGGTCGATCTTCTCCACCGTCGGGTCGGATTCCTGCTGCTGACGGGCACGCTTACGGTAGTAGGATATAGTGTACTGCAGACCGCTTCCTGCAAATACATTGATAGAAATTGTCGCTTTCACTCAAAAATCGGAAACCTAGGGGGATTCCGATAAACCTTATGAAGCTGAATGATTTTCAACACATCGCTAAATACCCAACGTCTATCAGCCGACATCAGGTAGATCAAATGTGGTTTTGCCACAAAAAGTGGGAAATGCTCACCCTTCCTGGGCTCATCGCTGCTGGGCAGATCGGCAACCTCGTCATTCTCGTCGTTTACAGGACTTTCCATCCTCAGAACATCCGGAGTGGCTTCCTAAACGGAGTAAATTACAGTTAGTTCAAAATAAAAGGAACCGCAGCTGCGAGAGGAGCGGGGCGAGAGGGAGTCCTGGAAGGACTCATAAAATCGAAGGCATCGTCGATGAGTTTGGAGAAGTTCGGGCCCTTGTCGGCCATGCCGTCGTCTGAGTCCTCGTTGTCCGCGAAGGATTCCTCCAGGACCTCAGCGCTTTCCGGGTATTCCATCGGCTGCTCGACGGGAGACTTGGCCTCAATGGCCGTCTTGAGAGTACGGGCAGGAGAGGAGAAAGCGGATTTGTGGGGAGACTTCTGTAAAGAATTATAAGCCAAATTTTTAAAAAAAAATGAATACCTCTGGCGCATAGCGAGGACTCTTCGCAGCCGGAGAAGAGGTGGCAGATCTCTAAAAACAAACCGAATTTAAGAAGGAAACTCGGTAAACGGCGGGCTGCTGGTAAACATAGGGCAGGATGTTGCTGCTTCCCCCAATTTACCAGTGACCTCAAAAGAGGAAAAGAAATAAACTCACATCATCGAGGTGTTTCTTGGTCTCACTTCTGGGTTCGCTCTTCGGCGCCTCCTCCTCCTGCTCCTTCCTTCCGCCGACCTTCTTCGGAATGGCCGTGTCTCTCATCCTAATCGCAGCCTTCACCAACGCATCCTCCGTCTCGTCCGGATGAAGCGGCGTTCCCGTAATCGAAGAGAACTGAATCATATGGTGACCTACAGTACCCCGCAACCAATCCTACCTCCCACCGGTTTCTCAGTCCTTTAATATTGGCAGCGCGGACGTCCGGTCTGGTCGGCTGCCCCGGAGTGGCTCCCACGACCACGGGAATGTCGGTGGCCCCTCGCCACTGGGTCTTCACACCGGAACCGGGGGTTCGCTGGTCTTGATCCTCCGAAGGAACACCGGCGATAGGCGCCTTTGGCATGGGCACCTAAATTTAGGTCATCGAGGATGATCAGAATAAGAGGGTACCGGGGTGTTGGTGGTCTTGATCTTCTGCTCAAACTTCTGAGCGATGTTCTTCGCGGCGGCGTTCTCCAAGGCAGCGCTGCGGATGGGGGACATCTCGGACTTGGAGCTCTCTTTCTGGGCAGACATCTGAAACAGTGAGTTGCTGAGAGAAATAAAGCGATTCTCTGAGCCAAAAGCGAAAAAAAGCCAATATTGCTTGGTTTATCCTAGAACTAACCACAATAGACTTGGACACGACGATAGACTTTGTCCCAGCCCCTCCAGTGGCAGCCAAGGCGGTCTCCTCGAGCTCCGTGAGGAAATCCCTGCGGTTGCGGCCGTGGGTAGGCGTCGTAGAAGCAGAAGTCACCGCTAAATCCCATTTTCAGACAATTGGGCTACAAACTGACTAATCTCAGAAGTGAGAAGAGTGTCGACGGAAATGACGGATTCCTCGACTTTAGGAGAAGACGTGGCCGAAGGATTCTGAAGAAATGCCATGCAACAGAGGATTTGAAGAAGAAGAAGAAAGTTATGTATCACTGGATTGCAGCGACAGATGAAAAGGAAAGAAAGGACGTACAAAGGAGACGTGGGAAAATTGAGAGGAGCTGCCACCGCGCACCTGGAAAGCGTTTGGTAAGCGAAGGACAATGGATACGGTAGGTCTCTCGACCGTATCCATAAAGGGTTAGTAGGAGAAGCCGAGCATGCAAAACTTACAAAAGGCTTGGGAGAACCAATCATGGAAGAAGACGAGGCTGACTTCGTAGGAGTCTTCTGAAGAGCAATACATTAATTAAGAACAAAATAAGAAACCACCTTCTTTACAAAGAGATGGGCTCCGTACTCATCGGTGGAGAGGTCGTCCCCGTCGTCGGTGCTTTCCTTGCGACTGGAGCTCGGCAGAGAATGGATCGAACGATTGACTCCACTTCCGGAGATGATGCTCGACTCGTTCTGAATACATTCGTTTCCTTCGATAGGCTCAGAAGAACTCACGATCGAGGCGGAATAAAGCGAGGAATCGTCGCAGAAAGTGGAAGTAGCGGCGATGGGATGGGCAAAGCGGATGCGACGGTTCTCCTCTTCTTCGATTTTGGCTGAAAACAGAATTCTAGAGAAAACGATATTGCCAACCTCTGGTTTTAAGAGGAGACGAGTCGTCTTTCATAGAAATGTGCATAGAATCATCTTTGTGCGGGCCTTTCGAGGGGGAACGGGAAGCGGCGAAACCAGCGGGGGTGCACAGAACAGACGGTCTGGTCTAAACATGGATTTTGCATATGACTGCAAAAACAATACCTCTCCTATGCTGAGTCGAGGCGAGCGTCCTTTCATGACAGATTCCTTGGTTACTTGTTTCCTAGGAGAAGTTGCCTGGTTAGAGAAATGATCGTATTCCTCGGCCAAGGCGTCGAAAGCGGAGCGACGAGGCTTCGGCGGGGCCTGATCTCCCTAAATCAGGATACTTTATGTGAATCAATAAAATCTCACCTTGAGGGCGACATCGGCGTCTATGTTCGTCTCCTTGACTTGGTTCCAGTTCTTCACGGGAGAGTTATTAACTTGAAGCGGTCCTAGAAGAACAACAATTAAAGCTCAGGGAAGAAAGAACCTGTGCAGGGTGAACCACCAAAGGCGGAGTCGCCAGCGCTGCTCGTGTGGGAATTCTCCTTTCCATCTTCTGATTCAAGCTCTGCTTTGCGAAGGCGTGCTCGCTCCATTATCGACTAAACGAAGAATTTAGTTTAGTAATCGCGTAGTTGTTTTGTTTGTAGACCATACAAAGAGTATAAAGTACTTACGCGAGTCCTGTCGTCCATATCGAAGAAATCGAAGAAAAAATCCTGAAAAAACAGACTTATGTGAGAAATTGGTTTTAAAAAAGAACAAAAGCGCAAACATAATGTATTCCGGGAGGTTCTGAACTAGAAAGATTATGAAAGCTACAGCAAAATCAATTAGACCAAAGGCGACTTTCCGAAACACAATGTTAATAATATGTTTTTTTCCCGAAACATACAATATTAATATATTTTAACATATGTTTTAACATCTTGCACAACTAAAGCGCACAGGTAGCACTGCTTTCGATGATTCATACGACACTTAGCCAATTAGATTTCCTCCATTTATGAGCCATGTTTTGAGTAAATGTGAAATAGATTCCATGGTAATTCGGGATTTCTACCATATTTACAATGTAACAAAGCACCCATTTAACAAAATTAGCATAAAATTTTAAAAATTAGAGCCGAAATTTTGAAATCGGAATATTCGCGCTTATTTGTCCAGATGACGCGATAAGATCGCGACGAGACCCATTGCTTACTAAATGCAAGCGGCGTTTGAAAATGAATCAGCAGGTTGTGATGAAAGAGACAATGTTAACTTCAGAGAAAGCTCAATAAAGAACAAATTTTTCGCGCACACAATATACCAAAGGCAATGCGATAGTCAACACTTTTACGCAATCGATGCGTATTGTAGTTGTTTCTGAGTAGCCATCCAGCGTGCGTTCAATGCTAAATCTGCTTGAAATCTAACATCACTATCGTGTTTAAATCACGCCTTTAAAGAATACCGAGTGTCCTCTGGTACACGGTGTTCTCGCAGCGATTTCCCTGAGGCGGTCGGGATTACTGTAATCCCCTGTAATCCGTCCTCCGGTTTTCCTACTTTCGGTGGTGTTTTTGTTCGGTTGTTAGTGGAGCTTTTGTTCAAAATGGTATACTCTAGTTTTTGTTGGGAACTTCGGAACTGAAATGGTTTTTTGTTAATGTAGGGTTGTTTTCATCGAGCGTACTCTGCGTTTTGTAGTTGTGTGGGTGTATGTAGTAATCTGTAGTTTGAACTTTTAGCGGGAAATTCTATGTTGCCGAACGATTTGCCAGTTCACTATTTACCCTTTTCTGCTGTGCGTTGTCGTGCGTAGTATTCAATCCTACTCGCCTGTATATCTACACCTGGAAAAAACCTTGCGGCCCTGCGTGGCCTAATTTGCATTTCTCAAAATCATTCATTTCCACCTGTGCGGTTGGTTCAAGACCATTTACATTTTCGAAAGAGAGGAATGCGTTGAAATGTACCATTAAATTCACAGATAGAATCCGTTATATTGTCATGAGAAAAGATCGAAATCGAAACATTTCTCAATGTAAAAATTTAAATCTTTGAAAAGGCGAAGAAAATAAACCAACCGCACAGGTGGAAATGAATTATTTTGAGAAATGCAAATTAGGCCACGCAGGCCCGCAAGGTTTTTTCCAGGTGTAGATATACAATATAATTTCAATCCTTTGCTTAGTTGTCTGTTTCTTATTGTATTGTTGTAACTTCGATGTTTTGCAGCCAGAATGTCGGGCTGGAACGCATACATCGACCTTATCACCAACGGATCCCCTGCCGTCAAGAGAGCCGCCATCATCGGACTGGCCGATGGCTCCGTCTGGGCGAGGACCGAGGGCGAGAACGTCTTCGCTGTGGGTTCCCCGTCTTCCTTACATTAGCTTAATTGGATTGTACTGACTGTTTTCATTTAGGCAACGGAAGCTGAGCTGAAGAAGTTCGTCACTCATTTCAACAACCTCAGTAATGTCCCTTCGACTGGTGCCGACCTCGAGAACGTGAGTGTATCATATTTCCTGTTTATACAATTATATTTAGACCCACTTTATTGTCCCGCAAACCGAGGAAGGGCTCATCTTCGGCAGGAAGGACAAGAACGGCTTCTTCGCCGCTACGTCCAAGACCTGTTTGTTTACATAGCCCACGTCTTATAATATTTTGTTTGTAGCCGTAGTCATTGCGATGTACGAAGGAGAGCAGGCCGTCGGTGCCGATGTCCGCGCCGCCGTCGAGAAAACCGCTCAAAACTTGACCAACGTCGGTTACTAATGTCCTCCCGCACAACCGGTTAGTGTGTTACTTCAATTCTGATCCAAATCTACTTTTTGCAGGTTGCAACGCGTAGTCGTCTGAGCATTTCGCTACGACACCCGTCTTCGATTGGGCCGTCGATGTCGGCCATTCCACGTCTAATTTCACTTTGCCTTGGCCTGAGTACGATATCTTTCAAGTCGGGACTACGTTGCTTGTGTATTTTGATAACCGAGTGCTACACATTTCTTATTCGCATGTACACGTTGTATGAACCCTGCTTTTCCACTTGTTCAATTTGTGCAGTCAGCATTCGGGGCAACTTTCCTCGAGCAGAGAACGAGTTACGTGAAGCCAAGGATCTACGGATCATGGTCACCGAAAGACACTTGCACGTAGCTTCCACTGTAATCGAAACAAAGTAAAACCAAAATCTCTTCGACCGAATTTTTCCTACGGGATGCGAAAACATTGTTAACTAGGGAGTTGGACCACATCAAAGTAACGACAAGCTGTAGTGTGTCCGCAAGCAAAACAAAGGAAGAGAACTGATCACATCAATCGTTATTAGAAAAGGTCACATCACAGCCATGTACAAATTGAGATCATAAGCGAGGGCCCGTCACAATTCCTGAGCGTGGAAGATGGCCTCCAGTAGACTGGTGCTTCGGTGGTACCGCTCGGCCCGTAGCTTTGTGTGATGTTTCATGCTAAATAAGTCATTTCTCTTAATCCAACGGTCTCCCACCTCCTCTTGACAGCCTTCCAATGTCTGCTGTACTCCTGCTTCAGCCTGTTCTCATTCAAAAAGTCCACCGTCTGATCGAATTGGTCCAGGTCCTCCTTGTCCGGCCAATCGTTCTTCACTTTGTAGGGCGACTGTGCCCTGGGAAGCGAGGTTATTTCCCGATTTACAAGAACTTCCTGCAAAGGATCCTTATAAGCAGGAATAAAATAAGCTGTACAATGGGTATATTGTCCGGCAGAGGGCTGCCCTCCTCCTCCATTTCCCTGGGTTCGTCTTCCTTCAGACTGCCTCTCATCCACGCCCTGCACAGCTGGTATTCCGTACAGGAAGTGCGGTCCTCCCGCAGAGAGAACGGTTTCCCGCGCATCTCGAAAATTACCTCTGAAAAGGAAATTGAGGAAAAGAAGAGGAGAAGACAGACCTCCTGGCTTCGTTCTGTTGTAGTTGTAGGCGCATTTTCTAGGACGCCCGGGACCACGCCTGTCCGCCTCTTCCGGTCTGAAAGGAGGAAATAGAGAAACGCTTAGCAAGCATTTTGTTACTATTGATAGTCTCCGTGGCAAAGGGAACTTCAACTTGATCAAATGAAGGCGCCAAATTCACACGCGCGTCTATGTCACTTGAGAGGAACAACGCAGCGCGATGGCAACGCAAGGTGCTAACGCGCTGCTCCGTTACTCACTCGTCTTGGAGATCAGTGCCTCCGTTCTCTCGTACTGTACAAACCAGCGTATCGATTTGTGTATTCCAAGTTGTGTTTTGTTTTTCAATTTCCTACGCATAATAATCATTGTTTTAAGGACGAATACTCCAATGAGTTCTTTGCGGGGAATATGGCTAATTGAGAACATTGTTACTCAAATAACAAAGTGTTATTTCCCAAAACTCACTCTCTTTTGTCTGTGATCACCGGAGGGGCGTCTCCCTTTCTAATAGAAGTCAGCAGGTTGCCCAGTCGGTTTCTGGCGAACTTCATATCCGGTGACTCTGGGGGAACCAGCGTCTCCTGGAGCATCTCACTGAAGGGCATTTATTCCTTTTGCTGTAAGAAATAACTCACTTGAGGCGTTTCGTGGGAGATCTAGTGAGGTAGTCCTCCGGCAACTGGGAGGAGCAAGGCGTGAGGGAGGGAAGGGCAGGCAGGATGAAGGCCTCCTCGTCGGGCACACTCTGACCTGACTGGTCCATTTCTACAAAACAACCACTTTAACACGATGCTTTACTCTCTAAAGTATATGCGGAGAGCCGATGAGTGGTGATAAACAAGGAGAATAAAACAATTTATTAAATAAATAACACAAGGATGCAAAAACTGTGCGCAAACTATCCAAAACCGAAAAACTGAGGATGATTAGTCGCGTTTGACGGAGGGGGTTCCCCAGTTGGCGTAGTTGTAGAGGGCACCGCCGGCGACTGACAGGGAGTAGGCGAAACGGGCCACGACCAGGCTCCAGCCACGGACGGCGAACAAAGAGAACAGAACCCTGCAAATCGGTAATTACGTCATCGCCGATGTGGGAACGGCGCTAGGTTGCTTAAAATCCACAAAGTACGTGCGTCAATTATTGCCAAATAAACACTATTTAAACAGTGATCGGTTGAAAAACGAAAATTTGACAGCGCCGAAACTAACTCTGCAGGATTCGCTACCGTTCGTTCGGTCAGTGAATATAATAACTCACTGGTAGACGAAGCTATGGAAGACGGCAATTGTCAAGAAAAGGAAGACGGTGAAACGAGAGGTCGAGCGGGTGGCCATCCAGGTGAGAGCGGCCATTCCGAGGAACAAAAGGAGATCAGAGGAAGAGTCCAGAGAAGTCTGAATCCAGCGCCACGAGAAAGCGGACGCCCTAGAAAATGAGGATTACTTTTCAACTTTGGTTTAATAAGGAAACCCAAAATGTGCGAGGCTTACCTGGCTCCGACCCAGAGAAGAACCAGTCGGCTGGCAATAGAGTGAGCGGCTCCCCATCCAAGGCCTCCGGCGACGAAGCGGACCTCTCCCTTTCCGGTGAGGAAGTTGCTCATGATGATGTGCATTCCGATGACATCGACGACGTCGGCACTGCTGCGTAGCAATTCCTAAATTCGTCAATTTATACATTTATGTATTAATATTTGTTTCCCCCATTTACACATTGGTGTCGTTATATTTTAAAAGATATAAAACATACAGGAACGAAAGAGAAGCCATCGTGCTCGCCGGTGGGAAAGAATGTGGCCAGAAGGAGCAACTTGACCAGCTGGGTCATGAAATAACCGAAGGCTGCCTGCAAGCAGCGCCACATCGAACTGTATTCATTCAATCCTAAAAGAATATATGTGATTTTATAAAGAAAACCCCACCGGAATACTTGTAGGTGATGAAGTAGGGGGCGTAGGACAGAGCGACGCAGTTTAAAAAGTGGAAAAACGTCATTTTACCCTGAAACTCGAGGCTATCTTACATTCGACGATATATAAATAAAATATCATGCTCTAAGTAACGTAAAACAGCTTTGTTTCTAAAAAAAAGGCCATTTGAATAATATAAAAGAAAATTAAAAAAGGGAGGAATATTGAATGTCCTTTCAAAAAGCCCAACTACGATAATACACAATGACGCTCGTAAACAGCAGACACGGACAAAAGACCACAAATGCGGCTAATTTATGCACAGTTTGGTCGCATGCTATACATTGAAACGGAAATACAAAAGAGAAACGAAAAGAAACACGAAAATAGGAAACGGGAAGTTTTCAGAGCCAGGGAGGACCACGAAATCCGTGTTCTGTAGTTTGCTACCGAGCTACAGTAATTTCAATATGTAGTTTGTTTTTGCCGGAAAACTTGTAGTTTTGACCTACCATCAACAATGAGAAGGCATCGCGTCGTCATTTCAAGAAGCTAATTTGTAATTCAGTTTTTTTGTAGATTTCCTATTTCGCATTAAAATTGGAGTATTTCCAGATGCCATGGGAGGAGGAGCCATGGAACGTCTTCCGTTCCCACAAGAGAGCTGATCACCAGAAGCCTTCGGTTTCTCCCTGGATTGTAACCTCAATCCAGCTCCTCAAGGTCTAAAACCCATTGTTTTGATGGAATCTGTGGATTTAGTTGCTGATTTTCATCGCCGGGAGCCTTTTCCTCATCGTCGGCGTCATTTTCTCGAAGACTGTGGTCCTCCTTCTGGCCACTAACCTCCTTCCTGCCGATGCGGGAGCAGCAATCGACGCGTTTCAAAGGACCTGTACAATTCACACTGGTAATCTTTCTTCTTCTTTTTCGTATTTACCTGAAATTGTGGTGTGTAAATCTCGTTTTACAGGTAGAAGCGGTGTCCGCCGTGCAGCCATGTTCGTCTCCCTGGCTCTACTCCAATGTCTTCCTGACATCGCAGCCATCGTCCAAGGTCTCCTCCGGATCCGCGGAGGAACGAGTGCAGGTCGCATCCTCAACCAGGTTTGTTCTTGCCTTTCTCCCAACAAACCCTGTATTCAGATCGTCTGGTTGGAGTCTTGTCGTGCCGTGGGCCTTTCTCTCCTCGTCTTCATGGTTTTGCCCCAGTTGGACCTCCAGCGCGGTCTGATCCTCATGTTCTCCCTCCCCTTGGTCGCTGTCATCCAGAGGTGCCTCGGCTCCGTCTCCCACGCCTCTCGCAATGCTCCCTCGTTTTCCAGCCGCATAGGTAGGTATTTCATCATTTTATTTTCAAATTTTATTTTTTAGGCCGTCTCTGCCTCACCTTCCCTCGTCTCATAGGAGCCCTGCTCGTAGTCAGCGCCACGTATCTCTGGTCGATCATGGATGTCAATTTCCAGGTAATCCTTCATTTCATTCTTCTCTAAAAGCGTCTACTTGCCTATAATTGCTTAATGTTGACCCTTCAGGCAAAAGCTGCCCTCCCCTTCGCCGTCATCTTCTCCTCAATCGGCTTCTGGGAGTCGTGGGTTCTTCCTCAACACGAGGGAACTGCCTTCCACCGCCTATTCGAGGTACCACATTGTCTCTTCAAATTGAAACCACCTTCTAAGGTCAAATACGGTCTTCTGAAGCTGAACCCTTCCACCCGCATTGCCCAGAGCCTGTGTCGTGTCGTGGTCACCCTCGTCGTGATGGTCATCTCCTCGTCGTTTGTCAAAGGAAGCCACTTGTGGAGGGTCGTTTCCACCTACAGTCTGGACTTTGTTCACACGTCAGTTCTTTCCTATGTTCATACATTACCCCATATCCAGGCAGTTGATGCTCCTCGCCGTCGGAATCGTCGTCCTCCACTGCGCCTTGCGCTACTGTGCCCGATTCCTGGCTACCATGAACATGCGGCTGTTGCTGTTCCTCCATCCCACTGCCGCCGCTCCCCTCGTCTTGATCGCCATCCTCCGCTACGTCTGCAATCAGAACGTGTGCATGGTAGCCCAAGTGAGTAGTCCCCTCTTCAAAAGAAGCCCCGACTTCAGCCCTTTGCCGGTCTTGGTCTCTCGTGGCGCTGCGACGTCTGGGGAGACAGTGTGAAGCCCTTCAGCGACTGGTTCATCCTCGCCGTGTGGTTGGTCGCCGGCGCCTACCGTTCCTTCCGTTACGTCCTTCAAGAGGATCACGACGCCACAGACGAGACGTAGCGTCTGCCTCTAAATCAACCTCATACTCTCATTCAGGATCGACTCTCTCTCGCCGTCGACGGTGGCTTTCTGCGTGGATCAGTCTCTCGTCGTCTTCCAACACGCCATCAGCAAGAAGGTCTCCGCCGGGGAAGCGTTCGCCGACGATTTCTACACCGGCGATGAGAAGACGGTTCGAAACGACGATGTGGACGGTGCGATGACTGTGTACATCTGCGGATGTATGTGGCACGAGACGGCTGTCGAGATGACCCAAATGATGCGCTCCATCCTCAAGTGAGATGTCTTCATTTACTTGGACAAGGCTCTTACAGATTGGACGAGGAGCAGATCCGTCGGAAGAACAACAAAAAGCCAGGACAGGTTCAGTTCCAACTGGAAGGACACATCTACTTTGACGACGCCTGGACCGATGACGACCAGGGCAGACGCGTTCCCAACGAGTTCTTCGAATTGTTCTTCAAGCTATTGAACGAACTCACCGGGTTTCGTTTCTTTTGTAATTGAGTCAAATTGATTCTCAGAGAAAAGTGTGACGAGAGAGGGCGGATGTCGAGCCGCGTGATCGTCTCCACCCCCTACGGCGGCCGTTTGGTTGTCAGACTCCCGGCGGGCACCCTCCTCTTCGTCCATTTGAAGGACAAGATCCTCATCAGACACAAGAAGCGCTGGAGCCAGGTAATTGGTCTCTCCCATCTCCACTTCTTATCTTCAGGTGATGTACATGTACTACCTGCTGGGTCACAGAATCATGGACTCTGCTCTTTCCCTGGAGGACAGACAACAGATGGCCGAGAAGACCTTCATCCTCGCCATCGACGGAGACAGCAAGTTCGAGCCGGAGGCTGTGGTTCGTCTTCTTTCCCTCATGAAGCAGAAGAGCGACATCGGATGCGCCTGTGGACGCATCCATCCCATCGGCTCAGGTGAGACCGCTTTTGGCATACATCCTTGGCTTCAGGAGTGATGGTCTGGTATCAGAAGTTCGAGTACGCCATCGCCCATTGGTTCCAGAAGGCGGCCGAGCACGTCTTTGGGTGTGTCCTCTGCGCCCCCGGGTGTTTCTCCCTTTTCCGCGCATCCGCCCTCATGGACGACAACATCATGCACAAGTGAGGACCTTGTCATCCGAAGGGAAAGGCATATTTCAGATACACGAAGACTGCCGAGGAGCCCCGTCACTTTGTGCAGTACGATCAGGGAGAGGACCGCTGGCTGTCGACGCTTATGCTGAAACAGGGCTATCGGCTCGAGTACGCGGCTGCCTCTGACGCAGAGACCTACGCCCCCGAGGGCTTCGAGGAATTCTTCAACCAGAGACGCCGGTGGACGCCTTCTTCGATTGCCAACACGGTCGATTTGCTCATGGACTACAAGGTTAGCTCTCTTTTTCCTTCTAAGCCTCTCGTTCCAGCGGGCCTCTGAGAACAACGAGTCCATCTCCTACTCCTACATTGCCTACCAGTTCCTCGTCATCGCCTTCTCCATGCTCGGACCGGCCATCATCTTCAGTATGGTCGTCTACGCCCAGGTGGCTGCCTTCGGAACAGACACCGCCAACATGATGCTCTACAACGGCGTCCCCATCACCCTCTTCGTTTTCCTCTGTTTCACCACCGAATCCAACGTCCAACTTTGGTTCGCCAAGGTACACTCCGAATCTTGTGTTGGTTTACATATTTTTTATTTCAGATGATGTCCATTGTGTACGCCTTCGTCATGTTGGCAGTCCTGGTCGCCACTTCAAGTCAAGTCGTTCTGGAGAGTGAGTATCATCCCTTCTAATCCAGTGGAGACTGAGTTTTCAGCCGTCGTCTCGCCCACTTCCATGTTCATCGTGGCAATGGTGGCAATCTTCTTCTCGGCCGCTTGTCTCCACCCCTGCGAGTTTGGAAACATCATCTACGGAACGGTCTTCTTCCTGATGATCCCCTCGACCTACGTCTTCCTCTCGCTCTACTCCCTCATCAACCTCAACGTCATCAATTGGGGAACCCGTGAGGCCGTCGCCAAGGCCACCGGGCAGGCGATTGAGCCGAGGGGACTGCAGAAGTGGCTCAAACAAGGCCTAAACGTCATCTGTAGTGTGCTTCCTCGGCGATGTGGAGGAAAGGATCCGCAGATGGAGAAGGTGCAGAAGAGGATGGAGGAGTTGGAGAAGCAGTTGGCTAGTCTTCGGGGCAATGAGGAGAGTGACCATGTGGAGAATGTGGCTCTCGTTGAGGAGAAGACTGACGACAAGGAGGAGAAGGCAAGTCTTTTGTGATATCCCCACTTTACTTGCTTAGGCGGTTGTGGAGAAAGACCCGATGGCCTGGATGGACTGCGACTACCTGCAAGTCTGCGAGAAAGGACGACTCAAGACTGCGGAGGACGAGTTTTGGAACGAACTCATCGAAATGTACCTCAAGGTAAATATATGATAAATAATAAGTAAATACATCACCGGCATTCATGCCTATGAGGTCTATTACTGAACCCTTCTGCCGCACGAGTGGTCCTTGGTTGATTCCCAGCCTATATTTTCCTTCAGCCAACCAAGTCTTCGGCAGAGGCGCAGAGGGACATTGCCCTCGGACTGGCCGCCCTCCGGAATCAGATCTCCTTCGTGATTCTGCTGCTGAACGCCCTTCTGGTTCTGGCCATCTACCTCATTCAGAAGCACAAGAACGTGTTGAGCATTCACTGGACGCCCTACGGTGGGTCACCCCAGATTTCTTCGATAATTTTCGTTTACAGAAGGATTCAAGTGGACTAAGATGAACGAGATGAACGGACAGTTCGAGGAGACAGAAGACCCGTTGAAGATAGATCCTCTCGGAATGGGAATCATCATCTTCCTCATGGGCATTCTCGTCATCCAGACCATTGGTTGGTCCTACCCATTCCTTTTATACACCTGCTCAGGAATGCTGATCCACAGGATGAACACTTTGATTGGCGCCTTCCAGGAAGTGGACCAGATGCACGAGTTGTTGTACGCCCAGTCTAAGAAACACAGCGATGACGAGCGAGTTCTCTCAGCAGGTGCTTTTGTATTCTGGATGTTTGTTGATTCTTTATTTTCAGCTCGTCAGATGCTGGACACTTGTCGCGGATCGGGTGGAGGCCACGCGGCGGACGGCTACACGCGACATGCTGCGGACGCTGCCGGCGACGAACACGTCCTTTTCAAGTTGCAGAGGGCTCGATTGGCTGCCAAATTGAAGCAGTCGGGTGCAGTGCCTGCCAAGTAGACTCACTTTTCACATATCTCCAGTCCCTGCGAGTTTTCACTTTCTCATTTTACTGTATCATTTTACTAATGTAATAATGAAGTTTTATACTTTTCATATCCGGTTTGATGGAAGAAAGGGGGAGGGATAGAGAAACGGAGCCTAGGATCCTAGAAACGGAGCCTTCCTGTTTGTTACAAAGATTATAAGAAACCAACACCGGAATCAAACGAACAAGGATGCCCAGTAATTCGGACACAAGAAACAACAGGACCTGAAATATTGGGCAACCACGTTGATTTTCTTCTGGCAATATCGCAACGAAATAAAGAATTGTTCTTCTAGTTTTGTTCTTATCCAGCACTTCTTTTCCGTTGATGGTCAATAATCCGTTTAGGCGTCTCCATTACATCTCACATTTCATCCTGCTTTCATTCGGTTCTTTATTTTAAGCTTTTCGGGCCAACATATGTTGTACCCCGCTGCCTTTGAAGTGCGGGATCCAACTGGGGCGAATAAATCCATTAGGCAAGTTTCCAGTCTGATGATGCTGATGTGTCCGATATGACGGGAATCCCGCTAACCCATTGGCCTGATTACCCGTCCCAAACACAACTAGGAAACGAAGAAAGTGCTTCATCAGCAGTCAGTGGAACAACGGATATGAGTGGAACATCTATGGTACATGGATTCGGACGTTGCTGCTAAGCATGTTTGAAACAGAGAGAAAGCTAGCCTGAGCTCAAAATGAGGCGTCAACAGGAGATTCTAAATTGGCTACAAAATGGAAGAATGGAGATCGAAAGAACGCATGGGAATTGATTAAATATGTCAGCGAGGGACCTATGAGATCTTATACATTGAAACAAAATTTGAATGGTGAGAAAGACGAAAAGGAATTATTCGAAGCCGGGAGGGGGTTCCACTATAGAGGTCGGCAACCTGTGGGGGGCCTGGAGCGTCGAAACTTCGAGCTTCAATGGCTCGGAGTAGCGATTGTAGATGGACCTCTGCTTGGCGATGGGGGCCTCCAAGAACATTTTGTGCAACAGGGCGTACGCCTTCTGCAGGTGCTGCAACTGGATTCCGCTGAACTTCTCCAGTTCGGAGCTCCAAGCAGGAAGATCTGAATCATTATTATATCAAGGAAGACTTAAACAATCTAACCGAAAAGGATAAGGGCGTAGCTGAGACAGGCTGCTCCAACGAAGGAAGGCCTAAGGACAATGAAGGCGGGATCTACGAGGGACAGATCCAGGAGGTACTCCATGGCGCACTCGACGGCCTCAGTGATGTGCGGGACCACCTTCTTTAGACGGTTGGCGAACCAGCACGCCGTTGGGGCACAGACGTCAAAGCGCAGCTCGCCAAGGACGGCCCTCTCGTATTCCAACATCTAAAGGAAGAGTTAGGGACTGTTGATGACGCAAATCACTTCTTTGATACGATAGCTGTCCTCGGTCAGGTAGACGAGATCCTTGGGTGTCAGGGGGTAGACCTCCTCAAATTTACTAAAGAAAAGATGTCCTACTGAGAAAAGGGAGCTAACGCTGCAATCATGAAGGAAACAGCGCCAAGCAGCTGGAGCTTCTCGCGTCCGATGCGGATCTTCGAGAGCGACCTGTCTAGAATGGAGACAGAGAGATGCAGGGTTTCCTAAAAATGAAAAGGTGAACCGTAGCGAACAAAATACGGAACTACAGTCGCTGGCTTCCTACGTCATGGCGTGATTTCACACATAATAGAGCGACGACATGACCCAGGGTGCCGTGATATGACCCTTTTCGTCTCCGAATGACACTTATGCCTGTGGGAAATACTCCCGCGAGAACACACCTGGCTCATGTTGTACTCTGTGACTATATCGCTCAGCCAATCCACGAGGATCTGCCTCATCTCCACGGTTATATCCCCTTGTCGTTTCAGGTAGTCGAACTTCGCGCGGATAATCGTCTCGCGTTTGCGCATGTATCTGAAATCCATTCTCAACAGAGGAAAGGGACATTCTTACGCGTAGATGTCGGAGTCAAACTCGGGTGATGTGTACAATGCATCCTCGTCGATCTCGGGTTCCAGGGCGACTTCCCTTTCTTGCTCTACTTCTTCCTTATGAGCAACAACCGACAGACCGGTGAGCTCAGCCCTGAAGGTGCCCAGGGAGCTCTGTGAGAGGAGGGAATGGGAGGTCTCCTGAAGGACGTACTGAATGGAAAGTAGGGAACATACTTCGTCATCGGACTCGTAGACTTTGAAGGATTCGCTGGTGGAAGACGGTCCTTGGCGAAGTGTCCCCAGAGGACGGCGCTTGGCAACTGCCTTCCTAGGACTGGGTCTCTGAAATTACCAGATTGTGACAAACAAGTCTGACAAACAACCTTCAGTTCAGCCTCCTGTCTACACTTTTTCTCCAGGATGTGGATCAGGTTGTTCTCATCGTTTGCCTCTGGTGAAGCGGGATCCTGGAAGACTTCGAAGCTGTTCTCCTTGGGAGGAGGGGCTCTGGGCGGAGGTCGAGGAGGCAACTGAAGCAGACAGTTTGTTCCATATGAAGACGGCAACTTACGTGCTTCATGGGCTCCTTCACCGGATCGAGAAGACTCGATTTTCCCACTTGGCGCACCAGGCGCATTTCATTTTGGTTTCTGATGGCTAGGCCTCGGCGAGGTGCTTCGGCCATGTCTAAAAGTAGCAACAATTAGTGAGTCAAGTAGGAGACGAGATAGCATCTAAGGCGGTCACTGCGGAATGATATAGATCAATTGAGGACGTTCAATCGATTGAGCACAACTTGGCGGGTAATAAATTGGCTTTCTGGTAATAACATGGCCAATAACAAGCACAAAAGAAATCCCCACGGAGAGGGCTTAGCAATGTGGCACAGAATAGAGGTGAGATATTTTGTAGTGATTGAATGGGGCAATATAAATTGGAAAATATCCCCAAAACTATCGCAAAAATGAGAAAGCGACAGTGAAGCCATAGGTTGAGGTACTGTAACAAAACAAGCCCAGGCGAGGTGTCCCCAATCGGCTTGGTCATTCGAAACCACCTGTCGCGCACGCAATACATAACGGACGGGCCACGGGGTCACGGAGCTCAGGAGCTAGGGCCGGAGAAAGGTTAAGGTCACCGAGGAGCAGAAATGTAAACAGGGGGAGCGTATTTATAAAATAAAAGGGGCTTACAAAATGAAAGTGGGGAAACGCCGAAATATTAGTGCTAAAGTCAAGCGGAACAAAGTGAATGAAGTGGTTAGCCATGGGATAAGTAAAATAGATCTGTCGCAGATAGGTTAAAATGATACATGCAGATCTTTTAAAATCATAAAATACATCGTTTCAAAAAAATGAATCGTAAGGTAGTCACACCTCTTTCCAATGAAAATTAGCAAGAAATATGACTTTTATTTTTTTAAATTTTGTTTTTATTTTTTAAAGCTATTTTAGCTCACTTCTCTACTCGTAAAACAAACATCAAACTGAAAGTTTGGTAGCAGCTGGGGAAGTTCATAAATTTTCTCGTTCCCGCTGTTTTGAGACGCTGAGGGTAAAGGTCCCGCAGCGCGCGCATTTACGGTAGACCTCAATTCGACTGTCATTAAGCAGTTGTTTTTTATTTGTATTTTGTTAATTTAAAGCGGTTTTATTCCAGTTTTCAACTGTTTCGTAAGGTTTTTCATAAATGGGTATAAAATTATAGAATTAGTGCATAAAAACATGTAGAAAGAGCACTAGACGTGTGTAAACTGCACAACACCTCTGACGACCGTAAACGCTATTCTTTAGTACTGTCTAAACTACAATTATCTTTAAGAGGTATCGTCAGCCTTTAGGAGTTTCAAAATAGTTTGAATTCTGCTGACAAGAGCCAAACGTATTCTTAAAGGTTGTCCGAAGTGTTGCGGCTATCTGTAAATAGCCTCTGTTATTTTATTTCAAACATTTAAATACATTATGACCATCGTGTTGTGTGTCGTGTGTCTTTATTATTATTATTATTATTATTATTCCTGTTTAATTCTTCCACAAGCAATTGGTGTCTTTCAGAATGCTTCGGCACTTGTCCCAGAAGCTTGGCGGCAGATCGACAAGTATCCAGTCGTGTGAGTGATCTACGTCAATTTGTTATGATTTAGTTTTCAGACCGCTTCCTGCGTGCGAGATGGGAGCGCGGCTACCTGAAGGACCTCTACCACCGTCGACAGCTGCTCGGAGCGGACCCCGTCATCAGCCGTTCCTCTTACCCAAACTGGTTTGTGGTTTACTCTGAAAAATTATGATTGGGTGCTGCTCGGGGTCCTTGTATGTCTCTTTTCCCCCGGGATCCTTGCCGATTCCGGGAGTTTTGACTTTCAGCGCCGTTCGCAGTCACCACTGTGACTCCAAGGTGACCGCCACGTGGTCCGCACTGTCCTCTTCGGTGGAGAATGGATCCGACGAGTTTGCCCAGAACCGCGAACAAATGGAGGAGATTGTGAGCGACCTCCGTACGAAGATTGCCAAGATTGCCGAGGGAGGTGGAGAGAAGGCGAAGAAGTTGCACAAGAGCAGGGGAAAGCTTCTGGCGAGGGAGAGGATCGACGCCCTCGTGGATCCCGGAACCGCCTTTTTGGAACTAAGCCAATTCGCGGGGTATGAAATGTACGGCAAGGAGGATGTGCCTGCCGGAGGAATCATCACCGGCATCGGCACCGTGTCCGGCAGACTTTGCATCATTGTGGCCAACGACGCTACTGTAAAGGGAGGAACATACTATCCGATCACCGTCAAGAAACACCTTCGCGCTCAGGAAATCGCCAGGTGAGCCTTCCTCTTTCTCCTCAATCATTCTCTTCTAGGGAGAACAACCTTCCCTGCATTTACCTCGTGGACTCGGGTGGTGCCAATCTCCCTCGACAGGCCGATATCTTCGCCGACAAGGAGCATTTCGGCCGTATCTTCTACAACCAGGTCAACTCATTTGGAAGGTCTTTACCAAGTGCATTTCAGGCCACTATGAGCGCTCAGCGAATTCCCCAATTGGCCGTGGTCATGGGCAGCTGCACGGCCGGAGGAGCCTACGTCCCGGCCATGTCCGATCAGGCCATCATCGTCAAGGGCAATGGAACCGTCTTCCTCGGAGGACCGCCGCTCGTAAAGGCCGCCACTGGAGAGGAGGTCGGTTTTAGTCTGTTTCTGTTTTCGTGACATCACAGCGACATATTCTTCAATGTCTGAAATATCTTCGACCATTTGTTTCAGATTTCCGCAGAAGCTCTGGGAGGAGCTGATTTGCACTGCTCAGAGTCTGGTGTGACCGACTATTATGCCTTCAACGACGAACACGCCCTGAAGCTCGCCAGAAACGCCGTCGCTGGCATCGGGCCGGCCGAAGGAGCCAAGGAGTTCGACTTCTCTGGTTAGTGCATCTCATTTTATCTAATATTTCCACGTTTCAGCCGATGAGCCGTTGTACCCAGCCGAAGAGATATATGGAATTGTGGGAGCCAACCTGAAGAAGACCTTTGATGTCCGGGAGGTCATTGCCAGAATCGTCGATGGATCCCGCTTTGACGAATTCAAAGAGCGCTACGGAGAGACTCTCGTCACCGGTATGGTTTGGTTTCAGACGGTTTAATATTGTCTTTTAAGGTTTCGCCACCATCTACGGCCAGCGCGTGGGCATTCTGGCGAATAACGGAGTGCTCTTCTCGGAATCTGCTATGAAAGGATCTCATTTCATCGAATTGTGTTGCCAGCGAAAAATTCCCCTCCTCTTCCTCCAGAATATCACCGGTTTCATGGTATGTTTCTCTTCCCGATCCCCTAGAATCCTCGTGATTAGGTTGGTCGCGATGCCGAAGCTGGTGGAATCGCCAAACACGGAGCCAAGTTGGTAACTTCCGTGGCTTGTGCCTCTGTTCCAAAGATCACCGTTCTCATAGGAGGATCCTACGGTGCTGGAAACTATGGAATGTGTGGACGAGGATACAGGTTGGATTTCTCTGTTTGCCTTGCATCATTCATATTTCAGTCCTCGATTCCTGTTCATGTGGCCGAATGCGCGTATTTCGGTGATGGGCGGAGAACAGGCCGCCAACGTCTTGGCCACGGTCCAGAAGGACAAGAGGAAGCGTGAGGGAGCCACCTGGACTGATGTGGGTGGCATAACTTAATCTGCGCGATGACGGACAAATCGGGACATCATACATGAATTAACCCCAAAATTTGGAGTTGAGTCACCGATGTCCTGAAGTTTGTCTGTTGTCGCTCCCTTAGCACCACTACTCTTCCCTTGCACTCTTCGTCACACCCGTGTTTCAGGAGGAGGATGTGGCCCTTCGTCGTCCGGTTGAGGCCAAGTTCGAGGCCGAGGGCCACCCGTACTTCGCTTCCGCCCGTCTCTGGGACGACGGTGTGATTGACCCCAAGGACACCCGTAAAGTAGTGGGTCTCGCCCTGCAGTCCACCCTCCAGCAACCAGTCTCTGAGACCAAATTCGGTGTTTTCCGCATGTAACCGGTTACTTTCTCGGTGCCATTGTTAGGATAACAGATTGTTATTGCAGATTGTACATGTTTATTTCTTGACATATCCGACGGAATAAAGCTTTCGACTGGATGTTTCAGCGTAGATTCCCCCGAGCAGCACTCCAAAAAACGAGCAAAAATATAGTTCATAGCGCTTTTTGAAATGAATAAGATGGATATTTGTAGGAACTACTCTTCGGAAGTCTTCGCCTTCGCCCACAGAATTGGAGCTCCTGAGGTGGAAACGGATAGTTTGGTGAAGGTAGCAAAGGAGGAGGAAGTGAGAAAAGAAGAGGTTTTAGGCACTGACTACGCCCTCCTTCTACCAGAGGCCGGATGTCGATGTGGAGGCCGAGGGAACCGCCCCCGGAGGAGAACTTGACCTGGCAGCCAACACGGAACTAGTAGCCAATGGTCAGCTTTATTGATATCAAACACCTAAAATGATGAAAACCCTAGTAGTTATTCTATTGATTTCAGGAGCGACGGTGCTGAACTCCCAGTTGAAGTCCTTCCTCCGTTCGAACATGCCCAATGCCCCGGAGGAGCTGATTGAGGCGGTGAACGGCCAGCTGGCGTCTGACGAATTGTTGGCCGACATTGGCTCCCACATCGGAATAAACGCCCTCATCCGCACGGGGGAACACCCTCCGGCCGCCTCCTCCCTGGCCGACACTTTCCGTGCTCTGATCGGAGTGATCGGGGAACAACGCGCTCAACGACTCATCATCGACCTCCTAGTTCCTCAGCTGATCGACGTAGACTTTGCCGATGTCTTTCCACTGAATGATCCCCTGGCGGTGTTGACGGATCTTCTGAAGAGCAAGGGAGCTACGGAAGTCAGCTAGGGTTTTATCCTGTTAAAGAGACACATTCAGGTGGAGCCGCGGCTGCTGAGGTCGATGGGAGAAGTCAGTGCACATCCCGTTTTTGTGGTGGGAGTCTACAGGGACCAACATGACATTGTCGGACAAAGTCAGTTCTTTTTAAATTCAGGTTTTTGTTAATCGTGAGACTTTTATTTCAGGTGCGGGAGAAACACTGGAAGTAGCTGTTGACATGGCCGCTCGCGAGGGACTTCTTCGTCTTTGGGGAATCACCGCCGACAAGTCAGTTTCTTTCCTATCTCTTGGCTAATTCTCTTTTTCAGGGTATTCTTCTTCGGCAACAAGGCCTACAACGTAGCTTTGGAGAATTTTTCGAAAGAAAACTACAGGTTGAGCGATGTTTGCCAGAAAGAGTGGGTCTCTTTTACTTTAAGTGGCCTAAAAGAAGGTTTAGGACGGATCTGTCGGTCCAGACGACGCTCGATGAAGATCCGATCAACATAGTCGAAGTGGCCCTCAGATACAAGAATGACGTGGAGGCCGTCGTGGGCAAGAGCTACACCAAGAGACTCCGGTAAGGAGAGAGAGAGAGAGGCATGTATCTAATCATCCCTTTTCAGCCACAAGTTCTCCCGTGGTTCCCTGGCGAAACGTTCCTTCAGATATCTCATCAAACCTAAAGTGTACACCGTGGCCTAGACATTGTACAGTGGATTTCCCGTTTAGATTTGTTACTTCTATATTGTTACCCCTGGTTATAGAATAAATATTCCGTGTCTTTTTTGCGAGGATCCGTGTCCCCATTTGCGGTCGTTGCTGGCGCTCTCCTATCTTTAATCCCAATTGGCGCTATTCCAATTAGCGCTGGTTCAGTTTTTTTCTTTTGGAGATGGCTGATTCGGATTACGATTCATTCGATGAGGATCCTTTTGGCAACGACGTAAATGGTGAATATTTGGCTATGGGAAGAGGGGGGACGTGGCAAAGCGGCCTGAGGTCATCAGAAAGCAGGCCTGAGAAAGTGACTCTGAGCCACCTTGAATATGTATGTTTTAGCTTTGGATGACGACCTCCCTGCGACGCCTCCCACGGCCTCAGCCACAGATGAGGAACTGCCCGCGACGCCTCCGCCCGCTTCTCTGACGCTCGACGATGAGGAATCCCTCCCGGCGACTCCTCCCCCGAATGAGACGATGAACGAGACTATGGAGGACAGCCAGGCACAGGACTCATCGGACGCTTCTTCTGATGACGAGGAGTACGGTAATAGCCATCAGTGGGAATGAAGTGGAAGGAGAACTTCAGTTCCCCCGGGAAATGCCAGCGACGACAGCTTTGACGACCCGGTGGAGTTTGAGGAGAGCCTGGTGGAGGAGAGCCAGCTGGAGACCCCGGCTCCTTCTGAAACCAGACGCCCTCCGAAGATCTTTCAGAAGGCGGAGGAGACCCAGATGACGGAGGACACTCCCCCCGCCTCGGTCCTCCAAATTTTAAAGGTTTCTCTTGTTTTCTGAAGGAAATAAGGGTGATTTAGGACAAATTCGGTCACAATTCGTTCCGACCGAAGCAGTGGGACATCATCAAGAACGCCATGAACGGACGGGACCAGCTGGTTCTGATGTCTACGGGTGGGTTTCTTATTCTGCAAGGAATCGGCGGATGCTCCTGCGCGATTGGAGAATTCGCAATGTCTACTTCAAATGGTGGCGAAGCTAGGAGGGAGGAAAGCAGCTTCCTCGTAGCTTTGGCTCTGAGAATCACCAACTAGCCTTCATTCAGGTTACGTTAGCCTAAATATCAATGTCGTTTCTTTATACAATTTATTTATATGAAACAACGAAAATACAAATGAATGAACTATCAACCACAATACCAGTTGCACGAGATCAGTCTAGACCTCCATCTCCCCTCCCTCCTCTTCCTTCTTCACCTTCTCCTCAAAGTCCTTCTGGAGATCCTTCTGAGCCAATCGCTCCATGAGCTCCTCCCTCTTCTTCTGGTGTTTGTCGATGGTCTCCTTATTGAATTCGTAGAAGTTCTTCACTTGGCAGACCGTCTTGGTCGCCACAATCTCGACCACCGCCTCGAAATTGGTCCCGTAGCGCATAAAAGCTGCAAGTAACTGGATTTCACATCAAATGCCTCTCCTACCGTGGGTGGCAAAGTACTTGTCTTGATCGGTCCATTCGTCTTTCTTCCGTGCCTGGCGGTCTTTTATTTTGTATTCCTTTAGGAGATGTCTGAATTAAGGCTATTAAGGGAGTGCCAGGGATACCGTACCTGTGTTGATCTACGTCGGGAATCTGGGCATACTCCCTGTCCAGCATGGCCTCCATTCGGAGGCAGTTGGCCTTCTGCTCATCCGCCTTGTTCCGCAGCTCCTTCATGAGAATGTGGCCGCGTGTCTTCAGTTTGTGCTTCGCCTGGATCACCTAAAGGAGGCGTTTTGGATTCATTGGATTGTGGGCTCACGTGGTCTGCAGAGGTACCAGCATTTCCGGAATTGTCAACGTAGACGGCCATTTCGGCAAAGTCTTTTATCACTTCTTTGTATTCTGGAAGAAGGGCGTCGTCGTCGTCGTCTCTCTCTCTCTCTCTCTCTCTCTCTCTCTCTCTCTCTCTCTCTCTCTCTCTCTCTCTCTCTCTCTCTACCTTCAGGGCAATGGTAGACATTCTCCTGACTCTCCCTCAACGAATCGATCTTATCCACTTTGGGCAGGGTTTTGTTGTTCCTGAATTTAAATGTCTTTTGTTTTGAGACAACCCACTGATACTGGAGACTGCAGTGGAGGCACAGCTTCCTGGCGCCTTCCTTGGCCTCTCCCAGGTCAACTTCTATTTCCACCTCTCGTAGGACAGACGGCTTTGCACAATTAGAGCAGATCCCATCCAGGAAGCTCTCCGTCATCGCTTCCAACGACGGCAACTCATCGAAGCTACAAATGAACGCATGGAATCTTCTGAAGACGGCACGAACCCTTTGAAGAAGAGGTAATTGGCTCGTTTCCGGCGACGAGGATCCGCCGGTTTGGTTTCATGCCTAAATCAGCCGAATTAGCCAATAACCCTTCCTTCCTCACTTTTCCCCAGTCGCCAATGCCCAATGCGACGACTATTTGGAAACAAAAGCACCCGTAACATTTATTCGCCGCATTGTACATTGAGGGAGGGAAGAGCGAGAGGTCAGCGGTGGGAGAGAGGGTGGGGGAGGGAAGCGTACTCTGTGGCTGCCGAAGGGAGCACCTCCACCTGCTCCAGGTCCTGGATGTGGCTCTTGTCCTTCCAGCGCTTCTTCACGTGGTAGTAGTACTGGATCACGTTGCAGATCGAGCGGTACGGCATCTGAAACAACGCTTTCGAACTACAAATCCAACGCAAGAGTGACCCACCACTTGTCTGATCTTGGCAAAGTTCTTTCCGTACTGCTGGTAGGCCATCCGGAAGAGGATCTTGTCGTCGTCGCTCCATTCGTCCTCCGCAATCTTCCTCGACTGCACCTCTTTCCTCGCCACTGCCATGTCGTACTCTGCCTTCTGCAGGAGGTACAGTGCCTGAACCCACAATTTAGTGTTTTCTTCTGCCATGTTGTTTTAAAAAATCGTTTAAAAACCAACACTGTCCATGGAGAGACGGTAGACGCCGACGGCTTCGTCCAAATACTCGTCGAGCTTTGCGTCGTTGACTTTCGAGTGGTCATTGTGCCAGATTTGCTGAAATAGACGACATAAACTCCATATCCCCGTATTTTCCTCACAACGTCTCGGTCTTCGTCGAGTGCCGCTTGGCTCGGATCCAATTCAGCGACAGGGGGAGCCTGAATCACGGATATTTCGGAATGTTCCCTTTAAATCACCTGATACGCCTTTCCGATCTGAATCTGGGCTCTTTTGTTGCTGGCATTGGTCAGAGCAGTGCCTAAAATGTGAAATTACCCCTTAAAACGAGCGAATCACCTCTTTTCTGCTTGGCTGGCTCTTTGAGTTCGATGTGTTCCTCCTTCTTGATGCCCTCGTCTGCGTTTTTCTTGTTCTTCGCGCGACGAGCAGAACGGGTGGCTACACCCTGAAATGATTTAATTATTTTATTTAAACAACTATGTTTATTTGTATTATAAAATAAATATTAAAATAGAAACCTTGGGCGACGGGGCGCGCGCCTTTGTCGGACTGGAATCGTTCGAGTCTTCGGTGGAAATCTCGCCAATCCTCGAAGTAGATTCAACAGAATTACACTGAAATTATATTATTACATTTAAAATAACACAAATAAAAGTAAAATAAACGAACGGCAGTGTCGATGGTCTCCTCGGCGTCCATTGGGACCACGCTCGCTTCCTCCGCCGGTTTGGCCGATTCCGCGGGGTCCACCATTGTGAAATATGCTGAAACGGATAATTAATAGCAAAAAATGAGTACAATAGATTTTAAAAATAGAAATAAAATAACGCAAATTGATAAGAGTGGCCAAGTTTGCACAGAGTATTCAGGGGCGAACAGGGTGTGAACAGATTTGAAAAAAAATCA
The DNA here is from genome assembly GCA_022343465.1 of Oscheius sp. G VE-2021. Taxonomy (NCBI): domain Eukaryota; kingdom Metazoa; phylum Nematoda; class Chromadorea; order Rhabditida; family Rhabditidae; genus Oscheius; species Oscheius sp. G VE-2021. The sequence continues at coordinate 397,174 of JAJQXH010000006.1, read as the reverse complement.
AAAGTAAATTTACGCTTTGAACGTGAAAAGCAGTTTTTTATTCACACGCAAATTTACACGGTTAAATGATTTTTTTAGCTATATTTGGATTAATGATAAAAATTGTAATTTCAAATCCAAGTGCAAAAAATCGATAATTTAAGAAATAGACAGCTGACCACCCACATTGAAGCGCGATCGGCCAAAATGCTTCCGGGTCTTTTATTTACCCACAAACGAACGCCGTCGCTGAGACAGACCTTTAAATAAGAGGTCGAGATACAATCTACAGCAGGCAGCCGTGAGACACAGATAGAGAGAGAGAGAGAGAGAGAGAGAGAGAGAGAGAGAGAGAGAGAGAGAGGAGAGGAGAGTTTGAAACAAAAGAAGAAACAAAGAGCGATATTGAACGCTGCACCCAAATCAATCTGCGATTGATGAGGCTTCTAGGCTCATTTTTAACTATTTTTCATACAATTCCCACCCGAAAGGGAAAAAGCAATATTTCTACCCGCAGCTGTGCTTAATGACATGGCTTACCCGAAAATCGACCGCGGAGGAAATTGGCAGTTTTTTCACGCGCAGGGTCGTAACCGAAAGAAATGGACATGGACGCCCGCGGAAATACGAGGACATTGGCTACGAAATAGAAGGGCACTGGGAAAATGATTTGATAAATCTATTTGATTTAGAAGACCATACAATTTTTTAATTGAAAAAAATCCACCCTTGAACTACAAATTCTTGATTTTGCCACGAGTGCGCGCTTGGAAGGTCGCTTAGCACTACTCACTTGCAATTTCGGGGTGATTTCGAATACAAAAAGAGAGCTTTCACTAGAATATTGCGATGTTTCAGGTTATGGAAAGAGTGTATGCTACCAGATGCCGTCTCTCATCACCGGCTACCTGACCATCGTCATTTCCCCTCTAATCTCCCTCATGAACGACCAACTCAGGAACTTGGAGTGCGTTTATGTCAACTCCTCTGCTGAATTGGGCATTTTCCAGGATAAACGGCATCCCGGCGGCTGTTTTGTGTGGAAGTACGCGCGATTCGGAGAAGGAGGAAGTGAGGAGGAGGGCCCTCGGCGGGGAACTCAGGTAGCCTCTTCTGATTCTAAACTAAATCTTCTTAGGTTCCTCTATTTGACTCCTGAATACGTGCAGGGAGGAGGCGTCCTTCGTTTGCTGAAGTCGGTCATTGGCCTCGTGGCCATCGATGAGGCTCACTGCGTCTCCCAGTGGGGACACGACTTCCGCAACTCCTACAGGACCCTCTCAACCATCAGAAACGTACTCGAGTGGGGTTCATTACCAAATAATCGCCTAAGCTCCCTTCAGTAATATCCCTATGATGGCTCTGACGGCCACCGCGACGGCCGTGGTGCAGAAGGACATCTGCGACAACCTGGAGATGCAGGACCCCGTTGTGACCTGCACTGGATTCGACAGGAAGAACATTAAGATGTCCGTCCATCAGAGTTCGACGATGAAGAAAGACCTTCCTCCGCTTATGGTCGATGGCCCCAAGGGACGCTCTTTCGGCGGATCCACCATCATCTACTGTCCCACCAAGAAACAGGTGGAATCTGTCTTTGCAGAATTGAGACGTAAGGGTACTTTTGAATAAGGCATACGGTGTTCAGATTCTGGAGTGAACTGCTCCATGTACCACGCGGGATTGGGAGATAAGGCCAGGCAGAAGGCACACAACGACTTTGTTCAGGACAAGGTTCGTCTCTGAAGACAGTTGTGCAGTCCCAGTAGTCCTTGAGCCTTCATTAAATATATTGGCTTTCAGTGTACGACGATCGTGGCTACGGTGGCTTTCGGAATGGGAATCGACAAACCGGACGTGAGGAAAGTTATCCACTACGGGGCGCCTAAGAACATCGAGTGCTACTACCAGGAGATAGGAAGGGCCGGGCGAGACGGATACCCGGCGACCAGCCACTGTTTCTGGGGATCGAAGGACATCAACACGTACAAGTGAGGAATACACAGAAGGCCAGGCAATATGCCCAATTCAGGAGCTTCATGAGGGAAATGACGGAGCCCTATCTCAGCCATTCGATGGAGATGCTCAGGCAACTGGAGGAATTCCTGCACACCCTCAGTTGCAGAAGATAGTGAGTGTCAATCAGAAGGCGCTAAACAATCAAAAGGAGATAAGTATCGACGGCTGGTGTAAAGGGGCGGAGCTGGGCCACCGTGGGAGAATTTCCATTACCGCGTGAGTCCAAAAATGCGGTCGTGGTGCACTTTGGTTGACCTTGGGGACCGAGTGGAGCAGGGAGGTGCAATTAAACAGAAAGGACAGGGGGAATAAGGAGATTGGGCGTTTGGATTAAAATACACGAGATAAAGGATGGAATGATGACGCAGAGGGAATAATAAGGAAGCGAACTTGAAATAATTGAGAACGGTTGGAGGAAAGAGACGCAGACAGCCAGAACTGAAGAAATTGTATAAAAAGAGGAGGCGCAGATAAGAAATCACCCTCTTATACAATTGGCTTAATCTCTATGTGTGTGTGTGATGTCCCGGGGTGAAAGTGCGCTACCCGCGTGCGCTGCCTGCGCCTCCTCATTTTCCATGCTCTCTCGCCTTTCTCTCGATGGTTGTCTCGGAATTAGCCTATTTTGGTGGCCGGCCATTTTCTCGGGGGCGGTGTGGAAACGCGGCTGGCGGTGCCGCAGGCACCGTTCCGCGGCCGTAGGCCACCTGCTTGAAACTGACTTTTTCCAGAAAGTTTGGTATCAAACAAAAGCTACTGATGTGCTGATCCCACACTTTCCAGGAGTGGAGGACCGCCGAAGGCGGGCCATCACTCCTGGTCCACCTCTTATACAATTGGCTTAATCTCCCTGTGTGTGTGTGTGATGTCCCGGGGTGAAAGTGCGTTAGCTGCGTGCGCTGCCTGCGCCTCCTCATTTCCCATGCTCTCTCGGCCGCAGGCCGCCTACCCTAGCGCCGCCTGCTTGAAACTGACCTTTTCCAGCAAGTTTAATGTCAAAGAAAAGCTACTGATGTGCCGATTCCACAAATGCCAGGAGTGGAGGACCGCCGAAGGCGGGCCGTCACTCCTGGTCATCTCTTACAAAAGCGTAGCGGTGTGTGTTGGTTGGTTGGTTGGTTGGTAATGCGTGGGTTTGCGTGGCGTTGGGTGCGCTGCCTGGGTCTCTCATTTTCCAATGCTCTCTAACCGGTGCGTGGCCCTAATTTGACGGAGTTTTGGCGTAACGTGGCCGGTCGTGCCCTTGGCGGGCGAAATTAGCCTAAATCGTTGGCCGGACCGGCCTTTCATTTCCTCATGTTGGCGGTCATTTTGTGGTTGTGCGGTGCCGCAGAGCAGCCGTTTTGGCCGCGTAGCGGCCCCTTTTGGCGCCGGGCGCCCATGAGGGGGCGAAGCCCCCGTCAGGTCTCGAAGCGGCCCGAATGGCGCCGTAGGCGCCCATAGGCATGTTTAACATCAATCGAAAGCTACTGATGTGCCGATTCCACAAATGCCAGGAGTGAGGACCGCCGAAGGCGGGCCGTAACTCCTGGTCCTCCTTAATACATTTGAGCAACGGTGTGTGTGTGTGTGTGTGTCGAGGTTTGTAGGAATTAGCATAGCCTGCGCCTCTCATTTCCCCCTATCTCTCGCCGTCTCTCGCCATCTCTCGATGGTTGTCTCGGAATTAGCCTATTTTTGTGGCCGGCCATTTCCTCGCGGTTGGTGGGCAAACGCGGCTGGCGGTGCCGCAGGCACCCTATTGCGTCCGCTGGCCGCGTACTTAGCGGCCGAAGGCCGCGAACAGACCGGCCGTAGGCCGCCTTCCCTAGCGGCCGAAGGCCGCCTGTTTGAAATGATAGTTTCCAGCAAGTTTACTATCAAACAGAAGATGATTCAACACACGCCAGGAGTGTAGGACCGCCGAAGGCGGGCCGTAACTCCTGGTGAAGGAAACATTTGGAGATATGTAGACATAGAGAGAGTATGCAAAAAAGGGACCAAATTCTCCATTTCCAGCCTCCTCCTGAGCCACTTTGACTCGTCCACAGCGAAGCCTGCCCAGCCGCGGCCCAACTGCTGCGACAACTGCGACAGGAAACTGCAGAACAATGAGGTATCTCTTCTTCTAGCTTTTGTATTCCTCCCTCAGGGTGCCTCCACCACGATTGACGTGGGAAAGGAGGCCGGATGGCTGTTTCTCGTAATTTCCCAGGTCTACAAGGGCTACACTGGCGTCGGAAAGCCCATTGAATTCATCAGGGGGATGGTGAGATTTTGGCTGGATTCCGAGGCAATCATGGGTTTAGGCGAAGGAGGAAGGCCGGGCCAAGTACGCGCACAAAACGCTCTTCGGCATCGGCAAGGCTAGGAATGACAAGTGGTGGAAGGCCCTTGGTTGGTTTGGAAGGCAGCATTCAAATGTGAGGTTTCAGCCACCCAGCTGAAGATCCACGGCTACCTGCGCGAATTCAAAATAACAGAGTTCAAGTTTGGCAGTGGAATCGCCACGACGGACAAGGCGGAAGGCTGGCTGAAGAGTGGAAAGACGGTAAGGGAGGTCGTGGCGGGACCAATTGAGAATTCAGACGCTCCTGATCGAACCGACGCCTCTTTTGATCTCGGCAGCTGCGGCTGAGAACAGGGTGACTGTGGCTGCGGGCGGAGATGGCAGGAAGAGGGGGGCTGCCACTCCTACGAATTCATCTTCGGACACCAGGTTTGGAAGAAGAAAGAGGGGTAGGAGAGGAGGGTTTTAGGGTCTTGGGGAGTACGCGCAGGCGAGAGTACAAAGATGGCGCCGATTTGGACATTGGAGGGGGCGATCCCCAGGACTCCAGGGCCATCGCATCGGTAGGCTCTCTTTTCAGCCGAATCCTCTTTTCAGTTCGATGAATTGCGAAAGGAGCTGGAGGAGCTGCGTCTGGACCTCTCCCGAGAGGCAGACTGCGGTCCTTTCCAAGTGGCCTCCAACAAACTCATCGACCAGTTGGCCACGATTCGCCCCTCCAGGTCAGCTCCTCCCTTCCTTCCCCACCTCTCCATTTAGCTTTGATAAACTGGAGCTGGTCTCCGACTTCCCCGTGCAGCGTCGCCAGCGCTTCGGAGCCCGATTCGTGGATCTCATCGATAGGTTCGCCCGAACGCACAACATTCCGACTAATGTCGTCAATGTGTCGGGGGTCTGCCTTCTTCTCCAAGTCTTCTGAAGCCTCGTTTCAGATCTCAGACGATATCCAGAACTCGATGAACAACCTCCCCACGAATGTGCACTCCACCTACCGTACCCATCTCCTGGCCAAGTGCTCTATGGTTTGTTATATTCAGGTATCGTATTTACAGTATACTTCAGGATCAGTTGGGAGTGGAGCGCGGAATCAGCGAGTCCACCGTCGCAAAGCATCTGGCGAGTGCCGTCCAAATCGGCCTTCCTCTCCATCTCTCAGCCCTCGATATCACAAATGAGCTCATGCAGAAGATGCGAGACACTATTATTCAGAAGCTGAAAGGAGGTATTCACCCATGTTGGGATTCTGAACGTTTTATTTGCAGAGGTGTTCCGAATGAAGCCGATTTATGAAGCGATGGAACCGAATACGATTTCCTACAACCAGATTCAGATCATCCGCGAGATTCTTATTTACGAGTACGGGGTGGAGGGAGAGGAGGCGGCGGCCAGTGGATCGAATACTAAACAGCCAGAAGGTACGGAGAGAGAGAGAGAGAGAGAGAGAGAGAGAGAGAACGAAACCTCTCAGCCGCACCGAAATCGTCCGATGTGCCGGACTGGATGAAGAACGCGATGCCCTCCTCTGCTCCTGCCGCTAAGAAGAAGAAGAGTATATTCTGATCTACCTACAGTACCCCTAGGACTGCCCTTTCCCTACTGTGGTCACTGTTTGCCTCAATTTCTAGTTATGATTCATATTTCATTCAATTGTGCGCCGGTAGTGGATCTCCCCGTGTTCGCTTTATCACCCGGGTATGAATATATCTTGTTTTATTATTTTTTGTGAGCCGAAGGGCCTACAAACTGATCAAATAACGCATATGCACATTTCCCTGGAAAGAATTATCTGGTGGATTTCGCGGAATCGGCAGTGTAAAACTGAAGAGTTTTGGTCAGATGTTCGGCTTGACTATTTATTTTGGAATTGCAATTGGTTTCTAAACAATCCATGAACAACGGTTAAGCAAAGAAACGAAAACAATGAAAACACAGGAAGAGTGAAAGGAGCGAAAGATTTGAGATAACACACGTTTCGGTACCATTTTATTGAACTTTATCACCGGCGAATCGAGATGTGGCACGCGCCCTTCATCGCTAAAAAGTTTACATTGAATAGTCGCCTAAAAATCGGAATTATCCCGTGTTCTGTGTTTCTCACTTGGATTGTTTGTACCAAAGGACAATTCGTTAATTCATCGATAGCAGCGTTTGATCAGGCAACAGATTACGATTTCAGCTATAAATTTCTATTTTCTCTGAAAGGAAGATGACCTCACTTGCTGCATTGGCCAAATAGCCGCCGGCAATGACTGAAAGAAAGATTACAGTGAGGTCTTTTTCCTCTTCGGCAGTTCGGTTGGCTTGGCGACTGACTTTGTCGAAATCGGCGAATTTCAAAGCGTAGACCCAAATGACAACCTGACCCAACCCCATCAGAATTATGTGGATGATCTGAAAGTTAGAGGATATCTGGGATTCAAGGGTTAGCTGAAACGAATGTGGGGACTACAAACAAAGAGAGAGAGAGAGAGATCTCACATTGCATGTCGGATTGAAAACTTCAATGACATAATAGAGCCAAGTTTTGCACACAATGATCATCAGTGCCTGGAGAGCACCACAGAGGAAGAGAATGATACCCCAGATGAGGAGGCAGCTGCGGAAGGAGAATTTGCGACAACATTGACCCTCGAAATATTCCTCATCGACAGAGAAAGTGGATTCTTTTGAGGTGAGAGACTCAACCTAAAAGATATGTGGACACCACCTGGAAAAGAAAAGACTTACGATAGAAGGACTACGGCCACAAGCACAAGGACTCCGATCTTCACTCGGAGTGGCTTCCGAGACCTTGTTCTTCTTCTCAACTGTGGAGTTGGAAGGAGCAGGGGGTGGCGCAGCCATCCTCAATTAAGGAAGAGGGCGAAATGGCCAGAGGAGAACTGTTCTCCACGTGTACGTATTCAATGTTCTTATTCTTGTTGGTTTGAAGGGGCACACGTGTGCGTAAGTAGGTTGTCATAAATGAGAGCACATTGAGGAATAAAAACCAAATGAGACGTCACTTCAACAAATCGATTTATTGCGTTTCCGCTGTTAGTTACAATCTACGCAGACTCGGATCCCTGGTCCTCAGTGGGAGATTCAGCCCTCGTCCTCTCGATGCTAAGCGTGCTGTCGTCGTTCTCGTTCTGCATCAAGGGAGACTGTCCATTCTGGATGTTCGAAGCAGCAGGCGTCGCGTAGCCAACGTGGTTCAGAGTGACCGAAGTGTCCGATGCTGCGGTCGAAGGAGTGTCGAAGACGAGTCTGGCGGGGATGTTCGCGGGGAAGGAGGAATTAGGCGTCTCCTGCAGAAAGAAAGCCCTCTCCTTCGCTTGTTTATTCATCTTCCTGGCTTTCTTCAGCTAAAACTCACTCATAATACTGTCAATTGGGTAATCCTACCTTGTGTTTTTCTGCTCCAAAGTCATCGAAGGGGAACTTTGGTTCGCTGACGAGGCTCCCACACAAATGGTCGTAGAGGGACTCTGCTGAGAGAGAAATGTTCATAATGGAGATTGTTGACTTACACGAAGAGTCAGAGGAGGAAGAGTAGATGGGGCGATTCGGTCGCCTCTCGGAAGACTCCCAGCCGTTACCTTCAGTGTGCATTCTGCGGATGAAGTCGGCGGAATGAAAATAAGGAAAAGTACTATTTTGACATTCTAATTAGTTGCCGCATATCTGGAATTCTGATAATTGTGGAGGAGTAATGGAGGATTAGAATATCCAACTCTAACTTAATTTGAATTTATTTAAAATGCGTACATTTAGCATATTCAAATCGTAGCTTTTCTTTTCTTCTCCCACGTGTCATTCCTCTCCGATGCTACGCGGCGTCTGGTTGTTCCTCCTCTTCTGCTCCTCCTCCCTCTGCCAGCAACTTCCGGTTCTACCGCCTGACAACCCAGACAGAGTGTTTTGTAAGTTTGCCGTCATCTATGGATTTCTCTTGTATTTCTAGGTGCGCAGGCCACCAATGTGAATGATTGGTACACAATTCAAGAAAAGTGTGGATCATTGGATTTTTTCAACACGACCGAGGACTGGGACTGGGGAACCGCCCGTTCTTCCTTCGTTGTGTCGGATTTTCTAAAAACCAAGAAGAACATAAAGGCTAAAAGTATCAAAGTGGTGAATACAAAGTTGGAGTACATCAGAATGCCTTCTCTGACTTCTATCTCAGGTAAGTAAAAGAGAGAGAGAGAGAGAGAGAGAGAGAGAGAGAGAGAGACAAGGGGAGAGAGTGTTATTTCAGCCAACATCACAATCACTGACAACAAAGGCCTGTTCCTAATCGAAATAAACAATCAAGTTTCCGTCGCGGGGTTCTTAACTCTCCATAAAAACGAGCGACTGTCCGAGAGAACCATCTCAACATTGCAAGTTCTTTACAAGGGAAAGTCAGACATCACGCCATTCGGAGGTTTTACCCCATATATTTGGAGTTATCTTTCAATTTTAGTGTGTCGTTTCACCCACTTGAAGCCACTCAAGGACGGAATGTTAAAGTACTGTAGGACGGTGGAAGTAGAAGGAGACCTGGTCATCCAGGATAAGAACGACTTCTTGGGAACAAATGCCAAAATAGAACAAGTGAAAGGTTGTATCACAATCAAGAACACTCAACTGAGAAGCATCGCCTTCATTAGCATATCCCGAATTACGTCTACGTGTCCCAATGGGCCAGGTGGGTCTCTCTCTCTCTCTCTCTCTCTCTCTCTCTCTCTCTCTCTGTCTCTGTCTCTGTATCTCTCTGTCTCTCTCTCAGTTTTCCAATTGCTTGTATTTCTACTTTTCTACAACCTGCCTTCAGAAATCACTGGAAACCCTTATCTATGTATCAATCGTGGTTTGGAGAAAACGCTGCGGGCTCGTTTCCCCAAAATAAAACTGAAAGACAATCAGAACTGCGGTAAGAATAATCTTAACGACGGTTGCATTGTTACAGGACATATCTGCAGTCCAAATGAAGTGACGACAGGAAGTCAAAAGGGATGCAAAATCATCAAAGGCGACTTAGCCATTCGCAACATAAGTGGGTTTCTTCTATTGAACAGAAAGATTGGTCTCTTTCAGCCCTCAAGAAAGACATGTCTCATCTGGAATCGGTGGAGGAGATCAACGGTCATCTTATTATTAGGGGGACCGAATACACCAACATAACCTTCCTCAAGAACCTCAAGAGCATTTATTGCTCGGATGAAAATGGTGGGTACTCTTATCATTCATTTCGTCTTTGATCAACGAAATGTTTCAGAGGCTCCGGTGATGATACATTTGAATCGCAACCTCCGTTCGCTGGATCTGAGCAGTCTGCATACGGTGGCCTCTTCGGCAGACCTGCTTCTGGTTGTCAAGGACAACGTGAAGTTCGTTCTGTCGGAGAAGGAATACAAGCAGTGGCTGAAGATAGCCCACGGACAGCAGATGCGCCTCAACGCAAAGGTCAGGACGGACTCTAAGAAGGACCTGGGATGTAAGGATTTGGGGAGAATCTTCCATGGAGGGTTTCAGTGCAAGCGCTGGCGATGTGTCTGGTCTCCTTCTTCATCCTCGTCTTCCTCGGTTGTGGATCCTTTGTTCTGTTAGGAGTGAGGACGGTGGAAAGGGATTCGAGCGGAGAGAAGATGGACCAAGGCAACACCACGGAAGTCACGGGGAAAGAGCTGTCGGTCACCGGAAGCAGGGGGACAGAGGACGGACTGAGCAGACCAGAGGGCACCACGGAGACTCCCGCAGCGAAGACATAGTCGATGGACGAATTCTAGCAAATAAATGCGGTTCTAATAGTTTTCGCATAACGCTTTAATTGAGCAAATACAACGTAAAAAGTGAACAATATGCATACACAACTCCGTCGGGGAAAAGCGGACCCTAAAAAGGGTAGAAACAACAACAAATGGACTTATTAATAGGATATGATAATAAGTACAACAAATATTAGCCACCGGCGATTATTCGATATTAGATAGCCTAGCTGAGAGGAGGGAAGTCGGCCTCGTCGAAGCGAACCTCGTTCTGCGTCTTCTTCACTCCCAGCGAACGACGCTTCGCACGGGGACCACGGGTGTAGTGGAGCTTCGGCTGCTGCGGCACTTCCACAGGTGGACGAGGGGCCCCGCCGCCACTCCTCCTCTCAAGACCAGGCGGAGGGGACTCGAAACCAGGAGGAGCCAGCGACAGGGAAGGGTCCTCAAGACCCATTAGCATTGTGAGCATCTCTAGAGCTGAAGAGGAAGTTAGGATAGAATCAGAGGAAGCATCACATAGATCGGAAGCATTCGGAGGGAAGAGAGGAGGACAACCGAATGAAACTCTGAAAGAGAAAGGATATCTGGACAAACAACTGCACTTACGGGTTTTGCATTCCGGACAGAGGGGACATGGGGCCGTTCATAAAGAAGGCCTCCTTCTGCATCATATTCGGCAACTGACTAAAATGATAAGATTAAATCAATCATGAAAGTGCCAGCTCACCCATTGCGGGGAGAAATCGCATTGGCGACATTGCCGAAGGGCTGAAGGCCGTTCTGAGGCAATGGGGCACAGAAGTCGTTGGGGATGTGGAGCAATGGGTTGGCTATCAGATGCTCTCCTGAATCCCTCTTCTGCGGGGAGCTGTTCTCCTTCTTAACACAATTCTTCAGAAGCATAGGAAACTCTTCTACAGCCCTCGTAAACGAGGGACAAAGCCTTCCTCCCTTGTTCGATCAACTTCCATAAAAACCAACCTCTTCGCCCCCGGTACAAGGTCCGAGAGCAGAAAAGAGCATTCGGTAGCGGTTTCCACGACGCAGTCTGGGAGAGAGGGTTCCCGGCGGCAGTTGATTGATCTGCTCGTCCGAGAGAACACTTCCAGGCATCACTTCGCACCTGCAACAAAGTCTAATGGAGAAAAGGTAAGAACTTACATAGGCACAAGGCTCCTCTGCACGTGAACCACCCGAATCGGCAGAACCCCCCATTTGTTTGGCTCCGGCCGGAGGACCATATTCCAGGGAACGTGTCTGTCTGTCAAGACAGTCAGCTGGTGGAGACCCGTTTGGGCCCAATTGTGGATCTAAAGGAGGGATGAATCACTGTAATTAAAGGGGGTACCAGTGTGTTGGCGGATTCCCAACTGACGATTCCCTCGTTGGAGGTGATGTCCAGCAGACGGAGCTTCTTCGAATTGTACAGGACGCGGAGGAGAGTGGCGGGGGAGACGTTGCATTGCTCGGCGAGGAGGAGCTAAAGACGGGGTTTAAAGGACTGGGGAGGGTCTAACCCTAATGAGACGACCCCCTCTGGCGATCGCTTCGAGACCCATTGATATATCGCGCTTTGCACAGCCTTCGAGGTTGAGATCCTGGAGAGAGGAGAACTGGGCCAGGCGTTGGAGGCCGACCCCGCTGAAATTGAAGCAGAAGGCGAGGGAAAGGCTCCGGAGATTCGAGACAACCGGGTTGCGTGAATCACCGAATTCCTGAAAACCCCATTCAATTTTTAGCAAAAAGAAACACAAACCGCCAGGAATCGGTCAGTGACGACGGAGAGGCCCTCGAGGGCCAGGCACTTGAGATTTCGCAGTTTGCCCAGCATGGCTAGGCCGGGAGCAGTGAGGCCTAAACAATTAATTATAGAAGCGACGGAAAATAAGACTACCGTGATAAATGGTGTCCTGGTGGGACACGATGGAGAGGTCCTCCAGCTTCTGAAGCTGATTCAGGATGCCGTGGATGGTGAGATCTTTGAGGACTAGCAGTTCGGACATGTGGAGCACCTGGAGACACGCAATAGACCAGGGTCATTTAAACTTCACCTTGAGGTTCTTCAGACGCCCGAGAGTCTTCATGGAGGTGTCCGTGATACGGTAGCACATCTCCAGCTCCAGTTTCTCCAATTCTACGGGAGCTTTCTAAAAAAATATAAACGGGAAAGGAAGGTGTGGATACCTGGAAACAATGACCACTGATGAATTGGGCATCCACACTCAGAGCCTTCAAATGGGGAGACTGGGCGAAGATCTGAAGAAATAAAATTTAGTTTAACTAGGCAGATACTCACCGTAATGAGGTCGTTGTCCCTGAGCCTGTGACGATTGCAGACGAGAACACTGAGTTCCCGGAGATTTTTGCACATAATGGCAGACGAGACAACCGACTGACGCCAAGGCCACTGACTGGTTTCCTAAAACGGGTTCAAAATGAAAATAAGACGACAGACCTCTATGAAGGAAGAGCGGAAGAGATCAAAGTTGAGATGGGTGATGTGTTCCCCGTAGACGTGGAGAAAGTACTTGAGGGAGTTCTCCTTGACGCTGTCCAATTCCTCCTTGTAGAATTCGACGGAAGTTATGGATTTCTTGACGCGTTCCCGGAGTGTCCTGCATGTCGCCGCGACCGACAACACTCGCTCTAAGGAAAACATAAACAAAGGAAGGAAGAAAGAAATACCTTTGAGCGAAATTTGATTCAAAATCTGATCCAGGACGGTCTCAGGCAACGAAAGCAGGACGGAATTCTTAAAAAAAAAAATTAAAATAATAGAAAGTTGAGGAAATACCTGAACTGGGACGATGGGTTCAACTGGAATTACAGGCATGGGTAGATTGTTCAACAGACTCCCAAGAAAGTCTGTGTTATTGCCGAGCAGACTGTCGAGAAAGTCTGAAGAAGTCCCTGGGATATCCATATCTGCAAGTATATTAATTAGCTGTACACAAAAACAATTTTTTTTTAATATTTTAAATTACAATAATATTAGCAGACGAAATAAACACTCCAATGAAGCCGACCTTTCGTTGTTACGAAACGGTGACCAACCATATTTTAAAAATTTCACTTTACCGCTGCTTAAAAAAAGCTGCATTGCGGGACCATTAAGGACAGTCCTTTAACCAATTGTTCAAAAATGCGCACATGCGTCTGCAATTGCGCAAATAAGCAACCACTTGTTGCAACCGCTTGACTGAGTAATTCAATTATTGATTGATTTTTTCCAATTAACAAATTTAGATTTATGTTTATTCCACTGCAAATTGTCAAAAATGCTCGGTTTCTGGCCAACCGGACGCTCTCCCTCCGTCCGCTATCAACCGTTGTGACCAGTAAAACAGATCTCCCTGTAAGAATGGTCGGATATATGTTATTAAATTGTTAAGAACAGGGAGCAGAGTTTGAAGAAGTTCATTGTCGACAAAATCAGAGCGACGGGTCCTATTACGGTGGCCGAGTACATGAAAACTGCGGTTAGCGCCCCGGCCGTCGGCTACTACGGCGGATTTTCCGACAAAAAGCAGGTTTTCCTTTCTATTTATTATTTTATTCTCCGTTTTAAAGGTTTTCGGATCAAAGGGTGATTTTGTGACGGCTCCAGAGCTCACCCAACTCTTTGGAGAAATGATCGGAATCTGGCTTTACTACGAACTGGCCAATACCGGCCACAAAGGTATTTCCTCACTTCCATTTCTTTCAAACTAATTGTTCAGGGGAGTGGAATCTGATTGAATGTGGTCCGGGGACAGGGCAGCTGATGAATGACATCCTGGGTGTCTTGGCCAAATTTGGGGTTAGTCATTCGAATATTGCAGAGGTATCATTCATTCAATTAAGGAAGACAAGGTGTCCGTCCATTTGGTGGAGATGTCGGATTCTCTCATCGAGCAACAGGAACGTGTAATTTGTGTGGATAATAGCACAGCAGTCTACGGTATCCTGTTTGAAGGCACATCCACGGAATATTTCAGACAAGGAGTCTTTCGTGAAGAAAAACAAGTCCCGCAGCGGAGTCCCTGTCCACTGGTACAAGAACCTCGACGACATCCCCGAGGGAGTGAGTCCTTCCCTTCCTTTTCCTTATTCATCGCCTTTAGTTCTCCGTTTTCGTTGCGAATGAGTTCCTCGATGCCCTCCCCATCCACCAGTTCGTCCGCGACGAGGCAGCTGCCTGGCACGAAGTCTACGTCAACCTCGACAAGGATAATCAACTGGTTTTCATGAATTCCAAGGGAGAGAACCTCCATACAAGGTTATTTTTTATGGAAATAACAAAGTTGCATGTTTAGGGGTCTGTTGAAACAGGAAATTAGAGAAAACCCGGAGAGGAAGGCCTGGGAGATAAGCCCAGAGGCCGGAACATATGTGAATCAAGTCGCAGAGAGGTATTTTGTTGTATTAGTTGTATTGTGTTTGTAAAGGGTCACATACAATGGAGGATTTGGGCTGATTGTCGATTATGGCCACAACGGGACAAGGGAGGACCTCTCACTCCGCGCCTACTCAAGCCATCGACAGGTTCGTTTCTGACATTCGAGTGCCAATGTTGGAAATTTCGTTAGTAGTCGGTAATTTTTAACCACTTGTCTGGTACCGCAATCTAATTTTCCTCGTGTGTGACGATGTCATTTTCCTTTCTTGTAGGTGCACCCTCTATCGCGACCTGGAGCCATCGACATAACGGCTGACGTGGACTTTGCTCATCTGAAGTCGTTGGTTGAGGATAGGACTGTAGTCTACGGACCACAGACACAGAGGTGCCGCAGTCCTTTTCCTTTTAGTCATTGTTTTAAGGGAGTTTTTGGGTCAGATGGGTATCGAGGTACGGCTAAGGAGGCTTCTGAAGACTTGCACTGAGCGAGAGAAGCAGGAGGTACTCATCAGTCAGTTTGTTCCTTTTCCATCCTACGGCTTTCTTCAGAGGCCTATAACTACCTGATGGGAGACATGGGTCTAAAGTTCCACGCCATGTCCATTTTTCCCAAAACCCTGGGACCCATTCTGGAGCACCGGGGAGGTCCATCTGGGTTCTCCACCGGACAAAAGAAGATCGAAGAGAAACCCCAGAATTAGGAATTTCCCCATTTTTAGGCTGTTTTGTTGTTTTTGTTAAATTTAAACGGGTAAATCTTGTTCTGTTCTTTTGTTGTCTTCCGTCTCTGCGGGGAAACTATCGATTGTTCCATTATTCTGCCGTTATAGAAGAATTCAGGTCGTCTGTCGTAGGAAGTCTAGAAATGGTTAGTTTCCATTCCATTTCCCTCCAAAATTGGTTTAGTTGGTCCTTTTGATCGGCGACTTTCACCTGCCCCACAGGCAGTCCAACCTGCCCTCCAAGTTCAGGAAGCTCCTGGTGCCGAATAAGATGCAGCACGTGTTGTGCACTGGGAACCTATGCACCAGGGAGACAGTCGATTACCTCAAGTGAGTCACGAAATACACTGATGTGACCCAGATGCACAACACCTTATGGGGACATAAGGCCCTTTCGGGTCGGATCAACAACCAATTTCACCACATAAAGGGGACCCTTACCTTTAAAAAAACACCCCTGGAACATGAACGAATATCAGTTACGCCAGAATACTCAGAAATCGGCCTGCGGTCAGAAAAAGCAGAAAGTGACCGGAGGTTACCAGAAGCGGCAGAAAGTTGGTATGTCCACCTGGCAATAGCTTTGTTTAAATGACGGCAGTAAGAGGCCGGTGATCATAAATTATGATCAAATGCCGCATTTTGGGAATCAATCTTGTTGACAGTCGGTTGGAACGATTGCAAGAGGGCGAAACAGCCTTTTTCCACTCACTGCGGTCCTTTTGTTGAAACATTCTGAGGCTGATGTGTTGAAACTCGCCACCCGGGTGGCATTAACATTGATTCTCAGTTGATTTCCATGCTTTGTTCTCTATTCTCTAGCAACTTTGCTTCAGATCTCTCTCATCCGATGTGCACATCGTGCGTGGTGACTTTGATGACGAATCGGTGAAAGGCGCCGACAGCAAAGTGGTCACTGTTGGGCACTTCCGCATCGGACTCTGCCACGGACACCAAGTCATTCCCTGGAATGATCCCCGGGTTGGTCTTTTCAAAAGTTCCCTTCAAAATGTTTCCCTTTGTTCCCTTTCGCATGCGCCAACTGATGGATTCCAGATGCTTGACCAATTGGCCCGCCAGCTGGATGTGGACGTGTTGGTTACGGGGCATTCGCACGAGTGCTCGACAGCTGAGAGGGACGGCCGCTTTTTCGTGAGCCCCGGCAGTGCCACCGGCGCCTTTTCCTTCACCAAGGAAGGGTGAGTCAGTGGGAATATCTGAAGGCACTTATCATCGATTACTCCCTCATTTTCCCTCTTCTGGCGATTATTCATCACACCGTCCCCAGGGAAACCAAGGCCAGCGTTCCGCCAGCAACGCCTCATTGTCGCTCATTTATTTTAATCAGATTCCACGAGAATTCTATCCCCCCAAAACGATTGAAATAGCTTCCCTTGGTAATTGTCCCTTCGTCTAATCCTGGTTTTGCAGTGAGGTGACGCCGTCGTTCGCCCTGATGGACGTGCAGTCGGACTCCCTGGTGACCTACCTCTACCGTCTGATCAACAACGACGTAAAGGTCGAAAGAGTGACTTTCAAGAAGAGCAAGTCGAACTAAGACCCGTGGCCAGTCCCTTGTGCATATTATTCCCCACTTTCCGACAATTTGTGATATCTTTGGAAACACGAGAGATTATTCCAATCCGTGCTATTTGCCCTCTTACAGCTGGTAGATGTATAAAGTTTTATTTATTTTTAATTGTACATTGGCTATCCGTATAATCGGGATATTTTGATTTGGCTTCGAGAATGCCACTTTATAGGTTTTCAGATCAACTCAATGGAATTTAGAATGTTTTTGGTAAGCAACATAAAACAATTATTTCCTTCCTTTTTAGTTATGGGAATATTCGATTCGGCAATTTCCGTTATTCTGCACCTGAATTCTAATTATTCATTTTGAGCTGAAATTGGAAAGCAAGGTAAATGCACTGCATGAAAATCACTTGTTAGAGCCCTCAACTGAGATCACCTTTCTGCATGGCCTAGAAGCACCCTCCCCTGGTCTTTAAATTATCATGAAACCCAAATGTAGCCCAATTTTAGATTGAAAGAATTTCCTAAGAAAGCCATAGTAAATCGAAAATAGTCAACCTGTGCTTCCTGCATCCAAATTTACCACAAACATCATATTCCTCACCAGTTCGTGGCTCAAATCGGATGCGCACGTGAAGGCTCAAGGTGACAACATTTCCTGCAACTATTTTTGACTACCAAGTTTTGCAAAATGTTTTATTGATTCAATTGGTTTATGGCCAATAAGTACTCTCCCTTCCTCGACACTGGCCAAAAAGCATGTGCGTCACTTTCTGATCCAGCTCCACATCCCAAATGCTGCCTGGGCCGGCCCGCCCTATCCGGTCCGCAATTTTGTCATTGATGCGGCCGGAGAAAAAGCCTACGCATCTGCGGATGTCGCACGATCGACGGAATTGTTACACTTTCTGCATTGTCCTTCTCTTCTGGTGCTTACTTTCACCATTCTGTCTTTATTGCGTGGTTTTGCCTTCCCTTTCTCATTTGGAAATGCAACGGCCAAGAGGCTGAGTATAAAACTTTTGATGAAGCTGTTTAGTAGGGTTTAAAACTAACTTTGGGAGTATTTGGAACAGTTATGCAGACATTTGTTTCAATTCGGGCGTTGATATTCCACACATTGTTTCCCTAACAGAGGTCAACGAAGTGTCCCCGAGTGTTTCTATGGTTACAAAGGTGTTCGCTGAAGAAGGGCTATTAGTGCAATCCAGGGATTCAGTAAATTGGATGTTGTGTGGTTTAATTGTATCTGATTACATAATTCCTTCGCGGAAACGGCGCCCTCAATTCCTTTTTAGAAGCCTCCTTCTCACGTTGTCACAAGGAAGATTTCAAGGCTGCCATCATTCAATGCTTAAAATTTAACAGTGTATTGAGAGAGCTCTTCCAAACATCCCAACCCCCATGCATGTCACCAACCTCCCACTGTTAATCTTTGGCATGCTTCCAGTCTCAGTTTTTTCACCTTTGATTCAAAAATTTGGACTCATTCTCTTTACACTGCCTCTCTCTCTCTCTCTCTCTCTCTCTCTCTCTCTCTCTCTCTATCTCTCTCTCTCTCTCTCTCTCTCTCTCTCTCTCACAGTGCCCCCTGCTTTGCCACCTTGCGCTCCTTCTTCCTGAAAGGCTTTGTTTAGCCACTCCATTACGAAGGCTTTTTCCGGGGGCATTGAGGGCAGCCTCATTCCCCAATGGTTCGCATTACCCAGCATGGGATGTATCTCATTTTGTCGCTCCCAGAGAGGATAGATGTTGAAAATTGCGCAATCATCCTTGTGTTTCCATTGATATTTCTCATTTACAATCCAACAGCATTTCTTTCTTGTGTCCACGCACACGTCTCTCTCTCCATCTCTCTCTCTCTCTCTCTCTCTCTCTCTCTCTCTCTCTCCCTTCTTTATTGATTTATTGACCTTCATCAGTCTTTTCAGGACGATTGTATGAAACATATTTTACAGAACCCTGAGACATTTCAAGACACTGAAAAGAAGAATCTGCGTAAAGAAGAAAACATTACTGTACACATTCAAATCGTTCTTCTAGATGCTTTAACTTAAGTGATCTCACCTTAATTGCATAAAGGGCTTTAACCGTGTAGTTTAAATCTATCCGCTGACTTCTGTTCTGTCATGCCATATCTCTTCTCTTCTCTTTATTTGTTCATAACTCTTGATTCAGATATGTCAATACTTCATTCAGCAGCTGCGTTAATACTGGTTTTAGCAGGTTTAAATTGATTAAAGCATGTAAAAGGTGAAGTTTCAGTATTTGCTCACGAACAGTTGCCGTTGATTTTACGATATGAGGATTCCATTCCGGACGGAAGATTTGTTCCTTTGAAGAGGTTAAGGAGAGACACGGAAGATCCAGATGATCCACTCAATTGGCACATTCCAGACGACCTCGAAAGAGAATCGGTGCGCATTTCTGACTGTTTTATTCTTCGTCTTTATGATTATTCTCCTTTTTTCAACCAGCATCTTTTCAGAGTGATATGATCTACTACGTAAGGAACGTGACGACTGGAAAAGCCAATTTGGACGAACACTTTGTAGACATCGACGCAATGCTGAAGAAGAAAGACGTCGTTGGAAACAGCAGCCATCCCCTCCTTTCCAGCAGCTACCGTCGGGCGGTGGTAACAACAGTTGATTTCCCCTTTTATCAGTCCTCTAGGGAGCCAAGCTGACTTTTGAGTTCCCATTCTATGGACATAAAATGTACAATCTGACAATAGCCACCGGGGGATTTATCTACATTGGAGATCAGACACACAACTGGCTGGCTGCCACACAGTACATAGCCCCGTTGATGGCAAACTTTGATACGCACTTGGAGGTTTTGTGGTTTTCAATTGTTCTGGAAGACTTTTGTTTAGGATTCGAACATTATTTACGCCGATGACGGGGAAAAGTTTGTGGTTGAATGGAGGAAGGTTCAGTTGAGGGAACAGAATGATTGTAAGTTTCAGAGAGGAGAGAGAGAGAGAAAGAAAGAGAGAAGGAAAGAAAGAGAGAGATAGAGAGATAGAGATAGAGAGAGAGAGAGAGAGAGAGAGAGAGAGAGAGAGAGAGGAGAGAGAAAGAGAGAGATAGAAAGAGAAAGAGAAAGAGAGAGGGAGAGAGAGAGAGAGAGAGAGAGAGGGAGAGAGAGAGAGAGAGAGAGAGAGAGAGAGAGGAGAGAGAAAGAGAGAGATAGAAAGAGAAAGAGAGAGGGAGAGAGAGAGAGAGAGAGAGGGAGAGAGAGAGAGAGAGAGAGACGGAGAGAGACGGAGAGAACACAACAATTTCAGACGGACCATTCACATTCCAAGTGAGTCTCCACAAGAACGGAGACATAGTCTTTGCCTACAAAGATGTGCCCATGGATGTCTCCAACATCAGCGATTCCAGTCATCCCGTAAAGCTGGGAATCAGCGATGCCTACCTCTACAACCACGTTCCAAAGAATGGAGCCCAGGCTGCTAGTGAGCCATCCGGAGTTATTCTATAAATTCAGAATTCAGTTATGCCCAAGAGAGTCATCTACGAATATCACCGCATTGAGGTGCATCCTAGTCAGATCATCTCGAACACCGTTGTCTATCTCGTTGCTCAGCCAAGTAAGCATTTCTCTCTCCCTCTCCTTTCCTTCTGTATCTCTCTCTACTTAAATTGCTTCGTTTAGCTTGCATCGGTCTGACCACCTGCGACGCCTGTGCCAATGCAACCCTCAAGTACTTCAACTGCTCCTGGTGCCGCAACTCCAAAGCAGATGGCGGATCTTTCTGTACCGATGAAGCCGGGTAACTCACCTGTCCCTGTCATTTTCACATCTGTCATTCAGAATGCATAGGAAAAGACAGACATTCATGGAAGGCAACTGCAAAGACCAGAAGAAGCACATTTATTGCAGTAACGGAGATGACGATGACGAGTGGGTTCTTCTTTGTTTTCATACAAATCATAATTTCAGGCATCTGGATGATGTGGTTAATCTTGTGAAATATAAGAAGACAAGCAAGTACGGGAAAAGTAAGATCTATTGTGTGATGTTCTGAACAAATGGATTTAGAAACATCTGGTGGTGGGATCGCATTTGTCATTTTCTGCCTCGGTCTGGCCCTTTGTGGCATTGCCTGGGTCACATATGCATACTACAATCCACACACTTCTAGTGGACAGTTATTGATAAAGGTGAGTAAGAAAGAGAGAAATCAGCCTCTCTTTGCAGTACCGTCCTTCTCGATGGAGTATGCCTAGCAGTCATGTGAGGTACAGTGCCTCCGTCCACATGTAGCTCTCCCTCTTTCTTTCTGTTCCCGTGTCTCCTTTGTCTCTCATCTTCCACAGGGTCACTCCCTCGCATAATCCATCTTATTCAATTGCATAATTATTTTACTTCATAACTTCCCTAATTATTTTGCATAATTCGTAAGATTCTCAGTCACATCGACATAATATACATGAAACGGTTAGCCCCGCCCCCATGTACTTTCCTAAGCGTGTAGTCTTTGTTTAAAAAGTGATACAACCCCATTTTACCAGCTAGATACCATACCCCAACCATTCGTCCATCTCCTACGGTTTTGTACTTTGTACTTTGACGTGTGTATTTGCAGCTATTAACAACGAGATTGTGAACGTGTGAGTGTGAATGTTTATTGCGCCACGTGGGCGACGGTACCCGCATTTGTTCATCGTCTAAAGTCGAAGAAGGAGTGGACTAGAGTGCGTCAGCAGAAGCGACACGTCTTTGCGCAGAGGGAGAGCATCATTGGGTAGATGGCTGGAGATCGGCAGCGGTCGGAGGTCCACCAACACACTGTGATCTTGTCTTCACACTCTGCAAAAGGGCCGTTAGAGAGAGAGAGAGAGAGAGAGAGAGAGAGAGAGAGAGAGTGAGAGAGTGAGACTTACGCCCTGATTTGCCGTACCCCCCATTCGGTTTAGCGTACATTGATCCATAGTACTGCCCTGGGAGTTTCGGCCTGTCGTCGTATTTGTTGGAGAGAGGGGCATAGATTGGACTGTGCTGGGCTCGGGCGAAAGGAGCGTTGAATTCCTTCCTTTCGCAGTTGTACATTCGGTTGATTTTGGCAAGATCCACGTCGGAGAAGTCTTTTGCGTTTCCGATTGTGGCAGCTTAATTATATTTACAATCTCTCTCTATCTCTCTCTCTCTCTCTTTCTTTCTTTCTTTCTTTCTTTCTTTCTTTCTTTCTTTCTTTCTTTCTTTCTTTCTTTCTTTCTTTCTTTCTTTCTTTCTTTCTTTCTTTCTTTCTTTCTTTCTTTCTTTCTTTCTTTCTTTCTTTCTTTCTTTCTTTCTTTCTCTCGCTCTCTCTACCCTTTCATCACCAACATTTCTGCTTAGGAAGCATAGTCGGAAATCCGTTCTTTGAAAACGCCAAACTATCATAATGCAGAATGGATTTGTAATCATAGGGCTGTCCATAGTAAGAAGTCTTACTCAAATCCACCTGAATTATACGGTATCCTCATTTTCCTACCGTAACCCACCTTTCCAAACTGATCCAGTGCCCCTCGATCGATGTTCTGCCAAATTATATCAATGAAATTGTCCCTATCCCATCGTTCTAAAGGAAATTATAAACTAAATTCAAATCTCCCGCGTCCTACCGTGTTCGTGGTAGAACCCAACGACATGCATCATTTCGTGGATGATAGTTGCGTACTCCATGCAGCCATTGTCCAGGGACAACACTTGAACTCCGGAGGTCCTTCCGACTTCAGAGAAACAACTGAATAGTTGATTTAATTAAAAGAAAGAGGCTGCTGACCCGTCAACTTTTCCAATGAAAAGGTAGTCTGACTCTCCCGGAGCACGGGGGACAAAGCGGATGCAAGTCTTCTCGTGGTACTGAAATAGAGGTTGAAGGAAACGAATTAAAACTCTTTGTAAAAATGATGTCACTGTTTGAGAAAGGTGTTTTTAGTAGTTCATATTGTTTTAACGAAATCTAACCTGTTTCACAGCCCTCGCGAGGAGTGCCCTCTCGTGGGGAGTGTAGTGAGGCGAGATAGCATAAGGAATCCTGGCTCCTGGCCATAACTTGGCTGCCCGAGAAACGCCGTTCCTCTGAAAATGTTACTTCCACAATTAAGAAATTTAATTGGTTTTAAATTCGATTAAGAACAACAGAGCACCTTTTGTCTTTTGTGGATGCTTCGAATGTCGTTACGGTAGTCGTTGATTACTTCAACTGGAATATGTTTTCCAAAAACTTCTTCTGAAACAAAAGGAAAAGTTAAATCTAGCCAGAATAAAACCATCTGTTAGTTTATCGGCTGTCTCGAAGTCTGAATCGCTGAGGAATTCTATCCTCGGTCCGTAACAGTTCACTGTTCCTGAAACCTGCTCTTTCATCCTGCCGCAGATAGTTTTTAATAGAAACTGTTGGTAGCATACAGGCATTATGCGCCAATACCGCTCGATATACAATCTGCGAAGACTAAATGGTCAAACAATAACAGTGATAGAGTAAGAGAGCGCAGACAGCAGCCGCTCTGGCACACCCATAGCGTATCAGCGGCTGCGATTGGTGTAGTCGGGCGCCAAACAGTCCTCGTTGGTTATTACCCAGTAATTCAAGGTACTAGGGAGTTCTGACCATCGTTTACGGTGCGTTGGCAACCACATTTTTTGGATAGCCATTCCGGGGGGACCGGTTTGGCAACAGTTTCTTTATTAATAATGTTCGTGTTTTCTTTTTCCGAATAACTCACCTATTGTGCAAAAAGATATGATCCATTGTATGCGGAACAGCATGCATACACTCTGAAATCACACAGGTTTAGATGTTTTGCCAAGCAAAGTAAGACGCTTAAGTAGATGGCAGCCTTCTGAAAGACAGATTGTGAAAAGGAGACAGCTTATAAGAAATGAGCATGACATAATAAAAAGAAGGGTGAGGAATATTCGAACGGAAGAAGTTGAAGACCGGAGAAAGAATGAGGGGCGCCCACTGAGGTGACAAGGGAAATGGCCAGAGTAACCAACACGTCTATTTTAGAAAGTGCTTTGTCCGATGAAGAGAGGCCAAGAAAGGATTGGCTGAAAATGGCTTGGATCCTCCTGTGCTCGGATGGTTTCAGTTTCTAGTCGAGTGCCCTCTGAATAGGCTCATGAGGACCCTTGACCGCTCCCGAAAACACACACAAACAAATGAATCGCGCCAGTGCGCGATGATCATTTCACACGAGAGACAGCCGACTGGCAACAGGAGAACAGCCACTGCTGCCAGCCGTTCTGAAGGTGACCTCGGTCACAAGACGCTGTAAGCTCAAAGGGTGGACGAGGTGTAAGCGGAACCGGCTGGCAGCAACTGCTGTAATCGGTTGTGGCACGCTCATGGGCTGAGGAGGAGGACGATCTCCGGCCAGTTCTTAGCTGCCAGCCGGTCCGAAAACAAACACATATGGTCAGATGAGAGAGGGAGAGAGAGAGAGAGAGAGAGAGAGATTGGAGACAGATGCACAGTACAGATAACCCAGGTTAAATACGCTGAGAGAGAGCGAGAAACAAAAAGAAAAGAAAGATAGAAGTTTGGCATCGGAAGATGTAATCAGCTGCTTATTTCCGCCACCTTCAGTCGCACCGTGACGAGTTTTTGCTTTCGTCGGATTCGCCAATGACGGCGGATCGCTTACGGCAGCCCTTTGAAGAGTTGAAGTAGAGTGTTTTCCCAAAGGGCAAAAACGAAGGCCGCCCATGGCTTCAATCCAGCGACCTTCACAGACGAGATCCCAACCGGTTGCCAAGTGCACAGTCATCGGAGGGATATTCGAGTCAAGTGCAAGGAACAACAAGGAAGAGAATGAAAACACACTGAAGCGCAATAGGACCATAAAATCATTAGCTCGAAATTAGAAAAGACTGAGGTAAATTCTTTTTTACATCCAGTGTTCACAAGAAGCAGTGGAGGTGAGGGACATTTCCTAGTAGTTGAGAGTGAAAACCCGTTGATTGAAACTTACCCAGAAAGCATCTTGGGCAGCAAATAAATACCATGGATACCAAAACGCATGGGATTTGGGCTTCGGTCTCCCCACCGCATTTCCGATGTTGCCACTGGATCTGCGTTCCCGATCCCGCAGTCCAATTAGCTTCTTCCGTGGAGCGGTTCGGCTTGCGTTTTTCCCCGAAAACGATTTGTCGGGAGTGAAAGAAGCCGTTCTCCCAAATAGACTGCCTGGCACCGAAGCCCATTCCCCTGACAAGTCACGCGGTTTGGCGGCGGCGTTCGTCTGGTTTTGGCGCGCTGCCATTGGGTCCCGAGTGGAATCCCGTTTCGCACCGCCGTCCCGTATCCGTTTTTGAAACGACCCGTTGCGCAATCCGAAAAGCCGCTCGATTGCGCGCCAACTGGAAGTGCCAAATCCGAGGATCGCAAAGGAGACTTCCAGAGACCATGAATTGGAGGAGAAACAGAAACGAATATGTGGCATAACAACATGCACATCCAAAGTGGATAGAGCGAGCCTACGGGGAAACTTCAAATCTTCCATTTCGAGAATTCATTGGTGGCATACCATGGTCCCAGTGTTGTGCTCAATTGCCCAAAGTGTGCTGAAGGCAATCAACTGCAAAATACAACTGAGTTCCAACTGGTTGCTGTTGACTGGGTGGTATCAAAAAGAGTTTACCTGGGTGGTCTGAGAGAGCGAATGAGGGAAAGTGGGCTGGTATAACTATGGAAACAATGAGCAGTGTTTCACAATCGACAACTGTGTCAACTAAATTCCCTGCCAAATCCCACGGTACAGAATGGTTGGTTTAGCCACTAAAGTAAAATTAATAAACTACAGGATATATTATGTGTATTCAATTCAAAATGTTTTAAAAATATTATGCGGTTTGAAAAATAGAAATGTAAACTTTAGCATTTGCATAGTAACCCTAACATGATGTAACCGACCATACCTTCCTTATCCAGGCTTCTCAATTCTAACTTTTTAATCCCCGGGTTCAAAAAAACAAACAAAAAAAACAACATTCTCACAAAAGGCAAGGTCTCTGAACATTCAGATTGGCAGGCTTATCTGTTGCGCCATTTCGCGCCTAAAAATTCGCCTGTGCAATCCCGTTCACGAGACATCTGAAAGCCAAGAAAAGAGACTTTCAAAAGTCGGATGACACATTGCATATAGTTTGAGATACACTGGCTTCTTAGAAAGGAAATATTGAAGGCATTGGAATCTCTGAAAGTCACTGGCACTGGCCACGTAGGCGCCTCCTGGAGACTGAAGGTCTTTCTCAAAATTCGGGTTTCTTCTTGAAAAAGGAGCGGTTTTGTCTGTGGGCGTCCGCTAACACAAACAAATAAGCTTCTCCGGATCAGGCGAAAGCTGGTAAAAACAAGTTCTCAGCGTCTCTGGCGCCTGGGGTGAAACCCAGCCAAGGACGGAGAGACCCCCTCGGGCGAAGAGAAAACTCACTGACGAATGACTGTTTGTGGCCACAAGTGAAGATTCTTTCGTTTTTGGAGGGGGGGGGGGGCATGGCATAAATAATTTCACTTGCAAAGAATGTACATGAGAAACAAAGGACAACTTATCATTAGACGAAAGCTGTCTTGGAGAGCGTGCCTCACCCTCAATAGAAAACTCATCACGTACAACTGTGGGAATAATGCAACTTGGAAGAGGAAATACACAGAGGAGAACATGGACAAAATTACGTAGATTATAGAAATATAAAGAAATTGGAAACGGAGAAATAGGAGAGGGATTTACGCATGAAGAAAGATAGTGGTTAAGAAGTCAGGTGTATTTAACAGCAGAAATTCAGAGAGAGAGAGAGAGAGAGAGAGAGAGAGAGAGAGAGGCATCTGAGGAATGCCAGCTCTTCTCCTCGTTTTCCACGCTTGGCATATAATCGCACAGAAAGCGAGAGTCCGTAGAAAGTATAAGTAGTGGATCTAATGGCAGCCGGTTGGCAGCAAGGCCGTGTGTATCTGCCAGCCGCCTCCTGGAAGAGAGTGCCACAGGCGCAGGTCCCAAGGTCACGGTCAGCCCACGAAAAGCGGCTGGAATCGATGATGAGAAGATGTTCTCTCGCAACCGGCTGGCTGCAGCGGGGAGGCGGCTGGTAGGAAGTGCTGGGAACAGCCCCAGGGAACAGCCGACTGTCACACTCTTTATTTATAAATGTGATTACATAGGTTAAGTAGAAGAGAGGGAGCTAGACGGCGGGGAGCTTCTCGGCGGTCTTGGTAGGGCCGCGCTTCGGGGTGGGGTCTTCCACACGCTCACCCGTAGTCAGAGCCTCGTTCACGCGGATGTTCATCTCAAGTTCACACCTAGAAAGGTGTATTGTTTTCCCTCTCTCTCTCTCTCTCTCTCTCTCTCTCTCTCTCTCTCTCTCTCTCTCTCTAACTTACGGATTAGTCTGCCAGTCGTAGGGGTGGTCACTTCCAATCCCAGCGGGGATGCATCGGTCGAAGAGTTCCCTCATCTGCCGGTAGTTGGGTAGGGTGTCCCAATCCATCGCCATCACATGCTACATATCTCAGTTGTCTTCCTCTTTCTTTTTTACCTCCGCGAAAGGCAAAAGTTCGGAGAGTCCGTGGCACAAGTGAGCATTCGTAGTCTCCTTCTTGCTCCTCTCGATCTGATCCTTGTCCGTAATCTGACTCCAGGGCAGACCGCCACTTCCCAATTCAACCTCAACCGAAGTCTCTCAATTGGGTATGAATGTACCGTAGAATAGAGGAAGGCGATCAGGTCGTTGCAGGGCCCAAACTCCTTCTTCTGATGGCCTGCCACACTGGCGTACCTCAAAGTGCCTCTGAAGGGAGCCTCTTTCCTGGCCCGGCGGATCTGCCCCGCACTGTCCGTGAACTGACGACACAGGCCTAAGGAATATTCATCTCAAAATGGAATGCCTACCGAAATCAAGGAGGAAGACCTTGGTGTTGTCAGCCAGACCCAGACAACAGTTGGGAGGCTTCACGTCGCGGTGGAGGAAACCCACTTCGTGGATGTAGGAAAGGGCGGTGAGGATCTGACGCATCGAGCGATAGAGGGTGGGGGGAGAGAACTTGCGACCGGGCATCTGACGACGGAGGTCGGCCAGACAACGACCGACCAACTCCATGATGAGGGCCATTCCGCCTTCCTGCGAGGGGATGGGGCAGACGGCGTGGAGGATGGGAATGTGCCTCTGGAAGGTGGAAGTAGGGAGAGAGAGAGAGAGAGGGAGAGAGAAAAGATTATATTAATAACCTTTCCCCTAAGTGTGCAGTAGAGCAGCATCTCCAGTTTCATCCTCCTCACATGCTCCATTCCTCCCTGTGCCTTCACAGCGCACTTGCTCCCCGTTTCCATATCCTTGGCCCTGGACCCATTATCTCTCCCTTTTTCATTCCGTCTTACAGGTAGACTTGGGCGAATCCTCCTCCAGCCAGGAGCCCCTCGATCTCATATTTCTCCATCAGAATGTTCCCGTCGTTGAGAACACGAGCCATCTTCATCTGATTCTTGGTAGCTTCTAAAGATTCTGATCTCACTTTACTTTGATTTAGATCACCCTGTTTCTTGCTCTTCTTTCCTTTACCGTTTCTGCTGACGGACACATGACCATCCTGACCTGTAATTCTGTTCACATAAATAAGTTAGGGGAAGTTGCTCCTACTCTACTCTTTTGTGTTTGTTGCCAAACCGGAACCCCCGGAATGGCTATCCAAAAAATGTGGTTGCTAACGCACCGTAAACGGTTGTCAGATCTCCCTAGTACCTTGAGTTACTGGGTAATAACCAACGAGGACTGATTGGCGCCCGACTACACCAATCGCAGCCGCTGATACGCTATGGGTGTGCCGGAGCGGCTGCTGTCTGCGCTCTCTAATCGACAATACTCTCTCGCTCGAAGTGTGCGAATGAAGTCATTTGAGAAGATTCTTTGCATTTCTCTTTTTTTTTTTTAGGTTTATGACATAAACGACTAATTCTAAATAAAGAATGGAATTCGCAAACAACGCTTCATTGATACAGTAGGCTGATGCTGTGAATAGTTTCGAAACCACCGTCAATCAACGTATCATGGCTGGTTGCTCAAGACTTACACTTTGTCTATCCTACTGTATCTTATTTATTTATGGTTACTGTAGTTCCACAGTAGACTCTACTTTGTCTGTTTCCCACCTGCCATGGGAGGTCCACTCCTGACACTGCCCAGGGTGATGACCGTATTCTCATCCCTCGACCTCAGTGTATTGTTCGTGGCTCCCTTTCCCCGTTTATTCGAGCACTCCTGTGTCTCCTGAGGATGCGGAGAGCGGGCTTTGTCAGCTGAAATGGGAGAGTTCAGGCAGAAGAGGCCGAACGACCTTTCATAGGCGGAGACGGGTGTAGAATGAGACGGTTCACTTAGATTTACGTGTTCATACACACATTTTACGTTTAAACTACTCATTTCCTACCGAAAAGCATGCAAATCGGTTCTATTCAAATTTTCAATCTTGGTTCAAAAGAAAGTCTGCTCCACAGCTAACGATTCCATTGGAAGTCCTTTAAACACAATCTCACTTTATTTTTTGTTTTATTTTTTAAAGTGTGTCCTTGTCATTCTTTTTTGCTATCTTGTTTGAAAACAAATTGGAAAGATGGTGCCTCAGAGAAAATATTGAAAGTCATTGTAGAATACCCGTAGCCACTAAAGGGAATCGATTTATGGTCGCTCGTTTCTTCGATATTTCCTCTATTACATAGTTTTCCTATTAAATGCTATATAATTCAGCATAAAACATGGGCAAGAAGAGTAAGCTGAAGGGAGGAGATCTGATCACACCGGCCGGTCCCCTCGCCAGCCAGATCGAGACCTCCGGCGTCGCCAGCGGAAGGAGCCAGGCTCGAGAGAAGGCCAAGAGGAAACGGGATGACACCAAGAAGGAGGTATTTTCAATTTATTTCTCAAACTAATTTTGATTAAGTACATTCCCCACGACATGTCTGCGAAGATTCTCAAGGAGGCTCGTAAGCAGTTGCTGGAAGATGAGGACGATGAGGATACACAGCAGCAGGATGAGGCCACCAAGAGGTTTGATTTCTTTTGTCGAAATAACGGTAGGATTCAGGCTGAGACACGTGAGCTTGGGAGCCTCGGAGGCCAACTCTGACTACGAGGAGGACTTCTCAGACAATGATGACTATGACGACCGCATAATTGTAATTAAAATGAGTATTTCATAGTTTGTTATGATTTTCAGGAGCTGGATCCTAAAGACGAAGAGGAACTCTCCAAGTTCATCGTGAAGAAGGCTGATGCGCCGGCCGCCAGGACCTTGTACGATCTCATTCAGGTAATTTTTTTCTGCCTTTCTGCATAAAAAGTGGATTTTAGGCAAAAATCGAGCAAAAAAAGGCAGAGGCGGAATGCGCCTTGAGCACCGTCGATCCCATGGAGTTCAATGTATTTTCCCCTCTGAAACTGAATATTCCTTGGTTTAGGTACGTGACATGGATCCCGAGATCGTGGAAATGTATCAGGAGGTTGGCCGTGTTCTCTCCAAGTACAGGGCTGGAAAGATCCCCAAGGCCTTCAAAATCATCCCTAAAATGGTCAACTGGGAGCAGATTTTATAGTCAGTTTTATTCTTTAATCCTTAATTTCGTTTTTAGCATTACCGATCCTGACAATTGGACGGCCGCCGCTGTCTACCAGGCCACTCGTATTTTTGCCTCCAACTTGAACCCTCGAATGTGTCAAAGGTAGTAATCGACTTTTAAAAGACTAACAAATGAGCTGAACATAGCGTCTCTGAACTGCTTTCTTCAGATTCTACAACCTGGTTCTTCTGCCTCGTCTACGAGATGATATCGACGAGTTCAAGAAGTTGAACTTCCACCTCTACCAGGCCCTGTGCAAGGCCATCTACAAGCCAGCCGCCTTCTTCAAGGGAATCATCCTCCCTCTCTGCGAGGTACATTTTTCTTCTTGTATCCTACGAATCTAACTTCAGTCGGGAACTTGCACTCTCCGTGAGGCCACTGTCTTCAGTTCCGTCCTGGCTAAGGTCTCCATCCCCATCTTCCACTCGGCTGCCGCCATGATGAAAGTGGGTTCTACTTCACTTTTGATTTTATTGGATCTTTAGATTGCTGAGATGGAGTACACTGGTTCGAACTCTGTCTTCCTGCGCACGTTGATCGACAAAAAGTACGCCCTGCCCTACAAGGTCATCGACGCCATGGTCGCCCACTTTGTCAGGTAAGGATTCAATTTTATGAGCCAGCTCGATTGAACTGAAATGTAAACTTATCTGTAAAAATGCCCATTTGCAGACAAAAGAACGACGAGCGCGACATGCCTGTGCTGTGGCACCAGTGCCTGTTGTCCTTCTGCCAGAGGTACAAGAACGACCTGAGTGCCGAACAAAAGTCCGCCATCCATGAGCTTATCCGCGTAAGTCTTCCCTTCTCTCCCTTCTAATTTCCTCTTTTAGTTCCAAGGCCACTACCTGGTGACTCCCGAGGTCCGCAGAGAATTAGAGTCCAAGCAGACGGAGGATGGCCACGAGGTGGTCACCGTCGAGGTCACGAACCGCCCCAAGGACAGCATGGAATTCTGATTCGTCCCTTTGTTTCTCTGTTATCCCTCCAATTGTTGGCTATTGTTACGTTGTTGAAAAATAAAAATTCTAGTTAATTCTCTAGAAATCGCCTTGTTGTATCAAATTCTATCTGAAACCGTCTTGTTTCTCATGAATCCTCCTGCAGATGCTGTCTTTGATGAGGCCGGCATGTGTCCTGGCGGCCCGTCCCTGTGTCTCCTTCTCCATCCAACACAGACTCAATCCATCGGTCTCCAGGAGACAAGATGTAGGTCTCTCTTCTTCTGAAGACTAAGATTCTCAGGCTCCTCAGACGCTTCGGATCCCCACGGCGGCAGAGATGGTCAATGCAGCCCCGGAGAAGATGAAGCCCTATCTACACATTATGAGGGCCGATAAACCCATTGGTGAGTTGGGAAACCAATCAGGCAAATTGAATGGGATCTTACCTTAATACGGTTGAATACGAAGTTACTGTATTGTCTATCTCAGGCACGTGGTTGTTGTACTGGCCGTGTACTTGGTCCATCGCCCTGGCCACTCCTGCCGGCCAACTGCCCTCCCTGAGTCTGCTGGCCCTCTTCGGAACGGGCGCCTTCCTCATGCGAAGTGCCGGCTGCGTCATCAACGACCTCTGGGACAAGGACTTTGACAAGAAGGTATCTCTCTCTCTCTCTCTCTCTCTCTCTCTCTCTCTCTCCTAATCCCCTCTTCAGGTAGAAAGGACCAAGATGCGTCCTCTGGCCTGTGGAGCGATGACGAATCGTGAGGCCGTGGCCCTCCTCGGCGGTCTCCTCTCCGTGTCCTTGGGAGTCCTCCTCCAGCTCAACTGGTTCAGGTACCTCTCCCTTCATTCCAATCAAGCCCTTGTCTTCAGTGTGGCCGTGGGTGCCTCGTCGATGTTTTTGGTTGTGGGATACCCCGTGGCCAAGAGATTCACCTATTGGCCTCAGTTTGTGCTGGGTGAGTTGGGATTCCATGCATCCCAATGTTTTGTCTTATTTGTTGTCAAATGGGGAATCCAAAGAGCAGAACAATTGCCATCCGACTGCCTTGTGTAACCGTTCCTCAAAGCCCCATTTGACGACAGTTTTTACATAATTAATATAGGGTTTAGAGACAGGAATAGTAAATTTCTAAATGCCTGTTTAACGTTTCAGAAATATTCCATTGAAATCAAATTGGTAAGATTGGCATCT
This sequence comes from Oscheius sp. G VE-2021, assembly GCA_022343465.1. Lineage (NCBI taxonomy): Eukaryota > Metazoa > Nematoda > Chromadorea > Rhabditida > Rhabditidae > Oscheius > Oscheius sp. G VE-2021. The sequence continues at coordinate 364,786 of JAJQXH010000006.1, read as the reverse complement.
GCCTCTGTTAGCAATAAGACGAGGAATGTAGAGTTCGTACCCTTTGTTTTCAGCTGAATTAGTGAATTTGGGTTAATTTATGTTGCGAAACGTTCTCTTTTTGTCTATTCTTAGGGGCTGATCCCCAGATGAACTTAAAATGTCTTGGGTTGTGGCCCAAGTGTCTTCTCTCGCGCTTCCGCCCGTTTCCTCCTCATCTCGTTAGCATAGGTCTTGTGTGTCTGCTTCTCCGCTCCGTCGCTTCTCCTAACTCCCTGTCCTTGGCTAACCTTTCAGTTCCTCCGTGTCCCGTAAACGCCTGTTTCAGGAGCGACCCTCAATTGGGGCGTGCTCATTGCATGGGCCCATATTTTGCCGGCGGACCAGTTCCTCCGCGTTATTCCCCTGTATCTGTCTACCGTATTGTACACCGTAATCTACGACACCATTTACAGCCACCAGGTTATTCTTTCGGTTCTTTGGGGAGCATGTCTTGGCTTCTGAGCTCACTTTCCGTGGAGTAGATGTGTCGCTTGGTGCATGCAAATTCCCTTGTTGTCCCGTCGTGACCCGCACGCAGCCGCCACAGCACGAGCACTAATTATCAGCACTTGTAATCTATTTAAACCTTTCAAATACGTTTAATGTAAACCTGTAAACTAAGAGAAAAAATTAGATCGATATTTTACTATTTTGGATACATTTGATGAGCATATTATTGCAAGAAACCACCGAACCAACTAGTCCTTCAACCACAAAAAGTGGACGTCCGACTATTTGTTGGATGACTCGGAACTATTTGTATCACTTCACCACTGTTTCGCCCGTACCATTTGAAACAGTCGCGGTGGTATTGATTTCATTCGAAATAACATGGCTTCCCTCTGCTTGACAGTAATTCAAAATGAACTATTTAGTACAACGCTCTTAAAATATCTTTAAAAACATTACAGTAGTATTCTCTAAATATCACTCTCCTTTTGTCCTGTCTCTTCTGCTGAACAGACCTATTGGCTAACGAGATCCCTTAGTTCTCCCCTTTCTCTATAGCTGAATGTGTGTTTGTGTCCGTAGTGCTCGCTTGTAGGTCTCACGTTCAACTGGGGCGCCCTGCTCGGCTGGGCGGCTGTCCGCGGCGACCTCACTCTGGCCCCCGTTTGCATGTACCTCGCTGCCTTGCAGTGGACTCTCGTCTATGACACTATCTACGCCCACCAGGTCTCGTTTTCCGTTCGTAACCCACATCTGCTTGTAACCAGCCGGGTGTCCCCATCCTTCCTTTCCTTACCCCAATCACCTTGAGATTTAAGGACAAGGCTGATGACATCATGATTGGGGTCAAGTCTACAGCGCTGCGGTTCGGCGAGGACACGAAGAAGTGGCTGTCTGGGTTCGCCACTGCCACTGTGGCTGGACTGGGATCGGCCGGATATCTCGCAGATCAGACGTGGCCCTATTACCTCGCCCTCGGAGGTAACTCCTTCATCAACAGATGATCTATTGCTTTTTCAGGCACGGCCGCCCACCTGGCCTGGCAGATCGGAACTGTGAATATCAACGACGGATCGGACTGCTGGCGGAAGTTCCGATCGAACTCCTGGATGGGAGCCATCCTCTTCTCCGGAATTGTGCTGGGGAACCTACTGAGAGAGGAGGAAAAGAAGGAGGAGACTGTGATAGAAGAAACGGGTCTAGGAGAACAGGACGTGTAAATAAACATTTTATTCTATTTGGTTTAAATTGAAGAAGATCCCTGGGAAGAGAGAGCCACGTGTTCTCTCCTCTATGTGGTCGTTGGAAAGCTCTTCTAATCTGCTTGATTGAGTCTTCGTCATTCCGGAAAAGCCGGGAATTCAAAGAATCATCTAACTACCGGGATTATGCAGGGAAATTGGCTTTTAATGACCACCGATTGAAAAAGTTGAATCGGCGCTCCACTGCTAAAAATAGAAAAAGTGATCTGAAAAGGTTGGAGATGTTCTTGTTCTTTCATTTCTCTCTCTCTCTCTCTCTCTCTCTCTCTCTCTCTCTCTCTCTCTCTCTTTCTCTCTTTCTCTCTCTCTCATTTCCTCTATATTGCCTTCGGTGCTTTAATTAAGAGAAAAGGTATCAAATGTAGTGTTCCTGTGAAAGAGGGGAGTACTGCTTCCTTTGATCAGCCGCCAATTTTCCCAACACAGGGCAACAAATGGACAGCATGCAGCAGACGGCGGAAATGGCCATGGCCCATCCAACTCTGGATTTATTTTCAGTTTCTTTTAACTTTAAGAGTGCACCTGCAAAATGACGACCGAAGGAGCATTGTGACGGAGCAGTCGACCTCTGACATGTCAAGAGGAACCATGAAGAGACAAATGGCCATCAAGAGGGCTAATTAAGTAGGTAGGTTACGGTAGGAGAGGAGACTGACCAGCGACTATCTGGAGATTGGCGATCCATTGGATTGGCCGAGCACTTCGAGAGAGACAGAGGGTTGGGAGGAGGAAGAGGGCAGAGACGAGCATCAGAAGAGCACCTGCCAAGTGGAAGAACAGGGGGTAGAGGGCAGGCAGCGGACGCAGCACACATCCACCGTCACCACAGATGGCGTACAGGCCCTGGAAGGTGCTTTCTTTTCAAAAAGAGTACAAATATTCTTTTATTTCTCTCGTATGTTACTTTTACAATGTTTCTATGTCGCCAAATCGGATTCCCCGGAATGGCTATCCAAAAAATATGGTTGCCAACGCACCGTAAAGGGTGGTCAGAACTCCCTAGTACCTTGAGTTACTGGGTAATAACCAACGAGGACTGTTCGGCGCCCCATTACACCAATCGCAGCCGCTGATACGCTATGGGTGCACGGACGATGCTTTTTCGTCTGCGCTCTCTCTTCGATAACTGCCCTTCGTCAAATATGGGTGACCCCCTTTCATTAGAGTCTTCATAAATATACGCCAGTGGAACTCACCTGTATGTTGTATCCATTGACTATCCACTCTGGTTGTGATAGAGCCAGCAACTGCAAAAGGGCGATGGAGAGGGAGAGAGCTATCCAGGAGAAGGAGAGCAGGGACATCTTTGTTTGTGACGGCTGAGCCTATGAATCGGTTAGGGGATGGTTGCGAAACCAAAGAATATGAGGGTAAGAAGGTGAGACCATCCACTGGGATTTGACAAGAGGAGTGAAATAGTAAGGGAATCGAACACAACGGAAGGAATAGTAAAGTAACCCAAATGGAGAGTTTCCCAAGCGAGGGAGGCATCGTATTTCGAAGTGTCCTCCGAATGTCTCGCATGAGAGCCCTTCCGGCAGCCATGTAGTCGTATTTAGATACTATCTAGACAAAGGCGCTGACTCAGCCTCGGGGGATTAAAACGCCCAATCCATTTGGCCTCGCCCTGGCCATCCGGCGTTTCGACGACCACCCGATGAATTAAATCACTCCTAGACACGGAGGCAAAGAACACAACGGCAGATGTCTTCTGAAGGGGCTCTGGGTTTCGGCAGATTAAAAACCTACGAAACATTTGAAAGTATGGACATTCGCTCTATGGGGCTCTTCAGATGATACCTAGATATAGTCAAAGGAAACAAGCAAGGAAACAAATAAAATTTAGCGTTCAAAGAATGAAATTTGTCTATTTAACAGGAGGAAAGAGACATAGATCAACTATTTCGAGGGGGTGGACGACCGGAGCAAAGGGAAACAGATGTCAGTGACCACTGGGAGAACTCGTGCCGGTTAGTCACATGAATGAACACTTCTTAGAATCGCTCTCTCTCTCTCTCTCTCTCGGTAAAGAGAGAATATGGAAGAAAAGAAGGACTCTGGGACAAGATACTTGGCAAAGAGTTATCCTTTTATACACTGCCATTCTAAATCCAAACACGTCTCAAACAAGATCTAGGCGAACATGACTTCAGTCAGGCGTACTTTTAACTCGACTTGCTACAAGTTGTACGCAAACAAAACAGTTTCTTGTAAAAGTAACAAAAAGAAACAAAAGAAATGATTTTTCATTCAGGGCGAGATATTATCGATGAGAGAGCGCACACAGCAATAACGAGTGCCCCCATAGCGTATCAGCGGCTGCGATTGGTGTAGTCGGCCACCGAACAGTCCTCGTTGGTTATTACCCAGTAACTCAAGGTACTAGGGAGTTCTGACCATCGTTTACGGTGCGTTAGCAACCACATTTTTTGGATAGCCATTCCGGGGGATTCCGGTATGGCGAAAAATATTCGATTTTTCAAGCTTCGTCTTCACTTTTGCGCTCAACATTTTTCTCACCGTATATCGTGTCTAATTTTCATGAATTTTTAGCTTTCGCTGGGATCAAAATATTCAGAAATCGATACCGCTTGTCCAAAACCAACGGAATCCAGTCAGTGTCAAAGCTAAAGTAGTCACAGAAGATGTAAACCAGGGCAACATATCTGTCACCCTATGTAGGCAATGGGAAAACTTTCGGTTTGTGCCCACATAGAAAGGTTAGGGAAAAAGAGGTTTTTGAATATTCAAATAACAAGTAAGCGTCACTCTACGTGACGTATACTACCTTTGATCGTCCTTTTCTTCTTCATTTCATCTCATCTCAGCCATGGTGCGGGTGAAGAAGCAGGTGCCTCCGCCTCCCCACCCTTCCCACCACCTCTTCAGGTCTCCCGCAAGAAAACTTCCGTCGTCATCTCTTCCTCCGTGCTCTCTTCTGCGGCCTCCTCCCCTTCCTCCGGCTATCGGTCGACGGCCTCTTCCCTCTCCTCCCGGAATTCGCCGTCCCAAAACCTCCGTCCTCGCCCTACAAAAGCCCCCGAGAGGCTCGTCTACCAGCCGTCGATTCCGCAGACAAGGTTTAGCCGGATTGTCCGTGCGCTGGCTGAGGAGATGACTGGAAGGCAGATAAAGTTCGAGAAGGAAGCGCTCAAGATGATTAAAGAGGTAAGGGAGAGAGGAGGGATGGGGGAAGGGTTCTTCAGGAGTCGGAGAGGATGCTAGTTCGCTTGTTTGACAGGATGGGCCACTGCGCCTTTGTCAACGGCCGGAAGACAGTCACCCTCAAGGATCTGATGGTGGTGCAGTACAGGAGCAACATTTAGACTATTAGCAGCACTAACCTTATGAATAAAGCTACGAGCAGAGTGTTTCTTCATTCAGTTCTAACTAACTTTTTTTTCGTTCTCTCTCTCTCTCTCTCTTGAAATAGCATCAAGTATGTTCATGTAGACTAGTATATTTCTTCAGGGAATGTATTGTTTTAAACAAAATCTTTTCAGGTTGTTTTTATTATGATGTGCTACAAAATATAATAACATGCAAATTACATCAATAACTGAACAGTAAAGAAAAGGTAACAGTCATTCGCCAAATCTTTATTTGTGTGGATGGCTTAGGCAAAATTGCCAGTGAGGTGGTGGAGGCGGCCATTGCAATCCAGGAAGAAGAGCACGTCGAGGCCGTTCCTGTACACCGGGCGTCCCATCCGGTCCCTCTCCTCAGACAGCTTGAGCGTCCCGTGGCGGGACTCGATCGTTCGCTGGCAGCCGTCGTGGGTGAGGTTCTCGGGCGTCGTCCTATTTCCGAAGCGATCCAACCCCGGATCCCTGTCCTCTTTCTCCTCCTCCTTTTCGTCCTCCTTCTTCTTCTCATCGAACTTCTTCTTCTCCTCTTCAGTCCAAGGCTTGGTCTGGCCCAGCCGGGTCCTCCTGGTGGCGGGCTCTCCTCCGACGTCCTTGGCGCGACGGAAATCGTAGGAGGGCATTTCGTACAATGGGAGAAACCGCTCGAACGGGCTATTTATAAGAATTCCGACGCAACGGGCGCAACGTAGCAGCTCCGTGAGTCGCGCCACACAGGTGAGAAAGGCCGGAAATCTTTTCCAGTGGGAATTTTACTTTAAAAGATTTTTTAATTGTTGAAAACCGAAAATGAACAGGTGTTACAGTAATCTGTAGGTTATTTGTTGTCCCTTGTTTTGTTCTGACTGCCCTCCCCTCACGCCTCCTCCAAAGTGTGGATTAAAGTAAGCGTGTCTGGCAAAAGTCCATTCATCTGCTGCGTCTTCATTGCTTCTTCCTCAAAATGAGGGCAATGACGAGGCGATTGGGCCACTTTGCCTCCCCGCTCCGCTGCTTACCGTAATTTGACGGCAATTAAAGGGCAAAGGGAGCAGGCGGTGGGGATGATTTGCACACAAAGTTGTGCTAATTAAGATCGGAAAGATTCCGTTGATTAAGGAAGGCAAAGGACGAAGATCGGGGAGTTCACAAATGGAAAGACAGCGTTTTCTTTGGAAATGATTCCTAGAAAACCTTTTTTTTTGTGTTTTTTGTACCTGAAATCTTTGGAAGAAAATGTTTTGTTTTCCATTCTTCTGCTGTTCGTCCTAAACAAAACATTGGGCGTCGAATCCCCGTGACTTTGCATGTCTGGTGGGTTGTATTTCCTGTCCTTTTGCACACTATAAACCACTAACGGCGATTACCTCCTCCGGTATTTTGCTTAGGCTGTTAAGAATTCATAAGTAATTCAGTGTTATATTACCTTTAAAAAGGGAAATAATGTTTTTCGTCCCTAAAGCATTTAGGTTAAAGGAAGGGTTAGGGAAAATAACGTTCATAAACCTCGGTCCTTTATGAAACTGAAAATGGCCACAATTCATTTATCAAAACTGCCCAAAATAGAAGGTCTAAAGGGAACCTGCTCCATACTTCCTGTGATGGCTGGCGACAGAACCCTTTTGCGGACAAATATGGAAACCCTGAAACCCAGACGAAGCCCTCCCAAGTGTTAGAATTGGGAAACAACCCTCTAATCTTTATTCGTGTGATGCGTGGTGGATCCAAGTGTCGTTGGCGGCGAAAAGTGGTGTGTGAGATGTGCAGAAGTGAAGAGAAGGCTCCTCATCGCCGGCCGGCGGAACTGAAAAAGAGGCATTTTGGGAGTGAATTCATTAGTTCTCTGAGGAGCAGGTAGGGCTAATGGCCTCTGCCACTCATTCGTATTCCCTCTGGGATACGCCTAATTCGCAAAACAAATCCGCAAATCTTGCACACTTCTTATAGGGTTAAAGTCAACTGAACTTCTGAAATAAGGAGGAATGCAGTTTATATTTTTTGGCACCACATTGAGATGATTTATTAAACTCTGTAAGTTTAAAATGTAAGTTTAAAACGATAAATTAGATTCACATGGGCTAGATCAAAACCTCTAAAACTAAACTTCACTAAAACTTCGCTCCAGTAACTTTTAAAACTAATGGTCCGCAAAAAAACTAATCAAAACAACGTGGTTTCCCCGAAAACCTAATTTCCGAAAGACCAGAAACTTTGAAAAAACGAAGATCATGTTGACTCCTTCCCTGAACAGGTAAATTTTAAAGCTCTTCTCCTTGTTTAAGACAAAGAGGACATGTTCATCAGGCCATGTTTTCGTTCCTTTCAGGAATTATTTAGCCTTTCTCAGCAATGCAAATTCACTTGATCTATGTCTGGTCTCTAGTGAAAATACTTGAATTATTAGAAATCCAATCCCGGGTTCAGTGGAAGTTCTGGGTGCGTATTTGTTGTTCTCCACACGTGGGTAAAGTCATTAGGACAGTCAGGAATTGGATTCAGAGAGATAAATATACTAGAACATTATGGAATATAGGATTTCCTTTTTGGACTGAACTTATAAATTGAATTCATTTGTCACATTATGAAATCTCTAATCGATTGTCTACGTTTAAAAACAACACCGGTTGACAAATTCTAGTAATTTCGCACCATTCGTTGCCTACGGCCTCTATTCTCCGGAAAAATCAAAAACACTTTAATTTCTTTGAATCTCTTAAGCTGAAATGACGAATTGTTTTGTTGCTGCTAGAAAATAGCGTCCCGTTGAAAATGCCCTACGCAATTCCGTTATGGAGGATTCGTAGCTGACCTGAGCTTGTTCAAGTTCATTCCGAGGAGTCCGTTGATGAGTTCTGCGTTGGACCTCTTCCCGACGGCCGACAGTTTGCCCAGATCCATGCCGATGAGGCCGTTGATGAGCTCCGCATTCGACCGCTTCTGGTACTGCTGGTATCCCTCGGGCAATCGCTCCTCGAACAGCTGAAAACACACGCTTTTACGCATTTCCTGGAATTGTTGTTTCTAATTTGCAAATTAATGAATGTCATTTTGCAGAGGGAAGACATAACTGCAAAACAAAGAAGAGAACGTACAGACGGCGGAGGTTGGCAGATATTTAATTGCCTTCTTTGTAGAATTTATTTGATCTACAGTAAACCAATACAACCTTCAAAACCCTTCGAAAAGTAGTCTTTAACCTGCAGAATCTATTCGTTCTGAATGGATAAACCGCGCCAATTCTGGAATTGGTTCGAATTCTGGAAGAACTTTCCTTTTGTTCTGCTGACTAAAAATCTCTTTAGCGAGGTAGCTTAACGAAAAAGAGAGTGGAAAGAAGAAAAAGAAGAAAGAGAGAGATAGTGAGCGAAAGATGAACATATTAAATTGTTTTGAGTGGGAAGGCTTTAAAGTTCGAAGGACAAGCTTCTTCCGGGACAGAAGACGGCCCTAATTGAAAAGTGGTCACGCATTTCATTAGGCGGAAAGGTTGAGAAAAGGACTGCCGGAAAAACAGGAAAGGGATTCCTTCGATTTACAAGTTGGATTAAAAGGAATCACCTGTGTTTTACTACCAGTCTGCAGACTTCACTTGGCTTGGAAACAAAGAAATTCGTCCTTTAAATTGGGTTTGTTGTGAAACAAGCGCATTCCAACTGCGTCACCCACCCACAATTGCATCTGCAGGGTGAGGAATGGGGAATTAAATTAGCAGACTTCCCTTTTTGGATCGAAGAACACGAAAGAAATAAAAGTATTCAAGTGAAGTAGACTGATTAATTTTGTTGTTTCTCACAAACACGTGGTTTATTATGCATCAGATGATCCAGATTGGCTGAAACTACATAATTCCACGCTATGACGTAAACAAGATGAGTTGGAGAACTAAGGTAATCATAGCACTCGTGGGCGTTTAGTGCTCTTTCTCTCTCTCTCTCTCTCTCTCTCTCTCTCTCTCTCTCTCTCTCTCTCCCTCTCCCTTCCCATCATAGACGTTCCGCCACCTCCGTTTACGTGAACCACTTGTTGTGGGGGTTCGTTTCGTCTAAACAATTGAAGATTCGTCCTCAGAGGACTCCAAAGATCTCAAAGAATATTCCAGACGTCTGGGAAGGATATTTAATTTAAAAATCAGTTCTCTTTTTTGCACAAATGATTGAATGCGTTTCTTTCTATTTTTCCGTTTTCTTAAGGTTCTATAGCCAATTCTCAGAATCATGTTTCATAGGCGCTAGTTAGGAGCCAAAGAAAGTCACACAGTTTGAATTTTGTCAGATACTCAGTCAGACAGGGTAGAGTTTGGAACTTTGGCTTTCGAAAGTTCTACATTTAATGACTAAACACACACCTTGTTTTGTCAGTCTTTCAAAACGTGGTCAAGTCCAAACACACTTTGGCTGTAGGTGTCAATTAACTTCCACCCTTTGTTAATTGAATCGTAAACCCAATTTAAAGGTCTAAATGAACCAGACGGCGTCCTTTAACGTCGTAATTCCAACTTTCTCGCGTCACGTAAAGTCAGAAAATCGCGAAATTGGACACCCGTTGAGGACAAATTGACTCGTTAGCCTTTGCGCCGAAATCATATTTCCTGCCTTCTGCGCAATGTTTTTTGTTTGACGCACAAAAACAATTAAACATCGAAGGTCGTTCGACGCGCTTAGACCTTTAACGATGGGAAATGCACATTTAGACCTTTAATTCCGGAAATGCGTAGCCCTATCTCGGAATTTAAAGGTCTGCCTGCTATTTTGACCGGAAAGCTATCTATAAGGGTGTATGAATAATTTTTTGCGTTTTAGATAGAAGGTGTAAAACCCTTTAGCCCGCAAAAACTTTCGTAAGATTTTTACGCTGAAATTGTGATTGGGGCACAAATACGGAATAAATAAGAATGTTTTGTAAACACTTTAATCATTCTCTATTTATTCTTGTCCCTTTTGCTTCCGATTGTTTTCGACTTTTGGCAGCCGATTCTTCAAAAACGTCAAAAGGGGAAATTAATCGTTTGCCCCCGGATTTGCTCTTTTTATACCCAGAGTTTAAAAACAATTTTAAACTTTCAACAGAAAATTTCAAAAGCAAAAGAAAAATTACCGTATGAGTGCAGTATTCATGCAAAGAATCTCTTTTTTTGCAAAGACGGGGATAGCTTTCATTTATCGGAGAGTCGTAATCAGATTAAAGGAGGGGAGACCTCACAGAACGAAAACTCTTGATGTGGAGGAAACGTGGAAATATTGTGTATCCGTGCTCTAATGCCATCTTATCTTGATGTTCTACTTTAGAAGCCAAAAACTAAGCAAATTATTTCGCATGTTTTCTAAAATTGTTCTTTTCTGAGCCAACTCAAACGACCCAACTTGTAGTTGGGAATGCATTGTTTGAGTTAGTCATTGAATTCCAATGTGCAGTTTGCAAGGTACAACAGGGGGAGTTTTGCATTGCATCCACTCCGTGGTTCAGTATATTTCCCCCTTCCCGTCCATTTTCATTAACAATGCTTACAAACTCCTATGTCAAACTATGTCTTCCTGGAACCAAAATTTCTTCCCTTTGGGTTTGTCACGATTGTTTTGACCCCGAGTGGTTCCTCAATGCGATGACTTCATAAACATTTCTCAGTCTGAAAAGTTTGTGGGACAGAGATTTTAACAAAAAATAGTCAAAGTTGGATTCTTGGTATGAATTTTACAAGTCAAGTGTTCTACTGCTGCAATGTTTTGTGTTCTTGGGAAGTCTGCGACTTGGAAGTGACGCCATGGAACCTCGAAATTAGGGTCCTGAGCGGAAATCTCATTCTGAGCAACGCAGGGAACATGGCTCTTACGATTTTAAGGTCTTTGAGGTTTTGAAACCTTGTACTATTTTCAAAATGCCGCATTTACTCTGAAAGAGAGAAAAGGAACTAGTGCCTTATTTGCGCCAGGACATCACATTTGGCAGCTGCTTTATAAAACACAGCACTGGCAAGGGTAGATTTAGGATCGTCTAAAAGATCGTCAAGAAATCGCAGGACCAAGTATGAATCGTAAAATTGAAATACCAACCCAACCACGACCACCTCGACGGCGCCATGAAGGTATCAATTGGAATCCGATATCACCGGGGTAGGTCTGAGGATTGACCGAAATATTACAGTTTGACTATCAAAATAATATAACAGTTTCCAGGGTGTCTAGAACGTTTGTTCCCACATCTTCTCAAACTCCTACAGGGTCTGTTTCGTTGGTTTATCTCGAAATCCAGAGGAACTCACGGCTTGTGGCTGGCGGTAGACGAGTGGGGTGGCCGAAGCGACGACGAGGGCGGCGAACAGCACGACGAGACTCAGCAGAACGCAGCGCATCTTTCACTCGGCTCTTCTACAATGGCAGCACTCGCCCCGCCCCCCACGACGACCAACGGACACGCCCACCTGACGACGTCATCTGGAGGAAAGAAATGGACTAGGCAATGGTACTGTAGGACATCTCTGTTAGGGGTTACTGTAGGAGTACTGTAGATAAACAGTTAGTTTCAAATCGTAGCCTACATTTGATCCTTTATGTCCATCGTTCCAAAGTCTCTTTCATTATGACTCATTTCGGATCTTAACTCATGCCTCCCTCTTACTCCTCCTTTTCATTCTTGGCCCATTATCAACCCCCTACAGTTAGTATTCTCTTTTTATGCTTTTATTTGCTGCCGCCCATTCCTGTGTCAGCTCTTATCAGCCTTCGTTGCTCTCTCTCTCTCACACACACACTCTCTCTCTCTCTCTCACTCTCTCTCTCTCTCACACACACACACACACACTCTCTCTCTCTTTCTTTCTCTCTCTCTCTCTCTCTCTCTCTCTCTCTCTCTCTCTCTTTCTCTCTCTCTCTCTCTCTCTCTCTCTCTCTCTCTCTCTCTCTCTCTCTCTCTCTCTCTTTCTCTCTCTCTCTCTCTCTCTCTCTCTCTTTCTCTCCCTCCATATCTATAATAATCCTGCGTGCAGCCTACAACCATTGGTTGTCCGAAAACAAATCTCCCCTTGCAAGAAGAATGTGATTATTGCAATTACAACCACGCTGACGTAAATCTGGCTGGGTCTCTTTTTGGTTGCAAATTCCGCACAAAGAACGTCTTTCCCAAAAATTTAAACTTACAACAAGACACCGCACGAAATCAAATAGTACAATACGAAAACTTAACTTAAGAAATCTATTTGTTAAATAAATATGTTTGAAATTAGGTCAGAATTAACTACAACAACAAATGTGCGGATACAGTACCCAAAGAAGCTGTTCATCCCTTTCTAAAAAGAAATGCCGTTCCAAGGATCTTTGCCTGTTTCAGGTGAGTTCCAATCGTTGTGTTCTGTATTTCCCACCGCTTCCGTGTAGAATGTCTTCCAAATGTCGGTTCGCGTGATTTCCCATCGTTGTACTTTGCGTGGTTTCCTCCCCCTCCCTCAATCAGAGCCAAATGAAAGCCACAAGACAAACAAAAATGAATAAAAACCCGTGTTGTCTTCGTGCAACCCTTAAAACTTTCTGAAATTAAAGGGATGTTGTCCTCAGTTGCACTATGAGGACAGGCCCAGGGAAAGTTGTAAAGGGTGAAAAGATTGAGTGAGTGTTTCTAAAAATGGCCAATCTTCTTGAAGGATTGCAGCCAAGAAAGCGGAGGCGGCGGTACAGGACAACATTTCTGAGTTCCGTGAGAATTCCAATTTTTATTTAGACTTAAAGGGTTTCCACTGGGGAGGGCATTTGCATATAAACAACCACAGATACGACGACAGTTGACCCTTCGAGTAAAGAATTGCATGTTGCTCTTACAATCAGTAGAAACAACGCTGTCGTAAGGGTTTGTCTTACTTTGCTTCCCAAAGATCGGTCAGAGAATCTAAAGTTCTGACCAAACAGCACTTTTCAAGAAACCAAGGGTTCTTCAAAGCTTGGATCCAAGTGGGAAAGCCATGAATTTGAAGAGAAAATTTCTAGAAGAAAATGTGTTGGATAAAAATGAGTTTAATGTTTATGATATATTTTTATATGCGGCATTCCCTGATAAGTTGTTTCATTTATAAAGGGTTTCTTCCAGAACAGCCGTTGTCTCCTGCCCACGGAATTTTTTCAAACGCCAGTTCAAAGAACGGTCGTAAAACGGGGAAAACGCCTTTCTCTTCTAACAAAGAACCACTAGAAAGAAGGAGTTTTATGGTTTTACCGTGTATTGAACCAACCTAATCATCAATGTTGTGGTTTCAGTTAAACCCGACGACCAATCCAAATGACGCCTTTACAGTAATCTTTCGATACTTCCTACTTCCAGAAGAAGAAACCCAGAAATGCCACTTTCCCTCCTTTCTCCTCTGCTCTCTCCGGGTGGCCATTCCTCCCCGTCCTGTTGTTGTAAATGTGCGGAAACCGCCGTTGTGCCGTCGATCAACCGTTTCCGGCGACATACTTCAGCCCCCGGAAATTACCGCCAGCCCCCTCCTAATCAGGTTACGGTAGCTGCGAACACCGAGTGTTTTACGGTGTTCCCCGGGGGTTGGCTAATGCGCAGGCGGGGGCCAAACACAATAACGACATCAAGACAACCCATTTGCACCAGAGTGCCCCGGTCCGAGGGGAATATCTTATTTATTTAAATGCAAAAGTGAGTAGAAGGGAAAGAAGGGGAAGCATTGCGTAAATGCACACGGCACACCAGACTAAGGCACTCCAGACGGAGACTACAGCGGACGACTGCGTTGGTTGCGGTACTTCTCCAGACGACTCTGCAGGTGCTTGTTCGTCTCCTTCGCCTCGTCCAACGCGTTCTCCTTGTCCCGCGTCTGAAAAAGGGGTATATTAATGGGAAGATCAAAGGATTTACATAAAGAGACAGCCACTTTTCTCAATGCTTCCCCTGCTACGTCATACAATATGGCATGTTGTGTCTGTCGAATCACCCAAAAAGGTCAGAACAGAGCTGTTTTACCCATAATTATTACGCGTCAAGATGACTGAGACTGTTGTCTTTGCTTCAAGATTTCGAAGCAATGAAACAGCCTCAAAATGTGTTCTGAATGAAACGAGGGGGATCCTTTAAATTGCAGTATTCCGATGTGTTTCGTACTGCCCTCTTTCTCTGCAATTAGCCATGTCGCGGGGTGTGAATTGCCACCAGAAATTGCTGCGTAATGCTCCAGAATGCGTAATGCTGCCCGATTCGCGTGGATTCCTGGGTGTTCGTTTGTTGTGATTTGGAGAGAGGCTGCTTGAATATGAGTGGATTAAACCATTACTCAGTCCATTGTCGAGCGTCGCATTGTCATCCCACGTCTTCTGCGGGGAGGCGAGGGTTCCGTCGTACTCCCCGCTTAATTCGCAAAAAACACTAGCTGACGAAAACATTTCCTTATCTTCGCGCCGCTTTAATTCGTAGCCTCCAGCCATGGGGAAAGCGCCGTGGGACAGGCCACAGACGTACGAACCGACGCAGCTTTTCAGAGGGCTTAAAGGGAAATTACGAAGACTTTTTAATCAATGACCAGTAACAACTAATATGGACTGTTGGGTATCTGAGTATTCAGAAAAAAAGATTATTTTGCAGTGCTGCTCCACAGCCATTCTCCAACTCATGTATGATTGAAGGGCTCCAAGCAGTGCGTGGAAAACAAGTGTTTGGTTATTTCAGCCACCAGGTTTTCTAGTTTTCTAGCAGGGATACACAAGAACAATCCACAAGAAAAGGGATCCACGGCCTGTAATCCCTGTTTCTTGGCTAAAACCTAGGTTTCCTGTGTTTCTGCCTGCTCCGGAGAGCGCCGTGTTCGTTGTTCTCTTCGGTCACGGGTGCTGCTGCTATCTGATCGCCTCTCTCCTGTGCCTCTGCTGAGAGAAGGAAGCAGAGACGACGCCAATCGTCACACTCAATCTCGCCCTCATTAAGTCGAGAATTACGGGACGAATTAAAACCCTCTGTCGTTGGGGGAATGGTGCGTGAGAGCACACAATCACTTTGCTCCAATCCTGGCAGGGGATTAGCATCAGCGACCGCAAACCAAGTGCCAAATGAGAACTGCGCCTCAACTTCTCTTGCAACCATCTCGGCTACAGTTTGTTGCTAATAAAGTGCGAGAATTCAAGGGAATTCGGCGCCTCGAACGTATTCAGTGCTAACGAGGGGGTGATGCGACAAGGGGCTCCGAAGACAGAACGACGGGTCCCAGAAGTAATAAAACACGCCTGCAACCCAGTTAAGGCAACCAAAAAAGCGGGTTCAGGGGTCAGAGGAGAGGGTTCCTGGAGCAGGCCAATTATGACATCTGAGGCTGCTTATACCAGAATGGCTGGTTCGAGGGAACCCGGAAAAACGTTCGAGGAAGGGGGTTATATATGGCATGTTGTAGACTGAATGACGCAAAAGTAAAGGCAATAAGCTACAACATGGTTTAGTTTGAGGAAATGTCTAGATGCTCTATTTTTCTGGCACGTCTTGCCCATAAATTATCCCCTTCCTCTCTTTTGTGAAACTCGCCTCCTTCTTGAGCTGCCTGATCTCCGACTTGGCTTCTCCGAGGTCCTTCTCCGCCTGTTCGCTGTTCGTCTTGTACCTCTTCACTTGGCCCTCCGCCCTGATCACCTAAAACCACACTTATCCCCTTTGACTATACAACTCACATTTCCCTGCAGCGTGGTGTTCTCCCTCTCCACTTCCTGCAGCTTCAGCTTCAGTTCGGAGAGTTGTTTCAGCGCGTCTTCTGAAAAGACGCAGATTACCCAATATTCTAAACAAAAGCGAACTGATAGAAACAAGGAATTCCACTAAATTACAACATTCATGCAACGGGACGCAGAGCCAGTCTGACAATTCACGAGAGACGGAACAGAATACGTTACGGATAGCGAGACTTACTGAGTTTCTCTTGGACATTTAGGAGGACGGCACCTGCACATTCGATTGCTCTCTTTCACACAACAAGGAAGGAAGGGAGAGGGACTCACTGGTCGCTTCGTCGGAGGCTCCGTTGCCCTGGCTGGCGTTGAACTGGTTGTTACGGGCCATCCGCTGGCTGTACATCGACTGCTCCATCTCTTCGTAGTCTTTCCTCATCTTCTTGTTCTGCAAAGAGACCATTCGATGACCATGTAGTTAGTATACATAGGCCTCGTTTGTTGTAACAACCACGTTTGGGCCAAAAAGTAAAGCGACTGTCAGCTTCCATTCCAATTTACATTACCAATAAACTAACGAACACTTCCAATTAGGGTAGAATTTCCCAAAGCCACTCCACGAAACGGTAGCTCAAATGGCGGCTTAGCAGTTTAGCAATATCAATGGGAAGGAGGCTGGTTAAAAGTCGCTTTATAAGGGATAACCGCCTTCAAATTGATTTTTCCGCTTAAATTTTGAAATCCCGTGTTTCTGTACCCACACCCTCGAAAACGTCAAGAATGACTCTGCGAATTTCATCGATTTTTAAATTGACTGTTTTCATGCATCGGGGAATCGTTTTTGCGATAAGTCTATGTAATTGCACCGCATTTTTCTCAAAGAATGTCCTCCCTCCAGAAACCCTACAGTACCCATAAGTGCAACGTTTGACAGGTACGGTTTGAAACCGCCGTTGGAGGTGCTATTGGTCTCAAAATGACACTAAACGCACATTTTTGGGGTGCTATTTTCAACCAAGACTGGATCCTGTCAAACAGTGCATAAGTGTCCTAAAAGGCTAAGTGTCCTCAAAGGCCCCGAGTTGTTCTATGTACAGGCCCCTACGTGTCGCCGTCATAATTCATCGGTAGCGCATTCCGCATATTACAACCAGCGACGGGCGGCAGAAAGGCCAACTCATTAGGCAGGCGCCCAGCGGCATTGTCTGCTTCGATGGAGATGAAACAAATGATATCAGCCGCGCAGCGATGACAAATCGCCAAGTTGCACGGGGATCTTCCTGGTTCAAGGGAATCTCAGTCGAAACTAACCGAATCTACCAGCTTCCGCACTTTCTCGTCCAGCGTAGAGGAGCCGGGGACGACGCGCTCAACGAGTTTGATGGTTTCAGCGGAGAAAAGGAGGGGGCCGGGTTTACTGGAAGAGGGTAAATCAAAAGGGAGAAGGAGACACTCACATGTTAATAGAAGAACCGCTGCTTTCGCCGGACGCCTGCGATGTTTCATCCGTCTCCTGCTCCACCAACACAAGGCCATTCTCCTGAAATTAATACAGTAGAAGAGGGAATCTTGAAACAAATGAACAATCGGCCCGAAATAGCCCATAATGATTTGGATTGTCATACAAAAATCGTGACAACTGGGTGGCAGGTTTGCGTTGTATTTCTGTAATTTACGACTCAGAAAATACTCCCTTTCGAGCAAATATCCACGGAATTTCTAAATTTGCATTCTTCGTGAAGAATTTCTTATAGGACTACTTATTCCATTTGAATTGCCTAAAGAGTACGTCATTTGAGAGCTGCAATATAAAGGCAAAGATTACACAATCATTCGGCCGAGTGCACTTCGAACGCCGTAAGTCATGTGTCCAAGTTAACTGGAGGGAAGAAACTAACGTGAATGAGGTGGTCCCTCTGTGCAATCTCCATCTTGAGGTTGTTCTGGGTGACCGTCATGGCGTCAATATTCCGTTTCAATAATTTATTCTCCTGAAATCTCAAAATAATCCAAACTTCTCCCAAAACTCACGCTAATCAAATCTCTACATTCTCTATTACCCGCTGCCAGTAGAACCTCCTTTTCCTCCAAATCGTCCTTCAACAAATCAACCTGAAAGGCTTACAATAGAAGGAAAATGAATAGTTTATACCTCATAGAGGAGAGCGGACTTTTCGTTGTCCAGTTGGGAGTAGAGGAACATGGCCTGTTGGAATTTATCCTCCAATTCCACCACTTTATCCTGAAAAAGAGGGATTAAAAGGGATAAAATGAAAAGAGGAGGATTACCTTCAAACGGGATGCACATTCTTCATTCTCGTCGTTGTGATACACTCCGTTAGAGGTCGACTGCAAGCAGGGTTAGAGTAAAACGTGCAGAAAAACAAACTGGTTATTTTCACACAAAAATGAATAAACGATCGAAAGTTTAAAAAACTGAAACATCATTCTGCAGAAGAGCCGACTGAAGTATAGAACGTGCAACATTTTTACAAAAGGTAAAACACTACATTTCTCCCAATGAAATGTTTGAAAATCATGCGTCATCTCGGTAATAAAACTCACAGCGGCATCCTGACGATAAGCTTCCGCCTCCTCCTGAAAAATGACGTGAAAGTTTTAAAAGGGAAAAGAGAAAAAGGAAGACGTACCTCAACTTTCTTCTCCAACAGAGAGTAGCGGTTCTGGCGGGCCTGATCGCGTGTCTCCCTCTTCACCCTCGAACGGGCGTCGGCCTAGAATAGAATTCTTTGAAAAGGAAGTAGTTCAATTCATTTTATGTGAAAAGAGCGTACGTTAAGGATTTTGCTTCTCCTGCGAAGTCGCATTTTCCGGCAAAGCAACCATTATCTTATCAGTGTTGCCTTCGCTAATCAGTTTATTTCCTTTTGCGCCATTCAAAGGCAAACCAGGTGTCAAAGTAAGCCACCTCTCGCGTGATCTTGTCCAGAGCCCGTTCTTCGGCATCCGTCCGCGTTACTTGTCTTCGCCTCCCACTTGCCGACGAGTAGGAACTCATCCCGCACCTGCAATTTAACCTCAGATTTAAATAAAAAAGGGAAAATCAATAATTCACTGAAAATCGATAATACGTAGGTTTGGAATGAAGTTCAGCGTTGTAAAATTAAGGTCGATGTCGTGTTTCAGAAAGTAGCAATTTTTCAAAGGACGGTCTGACCCCGAATTGGCTTAATTACCGTACCCACCACCGACGGGGCGCCCTTAGTGCCAGAGATTTGGCGGTAATTTTGAAAACAGCTCGTCCTTATTTCACTGTATTTTTACCGGTGTTTTATTTAAATATGTGCTTTTTATATAAAGAATTATAAATATGTTATTTTCAGAATGACTGTGAACGATTCTATGCCGTGGGTGGAGAAATACCGCCCGGAGAAGCTCAGCGATATCGTGGGAAACGAATCTACGATCAAAAGGCTCCAGGTCTTCGCCAGGAATGGAAATGTTCCCAATATTGTCATCTCAGTCAGTTTTACCATTCTTTTTGTGTTTTCAAACAAACAATAGCTCTGATCGTGGTGGTAAGGGCGAATGGAGGCGGTTTTTCAGCCGTGTCGAGGACAATTCGTGATTCGACGGGGGTTTTATCACTTTATGGTTTGTAAATATTTGTGACGGGTTTGCGAGAAATCTCGCGTTTTGCTTTTAAAAGGCAATAAAGGGTATTTTTATGTAAAATACACAATACTGAATCAAATTTCGGTTACAGGGATGCACTTGCATTAAAAAATTTGATTCAATTAGGATGATTTAGGGTCCTCCTGGCTGCGGAAAGACCACTTCGATCTGGGCGCTGGCGAGGGAATTGCTGGGAGACCACGTGAAGCAGGCCTGTCTCGAACTGAACGCCTCTGATGACAGGTAATATAAAAAAATTCTTTTTAAAATTGACAATTTCAGAGGAATTGATGTGGTGCGAAATAAGATCAAGACCTTTGCTCAGACCAAAGTCACCCTTCCTCCCGGAAAACACAAAATCATTATTTTGGATGAGGCTGATTCTATGACCGAGGGAGCCCAGCAGGTCGGATTTTGAAATTTTTGTTATTCGTTGAAGCGAGTTTAGGCTATGCGCAGGACGATGGAGTTGTTCAGTAAGACCACCAGGTTCGCCCTCGCTTGCAATCAGTCAGACAAGATTATTGGTACGTATTAAGACTTTGGAACGATTATGACGAGACCAAACGTCGTTGTGGACCCAACCAGGTGTAATAACTGTTCATATTAATAGGAGAACAAAATCCATGGTTGTCGTGAATTGTGCAGAGAGGTGACTGTTCGCCGTAGAATTCTTTGTTTAGAGCCGATTCAGTCGCGCTGCGCCGTGATTCGCTACCAGAAGCTGAGCGATGCCCAGATGCTGGTTCGTCTGGAGGAGGTCTGTCGCCTGGAGACGGTCAGCTACGACCAGGAGGGACTGAATGCCCTGGTGTTCACAGCCCAGGGAGACATGAGACAGGCACTCAACAACCTCCAGTGCACAGTCTCCGGCTACGAGTTTGTCAGTTGTGAGAACGTCCTCAAGGTAATGGGTCCTCTGTTCCTTTAAATGAGGGTTCAGGTGTGCGATGAGCCCCATCCGCAGCTGATGGTGAATATGCTGAACAACTGCTGCCATGGAAAGGTGCGCGAGGCGGCGGACACCATCCACGAATTGTACAGGTCGGTCGGAGGAACGGGGATAAACAAGAGGGGGGCCGCGATTAGGCGGCAAAGCAGGGCAAACACCGCTTTCCGACGGGGATCAGCTAACATTAAGAATTGTTTTATTGATCTACATAAATCATTCAGAATGGGCTACTCCCCCGAGGACATAATCTCGAATCTCTTCCGCGTGTGCAAGACCTGCGACCTCCCAGAGAGGACCAAAATGGAGTTTATCAAGGTGACCACCCCTGAATCCCATTCAATCTCTGTTTTCAGGAAATCGGTCTGTGCCACATGCGGGTGATCGAAGGGATGTCGACCCTCGTGCAGCTGTCGGGTCTCGTGGCGAAGCTGTGCATGGTGGCCAAGTGAAAGAAGCATCTCCCTGTGTTATACTGCAACCGATGAATACGGATCTCCAATGAATGCATTCAACTCGTTCCAATGCCTTCTGTCTATTGAACACCTCATATAGCACATTGTCTGAGGAAAATTCATTACCCTGAGACTATAAAAACGAAAGTAAAGATTCCAGCCGCTTTCTAGTGAGGCCTCCTAAGAAATGAGGCATACCATTGCTGATCACTTTGCGAGCCATAGGTACGGGTACGTCCACTCGTGGAAATGCAGAAGAGCAATTTTCGACCTTGTCCCCCAACACAGAAAGAACCTATTATTGAATAAAACCATCAACAAAAACAAGCACAATTCAGAAAAAAGCAAAATCTGACAGTATCCACTTCTACATCTTTATTTGTTGTGGGTTCAAGGGTTGTACTCGATGGGGAGGTTCTTCCTGCGCACCATTCCGTCTCCCTGGAACCACTCCCTCCTGAACTGCTTGGCCGCTCCATCGGGGGTGTTGGTCCACTCGACCGTGATGCGGTCGTTGTTCGTGTCCTCCTGGCCGAAGGCGAAGGCGTCGCAGGAGACGGCCATCAGGATGGCCTCCTTGGGGTCCAGCACTCCGCTGCCGGGGTCCACACCCAGACGCTTCATGTTGGTCGTCTTGATGGCCCAGCCGATGCGACGGGCCGAGGCATTGATGATCTTGATGTGGTACGTGTGCTTGTCGTCGTAGGGCGCATTGAAAACGATCTTCGACCCGGGCAGGGTGGTGATGTCTCCGGGAGGCACGGACTGGGCCATGGCGATGAATGAGGGAAGAGCCAGAGGGAGGCTTATAAGGACGGGAATGGCATGCTAATCAGGGACGGTGGAGGAGAGAGTGCGCAAAGGAAGGAGGGCACAGGCAACGCCACGTCTTCTGGAAACTTCACCACGCATACGCTAACTACGTGGGTCGCGTAGGCTGATTGGCGTTTCCTTTCCTCATTGTCTCGCGTTCAGTTAGATTGCGGTCAAAAAACTATCGTCCATCTTTCTCTTTTACCCAAAGTTTTTGTCTTTCCTGCCTCTTCTCTCTCTCTCTCTCTCTCTCTCTCTCTCTCTCTCTCAAGAAGCATCTCATGAATTTACAAACAACCTGTTGCCCTGATTTCACAAGTTTTTATTGCATAAGCTTGCCATTGCCAGCGTATCGCTCTCTTCCACGCGACCATTCGCTGTATAATGATCCCATGTAAATCGTCCGAGGTCGCGCAGTGTCAGAACCGACCATATCCGGCCAGACGACTGTCACCTACTCCGCCCGCACTCATCTGTACGCGCCATTTCCGGCAGGGGAAGCCCTTTGCTTTTTCTTTCGTTTGTCCAAAGGGCTTGGATTTCGTCCACTCCGCAACCCAAAGTCTTCCTTAAAACAGATACACCTCTTGATAAAGAGCTTTCGAAGTTTGATCCCTGTGAATTCCTTGAAGAAAACCTCAATAGAGACTACTTTGCCAGGGTTGCCTAAATAATGATTTCCACCTCAGCCTGGTTCTAGAGGTGATATGTGCTTATTGGAAAACAGCTACTCTTCCCTTGCCATTCTTCCTCCCACCTCCTTCCGTCGCAAGGCGTGGAGAGTCGCGCGGCCGCAACTCGGACCTCATCAGACTTGTTAATTCGGGGGACGGCACTGATTGTCGCCTGGACGGCCAAAAAACCGCCAAAGAAACATTGATTCGGACGCGCGTCCTTTCGGCCACTGCGACGTCATTGAGAAGAAAGGGCAGAAGAGGTCCAGGGGGATCATTTGGGCAATTATGATTAGCCACAGAGGAGTAATGGCAGCCCTGGTTCCGCAATCCGCCATAAGCACCGCAAGAGCCATCCGGTCAAGCGCCGGAAAGACCAGGAAATGTGCTTCCTGGGGACGGCATTAATTGCCTTTGGGCAAAGACAAAAGAATAGCCGCGCATTTCGAGAAGACGGATTCTGAGACGACCCTTGACCGACAGGGACACAAAGGGCTAAACGTGTTTGACAACAAAATGTTGTTTGGGTTCGGTTTGGTAACAAAGGAGCCAGGTTGACCAAAAACGACCAAAAACCAAAAGAAATTGCTTAATCGGTTTAGGAAAAATTAGATATTGGTAGGAGTCCTGTTGATCACCCTGATTGCACATTATCGAGCTGATGACCACCTATACTTTGAGGTTTATACCTCTTCTCAAACAAAAGATGAGATGTGGCAAAATGGCGCCAAAAGCATCTATGATGTGGTAGTGGTAGCATACGTACCTACTGATTTCCTGGAATACTGACCACGAGGCCTGGAGAAAAACTGCCAGTTGTTGGGAGGTACACCTTAACTTGGTAAGTACAATAAGAACATTAAAAGTACCGCCAGGATATATGGATTGGGCCGACCTGTCCGATTCCTAAATTCTAATGGACCCACCCGGTTCGCTCCACGAGGTCATGCATGGCGTTTACCGCCACGGTGTTGTTGGTTGGTCATGACATTACCGCATCCTCCACTTTGTTCTTTAGCCTAAGAAAATAACCCAAATCCTAGCAATTTGCCCTATCGCCATCTCCGCCCCCGCCCTTCAGAATGCGCATGCGGCTATTAGATTTCGTCCCTCCGTGGTTCCCAGGATGACCACGGCGACCCAGCCCCTCCAAACAGCGCCGATTCGCGAATTGTTGTGGCTAGGAAGTTTTGACCAACCGACGACAAAGCGCTGACCCTCCCCCCGCGGGGACAGCCCTCCGTCCAGATACTTTTTACGCCGTCCGCCCCACCCTCTCGGGGGACTGCACCCGTCTGGATGGCTGATGGAGGTGACCGGGGCCATTCACACCAATCCAACCAATCAAACCGCATTAGTCCTGTTTTGAAGGGGACTATACTGAAGTCTCCAGGGAGACCGATGCCACCCAAAGTGTCATTCAGTGCTGAGCAAAGGGCAAACACTTTGTCTCCTAACCGACAAAACAAAGGCGGGGGAGGAATCCTCTGATGGCCAGCACTTTGAATTCCAGCAAGGAGAACCAGAACAACTTCTACAGAACTCTTAGAAAAATCAATTAGCTTAGCTTTCCTAATATCGTCAACTTACATGTATACCACACAAAGCTCAATTATGAAGTCAGTTTGTTACGGCAGTTTAATGCGCGAGTTGAGTTTGTTTTGAGAACCACGTTATCCCTCTCGCCATTCTGACAACTTCCTTCTTCTGGAATTTGACACGTAAAAGCTTAAACTCTCCTCTTTTTAAGAGCCAACTGCTAGTGTTGGACATCCTTTGGACATCTTCGATTACCGAATGTTGCAAAGTCTCTTTTTGTGTTGTTTCTGCTGAAGTTGTCATTTCTCTTGTCCTTTGAATCCGTCCTCTTCGCCCTTCACTTGCAATCCAGGCCGTCGACCATTTGTCATCTGGGGCGTCGGGGGACACAAAAATTCACCTTTTTCTCAACGTACGCCTCTGGTACTTTGATCTTCACATGGAAGGTTTTCCAGGAACAACCTGAAACCCCAGGTTCTTTCTCAGGATCTCATGGTTCACTCGGAAGTTGAACGATCTTTCCTTCGCTTTTTCTTTATCGTTATATGTATGTCTCTCCCTTTCTTTCTCCCTCTGTCCCTCTCTGTCCCTCTCTGTCTCTCTCCCTCTCTCTCTCTCGCTCTGTCTCTTCCCCAGTCCCTTTTTGATCCTCTTTCTGAAATGAGAATCAAAAAGGGCGCAGTCAGTGCTCCCCGGAGAGCTCAAAGTGCAAACTTGAAAGAATTGAAACTTCGTTTTTGGCAATCAAGTGCGACCGACCCGGCGGAAATTCGGCCCGGCGGGGCAGATTGGCGTCCTGATTCCGTTTGGAAGACGTCTCCTCCCTGCGTCCACAGCGTTCGGCTAAAGTCTCCACGGCCGCAGATGATTCATTGGCGTCCGAGAGAATTCATGCCCGTTTCCCGTGTTTACTAACATTTCTAAGACTTCCGCGTGTGATACTACGCCTTTGCAACTCCACTCGGGCAGACGGAATTGAATATCACTTCGTGGCATTCAATCCCTTTCTCATTACAAGAATTTGTTTGTACTTTGTTTTCTGTTGTTGTTTTTTGCGACTAGAGGAAATAAATAAGAGTATTTCAGGTATGATGGGCAGACGTTGTCTCTCGGCAGCAGAGCGAAGGGCCCGCAACAGAAGTCTGACCTCCCTCCTGTGGACCCCACCCGCCTACCCCGGCTACTCCTCTTGTCTTGGCTCATTGACACGGGTAGAACCTTCAGGAATCATCACCTTTCAAGCATATGGGGACGAAGAACCTTCTCTTGATTACGGTATCCGCTCAGAGACCATTTTCATCACAGACGCTTCCAGAAAACTGCCTACCGCCGGATCCTTGTCACCGACCGACGTTCACTATTGCAACAACGCCACTTTGTTCCCCGGAGGACGATTCAGAGTTTCAAGTAAGAAGAGAGAGAGAGAGAGAGAGCAAGAGAGAGAGAAAGAGAAAAGAGAAAAAACAGAAACGTATGGGAAACTCGTTTGCAGGACGACCTTCCTGGCAAAAGCCGTCCAAACGCCTCCGTCTCATCTGGATACGGTTCAGCTGGTAGCGAATCTGATCAAGAATTTCAACTTCCAATGGTTAGGCTCTAAGGCATCCATCTTTCAAACAACAGTTTAGAGTCAGTCATGCTACTTCGAAGGAAGTAGCTCCAGGGCAAGTCGTCTTCATTCCAGAAGAGACAGAGAAGCTGAGAAATGGAGGAGACGGAGTGTGCCGGCAGCTCCGAGACACGCTTTGCCAGAGGACGTCATGGTTGTCTTGAGTGGGGACGGCCATGTGAACTGGGAGACCGATGTGGTGGGTCTCTTTTCTCTTTCTATCCATCTTCCCATCTAACACCCGCATCCCCTAAAAGTACCGTAACGTTGTCCTTCCCATCCGTAACGGTTCCGAAACCCTTGGCCGTTCGGCGCCGTTCCTTGGCGGAGATTTATCACTGGTCTACTCGTTGATGAGCCAAGGTTGCGGCCACACAACCGGCCCTCGTTCCCGCGTCCTCCCGGCCTGTTACAATCACCAGCCTTGCCGTTGCCTCCTTTATACGCCGACAATCGATTCCTACAGTCATACTCACTTCATTTTGAGATCCTCGTAAAGTAGTTGACTGACCTGGTCGCGAGGTAATTTCTCTCGCTCTGTACCTCACCCAGTTGTGCATTTCCACCCAACGGCATGTTTCACAAACTTACAATGTGCAGCTTTTTGTCGTCTATTGCTGTGGTTCTTATGTCTTCAGATAAATAGGGAACTCTAGGTTTAAGTACTGCACCCATTCTATCGCTCAAAACCATTGATGACTAGCTGTTTTTTCATAGGTTTCTCAATGAGTACCAAGTCTCTTTCGCCCAATTCATTGTGTTTAAAAATCTTCATAGGAACAAGTGCAGTCTAAGCATTTGAATGCTCCCACTCAACTTGAACTTGCACCTTCCTCGTACTTCATATACAGAATCTCTCTTGCCCCACTATCCATCCGTCCTCTTCTTTAGCTGATAGTCTTCAGAGTATAACCAGTTTCATTAGGAAAGACAAATGCTTACCATTAGAGTGCGTTCGGTGGTTGCACTTGACCAGGATTCTCCGCTGTCATCCAGTCTCACTTTCCTTCAATTTATGGCAGTCATTTTCCCCAACGTTCCAAATGCCGCCCTATTTCCACCTTCCTTCCGCAGTAGTCGTCTGTCTCCGTGCGTATCCACTTCCGCCGCCTGTCATCCTCTGTTTGCCTCCGCCGTCCTCATTATACTATCACTGCCTATGCTAATCCCGCATTTCCTTTCCCCGGTCGCGGCTAATCCAACACTGCGTTTCCTGTTCTTGTAACGAGCGACTGGATGGCTGCAAACGGCATGAAGAAGCGGCTGGCAGCAACTAAGTGAAGAAGTGCCAGCTGCTCTTTGATGATGCTGCCAGCCGAAGCCTCTGTTTGCCGCCACTCCCTGCGCGAATTCACAACTTAGACCAAACAAAACGCACAGGCACTTTTGTGTCACTTTTCAGCTACACCCACTCAACAGAGCATCGAGGAAGAGAGCGGACGAAACCTTGCTTTCTTTGCCTTCTTCTCTCTCTCTCTCTCTCTCTCTCTCTCTCTCTCTCTCTCATGTCAATCTCTCTTCTAGTCTCACTTACTCTCCGTACATCAAACAGAATTCGTTTGACGAACACTGGGAACTTTTGATAAGACCGGTCAGATACGAATAGGCGTTCTTTGGCATTACGCCAATTAATTTATAGTTAGTGGCCAATTTAAAAGTGTTTTTTCATTGACAATAAAGTTGGTCTGTTTCTGTTTGTGGTTGCAAAAACATTAATCTTTCGTTGGAGATTTGGAATCTCTAAAAAAATATTTACGGCCCAGTGCTTAATGTTTACATGAAATATTGTTAATCGCGCGCAGCGCGAAGCGCTGCGTGTGATTTGGATTGAGTTGGCCCCTGTGTACGCCCGTAAAAATGATGTATTATTTCACCATTTCCTAGTGTCGACCCTCTGGCCTCCATTGTATGCTCTCCCAAGTTCATCTGTGTTTTCGGGTGCGCCGTCTGGAATAAAAGAGATAACTGCCGTTTCGAGAGATAACGTCTCGCTTTGTCTTTTGTGCTCAATTCCCATTTCCAATTGAGATAAAATGTGATTTCAGGACACAGGAGAAAGGATAGCAATGGAAGTCCGCGGAGTGAGAAGACCAGAATCAGTCATGCAGTTGGCCAGGAGATTTGCGGAAATCGGAGCTATACAGGTTTGAAATTTTGAATTGAAAATACTCGGAGAAATCACTTTTGATAAGTTTATTTTACAAGGTTGTTAAATTCGCTAATCGGGCTAGGTCCCCTCCATCCAGCACAGTGACCATTTTACAAACAGTGCGAGTAGTAAGCATTGCGCAGAAAACATGAAAAATTCAACTGAATAAAACTCAAAGACAAACTTTAAATCTTTGTTAATGTGAAAACTTGGACTACCGTACCCTCCCTTGTTTTCAGGAAAAAGAGCTGCACAAATCAAGAAATTCGCTGGATGGCAAGGAAAACAGAACGGCCGGTATGTTGTGCTTATTTGTTGATCTTTCGCGGATGTGCTCATGCCCCGCCTGAAATCTCCTCAATTTCACGAAATCACGTTGGCCATTTTCATTTATGCATTTCTTCAATTGAAATCAAACTGGTGTTTCTATTTGGAAAAATCCCTCACATGGCGCAATATGAGGTTTGTAGCGCGCATTTATATGCTGTGTTTCCTTTACCCATTAGGCGAATGGTTCCAAGTCTCAGTTTTCAAAGCTTCAAGACCACCGAATGAAAAGAAAGAACAAATGGTTTCGGCGATTACGGTGGCGGCATTTGCTCCCCGAATTCCAATTGAGCGTCGGCTGAGTCTGTGGGCCACTCATCGGCCGTCGCCGTCATCATCCGTCTGTTTCAGCCACCGGCGGAATCGCCAGCCTCAAAAGAGGTGGTCTTCCGTCGTAGCTCTCTGTAGTGTCCCTTTGCATGAAAACCCTCGTTTTAATCTCAGTTTTCATTTATAAAAGAGAGACTTTGCGACCCGCAGCTTCGTCTTTGCTCTCACTTTAGAAGCTCATGTTTATTCCCAGATACCTTTATTTTGACATTAAACCGTACTGGTTAAACCAAAGTGCGCTGCCTTTCTTTTCAATTCATCTCAGCGTTGTGATTCTGCAACATTTCCGCGGCTTCCTTCTTTCATGTCTTCCATCTGGCACGTGAGTCAGACGAAAAAACAAAAGGCGATTCGCCCCGAGATTTTCATCTGCCATTGCTACCAGCTGACATGGCTACCTTTTGATAATCGCTTATTTACGGAATTTAAAACATCAAAATGAAAACCATTGCTCGAGAACTTTGTAGGTGGCGTTGGAGGCAAATGCCGTCCTCACTTCATAAGAGCGTTTCTAGTATGTCGACATAGAAATTTGTAAAATAAAAGCGTAAAAAACATGCCACCCAGAAAGCCTTCGTTCGTGTGGTCTGGGCGACCTCATCCCATTCCCGTGATTTTTCTTACGGGCGGGACTCCTCCGTCGGCCTAGATTCGAACCTTGATTGATCACGCCTGAACCTCATTCAGCGACCTTGAAACTGATCCCAACCCACGATTTCAACCTATTTATCTCCTGGAGTAACATTAGGAACACGTGAGAGCCTAATTTCCTCTCGTGTTGCAAGCCCCGGAGGCGGTGGTTTACAACGACCGTTCCCTCGCTCCGTCTCCCTTTATTACAAACGGAGCGAGACACAACACGCTCTCGACTCACGCTTTTCTGAGAGAGAGAGAGAGAGAGAGAGAGAGAGAGAAAGAGAGAGGGAGGGAGAGGGAGAGAGAGAGAGAGAGAGAGAGAGAGCGAGAGAGAGAGAGAGAGAATCAACCCCTTTATTGCCCTTCCCTGTAGATGTCGTTGTATATTCCGTTTTCAGCCAAAATGTCCGCCAGACCGAATATGTTCAAGCAGATGGAAAAAGTTGGAGCTGGGTAAGTTTTTTTTAAAATCCTCAACTTAACTTATTTCTAAGTTCTCTGGTTGCCAAAGTTGTGTTTTGAATAGTTGCTAATTCGGCAGAGCGTTGGACTACAGGACAAAAGTCACTTGATTCTATTTCCAGCCCAATTTTCTAGCGATTTCTGGAAAAAACGAATAATTGGTGCTTTATGTGAATTTAATGTTTTCGAGATGAGGAACTTTTTCTGAAAATTTGCGTAAAGACAGCTGCCGCGCACTTGGCTGTCGTTTATGTGACCTAAGTGGAACAACAGCCTAGATGTGATGTCAAGCAATGGAAGACAGCTGACGTGCGAAGGAAGGCAATAGAAAGAGTAGAAACCAAGATGTGACAAACGCTTCTAATGAACAACACGTGACTTTGAAGGATATCTTTTAAAACAATGTAGAGCTGAAACGGCTGAAATTCATCACTAGATGCAGAATCTTATGCCTTCTCTGTTGAGCTATATGAAATGTATTTTATGATGTGCTGACAATTTTCCTTCAGTGAATGAAATCGTATTTTGAAACTTTCAGAACTGCCGGTCCTCCCCGTCAGTTGAACCCTAATTCCATCAAGGAGGCCCTTCTGCGTTGGGTTCAGAACCGCGTCCAGGACTACCCCGTAAGTCTTTGCTCAAACAATCTACACAACACATAAAATGTATCAACGGCTTGATTAAAACATTTTAAATGTTATCTAAATCTTATATTTCAGAATGTCTCAGTGACTAATTTTTCCTCTTCGTGGGCCGACGGAATGGCCTTCTGCGCCCTCATCCACCGCTTCGCCCCCGATGCTTTTGAATTTAACAAACTGGACCCCAAGAACAGGAGACACAACTTTGAGCTGGCTTTCAAAGTGGCAGAGTGGGTTATTCATTGATTTGCTATTGTAGACTAAAACGGTAACTCTACCACGTCTTCTCTTTCCATCATTCAATGTTCATTATCTTTTTACCACCCTTTCTCATGCCCAACGGAAGTCGTTAGTACTTGCAGCTGGTAATGGCGTCGGAAAGTCTGTGGCGAAATGTCCTTCGTTTTCTTCTGAATCACTCCACGTGCCAGATGGCAGGCATGAAACACGCACGCCGCGGAAGACGAATCACAACATTAAGACATAGGGGAAAGAGAGAAAAGAGGAAAGAGATAGGGAAGAGAGAGATTGGCAGTGAAAGAGAAGGATGGAACGAATTTTAAGTTTTTGACCGCAATATATAGTTGTTGCCAATCCTAGTTCTCGGAAAAATTCTAATTTGTGCCAAAATTATGATGTCGAAGTTCTAACTTCGACATCATAATTCTGTACGAATTAGCATTTTTCCAAGAACTAGGTTTGGCGAGACGTATAACTGAACGCGAGACAATGAGAAAAAAGGAAACACCAATCAGCCTACGTGACCCACGTAGTTAGCGTATGCGTGGTAAGTTTCCAGAAGACGTGGCGTTGCCTGTGCCCTCCTTCCTTTGCGCACTCTCTCCTCCACCGTCCCTGATTAGCATGCCATTCCCGTCCTTATAAGCCTCCCTCTGGCTCTTCCCTCATTCATCGCCATGGCCCAGTCCGTGCCTCCCGGAGACATCACCACCCAGCCCGGGTCGAAGATCGTCTTCAATGCGCCCTACGACGACAAGCACACGTACCACATCAAGATCATCAATGCCTCGGCCCGTCGCATCGGCTGGGCCATCAAGACGACCAACATGAAGCGTCTGGGTGTGGACCCCGGCAGCGGAGTGCTGGACCCCAAGGAGGCCATCCTGATGGCCGTCTCCTGCGACGCCTTCGCCTTCGGCCAGGAGGACACGAACAACGACCGCATCACGGTCGAGTGGACCAACACCCCCGATGGAGCGGCCAAGCAGTTCAGGAGGGAGTGGTTCCAGGGAGACGGAATGGTGCGCAGGAAGAACCTCCCCATCGAGTACAACCCTTGAACCCACAACAAATAAAGATGTAGAAGTGGATACTGTCAGATTTTGCTATTTCTGCTGTTAGTATGTGTTTTATGTAATGGTGTGATTATTTCACAGTTCCTATTGTACCATTTCTCAATGTATTGGACTATGCATAAAATGTAGATACACTCACCGCCAATATAAGTTTGAGTTTTTAAATGGAAAACCAGAAATATTTAGGAAAACTTGCATTACTACTGCAGTTACTCTTTGGTTTCAGAGATAAGGGCATCTGTCCCCTGCTGGAGGTGGATGACATGATCATGATGGGCGACCGTCCCGACTGGAAGTGTGTCTTCACCTACGTCCAGTGCTTCTACAAGCAGTTCCGCCAGCTGCCCTGAGATCTCAGCCCTCCCATCTTTCTGTATAATCGCTGCCACTTCTAGTCCTTTTGCTTTTGTTTACCAATGAACTCTTCTTTCCAAATCCAACTCAATCCAACCAGCCACGCCCAAACAACAACGATTTCATCTCAACAAAACAACAACAATCTGTACAATCTGCGAAGGCCACTGGTTTCTGAGGGGCGGAGTCACTCGGCTGCCACGACCACCCGCGGCCGTCGTGTCCTCACCGGACGGTGCTTCTCATTGTTGTTGGTCCAGGGGCCGGTGGAGTCGTTCGAGTAGAAGTCCATCGGGTAGAAGTCCTCCGGCTCACCAATCTGGAACAAAATGTTTGAAAAGCAAAACAACATTAGATTAAATGGCTAAGAACCGAGGAGGTGTAAACTCACTTCGTTTAAAGCAACTGCCAATTCGTACGGCGAGAGAAGGGGCTTCGGGAAGTAGGCTCCCCAGTCGATGGACAGCCGGGGACAGGCCACCTGGACCCAACTGAAACACAACTACCGTCATACCTCAAGGGGACCCGAGTTTCCCACGGAGTATCCCATAAATAGGTTCGGAATAAAGATATCGGGACACCTTCTCCCTTTTGAAAGGTAAGGGCCCCGCATATGTTGTAATAGGTTGAGGCCTACCAGAGAGGCCTAACATCAGCTATGAATACCGTGTAACCCTTCGAAAGTTCCTACCAGTCAACTTCTGGGAATTGTGCCAATTTCTCAGGAAAGATCTCGGACAAGAGCACTCGAATGAAGTTCTTCTTGTGTGCTGTCAATTTCTCCTCCAATTCCTGAAAGTCATTTATATTTCAGTTCCGAAAAATTACGAAACCTCGACAATTTTGATATTTCCCTGTCTTCCGAGAGTTCCGTGGATCAATCCGAAGGTCTTGCAGTTGCGGGCGACAGAAACTGCTTCTGGAACCAGCCGGGTGGCAGGAGGGGGAGGGACTCACTCATTCGGGTGGTCTTCATCTGGGAGAAGTCGTAGTACTCCCGCGTGAGTTTTCTGGAGTACGGGTCGTACTGGTAGGCGGGGATCGTCGGATTGTGGATCATCGCAGATTCCAGGTGGAAACGACCGTCGCCCAGATAACTGAAACAAAGATGTCAAAGTCTCATTCTAGATAGTTGGGCCACAAAGCAAAACTAACACTAAAGCGTCAAAATCTCCGACGAGGCGTGGCGATGTGCAACCCAGGACCTCTCCAGGACTGAGGGGCTTGCACTGCGGTAGCACCAAATCGATACCACTGTCTGACATCGACGTTTTCACTGTCTAAATAAAAGATTTTCCAAAAACGCAAGAAAATCCTAACCTGAAGCGACCGAATGAACTGGATTGTACTGACGAGGGCCACCTTCTGTCCCGCCTTGAAATTGGCCTTCATGCAGTCCTCGAAATGGCTCAGATTGATGTCAATGTTGACGAAAATGTACAACATGTTGATGCCCTCGGTATTCTGGATTGGAACCAGACAGCTGTGGCCGTAGTGCACCATGAGGTCGCAGCCTGAAGAAGAAGCCTCTCCTGCCAGTCGGGTGCCTCACCCATGGCCTTGGCAGTGTAGTCGTCGACGCAACAGGCACCGTAGGTCACGTCGCCCATGATTACAGTGTCACAATCCGTGTGCTTCTCCAGGATATCGGCGATTACGCAGGCGTACATCAGAAGTCCCTCGGGGAACTGCAGGGCGACTGAAAAGGGTATATTTGGGGAAACCGTTTGAACGAGCAGGTCAACCCCTAAACACATATCGAAGAACCAAAGAATAAAAGAAGACGTTATTCACTCACCGTATTTACTGTTCGTAGATCTGATTTTCCAGATGGTCTTCGGCACTTCGAAGGTGTAATTTGCAGGAAGCTGATAGGCGCAATAAAACTGAACAGAGAAGACAACTTACAATTTCCATGTCTTTCTGGAGATTGACATCCGAGGCGATTTCTTCGAGTTGCGCCGCGATCTGCGTTACCCGTTGGACCACCATCTGAATATAGGCTTTCTTAATTTCTTTTGTAAAATTAAAAATAATTAATCTAATATACAAATACAACTGCCTCAGAACGATTCCTAATATATAACATTTAGTTGTAAAATAATGGGCGGGGTTTAGTAATCGTGGCAGGACCACTGATCATAAGGTGCTTTGGACTGATTTACCAGCCGACTGTCAGTTTTGTGCGTTCTAATTTTTAACATGTTTTAATTTTTCAGCTTTTTTTATTTTCTTAAATTCTTTTTTTATAAATTTAAGAACTTCAGAAATGGACGATCCACCTGCATTAGTCATCAACAGTCTATGGCGGAATGGAATTAGTATAGGTACGCTTTAAATGTTATTCAAACTGAGTCTTGCGAATTTGTCCAATGTGTCTGTTTAGACTCATCTAAGAAGAGATATGTGGCCGTGGCCATCCTCCTCATGGTCAATCTGCTCAACTACATGGATCGCTTCACAATAGCCGGAGTTCTGGGGAAACTACAGGCTTATTTCGACCTAAACGACCAAGAGGCCGGTCTGATGCAGGTTGTATTCTCAATTTCCGTTTAATTTGTGTATTTAGACTGTTTTCATAGTCTTCTACATGTTCTTCGCCCCGGTCTGTGGCTACCTGGGCGACCGCTACAACCGCAAATTGATCATGTTCGTCGGTCTCCTGTTTTGGATCGTCTCTGTCCTTCTCTCAACCACCGTTAAACCTCACGTAAATTAACATTCTTTGGCTGTCTATGAGTTTTTAGCAATTCTGGCTGTTCCTCTTCTTCCGTGGATTGGTAGGCATAGGAGAGGCGTCGTATTCCACCGTGGCTCCCACAATTATAGCCGATCTGTTCAAGGGAAACGCCAGAAGCACCGTTCTCATGATTTTCTATTTTGCCGTTCCGGTCGGAAGGTGAGTAATTGTTTATTTAGATTGCCTTGTGACAGTCAGCTGTGAACGAAGTTCTCACTATGTGGAATGCCAGGTTGCTGCTCGAAAAAAGAATCTAAACCGTTTTACCTCAAGGGGAAGAACTACTTTGAATTCATATTCATTGTTTCAGTGGTCTTGGCTACGTGGGTGGCTCCTATTTCTCGCTGTGGACGGGTTCCTGGCAAGGAGGAGTACGGTATCTCCCCTCTCAGTCCTTAAATAAACCATTTTTTGTAGATTCACTCCCATGCTGGGAATATTCTGTCTTATTCTCCTCGGTCTTTTCCTGGAAGAACCCGCCCGCGGTCAGGCGGAACACGCGGAACTCGAGCCGAGCACTCTCAAACAGGACCTGAAGTACCTAATTTCTGTGTAGGTCTCTCTTTTTCTCTCTTACGCCCTCTTCTTCTAGGAAGACGTACGTAATGATCACCATCGGCTTCACCTGCGTCGTCTTCGCAGTGGGAGCCCTCAGTTGGTGGACCCCTCGTTTCATTGGATACGCCTACGCCCTCGAGAAGGGACTCATCCCTTCCCCCGCCGAATCGGCCAGGTATTCTTGAAGGCTTCTCAATACAACTGCCACATTTCAGTGTTTCCCTGATATTCGGGTTGATCACCTGCTTCGCCGGAGTCGTCGGAGTTGTCACTGGATCCACCTTCGCTGCGGTAACTAATTTCCTCATTTTTCTGATCTGGGCTAGTTGGCTCATGAGGCGGGGATCGTGTTTCGGTCCCTTGTTGGGCCCTGTCCTGTTGCTTTTTCCCTCTGCCGTATGCGTGAGTAATGCACGCACTCAGACTCAATCCCAGCCAGCGCTTACTCACTGACCTTTCGAATAAAGGTTACTGTATCCCAATAGGGAACCGAATGCGTAGTTAAAGTAGCTGCAACACGATTATCTATTTCAAAGTAATTTCAGGCGTGGCGCGAGGGCCGTTGGGGTTTGCCCGTGAATCCGTGCTCAGAGGCCCATGTGTGTGCCATTGGCTCAATGCTGGGAGTGCCCTTCCTCTACTGCTGTCTTCTGGTGGCCAAACACAACATCAACGTCACCTGGGTCCTCCTCTTCTTCGCCGTCACCTCCATGTGTCTCAATTGGGCCATCAACATGGACATCCTCATGGTTCGCCCTCTAATTCTACCGTAACCTCCCCATCCTTCAGAGTGTGATCGTTGCCAACCGGAGGGCCACAGCCACAGCCATCCAAACCCTCACTTCCCATCTTCTGGGAGACGCGGCCTCTCCCTA
Source organism: Oscheius sp. G VE-2021 (assembly GCA_022343465.1). NCBI lineage: Eukaryota > Metazoa > Nematoda > Chromadorea > Rhabditida > Rhabditidae > Oscheius > Oscheius sp. G VE-2021. Next base: position 329,012 of record JAJQXH010000006.1, on the reverse strand, counting down.
CATTGTGGGTCTCCTCTCCGACACTTTCAGAGGTGGTTTTGTCAACGAATAGTCATATTATTTCTTTTTAGGCGATGATCCTAGCATTTCTGGCCATTACCTCGCCCTCCAAACGGCCCTCTTCATGCCCACTTTCCTCCTCGTTTGCAGTGGAGGATTCTACCTCTGGACCACCTTCTACATGGTCGATGACATCCGCATCGCCCGCCACTCGCAACACAGTCAGTAATCAACATGAACAATGTTTGAAGAAGAATTCAGTTCCCGAGGAAGACTGGGAGGATGAGGATGACGTGCAGACGCTGGTCTCCAATGTGCGACGGGATAGCGACGACACGGGAGTCGAGGGGGACGCCTGACGGTGTCCAGAAGATGGTGCCGAACCACCACGGGTGAGATGGATGGAATCATCTGGCCTGATGAAGAGGCATTGTCAAAAGGAAAGACCTAACATGTTCAAACCTAAAGAAACGAGGCCTCGCAGTGGTTCGAGCGGCCTGTGGTTGCCAAAAAACTGTTTTTACAGGTGAAGCACCTCTATCTAACTCCTCTACCATCTCAACCTCCAATACCTTCTTCTCTAAAACCCTGGTTTTCAGGTAAATTCTTCCGCAGCAGCCGACTTCGCCTTCTCTCCGGCCGTGATCGAGTGGAGTTGTGGCGATCTGATCGTCTCTCCCCCGCCCGAGCCCTCCCGAAGAGACTCGGACCTGCCCGACTTTGAGTCGGACGCCTCCCCATAGTTTCTGTACATAGAGTTACCGTAACCACCGCGTAGAGAAGAATTACCCCGGCCCATCTTCGCCCTCATATCCAACCACTTGTCACCCAATTTGCCTTTTCCACTCGTGCCAATCTGTATATTTGACCCAGGGTGCAATCTGTGTCTAGTTGTAATATATTTGGCTAAAAGTCGGTTTGTAATATTTTTATGGATGAATATTTATGTACAATCGTTCCTTCAACAAAATATGGTTGAGAACCGGTGTTTACTTTAGTCAGAATGGACAGATTGGATGGAAAAGTTCAGAAATTCGCGGCCGCTTCGATGCGGGTTGGTCGACAAGTTGGACGCGATGTGCCAGCAGATGAAGGTGGGGTTCACACACACACACACACACACACACACACACACACACACACACACACACACACACACACACACACACACACACACACACACACACACACACACACATACACACACACACACACCTTATGATATTTCAGATGAGCTCTCCTTGGCCACCGTGAAAAGGTACATCAGTTTCCTGGTCGTTCGGCTGGACTACGTGTTCCTCGACACCCCGTGTGTCCCAATCGAACACCTCAACAATAAGGGCAGCCTCTCCGGGTGAGTATCAAATGCTTCCATTCCACCTGGCTGTAGTTTTAACCGGTCGATGCCCTCGTTTAGCTTCAAACTGAACTACAAAGTGCCCCGAGCGGCCAGAGGAAATGTGCAGTTGGATCGGGAAGTGGTGGCCAATGGGAGCTGCGCCCTGCCGGAGACTGGCTGTCGCATTCAGGAGATTCAATTCAAACACAAGAAGGTCTTCCCTTTGGAGCTGAATCCGGAGATTATTGAATTGTGGAATCGATCCACGATGGGAGTCTCTCTGTGTATGGTCACGGCGGCATCTGCTATGAGAACCCCTGGATGCAATGATGTAGGTCTCTCTCCCTCCTCTCTCTCTCTCTCTCTCTCTCTCTCTCTCTCTCTCTCTCATCTTCCTCTGAAAGCTCTCTTTCAGCATAAAAACATGAAATTCCTCGCCAGAGCCTCCATCTCCCTCTCCGACCTCCTCGTCCCTCCGTTCGCCATCAGCCGTGATTGTTCTCTAAACGGAGCGGACTTCCACGGCCGAATCTCCGTAGGTACACTACAATAACCTATTAAACGTTAGAATCGCAGGTTTCCATTGAACTCGGATCTAAGAACGTACGCATTGCCGAGTCTCTCGCGGAGGCCAGGAGAAGTTTCCTAGACGAGACCTTCAATATCCAGCAGAGGTATTAAATCGTTTTAATTAAATTCATTACCGTATCCAGGGAACCCGCGCGTAGGACCAGGGCCAGGAGTGGCTCCCGTTGTCGTTCCCACTCGAGAGATGAGGAGAACCGTGCCCCAGTGCCCTCCGAGAGGCTGTCTCGTCCTGTCAGCCAGCGTAGTTCCCGTCCGCCTTCTGTCTGCTCGCGCCAGTCGCAGACTCCGCGAGGCTGTAATTCAATTTAGAAGTACTTTGAAACAAGAGTTTCAGTGTCTCCTCCCTTTGGAAGGATCCACAATCCTCTTCCAATCGTCGTTCCGCATTCTGTTATCGGGCGACCGGAGGTCAGTGCCCCCGTCCCCTTCGAAAGGATGTCCTCTCGCACGGAGGGAAGCAGTTTGCCGAGGATAAGGAGAAGTGGATCGGAGAGCCTCATCCATCCGCCGAGGTAAGGCGTCCTTTCTTTCGTCTAGGTCGCTGCCTTCCAGATATGCTCAGCCTGTGACAGTGGGTGAGAGTGACGATGACTCTGTCTTCACCTCCAGTTCCAGCATGCCCACCACCACCTCTAACCGTGGCCGAGGAGCCCTCCAAATGGAATTGACCCTCCACGACGCAATGAATCTGCCGATGGTCGAAGACAGAATGTCAGTCATCAATGGTCCTTTTCCATTACTTTCTTTAGGGGCAACCTGGTCCCTCCGATGGCCTACATTCAAATGCTGGGTCGAGATGAACAGGTCGTTTCGACGATCGCTCCTGCCAGCCGGAATCCCACGTAGGCGGAGCTTTCTTATCAAAAATCCTGTTTTCAGGTGGAATTGGAGGGGAAAGTTTGTGATAAGTTCGGAGAGGGGGAATCTGCTGATAAAGGTGCTGCACAAACAGGATGACAAGGTAAGTCGGACAGTTTTTGAGGCGGCAGGTTCAAAGAGAAGGCAGGTGACTGGACATTAGAGACCAGAGATTTCGGATTTCAAAGTACATTTAGTTAAATATATTTCAGATTGGGGTGATTGGCATCGTGACTCTCTCCAGTCCCCTTCAGTCCTTCGATCGTTCCCAATTCGAGGTCTCTCTCCTCTCCTCTCATGCTTCCGGAACCGTCGTCATTACCGTGAGCTCCTTCCGTTTCTCCCTCTATTCCCTTGTTTCAGATGTCTCTGAATGTCCGTCATTTGAACAGTCCTACTCCCCGCGCGGTCACTCCCTCGGAGCCCCTCTACCGCCCCCTATCTCGTCCCCCCAGCTACTCGCGACCCGAAGTGAGCAATTTGAAAGTTGCCCGTTTATTTCCGGAGAGAAGGTTGTACATCTCTCGATTGCAGTCTGAAATTACGTGGGTGGGCGATCATCAACAGCCACGATTACTCCTCCGCAGCCGTAATTCTCAGTCGACGTCACCGAGGCCTCCGCTCAGGCGCATCCCCTTCGAGGAGATCAGCTACAAACTACAGTAAGTCACATCGTAGCTGGGTCCCAACTCGAATGGCTAGGCTTCCCAACTTCTTCCTGTAATTGGCCTCAGGCGTTACAAAATAGCAAAAATAATAATATTGCGAAATGTGGCGCCATATTGTGCCTTTCAGGGATGACGTCGACGATCTGCTGAAAGCCGTCAACTGCCTCGGAAAGTGATCTCCTTCATTGCAATTGACCTACTGGTGCCTGATTGTATCTCCAATTACTCATTTGCCTACCTCACAGGTATATACTCGTCTTGTGGAATATTCTCGAATGAAGTGTCTTCACTAATTTGTTCATTTATTCAACGCATTGTCATATTTTCTACCATCTTTCAGCACAAGAGCAATCTAGTGATCTGCGTCAAGTTACAGTTACTCTCGATTTGGATGGTCCTTTGTCCTGAATCCCTGGAGCCAGAAAATGAGGCTTCAAGTGGTGCCAGCCGGCTGGTGCCACTTGAACCTGCGAGATTTCTCATCTCAAAACAACTAATTTAGATTTGCAGGAATTCTGATAACGAATATTCTGGGTACCGTAACGTACCTGAACACCAGGTTTTTGTAATTTCAAAATCATGACCAAAACAACCAGAGTTTACATAAATTTCACCCAACGTGTTTACTAAGCGCCAATCGCAGCTGATTCACAGTCGGGCCGCAACGGTTCTCTCCTTCTTCAGTCGCGTGGTTCTAAAAGAACCGATTTTTCAGTTTACCCCACGAATGAACAAGGATATATAACCGAGATTCTTTAAATGTTTTTCTCAAAAATTCAAAACTTTGCTTTCCCGCCAAAGTTGTTATGTCGTCGTGTCAGGACCTAATCGCACAGTCCTTTAATTCTTGTAAATTCCGTTTTTGTTGTATATCATGTTGATCTCTTTAAGCGTATTTACCGGTTCACCATGACCAACTGTACAAATTTAAAGTGTTCCGATATTTTCCATGAGGCTGCCCGTTTCTGCGGATATTTTCGTTGCAGGACCTCTTAATGAGCGATCGATTATCCTCCTTTAACTATCTATCATAACGTTATCATTGTCGACGTCTAACTGATAGCCTTGTGCCACTTTCCCTTGCGCGCCGTCCGCCCAGTGGTTCTCTGCGCCCTCCGCCCACGCAGTGCTGTCTCTCCGCCGACTCTGCCTCTCTGCGCTCTGCACCGCCCGGCGGTTCAGGGCAAAGCAAAGAAATAAGGGAGGCCGGCCCTTTTCCGTCTCTACCTCTATCCGTCTCTTCCCTCTCTCTTTAAACCTATAAAATTATTTTCAATAATTTCAGTTTTTTTTAATGAACCGGAAACGACAATATATCGATCCATTGGGTTCTTTATCAAAGAGCGAGTGCCCTTTGCGCTAGTAATTGATTAACCCACTCCATCCCAGCCCACGCTTCTTCTTCAATTTCCAAAAATTGGCGTTTTTTATTTCTCTACGTAAAATTTTGTCTTTCTGGCGTATTTCCCTTTGAAAATACTTCAATTTGTCATCGATTAATGGGCAAACAGCCGATTAGATCTATTCCATAGAGTATTTCTGGAAAGCCTGCTTTTTTCCTTTTTTTTACAGATTGAAATGAGTCAGTTTCACGTTTTTTGAAGCGAAAGTCTTAATTTACATATTTAATTTTCAACATGAAATTGACTTGTTCGACATTCAGTCTCAAAACTAGCAGATCATTTCCAATCAGAGAATGTTTCACACCCAAATTCCCCTGTTTTCTTGTATCTCTGTTGCCCGTTTCATCGGAATATGTAAATTATCAGCTGCCATTCCTGTTTTCTCTCGATCGAGTGGATTTCCCTTCGTTCAGTTCTTGAATTTGCTGTTCTCCTCCGTGCCGTATCACATTTCGTATGCCATTCAGAGCCATTATGGCCGAATAGACCCTGTCCAATACGAAATTGGCTCAAAGGAAATCGGGCACAGATTAATGACTCCTATTTGGCTTAATTGTAGTTTGATCTTTAGTACAATCTGAACTCAAAAAAAGCATGTACTTTTGTGTTAGCGTCATTTCAGCGCCAATTATGTGTTCCTGAAGTTTCGAAAACCGCTAGGTATATATTTTAGTCGTTGTTTTGAATCCCCTGTTTGTTCATCTCGTCACTTTCTAAATGGCACCACACCCTTCTCAAATATCTGAGAGAATGCGTAATTCCTCTTATGAAAACAGTAGACATTGGGAGGTTCCTTTCGCCGCTGGTGGCAGTACACTGGACTTTGTATCAACGTGTTCGTGTCCAGTATTTTGCGCTCATCTTTACGCATTATTTTCTATTCTTCTCTCGTTTTCTGCTAAAACTAAAGGAACCTTTGTCGCGGTCCTTTGTTAGTTCGCGATCATTGTGTCTGTTTTTTTTACCTACGTGCGGTTGAAGGGGTTCTCCAGGTAATCGTTGTGGGACCCATTGAGACGAGTACAAAAACGACTTTCCATCGAAGACCACTTTCTCCTTTGCCAAATTCACCCCTTCCCCTTCTAATGGGCGTCTGTTGTTCCGGAAGGGCTGCCTGCCATGCAAATGTCCGTGCCACGTCGCAAACACTGCGAGTGATCGTCCCGGTGTTTAATAGGATTCCACCTGAATAAAACTCGGCATTCAATCCAACACAGGGCGTAATCTTCGTGACCTGTTGTTTTTTCTCTTCCATCTGCCCTCGAAAGATGAAAAAAACGAACCGGTCGAGCTTATCGCCGGCTGGTTGCCAGCCGTTTGCCTTTAGCCCACAAATTGTCCTTTACACTTTAGTTCCTTAATTGAACTTGGCTATTTGGGGCACTTCTTTTGTTCTCGTTTTGTGAGAAAATCTGAGAATTCAATAAGACTAACTTCAATCGGCTAAACTTTGTACGTGAAAGCTCGTTTTAAAATCCGCATCGATTCGGTGTAAAGCAGGTTTCTTTTGATGAAAGTAGTTGCTAAACTTGGCAGTTCTAGAGGCCCGTATACCATTTTAAATGCCCAGATGCACTTCCATTGGAGATGCTGTGGTTACATTTCATTATTGTGTTTCTTTTATTCTACAGAGTCTTTCGATTATTTTCTTTGATTTTTATATTTTTATTGTCATATTTTTGAGAGCAAACGTACCAGAAAATATTCAATTAACTAGTACTTCTGGAATCTTGTTTTGCATAATCCTCTTATTGTATCACTTATGTTACCATTCTTGATGGCGTCTTAATATGCTTTATCTCTCGCTTAATCCAATTCTTTCAGATCCTTGTTTGTCACTGAAAACCTCCCACGGACCTCAGTGATAGAAGGTCACCAACCGACGTCTCCGTTCTGTTCTCCAAAAATTCAAAAACACAAAAAAGTGAGTCTTTTCTTCGCTGTTTCTCATTATTTCTAATTTGCAGAATGTCGTCCGTTGCTTCGCAACGTGCTATGTTGATTGCCCTAGGGGGAATGTCAATTGCCGCCCTCTTCATTTGGTACGTTCAGTCGCAGAAGAACGATGAGGAGGTTTGTTTCCCTTCGATTTATCTCATTTCGCGAATATCCAGAAAAAGAAGAAGAAGGCCGCCGTGTCCGAGCCTCCCGTCGAGGTCTCCTCCGTGACCCCCGTCGCCTGCGAGAAGAAGACGGAGGCTCCCCCTGCGGAGCCTACCCCCGAGGCCTCTCCTTCTGGCGTCACCTCCTCCGATTGCGTAAGTTCTGTTGTCTGTGGAGATTTTGTTGCGCAGACCATGCTCCCTGCTCTTCAAAGTGCACTTTCCATGCGGTATTGATCGCGCGGCTGCCCGCCTGGCATGTAGCCAGCCGCTTTTTCTCCAAACGCAGCTGTTTGCCCCTCTGAGCCTCGCAATTAATATCCCAAATTGCTACCCGCACTGGCTTATTATTACGTATCCCCAACGATTAAGTGCCGGTTACGCATGGAGGGGACAATTATCTTTGTTGCAATACTTCCCACGTGCTGTATTTAGTTTGTTGATTGAAAAGTGATTGTTGGGTTCAGGATCGTGAGATGGGATGCATAGGCGCCGCCGGTGACAGTGCGGGTCTCACCAGCGAGGAGCCTCCTTTCGAGGAAGCCAAGTGCCAGCTGATGGGACCCTCTGGAGACTACGTCAAACCCGAAGAGGTGAGAGAGAGAGAAAGAGAGTAAACAAACAGGCTGAATTCGAAATGCTACTTCTCTAATTAATCAAGCACTGGCATTCATATGCACGGACTTCGCCGTCTTATTATAACTCTTATACAAATATTTATTTTTGAATGCATTTGAATATAGATTCAAAAGTATTTCTTTGCGTAGGCGCTCTAATTTTATTTTCTGGTTGCTTCTAATCTCTGACGTCTTTTCGTCGCCTTTTGAGACTATCCGCGGAATCGCAGATTTGCTGCCGCAACCGCAATTTACTTTCAAAGTTCTTTGGTTATTTCATTTCCTCGTTCTTGAAATTGAAATAATCTCCTGCAAAGTAAGGGACTATTTTGGTTGAGTAGTTGTCAACACGACATAAATAGGTTAATGGTGCTTATTTCTCGTAGCTTCGATCATCAGCTGTGGCATCTCTCGAACCAGAGAGGGGCTTTTTGTGAAGAAAAACTGCTGTTGTATAAGATTAAATTATATTAGTGTATAAGATGATTGTTAATAATTATTCCTAAAAGTGTCTCCTAATAACGCGTGGTTTTCAGGCGCAGGATGTTGATGAAACGGAATCCCAGCACGAGGAATCGAGCGGCGGTCCCGCCTCCGAAGGCGACTACGACATTGAAGAACAAGTAATCTGCGAGAAGGCTTCTGAATTGATGCTGGACATCTCGCACAACCCCACCGAACACGAGCAGTTCTCGTGGTCTGAGGAGATGGAGAGGTTTGGAGGAGGAGGGATTGATTCAGTTGGAGACAGGTGCTACGTGGAGCAGCAGCAGATGGAACAGAGCAAGATCGACTCCAACGAGAGATACGCCCAGAGCGAATCTCCCGGAGTCGCCAGCGATAACTCTGAGGTAAGCAAGGAGGGAAGAAGAGATCAGGTGGAATGGATGGTTTATGGAGTAATAATAATGTAGTAATTGTGGAAATAGAGTAACGGTGGAAACAAGAGGATCCAACGGCTGGTGCACCGAAGCCAGGTACAATGCATTTCAGCGGAGAGCCAGAGATTATGACAAAAATTAGAGTTGACAACTACCGGGAAGTGTATTTGCAATGGATGGTGGCATATTCGAAGAATCTCCGATTTTTGGCAAAGGCCTAGAGTTTTCGCTGCGGGACCAAAAAGTCTTTATGTCCCGAAGAGATGACCCACAGTTAATAGTTTCATTTTACCCTTAGGGAGGTGGTCTATTGTTATTTTTTGTGCATTCTTTTTGATTTACACAAATCCTTAATTAATTAAATAATCAATTTAATTAAGCTATTTATGCATTTTTGCGTTTAATGTGTTTTCATCCAGTTTTCTTCGTTAGATGCCGCCGTTAGTTGCATTTTTCCAATGACGCCATCGTTATTTACTATTTGTGTTTCTTTTATTGTTGCTGATGGATAAATTGGCACATTTATGGCACAGCTGAAACTAGTGTGATTTTATCCGGATTATTGCGTGTTCGCATTCACAACACCGGTGACACGCCGTGAAAGGCTACATTTTCAGTCCGTGTTTCCCTCCTTTCCTTTCTTTTGGCGTTCATTCCTTTTTGAACCCTTGGAATTGGCTCCAATCGCTGTCTAGTTGAGCGTTCCCTTGTTGCGATGTCCCCAATTGACCGTAGGCAGCAGTGGTCATCTGCCGCTGCCGTCTCGTGCCGTTATCAGACAGAAGGAGGAGATAAGAGTCGATAAACTGCTTCCTAATGTTGCGATTGAATGGAGAGAGGCCCTGTTGTACTTTCCTTCTGCGGACTTCAAGGGAACCACGGTGTAACAGACGCTGGCGACGGCGACACGCTCTTCCTCCGGTGATTAATGTACGCGCCGAGAGTTGGCGACAGCCGGCTGCCTCTACTACAAATTCGCGTGTGTTATCGTTCCGCGCATCTGGTTTATATGGCGAAGCGGCTGTGCCCCGAAATGGTCCATTGTGCAGCCAGACAGCCTCCACCGGTGCGGGGGGTACACGAGCTAATGAATTCCAATGCAATGCGTGCGACGGCCGAGATAGGGTCATTCGGTGGCTGACGGGGCAAGTACTCGACTCATAATATACGCAAAGAGAGGGAGGCTTGTTTAGCTGAGATGAGAATGGGGCCCGGCGGTGATTGGAACCACCGCAGGTGACCCCATCTTGTAAAGATTTTAACTTTTCGCCCTCACTGCGTCTTTAGTGTTTACATGGTTTTCCCAATCAAGTGAACCCTGTCGATTGTCGAGAACATTTGGTTGTCCTATCGAGATTTTCAAAGAAACGCCGTGGCACGTGCAAAGTCACTTTTCCTCCCAAAGGTCAACAACTATCACGAAGCAGCGGCACTCCCTTGAATTTCAACGAAAACAAAAGAGAGCAATTTGTTTACGAACCACTTAAAACTACGTCTTTACCTGAAGATATGGTTTCTAGGATGACAGAAAGGCCATTGGGAACACCCCCGCAAGGAAATCAGTGAGCGCATTTACCCCCAGTTGAGCCTTGTAAACATCGAATGATAAAGCAGTGGAGGAAGGACATGTGGTTTTTGTTGTGCGGTTGTTTCCCACGAGTTCTTCCCTCTGGAAACATCACAATTTAGACGTTGCATTTGTTTTCCCTCCTGTTTTTAGAGTCCTCTGTTTGCGTGACGTCGCTCGGCGCGTGGTAATTTTTTTCTCACAGCTGCTTTCCGCCGAAAAATCTCCGACTTCCCCCGTCTGTTTCCGAGAGCTGATTCGGCAGCAGTTGTCGATTGAAACGACTCCTTTTGTCACTTGGCCTTCTCCCAGACCCCGTCCTGCCATCAGCTGATTGTGGAGGCGTACTTCTGGCCGGGTATCAGCCCAATACGGTTGTCAGCGACGAGGCCGCAGTAGTCAAAACAAAATCAATACCTTCGGTCACATCCTTGTGTTGGAGTGTACCTAACCTCGGCGTATTTCCCCTGCAATGGGTAAACTTTCCCCAGGAAAATATGTTTCCCCGAGAGAGACTCGCGGAAATCGCTATGAAACCCGCCAATTAGGGTACTCTGCGCTTATTTTCCGGTCATCTTCCCTTTAATCAGTGGCTTGGAAAAGGATGCGAAAATTCCCCATTTCTCTTCATAAAGGGAAATGCCTCTTTCCTGAAGTTTTGAGACTTAATTTGGTTACTGCGAACAACGCCTTTTTAGTTATGCATTCCCCGAAGGACCCTTGAATTTGGTATCTGATCATTTCGATGTAACAGGCAAATTTACAGCGGCACCGTTTTATTTGCACTCGATCTTGCAGAAACGCGCATTACGGCGGTTTGCCATTAAACTGTACGTAAATCACACCCCGGTCAGCGAGGCAGTTCAAATTTTCCCGCGATTTCCTTCGGTGCGGATTATTTGCTTCGAGAGGGATTAGCCAGAGGAGAAGGCCGTGTTTCCCGTGGGAAGGGGTTCCCCTGTTTAGAGGGCCATCTGGGGTGTTTTGGCAGAGGGCGTGTCCCCTGAAAAAGAGACGATCAGCCGTTTGATCTTCCCCGGGTGGCATATCGCAACGTCTCCCTCTGCGTCTCTCCAGACAGCCCATTGTCTCTCTCTGTCTGGCTGCACTTTCCCCTGTGTCTCTCGTCCCTGACCCACTCTCTCGCTCCCTCCCTCTTCTCTGCGCCCTCCTCTCCACGTGCTCTCTCTAGTCTCCCCTTGCCAGGCCCCGCCCCCTCCGCCAGCCGATCGCTGTGCTTTCGTTTTCGCCCGGTTTTTTTCGTCTATCGGCCTGTCGTACCATTTCTGGTATGCAAATGCATCCCTCGTTGGTATTGCCTGCTTCTCTGATTCCGACGCACCTCCCTCCGCCGTCCTCCCCCTTCCCCCTCCCCCCTCCGTCTGCCTACAACTACGTTCTGCCTCCTCACATTCAGACCTACAGACCGCAGTCTCCGCTAAAACTTCCCCTCACTATTACTCCAATCACGCCTTCCACCTCAGACATGCGCAGACACAGCAGCGGGTCCTCCGCCAGGTCCAGCAGTTGCGCCGCCAGCACTTCTTCCGTTAACAACGAGTCTGTAAGTACTTTTACTCCTTTTATTCACTCTTATCCACTATTCTATCGATTTACGCTTTTTCTCTTGAAGGCACTTATCCTAAAATTCTCTGCTTTTTTAATTTACTGGATCTCTGAATTAGTTGTTCGTGTGCTTTTAGTTTACAACGGTAATTAATCATTTATTTTCATAAAGCAACCCGTTTTCTGATTCTCGCATTGAATTATCGCTTTTTCGCACTTCTGCTTTCAAAAAGCATGTTCTTTTCAAATCCTAAATTCACTTTCTTGTTTAAATCCACAGTTTTCTTTTAATTCATCGCATTTAAATCAAATCCTGCGGAAAATCTATTTTTTACATTCAAAATCCGAGTTTACCGCGCAATTGTCGCTTTTAAATCTCATTTGCATCACTTTTGCGCCATGGTATGTTGCATTGCCTTCTATTATATTTTTATTGTATTTTTTAAACTAATCACTGTAAAAATGAAAATAAACTAGAAAATGGAGTCAATTATGATTATTTACGGTTCAAATTGCGTTATTTTGGTCAAAAGCGACTGTTAAAATGGAAATTGGCTGCAACTGACAGTCGCGGTCTAATTCAGGTTGTGTAAGATCCGCTTTTTCGCGTTTTCATTCACTTTTGACTAATAATACATCATATTACAGCTAGAATTGACTGCAATAAATCGTTTACAAAAATAGGAACTCCGTTTAATAACTGCGAGTTCGGCCTTCACGCTATTTTATCAAGCTCCTTTAAATTCATCATTTGCGAAGCTCAGAATCCACTGCGTATCTATTTATATTATTTTAGTTTTATGAGAACATATGTGCCTTTTGTTCCTGCATTTGTTTGTTTTTATTATGGTGAAATATTTTCGAAAGTCGACCTTCGTGGGTGGTCGCGTTATCGCAACCTCGCCAATTGAGAGATAAAAACCATAGAAAGGCCTTTTATTATCCTCCACTCGCTGAGGAACATGGGAAAATGACGATAATAATAGATATCTGTGGGATTGGGTAACATTGATTTTTACGACGGCTTGCAAGGGAATTGTGTGATAGAGATGGGATTTGGGGTATTGGATTCAGTGATAATTTTGTTGTTTAGGTTTCGTCTCAGGATTCCGGAAGGGCTACCGGTGGCTTGGCCTCTTCTCTCTCTCCCATGGACGACGGCACAGAGAATCTGCCCATGTACGAATTCGAGATTCCGAACACTCTCGTCGGATTGGTCATCGGAATAAAGGGAAAAACGATCAGGGTACGTTTTATTTACTTTTAATAAAATAAAATAGGGATAATCTATCTAATATTGATATTTTCAGGAATTGAGCACCAGAACGAATGTAAAGATGCTCATCCGCCAACACCACGCTCCCGAGAAAGTCAACACCCACCAGATCTGCCAGGTTCAGTGTCTTCTGGAGACATATATGGGATGTGTTGTAGGTCAGAGGCAAGAGGGAGGAGATCAACAAGTGCCTGCACATGCTGAGGAGCCGCTTCCCCACCGCCCGCTTCCCCGATCTCAACCTGCAGCCGGTGCTGCCTCCTCCGCTCCCTCACCACGTCTTCGACGCCATGTCTGCTCAGCCCTGCTGGGTACGTTTTACTCTTCGCTTGACTGTCAACTGGCCGAAATGATATTGATTTGGAATCGTTTTTTGGAGTTATCCTTCAATTTGTTTGCCCAGCCGCTTCCCTGAAACCGTGTGTATCAAAATGAATGTTGTTTCAGCTGACGCTTCCCGAGGGTGTGCCTTGTGAGGTGCTCGTCTCCTGCGAGAACAACCCCGGCCACTTCTTCCTCCAGCAGCCGACGCATCCCTCGTTCTCCTCTCTGAACCACCTAGATCTCTACATGCTCAGTCTCTACTCTCGCAGTGGACAGGCCATCCCCGAACTGCCCAAGCCCTGCCAGAGTCAGTCCCCTCCCTCTGCCTCTCTAATTCCCTCCTTCAGCTGGTCTTCTCTGCGCTGCTCCCGTGCTCAACGCCTGGTTCCGCGCGGTTACACACGCCTACTACGAGGACACCGACGAGGTCTTTGTGAGATTCGTGGATTACGGAGGATACACCACCGTCCCTCGCTCCGAACTCCGCCAGATCCGGTACATTCCCTCCTTTGATGATGGAAGAACCTCTGTTTCAGCACCGACCTGATGTCTCTTCCCTTCCAGTCGACCGAATGCTATCTGGCTCACGTGCAGCCTGTTGACGGTTCGCTCCACCGTTTGATCACGTGACAGAGGCTATTTTAGGCACCTGGAACTGGGGCTCCGTCGCCGAGGAGTTCTTCCGCAAGAAGTGTCTCAACAAGCTCATCCACGCCACTCTCGTTGGACTGCACGCCGACGACAAGGTCCACATGGTCGAGATCACCTTCACCGATGACGACGGAACGGTTAGTTTCGGGAATAAGATTTAGGCTGAAAACTTGTTCTATATTCGATAGTACACATTTAGTTGTAAGAGCTAGCCGGATCAAGGTGCAAGTTGTAAAGTACCCTTTGATTTCAGGTCCACCGTCTGGATCGAGCCCTGATGGACGCCGGTTTGGCGAAGGCGAGTGATCCGTCGAAGCTGGTGCGTGCGAATCCTCTGTCGAAGCGACCGTCGTTAAAACCGCAGTCGTCTGTGCTGCTGAGCGCGTAACCACCCCTAACTATCCATCCCTTCGTCTGTATATTGGCCATAGGGTAGGTTTAGTCTCCGTGCCGCCGTAGTTCTGTTGTGTTTGGTTGTTCTTTCTCGGTTTCTGGTTACTGGCTCGTTCCACATATTGTTACCGTTTCTCGTTGTATTCTGTCTCTTTTCATTTTCCCGGTAGTCGAGTTGCCTTCGATAGAGCTGTGCTATTGCCCTACTTTAGTTGTTTTGTGCACTTAGCCCAGCCCTCTTGGGGCCACTTACCCTCCTTCCCTAACTAACTGTTTCTGTTAGCACTGTTATTGTTACGAGATATCCATCCGAGTAACCATATGAGAGCTGCGTTTTCTCAGAAGCCACTCTTTTGTTTGCTCCAACAGATCCGCTTGAGCGGTCGCTAAGCCTTCCGATCTTGCTGGCACCTTGAGCTCTCATGGTCCCATCACGGGGTGTCTGGCCACGGGCCACTCACATTTCCTATTTCTAGTTCTCTGTACACGAACTGATTCATTAGACCAATAGCTCTCTCAATTACCTCTATTTTGCTCCCAGCTTTTCTATCAGAGGAATAAACTATCTTTTGAATATCCTTGTTTGTTTTGTTAAAATGGGAACACAGAAGGATTATAGGGAAAGGTTCCTTACATCTTTTGGGATTTCTTCTAGAATCCTTTCTGCGATTACGGTATTATTTCCTGCTCTCGACTGAATACGCCTTATCAGTAGTTCTTAATGACCCATTTACCAATTTCTTCAGAAGTCACAATCAGGGGAATGGATGGATGCTCTTCGGAAGCATTGTTTGTATAAAACAAAGAAGGACAAATGATTTATGAACATTTCGTGTGGTTCACTCATATGTACATGCAAGGGTGCCCGTATTCGAACTGTCTCTTACACTCGGATTATTAGCGTCTAAGGAGGGCATGGGGTGTCACCGGGAGTCCCTGAGCCTGAGGAACGAGGAGAGGCCTCGTGAGATGCGGGAGGGATGAGCGGCCTATGGCTGCCAGAGGACCCGTCAGAGCTGGCGTTTGAAGCGGAGGGTGAAACGGGCGGTTCGTCCATTTGGGTGGTAGATCACGAAGATTTGGTTGCTCTCGGACACGGTGTCCTCCTTCGGTCGGTAGCAACAGCTGAAAGATTCAAATGAGCATCTTCTGACTTCATCTTTCATCATATTTATTTCCCGTTCTCCCTCTAAAACATCATTTTCTTTTTTTCCAGAATCCTTGCTTCATTGCGTGGTCATCCAGAGAGGGTCAGTCTACAAATGTTGTATGTTGGAATTGTCCTTTGCTTCAATCCCAGGGCTCCGAGGAAAAAGTCGTCCTTTTAGGGTTCTGTGGCTGTTTCATTGGGTTTTTGAAGATGAGCGCCGTTCCCACGAAGTTTGAGTCAACCGCGTGGCGGCCACATTCAAAGGCCACACGTACGCCCAAACGTCTCGTGACGGAAGGAAAGGACAAAAAGAGACTCTTCCTTATTTAGAAAGGGGTACTGTAATAACACTCAACTTGCAATGTATATGGCAGGCTCACACATACACACCACGGCGTCTTCCATTTCTTGATGTTTTTAGTATTTCAGATCTCACCTTCTGAAGCCAGTCAGCCGCACGTCGAGTTTGTGTTTGATCTCCACGTAGGACTGACACCCGTAGGAGCAGGGGAATTCCCCGTCGGAGAGACGGAAGCGCACACGAGAACCCTCAGGCACCTAAAGTATCCACAATCTCCTTTTTTAATTTAATAATTGGCGGAAATTTAACAATTTTCTGAGCCTCATAACTGCCACATAAAACCTAATAATATAATTATCGCCGTGGACGATTTTTTTAAACAAAAACCCGTTGCGGTCTGACCTTTTCTATGGCCGTGATACTGTAGATGGCCATATGTTGCAGCCAATCAGCCATTCAAAAAAAGCGCCGAAAAGGGTGCGGTCGGTGCTTTTGATCATAAAAACAGCTCATTATAAAGCACGGCCGCCAAAGAAAATACCAGCCGATCAATGAAGGGCTTATTTAGAGAAGAGATAAAAGAACTAACGGATATCCGCCAGTAGCAGTGGGTGTCCTTGCCTGGAGGACTGCTCAAAGTCTGCCACTGGTCGCTCGCGTGGAGCTCTCCGCCACAGGCTGCAAAGTGGACGATTTGTCTGTGCAAACTCTACGGGGCAGACGGCTGGCTAGATGCCAAATGCCGTGGGAAATAGAAAGCACAAGGGATGTATTGATTGAATAAGGAGAGAGAGAGAGAGAGAGAATTCTCACGGCTGGGCTGAAGTTGACTGCAGTCGACTCCTCCGAGTCCTTCCGGACACCGACAGATGGCACAGTTATTGGGATCTGGGTATCCTCCAGCGACACAGCGAAGGTTCGATCGTCCCGAACAAGCAACTGAAGAGTACTGTTTTTTTCAGTCTTTCCTTTGTCTCCTTTTAGCCCACCCATTTATCCCTTTGTCTACATCTGTCTTCCATTCTCTCTTACGCCTCTCTTCCCTGCAGCTCCTTTGTCCGTCCGTCATATTCCCACCCGTAAGTGCGTTCTTTGTCTGTGGGGGAATGCCCGTCGGCGCCCTCTGCTCTCTCCCAGACTGGCCGTCTGCCAGCAAGCACCCGTATGTCCTTGATAATCTCTCGCAACATCGCCCTATCGCAGCTGTTCTCAGCGCAAAGGGATCGAAACATTCAGCCACAGGGCCAGACGTTCACATCAAATAGGCCCTCTCTCGGATGATGTTTTTTAAACGAATTCTGAAAACTTACTGGGACAGTAAATGTCGTTGATGACTTTGGCGTCGAGGAACGCCATTCTCTCCGTACCCATCGTCGTGACGTACTTCAGCTCCTTTGGAACAATGGTGAAGTCAGAGACCTACAAATGGGAATAATCCGATTCACACGTGGATTAAGTACCTTAACGGCATGGGCTACAGCATGGTAGTGCATCAGGGATCCGTAGTCATACGGTAGTCTTCGTGGGGAGACCTGAAAATGAAATTTAGGCACTGCCTTGGACCGAAAAGTGTGTTTAACCGAAGAAAGAAAGCAGTATTTCTCCCTTTCTACTCTCTCTCTCTCTCTCTCTCTCTCTCTCTCTCCTTCTGCCTGGTTCAAATCGGGTGCATCTCGTCGAATCGCACCTACAGCGATGCGTCATTGAGTTCACCTCGCGGGCAAATTGTCGTTAGATCAACCATCTGCATACGGTAACTCAAACTTGCTCTGTTGACTTTTGATGCTTCATTCATTCCCAGAAGCTGTTTTCTTCCATTACCCTTACCCCTCGGAACATCAATCAGGCGTGAAAGTATGTCAGCTGTCCTCAGGAGATTCCACCTCGACCATAGCTCTAATTAGTTAGTGCCAGCTGTCTCTTTCTCTTGGAACCAGCCGAACGGTGCACTTTGGTGGCCTGTTCGCAACATGCTATCGATCACGGCGACCCGGGCGCCATCCGATCGCACTTTTAACTTCCTACCAGCCGGTGGTGGGGACCAGCTGGCAGCAACAAAGGGACCGGCTGCCTTCAAGCGCCACCCTAAATCAGACCCTAAATCAGTGCGCCGGCTGTGGGCTGGTCTGCACTTCGGTCTGTGAGCCATCTTGTTTCTCTTCCTCTCACAAAAGAGGGGCTGGCAGGAAAGGGCGCGTGCCGGCTGTCAGGAATGGAGGAGTACTGTGCTTTCCTTCACAAGGGTCATTAATCTTGCCTCATGAATGCCGGTTCTCGGTTGCATTAGAGGTAACGGACGGCTGGCAACAACCAGGACAAGGGACCGGCTGGTTGGAGGGAAATGCTAGGGAAGGGTGGACTTTGAGACTCTCTTTTTCTCCTAGCTCTCTCTCTCTTTTTCATTGTCTCTCTTTCTCTAACTCTATTTCTCTGTCTGCCTGACTCTCTGTTTCTCTGACCCTTATACGTCTGGCTTTATATAAGCAGACACGTGTGTTTGTTTATGGATGGCTAGCTGTCTGTGTTTATGTGTCTATGATGACATCAGACTGTTGTTCTCTGAGTCATAGACATCTAATAAATCGGGGGAAATGAGGAACACACACACACACACACACACACACACACACACACACACACACACACATACACACACAATGTGACCTGTCTAATTCCAAAGGCCTGAAGCATGCTCCTAAACGGCATGAAAGACGCAGTCGCCTCCTCCATCACATTCTTCCAGTTGATTGAGATGTAGCGATCTCTGAAAATTCCACAATCTGAACTCCTCCGTGAACTATTTGTTAAAATGCGTGAAAATTCGATTGACGTTCCATTTTTTGTTAGCAGAGACAACAGAAAGGGCGAAAACATAGAGCACGCGCACTGTTTTTCTTTGCAAACACGCTAATTCCGGCCTCCCAGCTGGCAGCCAGCTGGCAACAGCGGGGACCAATTTTTTACTGCGACACTCGTGATCAGACAACAAAAAGTGGGCTGTGGACGAGGAAAAGAAGAGGTTCCTGAGAATTGAATCATCTGGAAACCAAGACTCTCACTTTCTGCCTAACATCTATCTGCCTAGTTTCTATTTCACCCATTTGTGGTACAATGCAGTTGGTCCCATGTCTACAATATCCTGGATTACGGTATATGTACTCCTACAAAGGGTTTCAGTAGTAAAAAGGCTCATCTTCCTACCGTAACTCGTCGCGGACATTGACTGGCTCATTGGCTCATTGCCTCTTCAAGAGTCTCAAGTCGTAAACGTGGAAGTCCTCTGCTTTTATCATCCGATCGATGCCTTTCTTGGCAACTCTCTTCTGCCTTTCTTGGCAACTCTCGCTCGTCAGAATAACAGCGATGGTATCAGTTGCAAACGGACGCCTGGGAACGGGTTTTTGCGTGAAAAGTCGCGGGTTTCCCCCTTCAAGGTGTTTGAATTCGACAAAGAAAGGTCATTCGGGACGCAAAAGCTACAAATTTGTTGCGGAGTGTAATCCACCGACTTAAGTGCGGGACAGAAGCACAGGGCCACCTTCGATATAGACACCAAGATTTCACTTCCGCTTCTTTAAAGAAACAATAAATTCATTAAAGGGACCATCAGCCTCCTTTTCAAATGCACGGCTAATCCTATGCTAATCAGGCCTTTTGTGAAAAAACGTTGCTTGGAGCCGTGTTGGAAAAAATTATCTCAATTGAAAAGAGTGAATTAGCATATGGGTCACTTTCATTTTTAAAAGGAGGCTGATGGTCCCTTTAAATTCACATACTGGGCGTAGAAAAGTAAGATTTCAGTTAATTTCTAGCACGTGGAATCAAACGGTAAGCGGCGAGGTTTTTCATGCACCCGAAGAGCCGGGCTGAAGTCTCACAAATTCTCTTTGGTGAAAACTTGAATCACCGTTTCACGCGCTTAAAATCATCTGACGGAAACTATAATACAATGAAATGATCGTTGGTTTTCGCCATAAATTCTGCTGGCTGTACTCCCGCACGTGGTACTTCTTGTTTTTCAACACGATGCGATGTTTCCAACATTAAATACTTTAGGGATTTCAGCAAAAGGACATTTCGATTGACTTGTGATTTCCCGGTTTAAAGTTATTTGTCTTGTTGCACGTGTCGTACAACACCACAAACTGTTCTCTGGCAGTGAGAGGAGAGTTTGGGGTTTCAGCAGACAAAACAAAGTACAGTTTGGAACAGACGGGGCTCCTGTTTAAATAAATTTGTTTGGAGTAAAAATAGCATTGCACTTTTGGGGGGGGGGGACCTCACAAGAAGTGACACTAGCCTAGCGAATCAAATGATTGTGAGTTTCAAAAGTGACGGGGTACAACAATTATTTGAGTGAAAGTGAGGGGCTTCCCTTTAAATGTGTTGAAACCATAACACTCGTGTACCACGTAAAAGTGACGGGTATCCCGAAATGTCTGTTTAAAAGTCAAAATGGTAGCTCCACGACAAGTCTTGTCATGAACAGTTACCATTACTATAAGAGAAAAAGGGGTTTTCATTGTATTCTGATTTTCAAATGCACTTCGAGTAATAACAGGGACAAAGTGACTGTTGTATCAAGAGGGACAGTTTTGTGTCTAACTATGCCCATCGTTTGAAATCGGGGAAGCGGATGATGGACCGTCTGGTGGACCGTATCAGTCAGAACCTTCGTTAATACTTTTCTGTATTCTCATGTAAGATGGAGGGAAATCTTGATTGTCTTGCGCATATTTCTTAATTGTCGGAGAGCTAATGTTCCGTCTCTTTCGAAGAGTTCATATTTCACAAGGCAGAATTCCCACCTGTCTGGTCTCTGATGGGTGTGCCAGAATCCGAGGGCGTGTCCTGTTTCGTGGGCCACCACGTATTCCTGAAATCAAAATGAATTTAAATGGAAAAATTCAAAGTCGTTGTTTTGATTTTGAAAACCTGGGAATCCGCAAGCCTCTCTCGACCCCAACTGTCCGTTTGTTGGCCAAAGCCGTCCCCACTGAGGCTCGCTCGAGTTCTCACTCTGAGTTATAGCCGTGGCGGTTCAAAACGAGTCGAATTACGGCGGATGAGCGGCTGTCTGCAACCGGTTTGCCAGCCTGGGTGGAGCGCAACATAATTAGCACTGCCAGGCGGAGGGCACGCATATCACCGCGCGGCGACAGCAAGAAAAACGTGACTGCTTGGCGCAATGGTAGCGCGTTCGACCCCAGATCGAAATGTTGGGCGTTCGATCCGCTAAGTGGTCAAAACTTTTGCTTTTGATGTGAATGATGCGGGAACCACCTGGACCCCTCGTTTATGTCCCGTAGCACAACATGATTTTCTCTCGGGGATTCCGCTAGTGAACAAACACTTCAGCTGACTGGTTTGAAACTGTGCGCTCACACGAACGCTCAAAACAACCACTATTTTCAGGAGGACGCCAGCTAGATGAACAAGAAATGCACTTTAAGGTAAACAGGGAACAAATTTCAAAGTTTTAAAGTTTTAGCAAAATTGGATCCGCTAAGCAAAATTGGATACCGTAACCCATAACAGTTTCAGTGCTCTTGGCTTATGTAAGCGTCCCTTACCGTTGTTAACGTGACTGCTTGTTACAATGGTAACGCGTTCGACTACAGATCGAAAGGTTGGGCTTTCGGTCCGCTCAGTGGTCGAAAGTTTTGCTTTTGCAAAATTGTTTGCCAATCACTTTTAAATGAGATGGAATAGCAAGTCAGAATTCTTTTTCAAAATGGCAATCTGGATAATTTTATGCGTTCTTTATGTACCTTTTCCCGTGAATCTCTATAAATTAGTCCCCAGGACCAGGAAAACCGTAATTGGCCAACAGGAAGGCTTCCCGGACCGAAACCGACGACCAGAGTTCTTCGCCCAAGGACGCTGCTGCGACGAAGACGATTTCGGATGCACACGCAGGTTGCAGGAGCACGCGAGACACTCACGCGAGTCGTACAGCCAAGGGGGAAGGGAAATGGTTTTCAGATTAGCCCAAGAGCCGTTAGGAAAGCTAGCAAAAGCAAAGACTTCGTGATCCCTATGTAATTAAAGAAAAAACTTTTGACCACTGAGCGGATCGAACGCCCAACCTTTCGATCTGGAGTCAAACGCACTACCATTGCGCCAAGCAGTCATGTTATTCTGTTTAAAAATTAAACACTCTTTGCAAGGTACAGTCGTGGCTGAATAAACGGGCCATTGGAAGTACCCAAACTAAAGTTTTTGAACCAAAAAAGCAAGAAAGGAAAAGGGAAGGAAAATACTGACCTCGGCGCATTCGCTTCCTATGATAATGTCCTGGTGGCCTCCGTTCCTTCCGATGTACTCCGTGAAACAACTGTCTCCCTTCTCCAACACGTACCGGATGGCATCGCGCGACTGAAATGAAAGAGGACGATGAAAGATTTACCAAATGGATCTGTAAATAAAATTCAAAACAGAATATTATTCTGAAATTAACAGTTCTTTTAGAATCGTCATTCGAATGAGACAGACGATGGTTCTAACCTGCAAGTTTTCCCTGAACCTGAGGCAGGTCGACTCCTCCCACATGCGGATTCCTCTTCTGATCAGATTTTGGAAGTTATCTGGAAAAGTGAATTTTCTATTAAATTGGTCCGTTTTTGTTTCCTTTGGGATTCCCCTGCGATTTCCCACCGTCACCAATTTCGAGGTCAATTTGTCAAGGGCGGCGCGCCCGGTTCCCGAGGTGAATTATGACGAGAGATCAAAAAAGAACTGGCCACGCCCACTCTTTCGTTTAATAGACTTTTTAGAGTTTGAAAAGAAGCATTTGAATTCTGGGAAAGCATCAGGAATATGTTAAGAGAGAGATTAGAAGATCAGAACGACTGCAGAAGCACGGGAAGTGCACAAAGAGTTTACCTTTTCTACTGCTTTACTTTACAATTTTTAAACTTTAATCTTTAGTTATCAATATATAGGTAGACCATTAAAATGAATTTATCAGGTCGTAGCAGCCAGAAGAGCTTCGGTCTTCTTAGATATGTCGTTTAAGCTTGGACGGACAAGGCAGATTATAATTTGATTACGCCCCGATTAGACGATGGATCAGTCATCGTCTGGGAAATTAGTTAAAGGAGAATGACCATTTATGCCAAAGTTTCTGTATATTAGCATGAGGAGCGGGTAAAAAATTATTCTGAGATGCTTAATAATCTTCTCAAAAGACGAATTTAGACCTAAATTTAGAGACTACAGTTCACATGCCAAAGAAGCTAAAATTCTGCCCCAAAATAATGAACTTGAAAAGAAACTCGTGATTCAAGTTTGAACTGTCTTTTCTGTTAGAGGAAAGTAAATTCTCTATAAAACCGTAATTCCACTTTCCCTTGGCGTCTGCTAATTTGCGTGGAAAGTGCGTCGTCCCTTGGGATTATGTGCTTTGTTGTGCCACTGGTGGCTAATCGAATACAGAAGACGAAGCCTCGAAAGCCGCTTTCCGCCATCCGATATGAAACTGGTAACCGCCGATGGCACCTGTCGCGTGACCGTCATTTGGAACTGTTGGCTTTAATTCAAAGTTGTGGGAATCCTACTGATTTGACACATTTATGAGACATAAAACCTGCTAATGAAGGTGGAAAAAGTCTCAAGTGTCCCTTATTTTGTCGGTTTTGGCGTTCGGCGAGCGCCAGTCACAGTGTCTGCCATCGGATCTAGTTGGAGATGAGAACGAACGCGATTCCCCCGACGCACAGGCCACAAAACAACATTGAGCGGGGAAACACAGCAACACAGAGACACATATCACTCGCAGAGAAAGAAGACCACGAAGTGACACGATAGAAGAGACATAACGAGGATTGCAACCCTCATGCCTCACCCAGAAATGTTTGCCTCTTTGCTTTAATAAACGAGGAAGTAATAAAAATATAGAAATTTTTTAATGATTTGACTTTATAGTTCTTGCCAAAATGAAATCAGCGGCCAAAGTTTTGCATATTAATTAGAATCTCCTTATTCAACATTGTCTCTCGCATTGAGTATCTCATTTCCGCTGCACTAAGGGTCGTTTTGGCAGGATTCCAGTTTGGCGAAAGCTATATTTCTATTCGATTCTGGGAATGGAGGCGTGGACATTCTATTATAGCACCCATGATTTGGTAACACGCCCACAAAGCCTCCGCTGTGGCCTTGATAGCTCAATTGGGAGAGCGTTAGACTGAAGATCTAAAGGTCACCGTTCGATCCTGGTTCAGAGCAATTCTTCTGCTTTTTCATTAAAGATATATGGAACATTAAACACCGTTATAATTTTGAAATTTTTTTTGCCGAGCTGCGGCGCCACCTAAACAGGTTTATTTTGATTTCTCGCATGTTTTAGCATTTGTTTCTTGGTCTTCTAGATTTCCCTCGAGCAAAAAACGAAATGTGTTGCTTTCGCTTTTCAAAGCATGTCGGCTGCTGGTTTGTATATGCGTTCAAGTAGCGACGCCTGGAGGACCGGCGCCCTTCTAGGCAGCTAGTTTTATGGGGAGGGAGAGAGAGAGAGAGAGAGAGAGAGAGAGAGAAATAAAGAGAGAGAGAGAGACCTTCAAAGACAAAAACTCACAGTCTCCTCCCCATATCTGATAGGGGATCTCGTAGGAGTGCCAATCGTACATTGGTCCAGCGATTACTTCTCTCCTGTGTCTGTGAACTTTCGTGCGGGAGACGTGTTCAACCATAGTAAAATGAGGGTATTTGTCGGAGGACATGGCCTCGAGGCCGGGGATCGACGGCATCAACGAAGTGTTGAACACCGCCGCGGAGGCGCCGCTGAGGAGGAACAGCAGCAACATCTCTCCCCGGGTGGTCCCTGCAAGAGGAAGATAACGAAGGGGAAGAAAATACAATGAAAGAGGAAGATACACGGGATGAAGAAAAGTAGAGAGGCATACAGAAGCCAGGGAAGAGACAAAGAAGATTGTTGGCAAATGGGAGGAGGGGTAGGACGCCATGAGCTACAAACACACGGATGAACATAGGATGACAAGCAGCGGTCAAATTGAAGAAATCTAAGAATTTTTACATTAAAAAGTATCATTAGACTGCAAGAGACTGGCAAGGTTGCCAAAGCGGGCGTTCTTTCGCAGAGAGTAGCGCCGATCTTGTGATCGTCGAACCGGTTACGCATCGTTTCCTTCACTGTTTATAACTTTTTGGCGGAAAATGCCAAATAAAAGTGTAGAAGGAGGCCAATAGTTTGCATAAAAGAAGACGTGGCCGGTAAAAGCAAGGGGGAACGGCGGGGGCGAAGGATAGAAAAACGGTAAAGAAAAAGAGACACTTGTATATTCTCTCTCTCTCTTTCTCTCTCTCTCTCTCTCTCTCTCTCTCTCTCTCTCTCGTTCTGTCCGACAAGCATCATCTCATTTTATGACAAGCTCTCTCAAGATTTGCGTCTGCATCACTGGCGTTTCTCTCAATCTCTCTTATAGGAAGAGACACAAAGTGAAAAAAGTAAGATTGAAAACAATGAAGCTCACATTGTGCATGAGGCAAGGAATACACACGTTTCCAAAATTGAATGCCAGGTGGTTTTCAGTGGAATAACAACCGAGTGGCCAACTGTGTGGTGGCGCAGCATAGACAGTAATAAAGCCGCGAGCGGTATGATCCGACGGCTGGCGGAAACCGGCGGCTGGCAGAAAGCGAAGTGAGGTGGTTTGTATTCCATGTGTAGGTGTTCGGTCGTGTCTTCTACCTTCTGGCAGGTGATTGATGGCCAAAGGCCCCGGGGACCGCCCCCGGCACAAACAGGCCCCGCCCACACCGGTCGAAAACGACGGCACTCTCTCTGCCACCGGGAGCCAAGCCACGCCCACTGCGAAGAGCAGGGTGGCTTTTGGAGGAAACTGAGGACTGGGGACATTTGGAGTACGATTACTCTATTTATCATTGTTTGAATGAGCAGTTCTGGGGATATGGAAGGGGCCATTAGCAATGGGCGGTACATTGGACAGTGGCCGGAAGGACGATCCGCGGCAGATGAAAAAGAGGATATTGAATGGATTGGCCGACGGCGCAGGGAAAAACTCGGATGGAATGAGCTTGGTGGCACTTGGCAGCCGAAGACTTATGTTGGAAAAAAGAGGATGAATACGGTAGAAGAGTTGGGGTGCAGTATCTCTCTCCCTATGTCCCATTTCTCCGTCTTTTTCCTCTCTGTGTATCTCCGTCTTTTTCTTTTTGCTATCTCAAATTTAACTCACCTTCTATGTTCTTGACATCGTTCCGACTTTTCTATATCTTTCTCTTCCATTTTTATTTCTTCTGAGATAAAGCACACTCACCCTGTCTCTTTCTCTCTACTCTCTTCTCGCCTAAGCTCTAAGATCTCCTAGTCCTCCATCACGTGTTTAGCGAAAGTTTAATGAAAGCCGGCGACCTTGGTTGCGCCCCGACGGTGGCGGAAGCGCGACGGACGGGATTGGCAGAGTTTTTCGGGACATGTTCAGGTTTTGTGAATCCACTGTAAGCGAACACGCGAGAGAGAGGACGAGAGTTCGAGTCATCCGCAAAAATTTCAAAGAGGCTTTCAGTTTTCAAAAGTGCTTTGGCCTTCGTCATTCGAAGGTCGACTTAGGACTGCGGTCTTCGACTAATCCTACAGTTTGCTACCATGCATAATTGCGACCGAGCCGTGAAAATTTTGAAAATCAGGCCGGCCAGAGCCGCCTTGACCAAGCTTGCTTGCTACTGTTGCTATTAGTTCTGAACCATTTCCCAGAAGATTTCTAAAATGTAAACAAATTTTCCGCCCCATTTCGTATATCATGGCTTGTGGAGGAGTGAAAGTGCTAGTGCGAGAAGAGGATAATGGCGGCGGAAAGAAGCTCGGCCTTGGCGGATGGCAGCCGCAGGGGATACTCTCAGAGATGCTTTACTGTGAGCCTCGAGGATCCGGTTGAGGAATCAGCTGCTTAGGCCTTGGGCTTGGGATTGGAAGGAACCTGATGTCTTGGATAAGAGGGTGGGAAATAGAACAGAAAAAGAGACAGAAGGAATAACAACGAGGTTGAATGAGGTCTTGCTGCCCAAAGCCCCCTCTCCCCTATTCTTTTTCCTCCCATCTACTCACTCTCAGTCTCCCTTTCTCCCTCCCCTTGGGTCGATTTTCCTAGTTCTCAGTACTATCCACACCCTTCAAATGTCTCTTGACTCCTCCATCTCCTATTCGTTCGTTTTTCTTTCCTTCTCCTCTGCCACCCTTATTCCCATTCTGCCAAGTGCGTCGCCCTCTCGAACCGGTCGTATCACTTTCACGCTCGAACTTCGTCTGGCGAGACCGCTGGCGTTCAATTCCCTTTTTGCAGGTTGTTTGGCCAACCACCGAGTGAAACCTCTCGAATGTCCTCTTTATGATATACGACACAACGATATGAACAACATCGGAATAAATAGACCAGCTCTGTTAACGAAAGAAAGGGGAGAAGTGCACCGTACTCGTAGCTGTTGATGAAGGTGAGGAAAGAATGTACATTAGTTTCTAAGAAATGCGGTCCAAATGACAAACTCCGCGTTGGATCACGAATTGGAAGACGCTCTCCGCAGCCCAGGAAGACAGCATCGCCTCGTTCAGTTCAACCTTGATCCCACCGGGTCCCACAACGCAGAAGCGAGGGGCCTGGTCTCGGCCGAGCAATCCACGCTGCTCCATCTGGGTATGAAGCTCGCTCTGAAAGAAAGCCTTGAACTTGGTCTATGACGTCTTGACTGCTTAATCTCAGTGCCAAAGTGCAGCCGGATCTCTCGAAAGACTGGTTTCGTGGCAGATTTTAGTGCTGCCACCGGGGGAATGAGAGAGTGTACAGCGCGTGATGAGTCAGGGAATGACGCGGTGATGAATCCCCCAAAAGGGGCCAGAAAAGGAAAGACGGGAGAAACTTACGGGGGTCTTGGTCTGAAGGGAAATCATCTGGTACAAGGGATCGTCGGAGCCGTCTTCCGGACGCTCGGCGATGAAGACGGTGAGAGGGGCGGAGGCGGAGTTTTGGGAGGCAGGGAGACTAGAGGAGGCGTTGGTGCTGAAAACAATAGGTAAACGACAGGAAATCTACATTTGAAATACAAAGGAAGAGAGACAAAGAGGGAGAAAAGAGAGAAATTGGTCAGTATCTGTGCAAGACTAACCTGGGTGAAATCCTCAGCGAATGAAACAACAGGAGCCCATCGGCGTCACTCCTACAGATGGTGACGCAATCAGCCGAGGAAAGACTCTTCAGAGAGTCCATCGTATACTTGGCAAAGCGGTTCTTGTACTCTCCTAGGTTGTGAGATTCCAACCACTCGGCCACCGCTCCTGTACAGGGCGCGCTTGGTGGTTCAGGAGACCTAAAGTGCAAGATGATTTTGTTTTCTATAAAGCAGACTTACATCGAAAGTCTAGCGCTGCCTTCTCTGCAAAACTTAATGAGCTTCTTCGTGTACTCGTATATTTCCCAGAATTGCTCTGAATTCGTATTGAGTAACTCCATGGCTCCCGGGAGGTCTTCTTTCTTCCCGGAGCGCTTTCTTTTCTTCGGCGGAGGACTCAAAGTCTCCTCCTCCATTGGCTCGTCTTTCACTGCTTCTGGGTTTACTTTGACTTCGATCTTGTGAGGTTCGGAGGAGTCCAGTTCACGCTCAACCATGTTGCTCAGTTGGGTATTTGCAGAAGAGGAGTTGGAGGAAGAGTAGTTGGCGTTTAGTAGGATGCCAGTGGTCGACTGAAAACAGAGTGTGAGTCGTAGGAGAGAGATAGAGATAGAGAGAGAGAGAGAGAGAGAGAGAGAGAGAGAGGACCTCACCTCTCGTCCATTCGTGGAACTCCCTCCATCGTCCGAAGTGTCTGACGTAGTCTGGCTGAGAACCAGCCACGGGGGCAAATCCTCCCTGCTCGGCGGTTCATGCGTATGTTCATTGATCCTCTTGATAATCTGAAACTTTCCCTAATGCCGTTCTCTCCCTCCTCCTACCTGATTAGTCGCCGGATTTGTGTGCACTCTGGCTTGGCATTCGCTTTTTCTCTCGCATCTCCAGAAACTCCTCTGTCCGCACTGAGAGTCCTTGTCGTAGGTGAAGATGTACCCATTGTCGTAGACCTTCATTCGATTCCCCCGTCGTTGTCTCTTGATCACTCGGTCCTTCACAGCCGAGGCAGTGAGGGCGCACTGGCCGTTGATCGCCTGCAGGACCTCTTGCATTGTAGAGGCGTCCATCATGGATATATCTTTGCCTGAACAGAAAACCGAAATAAAACGAAGGATTACCAGGGTGAGTTTCCTAGGAACCGCACCAGTATTTCTTTTAGGTCTTTTTCAATGTACCCTTTTCAATGAAGAAAGAATGTGTGATATGTAAGAGAGTTTCTATTTCTCTAACACTCCCCCTCCTTCCACCCCTTCCCCCAGAATTCCTTCCTCGGCGCCTTGCATTGATCGCCGTGGCCAATCGGCCGCGCGGCGCCGGGTTGGCGCCCCCAGCCAGCCAACAACCGCAACATCCACATCAAAGAGAGAGCCCAGAGACATTTACAGGCGCTTCCTTCGTCGCCAGAACACATTACAGCGCTTTTTCCGCGTTCTGTACAATTGTCGCAGCGCTGAGACCGCAATATCTCTTTCTAGACGATGATAGAAGGAATTCTTGAAGGTTCAAGATCTACCTAACTTCTCTGGATACTCTACCATGTATGCAATTTAAGTGTGGGACACGGAATGGGCTTGTATAATGCGCCTGACATAAAGAATTCAGTCAATTGGTGTGAGGGCATTCGTCACATCAAATTTTGATGATTTATCATGCCAATGAGAGAGACTTTGTTATTTTACTGGTTTTGTAAAGTGTAAAATGCAAAGCATAGGGTGCGTAGGAGTTGAAAGAGTCTTCCACCATAGTGACATAAAACGTGAGCTTACCGTGTTCATCTCCTATTTCGTGTTTCACGGAATCCGGCGCTTCCGTGCTCATCGCGTAAACTGAAAATGCCTCAAATATTTCATTTTCCTGCGAAAAAGTATAGAATCGGGTGTGTCAAAAGAGGGAGGAGGGCTGTGTGAGAAGGGAAATCAGCTGAGCCGGGCGGCGGGCGGGGCCAGGACGTCGCTGGGCGGCGGCGGCCGAGGCGGCCAGGTCAAATTAGCGCAGCGCTATATTATCTCTCTCGTTCTCTCTCTCTGGCAAGGGACGAACGCCGAGGCGCTGTTTATTCAAACAACGCGGACGCCCAGGCGCCGACTGCGCCCGCACGCGACGACACGCACTGCGAGGGACAACAAAGGGAGGGAGGGAGGAAGGGAAAGAGAGGGAGAGAGAGAGAGAGAGAGAGAGAGAAGGGTTAGATGGCTGAAATCCACGAAATGTTGTCTTCAGCAGCATATCGCAAGAGTCATAGGAGAGAAGAGACTGAGAAAGGACACTACCACCGAACGGCGCAAACCTCACAACTGTGAATAAAGCAAACGGAATCTCCCTGTTGACCAATTAGCATTTATGCTTTCAGTCGTGACGGGATATTGATAGCTTTGTGGGATTTTCCCAACGGTTCTCCCAAGCCTCCGTAGAAGAGATAAATAACAAATGTTTTGGTGGTTGTTATCAGTTCAAGTAGAATTTTCGTTGCTTCCTTAGCATCCACTAACAAAACTAACTCACTATATCTACAATACATTTTTTTTACCTACACAGTTTCCAGCCAAATTCTCGTTTGATTAAATTGGGTGGTACGGAAGAATACACAGTACTGGGTGGGTTGCTGATAAAACTCCCATAAAAGGCCTCTCTCCGATGTTCAGAAACCTTCCAATGAATGCACTCGTTTGCATGTCGGACGGTAACAAAGAAATTTGATCAAAGGAAAAAGCGCAGACTTAACATTCGCAGATGGCCTTTTGACTATAGCACAGTTAATTTCAAAAGTCTTGAATTCGTACATTTAATCTGGCTTATTCTCTCACGAAAAACAAAACTACATCAGGTGAGCCGTGCTGGGGGCGTCGTTTCTCCTTGTAGGCGCCTCCATTCGTTTGGTCGGCGCCCCTTGCGGGTCTTTGTTGATGACGGAGGGTCGGCGGCGGAGACGCGCGTGACCAGTCGGCGCCAATCGAGCGAAGGCGCCCTCCGCGACGCAGCCGCTCGCGGAGCGCACGGCGCCAGCAACCAACCGGGTCACTAGCGCCAGCTAAACATAGCGAAGAACACAAACAGTCCCCCGCGGGCGCCCTTCTATAAACAGAGGAATCACGTGGCGGATAAACTTCAATCTGAACAAGGAAATCAACAAAGGATCGTTGCGTAACACAGCGCTTGGCGTAACAATGGAGACTAGAAGCGGGTCTTGCGTTTGCGGCCGGAGAACTTGGACTCGGGACGGACCTCTCTGAAAATTAAACATTGGAAGGGATCAAAGAGATAAATATGGGCATTACGACATCATAATGACCATATTCAGGCAAAAGCTTTAGTTTTCAGTCGCTCGGTTGCCATAGAACTGACGAAGCTTTCAATTAGCCAGGAGGATTAGCGTTCGCCAGACGGCTGGCACGTTCACCCACAAAACAATGGGGTTGTGACCTAGGCAATGAGAATTTTCTGAGCTTCAAAAACTGTCTATTCAAAGGCAATTTCGTGTGAAATGCACTCACTTTCCCTGTCTGATCTGCCTCTGTCTCTTGGCTTCGATCCAGGCCTTGGATCCCTTGGCCGCCTTCTTCTCCCTCCTTCCGGTCAGAACGAACTTCCTAAACTTCCATTTCATCCGTCTTCCCTATTCCTCCCACCTCCTACTGATGTTGTCCACGTGCTGTGGCTGGTCGGACTCCTCCGTGAGGGCAGCCGGCAGCTGAGCCACGCCTCCAGTCATCAGTACCAGGTACACCCTGCAATCAGAGGGTTACGGTAAGTCTGGGCAGGTGAATCACTTCCTGGCCTTGGTGCTCTCGGGGTAGTCGATGACGAGACCTCCGTTGAATCCAGCACGCGTCGCCTGCGCCATGATCAGATCCGACTGTTCCTCATTCTCAGGATAGAACTGGAACACGGCACGGGTTCCACGACCCTGAAAAATCATTAAACACTCATTTAAAGGTAACTGCTTACCAGACAGGCGTAGAGGCTCTGGAAGAAGCGGTGGAGTCGTTTGACGGGCTTCTGGTCGCTGGAGTTGGCGTGACATAGCCACTGAATGGCGGAGATACTGCAACTTTCCCTTTAAAGCCAATGAGCGATTGATTACCTGATGGCTCCATCGAATGATCCGGGTCTGAAGGGCATTCCGGTGCCCATGTCCTTCCAGATAAAGTCTCCGGTGCCCTCCTCGTCCTCGTCTCTGTCGTTCTCACGGGCTATTTCTAAAAAAGAGGCTTTTGGGAAAAAAGAGAGCACCCACTGAGCATAGGAAGACTGACGTCGAGTCCTACCCAGTAGTGGCCGTTGCCGTTCAGCACTTCTCCACTCATTCCGGTTCCACAGCCTAAGGGGTATTTGGTAAGAAAGGAAGGAACACTTGCCTATATCCAGGAGAAATCCACGTTTTCCTTCGGGGAGGGCCAGCAGTTCCAGAGCTCGGCCGGACATCTCGGCCTGGATTCCCACGATGTGGGAGTTGCGGGCGTAGCGAACAGCCTCGGTATCGTTGTAGTACTGAAATTATATCGTTAAAAAACTTGATCCGAATTCAGGAATCCCCACGGGTGGAACAAACCACGCGGATCTTCTTTATTTTGCCACAAATTGACAACTCACCAACTCCGGGGGGCCAGAATGCTCGGGACGGATGCGTGAGGCCATCTGAAGACACAATTTAAGCTATTTCAAGGTTTACAAAGGTAATATGGTAACAACCAAAGAGTACAGTAATCCAATAAAATAAAAGCTTTATTTACATTAATATTCACATCATCTACTTGGCTACGCTTGGTCTTCAGTTGAGGGCCATCGACTGGACGCTCTCGGACATGCTGGTGCTGGAGGAGTGGCAGTACTGCTGCAGGAACAACGACGGCACCCAGTACTGCGGGGTGTCCGGCGACTGGCCGTCCACCCAGGCCAGGCCCTCCTTCACCAGATGGTCCAACGCATTCTGTGCACGCACTCCGTCCCATCTGAAAGATGTGCTTGAGAAAATAGTGGATTACCTCAATTTGTCGACGATCAGTTCCTTCGTGACGTAGGCGGCATCCTCGGCCAGCTGGAGCACCCTCGAGTGGTCCATACTGCATTTTATGTTTAAAAGTGTTATTTTCAAACCTGAGTTCCCCCGGAACGCTCTGGACGAGGAATCGGCCTCCTCCCAGCGGAACCAGTTCGAATCCGCTGCCGAGGACCTTCAGTTTGTCGACGGCGCGAAGGATGTCGTCCCTGAATCCTCGACTGAGTATCAAATGCAGGTTTAAACACACGTAGTGATGGTCTCCTTGCGGGTGCGGGATCTGCTCCTCATCAGGCGATTCCTCATCTCCTCCACCGTCATAATCCCTCCGTTGATGTGGTTCGTCGAAAGACACACCTCAAACAGAAGTCCACGTGAACTAAGAAGTTTACTTACCTCGACAATCTGGACGGCCAGTTCGTAGTAAAAGTCACCGACGCCCAACTTCTCGGCCCAGAAGCCCTTTCCAGCTGAAAAATAAGGTTATCCCATGAAAAGAGAGGGAACTCACAAGCCAAGGGATCCACTCCGACGCTGGCGCACATTTCCTGGAAATGACGACGGAATTGTGAATTCCGGCGGATTTCGTCCCGGTGGCGGTGGGCAAACTGCTCCAATCTGGACATTGTTAGTAGTAATCCTCAAGAGATACCTGGTGGTGAAATCATTGAGCTGGGTGGAAAAGGCCCTCAACTGGTCGCTCGCCAGCTGCTCCCCTCGCGTTTCATACATATTCTGAAGCAGATTCCATGCCAGGACCAGATGAACGAACCTTGGCATCGCGTCTCTGGGTAACAGCGCCTACTCCTACGCCCCTCCGACGAGCAGCCATTCTAAAAGCTGAAAAAATTGGAATAATACATGACAATGGGGAAATACTGATATGATCAGACATTGATAGCTCTTAAGCAACAGCAGAAAACAACGTTTATTAAATTATTAAATAAATTAAGGCATAGAAACAGTCTACATTATACTCGTGTACCCTAGAACAACCGTATAGACCCCTAAGATCACAAAACAAAAAAATCAACAAAAGAGATTATGGGCTGAGGAAGGTGGAGATGAAGACGCTGGTTTCTGAATTGAGAGTGGCGTGCCACCACTTGTCTGGGAAGTAGATGACCTCTCCTGGTCGCATCAGACACTCCAAAGGCTTCTTTTCCCGGGGGAGCAACGGGTACTCCTTCAGATACCTGAAGCAATCGCATGAACCACGGTGGCAGCAGCTGTTACAGCAGAACTTTCACTTTCGAACGGCGCAAATACCCCAACTGTCTTCAGAAATAGAATGCTTCCATAACTGACCATTCTAGAGTGGTGTGGTCGGGATCGAACTGGGGTCTCTCTTCGTATGGATACAGGAACCACCGCTTGCTTCCGTGGATGATCTCCGCGAATCCAGGACCGTGGAAGTGGAAGGGCACTCCAGTACCTCAAACGACACCTTATTTCCTTCGCGTCTTAAATCCCACCTGCTCCAGCCAGTCCAAAACTGAGGGCAGCCGTGTGTCCGGGGAGTTCCCATTTCGGCTGCTTATAAGTGCTGAGAAGGGGATTCCACGTGGTCTGGTCGATGTCTCCGAAGAGATACAACGTCTCGTTTCCCAGAGTGTCCAGTCGCTGTGGCTTCAGACGACCCTCGATGTATTCTCCGAAGGTCGAGGGAACCTAGACATAAACCACTACTCCACTTGAGTTGGGATACCGTACCCTGGTGTAACTGTAGGTGTTGGCAGAGTTCAGGACGACCTTGGTCTCCGCCCAGTCCTTTAGCATCCGTCCTCTTTCGGTTCTTTCGCTGAATTCTTCGTTCTTGATGTTGTAGATGATCACGGGCTCATCATACGCGTATCTTAAACGACCAAATAAGGAAATATTTTGTCTTTTGTCTTTTAGACTGAATGTATTGTCTATTTAGTCCTTTAACTACCTCTGTAGGAATTCCTTCTGCGAGAGTTCCTCTGCGTCGTGTCTTTCGATGTTGCAGGGCCCCTCCTGTGCCACAATGTCCTCTGCCTCCGTCTTCCAACCGGCATGTTCCACGTGGCTAGAGGAAATGAGGGGAAGAAGTAATAAGAGCCAGACCATAGGCCTACACAACAAACTCATTCACACGGATCCGTCAACGGAATACGGTAGGTTGAGGGTTCTGTACCCATTCGGAATAAAAGAAACAGAAGAGATCCGAACTTTATGAAAAACGAGATCGGTAAAACAATAACAACGGGAATAACAACGGAACGAAACCGGCAGTGTAATGAGAAGAGGAGGGGCGAAAGATTCACGGCGTCTTTGGGAAGATGTTGAGCAGACGGGCCACTTTGAACTCGTTTGCTGAAAGAGACCAATTATATTAGGAATAAAGAGAGACTAACCTTCCTCGTATTCTGTGACGTAGGCATCCGTCATTACCTTCCGGATGTAGTCGTCCATTTTGCTCAGCGACATTTTGCCCAGCTCTAAAAGAAACGTCAGCAGAGACTTGTGGATGGGAACCGTTGATGGCCTTCACATCGCGGGAGTCGATTTCCAGGCTGGCCCATTCCGGCAGACGGAACGGCGGCGCAAACGGATGCGACTGAAAAACAGTCGTCAGATTCCAATGTATTACTCTCCTGTGAGAAATCATGAAAAATACGAAAAGCAGAATGAAATCTAACCTGAGCGGCCACCCGGAAAGAGCCGGGCACAGGTTCCTGGCCCTGGAGGGCCTCCCAGTCGATGTGCTCTTTGCACTGCAGGCTGTTCTTCTTCCCTCCGACCGTTCTCTTTTTCTTCTTCGGAGGCTCCCTGGCGGTCTCCTCAGGCATGCAGTTGTCGTTGAATAACATCTGGAGCATCTGAATTATTTCTTCAAAACAACGAAAAACAGAAGAGAATATAGAAATTGGTGGAGAAGTCTCCAATCCGAGGCAGAAGAGGGGGTAACACGCATATTCATTCCGAAAACATCTACATTGCCGTAGCTGTACAAGCCGCCTATGTTCAGAAAGGGCAAAAACACCGAATAAGAAACAACTGTAGAAAATTGAGAACACGCAATTTACACGTTTCAGGGAAACACCAATAGGAGAGGAGGGGGCTTTCTTAAGAAGAAGGGGTCGACTGGCCGGACGGCAGGGGAGCCAGGCCCTCGTCCAGGAAGCTCGGGTACGGGATTTCTGGAAATGGCTTTCGCGGAGGAACCCAAACAAACTAACCGAGGTTCTTCATGAGCATGCGGACCCAGTTCTTGGTGGACTTGTCGGCGTCCAACTGCTCCTTGAAAGTGGTGTCCTTCAGCTGATCGGGCAGACATTGCCTCAGAGCCTGTTGAGCCCTGAAATGAAGAGTTCGTAAAAAATATAAAGACTCCCACCTGGCATTGTCACTGAGACGGCTGTAGCACCTGATGACGTGCTTCAGAAGACGGGAAGACGGCTCGCGCGCCAGTTTCAGCACCATTTTGCCGAGGATCATGGCGACGTGGCTGAAGCGCTCGTAGGTCTGGCATATGTAGGCGAGGCCCGTATCATCGAGAAGAATCTTCTGGAGGATGAAGGTGGCCACAGTCTTCGACAGTTCAGTGCCCTGTTCCATGATGCGCAGACACAGTGGAATTATCTCCGTCGACAGAAGGAAGGAGATCACCTGAAACAAGGCGTCTTCAGAAGAAGATGAGCTAATTACCTCCTTTTCGTCGGTCTTGACGAGAGCTCCGATGACTCCGAGGGAGGTGAGTCTGAGGTACTCGAAGGAACGAGAGGTCTTGGTAGTGTGGAGGAAGGGGTATAGGTAGAGGGGAATATGAGCTAAACTTCATCTGAATATACAAAAGACAGCACAAACCTTGTAAGAAAGGAGCGCGGGTCTCCTTGTGGCTGGCGACGCACTGCATGAGGGCGAGGGCGTTGCAGACACGATTCGACTGGGCGGCACTCAGCGAGGCGGGCATTATGGCAGGGTAGATTGAGATCACCTGGAATTCCCTTGAAATTAGGAGGAAAGGAGGCTACCTCTTGGAGGAGGGCGGCCATGGTTCCGAAGGAGTGCCAGAGCCAGATGGGCAGTTCGGGGACGCTGTCCCTCTTCTTGCTCAGTTCCAGCAGGGCGGTCTCTCTCTTCTGCGGGTCGCGGAGGTTCTCGATCCAAAGCAGAATGTCGTCTCTGCAAACAAACCCATCATGATTGGAATGACGCATCTTGGTAATGACAAGGATTACTACGCTATCAAAATGCCAAACGATCCCTAATTACCAAGCCGAGTGACTCACTTGTTGATCTCCAGATTCGAAGAGGAGGGCTGGGCAGCCTGTTGTGCCTGGGTGGCGGGTGAGGCCCTGGCATCGACCATGATGGGAAGGGCACCAGCCGACATCTTGAACGACGGTTAGACAATGAAACAAGGGCTAATTGAGATATACTGGCATTTGACCAAAAGGGCATCGAAGGGGAAGAATGAGATAACCGTTTAATAAGACAGCAACAAATCACAACAAATAACGACGTAAAAAGTCACCAAGTTGAAAGGACCGCGTAGGCTAATGGAGTATCGGGGGTTGGATCAGTTGTTGACCATCAGCCGAGGGGCGATCGACATAGACATGAGCTCTTGGAAGAGCAGTTTGCAGGCGTAGGGGATACGCACAGCGGAGACCTGCGTCTTGTTGCGGCACGCCTTGCACTCGAAGCTGTTCGTGCGCAGATTAGCCACCACGATCAGACCGCAGTTGTTGCACACGTACACGTGGTACGGGTCAGACACCTGGAATTTGAATAAAAACGGAAGGGAATGTAGCCTTGCCTCAAAGAGACGCTCCCTCAAGAACTGGGCTGCTCCGTGGGATATCTGACAATCGCGCTCCATTTCTCCGAAGCGGAGTCCTCCGTCCCTGGCCCTTCCCTCCATGGGCTGTCTGTTCATCATCTGGACAGGTCCCCTGGCCCTCGAGTGGATCTTGTCGTCCACCATATGCTTCAGTCTCTGGTAGTACGTAGGACCGAAGAAGATCTGAAAGCCTCGCTTGAGCCCCTTGTCCTCCAGAATCTACCTGAGTCATGAGTTTGGCTCCGGTGTGTCCGTTGTACATGACCTCGTTTCCTCTGAGATGGTAGCCGTAGTCGTGGAGGAGGCTACTGATCTTCTGTACGTTCACGGAGTCGTTGAAGGGAGTGGCGTCACCGATTTCTCCCTTGTTTGCAGACAGCTAGAAGTGCGTTTCATAAGAAAGAAACGACGCAATCTACCTTTCCCTGGAGACACTCGATCAAGTGACCGATGGTCATTCGAGAGGGAACGGCGTGAGGGTTAATGATGATATCGGGGGTAAGGCCCTCGCAGGTGAAGGGCATATCCTCCTGAAAAATGGGTCTCGAGGAGAAGGGAGGGAGGGGTACCTGTCTGTACATGATACCCATGGTTCCCTTCTGTCCGTGACGGGAAGCGAACTTGTCCCCGATCTGCGGCAGACGCACGGAGCGCACGCGGATCTTCACGAACTTGTTTCCGTCCTGGTTCAGGGAGAGCATAACCTTAAATGGAGGAATGAGCCAAAAAAGCCAAAATGCCTTGCCTGATCGATGATTCCGGTCTCTGAGCTCCTGAGGAAGGTGGAGGTGTCCCTCTTGGTGTACTTTTTGCTGTTCTGGTCCAAGTCGTCGTCAATGTCCGGCAGAGCCACAGTTTTTCCGATGATGACGTCATCTCCAGACACACGGGTTCCCGGGGAGATGATTCCGTCCTCGTCCAACTGAAACATCCTTTGCCTCCTGGGACTGCCTCCCTCACCTTGTCGTAGAGAGAATGTCTCATTCCAGAGCACTTGTCCCTCGTCGGCTTTTCGATCAACTCTTCGTTCGGGCCGTCGTTGTTGGCCTCGTTGTCACGGTAAGACCGGTAGAACACCTATTTCAGCCATCAAAACAGAAGAAATGGGAACCAACAGATCGGAAGAGTCCGCGGTCTATGGCCGACTGGTTCATAATGACGGAATCTTCCTGGTTGTAGCCAGAATACGAGAGAATGGCGACTATAGCATTGATTCCGGCAGGCAGTTCGTTGAACCTGGAAATTGGCAATAAAGTTGGAGGTCAACTGATTGAATACTTCAACTCACAACTACCCCTATTTTGAGGGATTTCGCCACATGGCTGTAAGGTAGAAACGGGCAGCGGTTGTTGCCAGCGACTGTTTTCCTCTCGCAGGGGATGGCTCACCCGCTCCGCCCAGACTCGTCGTCTGCGTCTCTCGCGTAGGCGCTATCGCATGTACGCTTCGCGTGAGAAAAAAACGGTTTTTCATCCGAATATTCCCAGGCAACGAATGACACGGTAATACACGCATGCAGAATAGACAGATGCTGGCAGCCACGACAGACTGACCTCAGGGAATATTCGTTTCATTTCAACCACTTGTTGGAACGTGGTCTTTCGTACCTCAAATACTCCATGGACCGGGTGGTGACCAGTGGCTTCTGCGGATAGTAAAGGACGTGGGCCAGGGTGTCCATTCGCACGTGGAAGTTGGTGGTGTACACTCCCATAGCTTGCTTACCCATAGCACTCTGAAGCAAATGATTGTATGTGTATTTAAGGCAATGAAGAAGAGAGAAAGGGAAATGCAGACTTGGTAGGTGTTCCTAGGCGACTGGTTGTGATCGGGGAAGGGGATGATGGAGGCACAGACTCCGAGGATCATGGCCGGGTGGATCTCGCAGTGGGTGTATGTGTCACAGTAGCCTCCCTCCTTCAGGTCCTCTGGCATCATAGCCAACATCACCGTTTCTGAAAATATAAAATAGGTTCAATTCCTCCTGGAAAGAACCTTCTTCCATGGCGTCGATAAGTTCAACCACGCCGCTTCCAACCAAGTCAGACCATTTGCTCTCACTTCCACTCTCGCGGTCCTGAACTGCATATTGGCGACATAAAGGGAACACATACCTTGAGCATGTCAATGTGCTTCTTCTTGAGAGCCAGCTTCTGGTTCTCTACGATGAGCAACGGACGACAGACACGACCAGCATCGGTGTAGATACGGATCTCACGATCACGTATGTCACGCACCATCGATACCTAAACAAAGGATTCTGCCATTCTGATTGAATTGACGGAAAGGGAATGGAAAGAGCTTACCTCAGCGACGATGATGTCCATCTGCCTGCGGAGCTTCTTGAGCGTAGTCATCAGATGCTCAGGGTCTCGGTGTATTCCGACCCAGGCTCCGTTGACGAAGATCTTCGTAGCTTCGGCGATCGAAGAAGGAGCCACTTCTGAAGCACACGAATAATTAGAAGAGGAATATGACATGCCTTCGAGGTTCTCCATAGACCACTCCTCCAAGAACTCCAGGATGGGTCCGGGCATGGATCCGACGGAAATGTAGGCCATCAGGGCGAGGTTCTTCACGAGACCTACGGCCTGACCCTCAGGAGTCTCGGCAGGGCAGACCTTTAAAAAAGGTTAGAGGTAGGAGTAGAGAGAACGGACCATTCCCCACTGAGTGTTGTGCAGCTGACGAGGTTTAGCCAACTTGCCTTCCCTTCCAATGGGCGAGTTGGCACGACGCAAATGGGAGAGGGTGGCAGTGTAAGTGAGACGATTCAACACCTGAAATGAGGATTTGAGGGAACGTGGAGGGATATTGTACCTGAGACACTCCGGCACGTGACTGATGGGCCTTTTTCTGGTCTCCCCAGTTTCCAGTGGCAAGGGAGTAGGACAATCCACGGGTGATTGTGGAGGTCTTCAAACAGACCTCGAGGGAGAAGTCGCCCTGCTTGTTGATGTACTTCTGGGCAACCAGACGCATCTGAAGAGTGAGATGTCCTAAGGAAACGGAGAATCCAAACCTCCTTGAGGAGATTTCTGAAGAGGGCGCGGAAGAGGAAAGCGAGCAGCGGTCCGGCCAGATCCAAGCGCTTGTTTCCTATGTGATCACGGTCGTCGAGTTCTCGTCTTCCGAGGGCTGCGAGCAGCAGACGATGCACCATGTAGCCGATGAAATACTAAAGAAGTCACATCAGATGCAGCTGAAAACCAGAATCTTACGGCCTTCTTGGTTTCGCAGAAATCAGAGACTCCCACGTGAGGGAGCAACTCCTTCTGGAGAATCTCCTTGGCGTACTTTATTCGCTGCTCCTTCGTAACTCCGGGTTTGGCTCCACGAGCGCCGATGAAGTTTTGAGCAACACTTTGCTCCTGCAAACGGGAAATTATAAGTGTAAAATGGATAAAAGATACCTGGATGACGAACGCCTCGTCGAGGGACGGTTTGACCATTTCCATCATCTCCGGATCGTCGAAATCATAAATGATGTGTTCGAGAATATCACGATCCGACACGAATCCCAACGCACGGAAGACGATCATAACGGGGATTTCCTGAAAATCCATTGATTTCAGCTCTTCCTTCGACCGACCTGCTTGATGTAGGGCAGAATGGCTATTATCCTCTGTCCCATGGCAGACTTCTTGTTGGAAGAGCCTCCTCCTCTGGCCATCATGTTCACCCACATGGTCGAAGTAGGGCGACTGAAGACATGCATATTTGCCTATGGAGAAAGAGACAAACCTGGAGTTCTCGAGGCAGGAGCGACATTCCGTCTTGAAGGCATACTTTCCGTCTTTCATCGAAAACACGTAGACCGTGTTAGTGGCCATTTTCTCCTGGGCGATCAATACCTAAGAACAGGGTTAATACACATAATTAAGAGGTAAGAACCTTTTCAGAACCGTTGATGATGAAGTAACCTCCGGGGTCGAGGGGGCACTCGTTCAGTTCCGTCAAGTCACGGTCACTCATGTTCGACAGCATACAGTAGGAAGACCTGCAAATATTCTTTTAAGATTTGTATGCTATCTCAATTGGTTGGAATTAAACACGCACACACTTAAACTGTTTTTGCTCAACCATAATTTTTCATTCACTGACCTGAGCATGATGGGGATTTTTCCGACAAATACCTTGGGGTATTTCTTCTCAGCCGGCACTTCTCCTTCCCGCCATACTTGCTTCGTAATGTCCACGTAGAGTGGAGAGGAATAGGTGAGATTACGAAGACGCGCCTGGGAAATTACAGACGTCACTTTGAAAGAAAGGGAAAACCTCGTTGGGCATCATGGGAGTGGGGGCTCCGTCCTTTTCCCAATGGGTGGGCTTCGAGAGGTAGATCTGGTCGAATTTCAGAGAGAACTTGGTCGGATTCTCCATGTCGCCTGGAAGTGACATTGTAGAGAAAGAATAAAAAGGAGTACCGGAAAAGTGCTGAACCTCGGCCTGCAGCTCAACGGGAGGAGACTCCTCGATGATCCGCTGGACGTTCATCTGGATGAACTCGTCGAAGGAGTCCAGCTGCTGGCGCACAAGACCTTTCTCGTCGAAATAGGCACTTATTACCACCCAGCACGCTTCCTGAAACAATCTCGTGGAATCAACTGCATTACCCTCACTTACCTGCCATTGGTCGGACTCAATGTCCTCCTCCTCCTGGTCGTACTGGGGCATATCCTCATCCTCTTCGTACATCTCGAAAGGACTGGAATAGACCACATGCATGAGTACAGTTTCTGTGGAAAAGGTATATATCCCTGATTTGAACAGGAGATTAAAGTTCAATAACAAAAAAGAATATTTAATAAAATGAAAATATTATGCGATAAGGTTAATAGAGATATGGCAAAGCTCGAGCGGGAGATCAAGGATAATCGTGGAAAGCGTGGCGAAGAAAGATTTCAGCCGAGGACGGGCGGTCCCTGGTAGACCATGGAGACCTCCGTGTTTCCGTAAACGGCACACACGGCTGGGTAGAGCTTGACGGGGGGCAGGTCGTAGAAGGCTACGCCCAGGAAGTCAGAGTTGCGTTCGAAGTAGATCAGATGACGGTCGCAGTCCAGCACCATTCGGATGCGCTCTCCCATCTGAGACATTGATTTTTGGTAAACCCTTATCTTACCTGGTACTTTGGCGGATTGTTGACCCGTGGGTAGATCCCGAACTGTTCCCCATTGTGCATGAGGCTGTTGTCCACCAGATTCCAGCCCCAGCTCTGGTCGTCGCTCCCCAGAAGGGCCAGGTACCCTGGACAGTGCAGTGCCGCGTGTCTACAACTCCCATTCATTTGATACTCAGCCAATCCACCTGGTGGCGATTCCAACAACCGCAACCGTACCGAGAGGTCCCTCCCAAGTGAGATCGAAGGCGTGGATTCCTTGGGAGACTCCCATCTGCAACCTTCATTGCTGAATATTCAAGAAAAGAGTTACCTTCCCCCGTACGCCGTCAGTGCTTTGAGCTACAGGCTGGCGGTGCACCGTGAAGCCATTGGTCCGCACGTAGTTGTTCCTAAAAGAAAGGCATTTACAGAATAAAAAGCCGGTTTACTTGGAAACGTCGTTGCTGTTCCAGGCGTAGAAGAAGGCCCTCAACTTTTTCTTGAAGGAGGTGATCTCGGCCAATAGGTATGGATCGGCCAGCGCGCACTCGGGCACATACCGACGAGAGAGGGACTTCCAGACTAGGCTGTCCTGAACGAATGCGGTGGAAATGAGTGAAAGGTA
This sequence comes from Oscheius sp. G VE-2021, assembly GCA_022343465.1. Lineage (NCBI taxonomy): Eukaryota > Metazoa > Nematoda > Chromadorea > Rhabditida > Rhabditidae > Oscheius > Oscheius sp. G VE-2021. The sequence goes on along the minus strand of JAJQXH010000006.1, from coordinate 285,655 downwards.
TGAAACCTCAATGCCCAGGACGTTGTTCCAGTGTTTACAGACTGTCATACAGTTCCTGAGGTCGCCAAGGGAGACGTACTGGAAGATACGCACCAACATGTGGTGGGGGAGACGGGCTGCCGACACTGAAATTCGTAATTTTGAATATTTCAGAGGAAAAACTGATTGCCAAATTTTTTTTGTAAGTGTTCCCAAACAGCTTCCGGCAAATTTTCGCAACTCAGGCAGACTCATATTGGTTCTGGTGACATAACACCACTTTCTGCGGCTGATGCCCTTATATCGTTTTTGCAGATTTTAGAGAGCCAGGGGTGGAATTTAAACATAATCCAGACCGTGGTGTTCTACCAGATATCAAATCTGATACTCGCCCTTATGTGTTGCTGACCTGCGAGTGCCTTTCTGGGAGTTGCCGATTTCTCCCTAATCGCCGTGCTCTTGTTGGCATTCTCCCTCTCGTTTTCATTGACTTCCTTCAGTGTACTCCCCACGGCTAAGTCGTCCATGACAACATCGAAATCTGCAAATTTCCGTGCAACAATCGAAACAACGGACTGAAATAATTAAAGCGTGGAAACGCTTTTATACCGCGTAAAGGAAACTTTATACGTAACAATAAATCAACAAATCCTATACAACGGCAGTTAACAATAAAATAAATCTATTCTCTTCCGCCCTGCGCTCCTTATTTCTTGACTTTGGCGATCTTGGCCTTCGTTTTGTCCCTTCCGGCCGCCTTCCTTGCGTCGGCGTCCGTGAAGGCAATCGAGGGAGAGGAGAATCTGAAGGAAAGGGGAAATGAGGAAATAGGAGGGAAATACCGGAAGAGACTGGGGATGAAGACCTCGTTGGCGCGCAGTTCGGCGGGGATGGCGGACTCGGTCTCGTCTTCCTCGGTTATGACCTCAAGCGAAGGAGTCCACGTGGGGAGGGGTCCCGTCTGGAAAGAACTTATTGTAAGATGGAAAACAGTCTTGACCGAACCTTGAGTTTTTTGTCGACTTGGAGACAGTCTTTTAACTGGATGATGTCCCCTACTTCTCCAGGAACACTGCCCTTCACGTAGATGACCTGTTTGTCAAAGTTCATGCGGACGACCTAAACCAAGTTTAAAAGTTTAAAACGGAAGATAAATTACCTGTAGTCCGCTGACAGTAACCCATTCGTAGCCCATATGTCCGGGCATCCTCTTTCCGGGCCAAATGCGGGCGTCGCCCACGCTTCCGACGGATCCAATGCGACGGTGGGACTTGGTGGTCCTGATGATCTTAGATGACGTTGATTCAAAGGCGTTCTACCTCCTGGTGGGCTGTCCCCTCATTCCCCAGCGGTGCATTCCTCCCTGGAAGCCCCAGTCGATCGAGCGACCTGAGGCTGTCAGGAACTGGCCGACGGAGAAGTGGCGGGCGTCCAGAGGCATTCCCACTTGGGGAAGGGCGTCCTCAGTCACCTGCAACAGGAGAATTAACAAGAACACACTGACATTGCTAATAGGAAAGGAAACAAATCTTATCCTCCTTATAACATTTGAGAAACGGTGTGTATACGTTTCTATCTTTGTAACTATTAGCATAACCTGCGCTCTCTCATTTCCCCCTATCTCTCGCCGTCTCTCGCCCTCTCTCGATGGTTGTCTTGAAATTAGCCTATTTTAGTGCCGGGTCATTTCCTCGCGATTGGTGGGAAAATGCGGCTGGCGGTGCCGCAGGCACCGTTTTTGCGGCCAAAGGCCGCGTACTGAGCGGCCGAAGGCCGCGTATACTGCGGCCGTAGGCTGCGTAATGAGGGGCCGAAGGCCGCCTATTTAAAATTGATTTTCCAGCAAATTAACCATCAAACAGAAGCTACTGATGTGCTGAATCCACACACGCCAGGAGTGAGGACCGCCGAAGGCGGGCCGTAACTCCTGGTCCTTATATACATTTGGCCGTTTTCTTTCTCTTTGTTAACAGCGCAACGTGAAATTTCTAGGAATAGGGTTTTCTCATTTGTAGAGGGTGGAAATGGGTGCGCGGTAATTAAGCGAGGGGAGGGTACCAAAGTGCGGCCGCCATCCGTGGAGGCGCGAAGCGCCGGAGAGATTTCTGGTATATGAACAATTTGTTGTTGACGAAATTGTGCATTTGGAAACCTACGCAGATCGATAATAACTATCACTAGTCACACTTCAAGGAACAGCTGATAACATAACTTAACAACATTTCAAATCGTGTCGTCTAGCTTGTTTAAAAAATGAATTTTGCTGAAAATAAAAACTAACCAAAAATGATCCGAGGTGGTGTTTGATGGGCACCTGAGCCCTAACGAACTGGTTCCTGTAGGCGTTGGTGAACTTGTGGGCGTCTCCGTTGATGGCTCCAACTGTGACCTTAACTCTCAAATCACCCTAATTCGTTGAGGAACTGACCTTATGCATGGGTCCCTCCCTGTTGAAGGCCTTCCTCTTTCCAACAATACTCGTCCTGTACCAATCCTCAGGCGTAGTGACACTCACTACGTGGTTCTGAATAAGTAATTTTTATTAACTTCAGGTTGAGTTACCTCGGATATCTCCAGAAGAGTGCACAGCATGCGATCTCCCGTATTGGTCCACTGGGGAAGCATTCCAATCTTACGGGCCAAAAGACCTTTAAAATAGTTGTTACTGTAGAAAGAGAGGATGACCCACCGACCCTCCTACTCTCCGAAGCGATGTCTGCATTGGAGACATCAATCTCTCCTACCTGAGCCTGCTTCTGCGCCACGATCAGCCCCCTCTCGGCTGCAACCACCTTGGCCAACAGTTTTCTTAAAAATAATGTTAAAATGGTGATATGACGGATAAAACCTGTTCTCATCGTCGATCAAGTCCGAGTTTTTGGTGTAGACGGGCGGTAGCCAGGGCGCAGGCGTCAGTGAACGGCGGCGGCCTGGAAATAAAAAATAACAGATGTTCAAAAAGATAAATACCTCTGGTTTGCAAAACTGAAGAAGAAGATAAAACGAGGAGATGGGAAGAGTCGGCAGACGGACTGACTATCGAACTGATGGCTGCACGCAGCATCCTGAATAGACGGAAAATCAATAATGACTAGGAATGAGAAGCGACAATCAGAATTGAATAATACTAATAATTTAGATTAAAATGGTAGAAACAAATAGAATCAGATTCCACTATTATAGAGAACCCTTAAATATTCGAAAATAGAATGATAAATACAAAAGAAATCGTTGAAATATTTGGGAAAATTTTAAGCAATTTTAGGGAATAATGCTACACAAATAAACCAAATAAAAAGATATCAATTAACATCTTAATTAAATCAATTAAATAGTTCAGTAAAATAAAAATTGATCAAATGGCCACACATATTACTAGAAACCGATTGTTTTGCATTAAAAGTAAGAAAGTGGGTAGATCAATTCTCGCTTAGGAAAAAAATGGAATTTTTAGAAATAATGAAATCCCGACAATATGTTTTAAATTTTCAAAAATCGAACGCAAACTTCAAAATATCTCTCGTTCGAGAGAGGGAAAAGAAACGAAGCATGCGATTGGAGCAGGAAATTCGCACTGGCGCAGACTTATTGATTAATGTTGACATTTTTTGGAATATTGTTCAAAGGGTAAGGGGTGTTCTACAGGATGATCACGATCGAAAATTGAACCGACACGCGGTCATATAACTTCAGTTTAAAGGTCTACCTTGCTGCACCATTAGGCTTACATTCTTCCTCTCTTCACTCCACTATCCTTTATATCTTTTTATGAAGAGGAGAAGAAGACATTCCTAGTTTTCGGCTGCGTGATCTTCATCGTTCCTCGCTAGTCTGTTGTTGCTCTACGATGTCGCCTACTATCTCCGATGACCTCACCTGCTATTTCAACAACCATATGATAATGGCTCTTTTTTCCAACACTCTTGTCTCTCCAACATTACACTCTTCTCTTCTGTTGACTCTTCTCTATAAACTCTTCTTTTGTTTTGATTATATCTTGGACTCCTGAACTTGAAACTCTCAACAGGAGAGGGATCAGACCGGTGAATGATGTTACATTGTTAAACAAGTCTAACCACCTGTCATGCAACACGTGTCTCCCTTTCTCACCTTTGTTTTGACCGCTTTCCTCCGCCAGTCGGTCATCAAACGTCCACAAAGTATCTCCATCCATCGATTATTCTCCGAGGACCTGACTCCGCCCCTGAATACAATCCCCGAAAGTTTCATCGTCCGTAACCTGATCCCCTTCAGTTTATCACAGTCCATTTGTGGCCATGCCGTCCATCGGCAGGGTACTTTCTCTGCTCTCTCTCCTATTCGCCTGCTCTCTCGCCGAAAGTTCAATCCGAGCTCGGGCCAATTTGGCCGCCTTCCAATTCTTCAGCCGGACTGGACATCATGTTCTGGACGAGGAGATTCCGAAGATTGAGATTCCTCCTGTCACCATTCCAATCGAGGGAGGACCAGGCACCGGAAGTGTTTCTGCAGAGAATCTGAAGATTGTCAAGTTCAAGTCACCATTGTAAGTCAACCAGAACCATCTGGAGATGTTCACTTGACGATATTCCACTTACATAGGACAATCGTTGGATTCTAGGTTCGATTTCATCCTTTCGAAGGAGGGTCTCTCCTGGAGGTCTAGAGAAGGGGCTGTGAAGATAGAGGGTGACTGGGAGGCTCAGTATACCTTATTGGTGCCCGTAAGTACCAACTTATGAAGTGATAATGAAAATCTCCCCATCAGTTGTCGGAATCCGGCTGGGTTAGAGCTCTAGTTACGGACATTAGAGTAGCCTTGACTGCTGGAGTGTACCCATTGGATGGAAGGCCTCAGGTGAAGATTGGAGACTGTCATGCGGATATTGGACATTTGGATATTGAGTGAGTAGAAGAGAAAGACCCAGATACACACACACAAACACACAGACACACACATACATACACACACAAACACACACACACACACACACACACACACACACACACACACACACACACACACACACTCCAGGATAGGTGGCGGCGTTCTCCCCTGGCTCGTCAATCTATTCCGCGGTCCCATATCAAAAGCCCTCAGAAACGCCATTCACGAGCAGGTATTCAAGAAAATAGCACCAACTAAAGTCCAATTTTCATTTCAGGCGTGTGTCTCAGCTCGAACGATTCTCCTGGAAGAAGCCAATGAATTCCTCCACTCCTTGCCCTCCCACATCCCCATTGGGGCTGATTTCTACGTGGACTATTCCTTGGATCAGAAACCAAGAATAACCAAGTGAATTTATTCAGTTAAAGTGACCTAATCTCTTTTTCAGTGAATACGTGGAGTCAGATCTTTCGGCTGATGTTGTGTACGGAAACGTTTCTTGCATTCCCAAGAGGACTGGAAACTGGACTGGTAAATGCATTAAATTATGAAAATAAACAATGAAATTGCAGATCCTGGGGAGAATCCTGGGATGGTGACCGTTTGGCTGAGTGAGAGTATTCCGAACTGTCTTCTGAGGTCTGCCCACGAAGGAGGGCTTATGAAGTTTACGGTGACCAAGGACATTCCTGCTATTCAGAACTACTTGGAGACTAGGTGAGGGCAAAATAGTCCTAAGATAATGGATTAGGATTTTAAAAAGTTTAAAAGTATCAGCCGCTGCGGTAGCCTTAGGCCTCTTTCAGCCATCAATGTTTCAGCTGCTCCCTTCTGTCCATCTGCATCGGCCGTTTCTTCCCAAAACTGAAGAAAGACTTCCCTAACCAATTCGTGGACCTCTTCTTCCATACCTACGAGTCTCCGGAACTTTTCTTAGAAGAAGGCGACGGAATGTAATTCCCCCTGATTCATCTGGAACAACCTTAGTTTTAGGATCAACACCACCTTTGCAGTGGACATCCTCCTGAATCCCCGGCAAAAACACCCAGATGTGCTGGCCCGTCTGGTTCTGACGTCAACTTCAAAGGTCATTCCTTACATCAGTGGAACGAGGGTGATGGCTGCCTTGAACGAAACTACTGTCAATGTGAAGGAAGAGTTCTCCAAGATAGGAGACGTCTCCCAGACCTTCCTCAACGTATTCAACCGCATATTCGCCATGACTGCTCATGTCATAATTGAGGCTGTTTTGCACAAGGGCGTGCCTCTTCCGATTGTGGATAACATCACCATCGCCAGTGAGATTTGGGTGGAAATTTAAACGAATTGGTGCTTTCAGATACTTCGAGGATCGATATGTTCAACCAATACGTCAGACTGAATGTGGACTTTGAGTACGAATGACCTTAACCTAATAAATGATTGGTTTCTAGTGAGTATTCTTTTCGGTGTTAAAGGGAGGAAAACGTGCTTTTTATTCTTATGCTAATTTGTTATTTAAATTGATTCATGTAAACGAAAGTTGTATAGATTTGAAATACGATGGATCCCAGCGGCGGCGAAGCCACGCCCCTTTCGGTGACTGACAGGAGCAGCCGTAATTGTAATGGGGCGTTTCTTGTCCCATTTCACACTGCACTGCTTTTCTTTAGGGTAGTTTCATGTTGAATTCGCTCAACAATAGTCTTAGCCAAAGTTCCCTCGAAAAATGACCTTGCGATGAGCTCTATTTCGTGAAAAAATTATGCTGTTGTGAAAATTCGAATAGCAACATCAGAATATTTTCACCCATTTCCTAAACTCACCGAATGAGGATTCGCTGTGAGCAAAAGGTTGGCAATGAGAGAGATAGAGAATATTGAAAGCGATAAATCAGAAAAGCACAGTGATATTTTAAAAAAATATATATTTCAGCGAATGTCTAATTTAATTATTCATCAACTAACTCAATTGTCTACATACTTCATTACAATGGTGTATGAAGGGGAGAAACTATTTTTCCTCTCAGATTAGTAGGTTGGTTTAGAGAAGTGTCCGGAAAGTAAATGAAACCTAGGTATTCTGATCTACCCTACATTCCGCCACTGCATCCCCTCTCTCCTGACCACAGGAAGAGAAATAGGAGCTTCAGCTGAAGATCTTGGACAATGATTCACCACAATAAAGATTCAAATGCTATGCACACAAAACAAAGCTCTAAGGGAAATATAAGTAGCACGTCTAATGTAACCTTCAAAGTTACTTCTCTCAAGCAATAAAGGTTTCATCCCCATTGATAATGACTTTAAAAGGACATTAGCCCTCTTACCCCTGCTTGTTCAGTTTGAATGATTGGGTGGAGAATGGATTACCTGGAGAACTCTGCTGCTGTTGATGTCTGAGAAAAATCCGCTAACCTCATCGGCTACAGAAAGAATTGGAGTGATCTTTTCTTAATTTATTTTCATTTGCTTATAAATAATTTTGGATATAATTCTGAATAGCGAGTTCTCTGTATGAAGGTTATGAAGTTGTTTGTCATATTCATCCGAATACTTAGAATCCCGGCGAAATATTTGTTGAACAATTGGTAAAGAAGATTCATTTTGTCCTCCCTTCCAACTTTGAATGATTTCCTCCACGGACACACTTCAGTCCAAAAATCCAATTTGAATGACAGGCATACCAATTTGAATGTTCAACCCCATCCTCCTCAGAAATATGAGCGATTCATTCAACTGGTTGCTAAGCGCTTCCACTAAAAGGTCTCCAAAAGGCCCAGGCGAAAAAGCGAACAGTAGATGTGAGGTGTATTTCATCGAGGCTAAAAAAGAAAATATATTTTCAAATGACAAAGAAAATACTGAATGTCTTGAGAAGCATGTGATGCAATCTTTCTGCCGTTACGATTCCCATCTCTTCCGTTGCTCTTGTTTGACAACCATCCCATCGTCTCCCTCCCTATAGTCCAATGGGCCCATCTCCTCCTTCGTTCGGCTGCTCCACCACCCAATCCCCAGCAAATCGATCGTATTCGAGTTGAACTTATCTCCAAACCGCCTGCCACATTTCCACCAATTGCGCTTATCATTCCTGTTTGCATTCGACTCTCCATGTGTGTAGATTAAACACACCAACAAACGCAACTCTTTTACTTTTCCGAGAAACTTCACTTTTACTGAATTTTAGTAAACGTTCAGCATTGCCCGTGTCCTTAGCCCCCTGACCTAAAACTTCTAGAACTTGAGGTTTAGAAGATGTTCGGATGAACTTCTAAATATTGATGTCTAATTGGTCGATACTTCCTTGTTCCCAAAATTGGAATTTTAAGCCGTTAAAGCCCAAAACCCGAGGAAATCGTTGGTTTCCTGCTTTGTCATCAGTAGATTCCGAGATGGAGCTGATCAGGTGACTGCCACGGAATGACGCTCACATGGCAGCACTGCCAGGCGGAACACAAATGCACACATTCACATTAGATACTCAGCCAAAAGAAAGCAGTTGCATTGGATTACGGTACCCCAGTTGCTAACTTTATGAAAGGTCGTTGACTACTCAAGAGAATAAAAACAAAGAGTTTGAAACTGACAATGACCTTATCTTAAGATTTTAAGGGAGAGACTTATCTTAAGGAAGTAAAATGTGCTTAGCAACAATACTAAAATTAATAGCAAGGTATACAATCTCAATTTGATGGGCCAATGAAAAGGTGTACAGCTGTCACGTGGTTACCGTAATCCATGACCGGTTAGCGTAATCCTTAGATAAAACAATGGCGCGATGTTTGAATTAACATTAAAGCAAGTATGTTTTCATAAAAAAGGTTTTTGTGAAAAACACAATTGTGTTGCCTTAGCAAAATCTGACAGTGGAGCTTCCACTACGATCGACCAAAGAACAAGCACTTCCTCATCAGTAAGTGCGCTCTAAATTAATGATTTGGAATGATGGAAAAATTTTCTTCAAACCCCTCATTAATCTTCTTCCCTTTAAATGCGACTGTTTTCGTGAATGACATTTCGTGTGCACCCGAAGTAGATGGACGGCTACCGTATCAACTCAAGGTTGCACTTTAAAGTGATCAATTTCAGTCTGATTTCACTTTTCGATCGAGCTCATTTAACCGTGAAAACAAATACATTTTAGTTAATTTGTCTTTTATTTAAACGACTTTGGTCTAGGTTGTCCTAGTTCTGCTTAAAACACATAGAGATTTTTAGAACCTTGGTATCTACTTGTACGATCAGGGATCGTAACTGCAATGTTCTTCCGAACCTGGCTATCTTTTTGAGGCCACAATGACGCACTTTCTGAAACAGTCATTCTTAGCCAAACTTTAGTCCATGTTACGCAAGGCTAATTATGAATAGTACGGGCGAAACAGTATCCAATCTCTCTCTCTCTCTCTCTCTCTCGCTCCCTCTCTCCCTCTCTCTCTCTCTCTCTCTCTCTCTCTCTCTCTCTCTCTCCCTCTCTCTCGGTCCAGAGTCCACTGCTTCCTCCGAATTCAAACAGTCGTGTGTTCGAATGACTGTCCTTGGCAGTTGTGTTCGTCTGAGATGGTTATCTGGCGTTCGAGTTGAAATGCCCGAACACCTACGACTGGTATTCGTCCTTATCGTCCTTTGTTATTTTCATTTGCGCTCCCTTTCGCCCATTGGCTTTTATTTCTGTAGTTTGATGTCGGTCACTGTGGTCCTCTAGAATCTCTCATTAACCAAGCCTTTCTCTCAACGACATTGTTCAGTTAAAGGTTTCGGCCCACTTTGACTCACTAAATGTGGTCTCCCCTGATGACTATCCTAGCACAATATAGCACAAACGATAGAAAAAGGCGAAGAATCGTTGGATTACCATCAAAATGAACAATATTCCATAGTTTCCCCTGCACCCCCTGAATGGGAGGTATTTTATGCGTTGAACCGCAAAGCACGAAACGATTCGTTTCGTGTCCTTGTAATCATGTCTCTCCGCCTGCAATCACGGAAATCTAAAAAGTTTCTGCATTTATCTGATTTCTACGAATGCGTATCTCAAAGTCCGCATCGGTGCTGCTTCTCTCGCGCACTCGTTTCCCCTTCCGCCCATTGATTATGCCTTTTTAATTGAGTATATATTTAAGTTTTCCCTGTTTCATGATCTAATTCGGAATTCAGAAATGGACGCCCTGAGTGCAATGCGAAGTCTTGCGGACCTGCAGTCCAAGTTCCAGCCAGACCGACTGCTCTCCTTTGATCCAGAAGCACTCCTGGCAATGGCCAATGATGTGGAAAGTAGGTGAAGGTTTCTAAAGACAATGGCTTAATGATCATAAGCAGATGCTTTCTCCTGCAGACTCCTCAAAATGCGAGACCATATGAGAGACACCCTTGATTGCATGATATCTCCCTGACGGTTTTTGAAATGGAATCCTGGGCATATTTAAAACTTGGGCGCCACCGACTAAAGGTCACTGAAAACGGACTACATTCAAAGCAATCAAAGGAATTCCAGAAGCACGTGCTCTTTTGATAGCTCGCGTCTTTGCAAAAATGGCTGCAGCAGTTCGTTGTCTTATCAAATGGAAAGGCTACTCATTGGAATAAAAGTTCAGCAAAGCACGGACCTCGCACAAACCATACTTTTTGAATACATTCACCGTGCGAAGTTCATCAAGGAAGGGGTAATCAAATTTTGGGTGCACGTTTAATCATACAGATAATGCTCCTTTGGCGCGCGGTGGTTTGCCTATCTTTGCTCAATTTCGGTTTTGGAACTGATCGTGAGTGAAATTATTATCGTGTTGTTGTTTGAAATGCCCATTACAAAATCATTTTTATTAAGAGTACATGTTCACTCATCAGAATGTATCTCTTTCCCATTCCGTCACCCAGTACCTTTGCTATTTTCTGGAAAATGCACTGCTGCGCGGCTTTTCTCTCAACCGAATCCGGCGGATTCCCTGCGAGATCCGCCGGCAAAAGCAGCTCGGCTTACTTAGCGGAGGAGAACCTGCCAATGCTTGCGTCCCCGCCGACACCGCCCATCGCGAAATGCCACTTCCGTTGAGATGTAGGTGGGGAGGAAAGGACAACCCTTTTTGCGAATTTAAAGGGTGAAATTATGTTGGAGACAAAGTTAGTTACGTTTTACGCTTAAACGAAAATAATTAGCGCGTAGAGACATCTTTTTTGTAATGAGACTTGGATTTCAGTCACTTTTTACAGCATAAAATAATGTGTTATGGAAATAACTGAGAAATAAAACATCGATTAATAAACACAAACTTTAAAATTTAATGATTTAGAATATACCTCCCATATAACCAATCCCATTCCATTCAAGTCGACTCTCTCTCTCTCCCTCTCTCCCTCTCTCTCTCTCTCTCTCTCTCTCTCTCTCTCTCTCTCTCTCTCTACTTCCTCAAAATTCATATCTCGATAAGCCGTACTGTTATGATTTCTTTCGGCGATGCTGTTTCAATGACTCTTATCTGTCTCTCTTTATCGCGTTCACAGCAACTCGGCGAAACCTAGAACTGCCACCGAGGGCGCAAAGGAATTCGGGAACTTCCGCAGATAGCGGTCGTCGTTGAAAGAGCAGGGGACGGTGCACATGGGCGCAGAGCTTCCGTGTCAGCCACAACAAACACTTTTCATAATTTTCAGGCCGTTAAAACAACATCAATAAAGCTTTCAGGCGCAGGAGACTCGTCACCACCTCATGAATACAACCATGCCACTTTTGAAACTTCTTCCTCTGCGCAGTTATTTGACTACAGGGGAGAGAAGGTGGCTGGATTTGATGTAAACGGAGTGCAGATGATTTGTCTACCACAAGTGTATGAACTATTTCTGAAGAACATGGTGGGAGGACTGCACACGGTTTACACGAAACTCAAGAGATTGGAAATATCACCTCTCATCTGCAATGTGGAACAGGTACTCACTCGGTCATGGTCAAACGCTCTCACTCACTCCCTCACTTGGTCATAAGTCACACGTTCTCAGTCACTCACGTGCTCACAAGCTATCTTTAGGTACGTGCTCTGCGAGGTCTTGGAGCCATCCAACCGGGTGTCAATCGATGCAAACTTATCGCAAGTAGTGACTTTGACAAACTTTACGAAGACTGCACCAATACTTGGTAGATCACTTTTTCTGTGGCCATGAAATCCATCTACTTTCAGCACACGTCCTGGTCGTCCTCCCAAGAGAGTAGCTTCAAGTAGTAACGATGACTGGTTGCAGGCGAAGAAAGACTCTAATCTACCTGGTTTGGAAGCAATATGTGGGATTTCAAGTCTAACTTTCAGATGAATTATCCCATCTCGCAACTCAGAATCCTCTTCTTTTGGGAAATTTTCTACCTCAGTTCACAGCACATCAGTTTCTGATGCAACAGATGATGGCTCTTGCCCAGCAGAAGCAAATGGAGGTTGAACAACAGACGAGGTAAATCTCTCTCTCTCTCTCTCTCTCTCTTGCATTCTAAAAATACCCCCCCCCCTCATCCGTACGTCATCTGTGTCTTTCGTGGTCACTATCCCCCTATTACTGAAAGAAGGATCACCCCAAAGTCGCGTTGGGATTGGCGGTAAGCCCCTCTCACCCGACCCTCTCCCGCTGATTGCCTTCTCCCCATCCTCCTTCTGAAATGTCCACCAACATTCCTCAACTGTTCTACGTCCGTCCTTTCTTCTACACCGGGTAGACTGCCTCTGTCATTTATAAAAGAAATATATCCGGGAGATATCCAAAAGTTCTTTGATGTTTTAGCTCCAGTGTCGATGACGCCTCGTCTGACATTCTGTCTTCTGAGCTGGCTGGCAACGGCGCGGGAGACCTCTCTAATCCTCTGAATTTGACCAAAGCCAATAGTAATTCCGAGACTTGCGACAGCGATTCAATCGAAAATATGAGGAAAGTCGATTCCAGCGTGAGTTTATTTAAAAGAAAAGGAAGGAGGATAGATTCAGCTGTCTCCCAGTCAGTACAATTCCGACAGGGGAGGCTCCTCTTCGAACGGAAGCAATAATTCTCCTTCTTCCGAAACGTCGGCCGCATTGAATAAAATCAATAGCCTAATCGATATGGCGAATGAGCTATTTAAGCAGCAGAAGGAGGCCATGCGGACGGAGAGAGGTCAGAATGAAGAGAGAGAGAAAGAGAGGGAGAGAGATAGAGAGAGAGAGAGAGAGAGAGAGAGAGAGAGAGAGAGTGAGAGTGAGAGAGAGATAGAGAGAGGGAGAGAGTGAGAGTGAGAGTGAGAGAGAGAGAGAGAGAGAGAGAGAGAGAGAGAGAGAGAGAGAGAGGAGAGAGAGATGAAGAACAGTGCATTCCAGATGAGCTCTCGCAGCTTCGTTCCCAGCTGACCGCCTCTCTCTCAGACGAAGGCCGTCTCCGCCACCAACTAGAAATGGAAAAGCGCAAGAGCGGTAACCGTGCCCTAATCGTAACCCCGTCTCCTTTCAGCCGTCTACTTTCGTCGTTACTGTAAGGCCCGTCGAGAGGCCCTCAATCTGAAGGAGCGTCTGATGTCCAGTCGCCAACCCTCCACTAGCCAGTAGCTCTCCCTCCTGGGTAGTTCCACATGTACCTCCTTTTTATCGGGTTGCCGATCTGTATTTATTGTACTCCAACAACATTACACAACTTATCAAAGTAAAAGCATGTGATATAGGAAAAAGCGAGGTATTATGCGTGAGTAGATGGGTGAATAGTTCAGAGCTCTTCCTCGTAGTCGTCTTCGTCCTGTGAGTTGTTGCCTGACGGCTGTCGGGCGGCCATCGAGACGTCTGCCAGCAGACTCAGCGGGTCCTTCTCTGATGAATCCTGCAAATGAGGGTTTAGGGGAGGAAATAATGTGCATTTGGGATACGTAGGTCTCCCAAACCTACCATCTTGTCGTCATCTTTGTCCAATCGGCTGCTCTTTCGCTGTCCCTGTCGTGGCGCCGGTCTCTCCTTCTTGCGAGTGGGAGAATCCTGTGGCTGAAGCAAATCATTCACGTAATCCACTATTCCTACCACTGCCGCAGGAGCAGCAACGGGAGCAGGGACGGACGACGTGGAAGGCGTCGTAATCAAAACGGGGGCCGGCGGTGGTTTAGGCAGTTGGAGTCCCGAGGTCGAAGGGACGGAGGGAGGTACAGGGGGTGCTTTGGAAGGTACCTAAACAAGAGGAATTACATTCTTGGAGAGAGAGAGAGAGAGAGAGAAAGAGAGAGAGAGAGAGAGACCAAAACCTGATGGGGACCCGAGGTTACCGTGGGGGTCATAAATCGGTTGGGGATAGATCTCAGGCAGCTTTCTGCTTTTCTGGTGAGACAGGTATTTGTTTATTATCCAGGGGTGGTTTTTAGGTAAGGGTCATGTGGTGAAATCGGTTGGGGGTCCAACCAATCCTGTATCGACTGACCTGAGGTGAGCCAACTTGGGGGACCTTGGTCCTGAAGCGGGGGACTACGGTAGGGATCTTGGGAAGCGGCAGGGACTCTTTGGGCTTCCTCACACGCAGAATGTCGGGTCTCTGGTTGTCAGGCGTCTTCGATTCCTGCAAATGTAGCTGTACAAGCAAGAAATAGATAGAGTACCGATCGGGCGGGGCTGTCCAGTTTGTCCAACCCTTGATCCCTCGTGACGGGGGTCCTTCTTCCTCCCAGAATGGCCGGCAGATGACCTCCTCCCCCGGCAGCCTGTCTCTCCAGAGGGATCACTCTGGGCTGCAGCTGAAACCATAGATTTGAATAGAGAAGAACCCTACAATAACATTGCGTGGAGGTGCGGACGCCGGCGGAGGGGCGGTTGGAATGGAGGCCATGGGACGGGCGGAGCGGTGAGGGGCGACCATGGCCGGTCGGGAAGGAGGCACCTCGACGGAGGCAATCTGATGACGCTGGGAGGAGGGAACAGAGATAGTTGCGGATCTGCTGGGTATAATCACAGATCCAATCTGGAAAGAAGTTCTCCACGGATCCTCATACACACACCTCTGGTCGTCTGATCTGTCCTTGGATCCTGGGAGTAGTGGAAGTCATTCTGACAGGCTGGGGAACAGCAGGGGGCGTGGATCGTCCTCCACTATTCACGACAAAGTTCTAAAGATTCGGTTAGCTCAATCGACAAACGTTAAACACCACCATTCCTGTCTTGAGGACAGCTCCCAGGGGCTGATTCTTCATTTCTTCTGGGAGATTGGCCAGGTCTACCTGCATGTTGGACGAAGAGGGAACGAGGCTTGGTTTGGAGTAGGTCACGGAGGAACGTCTGGCCACGGCGGCGGGAGGCTTCTGCACCACACGATACTGAGGGGTTCTGAAACAGCGCCACACTTGAAAGCCAAGAAATACTGTTGTCTGTTTATAAACGGATAAAGACGCCTTATCCCGTTCGGACTCTTCCCATTGAGCCGTAAACCACCCCACTCACCCCGACTGTACGATGGCTCGAAATTGCGTAGGTTCGACGGAAGATGGCGGAGAAAGGAGTTCACCGCGGTCCTACAAACCAAAACTTCTCTTTTGAAAATAATGACAAACATCAGCTATGCTGGCGGCCGCCTTCTTGTCCTCTTCAATCTGCTGTCGGTTCCTGGCTCTTTCCTGATGGCTCACACGGGGAACGGGCGCCTTGTGACGTACAACCGCTGCAATCGGAGCTATATTCCATTATTCTACTTAAAGTATATGTTCTGTAAGACTTAAGCGGTCGTTTTAAAAAAAAAACTAAAAGTTGAAAACCCCACGAGTATACTGCGTGCTACTCCTGATGACAGGTCTCGCCAATTCGGAAGGAGAGGGCAGCATTCCAGGGAATCCCGTCACGACCCGATTCTGAGTTAGCTGAGGAGCGGCGATAGATGGCTGCAGATATTTTAGAACCAAAGACAGATGAACAACTTACAGAACCGTAGGGAAGGGTAGCTCTGCCAGAGGAGGATGAATCGTACTTCTTCCCAAAGAAATCGCGGTGAAACGGGCGGCACCTAGAAGAAAATAGTAATTCAATCCACACAGGACCCTACCTGGCCGAGTCTACGGTGGAGGTTACGGTAGCGAGGTAGGAGCGGGCGCGGTTTCGAACGTCGTCGCGGTTGTCATCCTTGGGGAAGAGGGAGAGGATGTGGGATGCGAGGACATCTCCAGAAGCCGCGGCGGAGGGAGGGACGCTCGTGAAAGAGACGGAGCCTTGGTTGGCCACGCGACGGGCACGCTTGGCAGAAGCCTGGAATTGATTCAATCGGAGGAAGAAGGACTACCCACCTCCTTCTGCTTGGCCTTCTCGAGTTCCCTTGCCTTTCGAGCGATGACAATGTCCTTTTCGTCTATGGTAGCCTTCTGAAACAAGATTTTGAGAAACAATCGAATGTGATTCAAAAACTCACAATAATCTCTGAAGGCTTCTTAGGAATCTGTTTGAACTTCTCCGCTCCAGGAACTGAAACCCGATTCAATTACAGTAACCCAGGAGACTTACGATGGGATGGGCAAAGAGGCTGTCCGTCGGTCAGAATGACTCCTCCACATTTCAAACAGGCGGAAAAGGGATATTTCTTCTTCTCATCGGTGTGAATATCTGAAAATTAGCATATTTGGAGACACACGACTTAGAATCGGAGAATTAGCATAACCACATAATTAACGTAAATCGTCATCATGCGCTTCCATAATCATTTACAACGTTTTGCCGCACGAGAGACAGGTTTTTTACTACCTCATCCAGGTCGTCATTGAGGTCAGAACCGGGCTTCAGACCCCAAAACCAACCGTTTCTTCAGATTATCATGTTTATAGTCGCCTCAATCACCATCTGCCACGCCAACAGCTGTAAATGCCTCTTTCTATCAAATCAAACCCAATTTAGTCTTCCGAATCTGCCTGGTCAGCGGCCATCTCTGCGCAGCCACCTTCGCCTTCTTCCTCGTCAAAACCATAGTGGTCGACCGAAATATCCACCTCGACTGCTGGAACAACGGGTGAGGGATTCATCTACCGTAACCCAACGATTAGGGAGAATTGCGTCTGGATTTGGCCCCCAACTAGCTATTTCCACCTCGTCTACCTCGGATTCTCGGCTGGAATCGTCCATATCTTGTTGGGGCTGATTTCCTTGGTAATTCTCTCAAGGGATCCTGTAGAAATGTGATTAGATGGTTATTTTCTTCTTCGAGGGAAGCATCGACTACTACACGATGAAGGCTAAGGGCGATAGGCTGTTGGACGGAAAGATTCTGATGGACGAGGCGGTGCACAGGGACAGCCACCAGAGGAGCAGGAAGAGAAGCAGGAGCAGTCAGAAAAGGTACGGGAGGGAGAGAAGGGGACATGGGACGTTCAGCAGAGGACTGAATGTGGCCGTGCCGCTGGGATCACTGGTGAAGCAGCAGAAAAAGACCAAAGTGGCTCAGGGAGTGGTTCTGGACGGAGAGGGCAAACCCAGGGGCTACGGAACGGCTGTCACGAAGACAAAGACGGTAGGCTACCGTAATACCCTCTTGATGGATTACTGTAGACGACGTGTGAGACGCCTACTTTCGTGGCCAGGAGGACTTCGAGCAAGACGGAGCTCAAAACTGTTGAACTAAAGAAAAAGCAGGCAAAGGGGGAAAGTAATCCGAAAGAGGCGAAGAATTCGTCTAAATCCAGCCAGACTGAATCCACCAAGGCTGACCAGAGGCCGGGAAAATTCAACAGCATCTCCAAGGTGACAGACTACAGTAATCCAATGAAAGGGGATTAAGATGCCCGCCCTGGAGTCGCCGATCGCCTATTTGAACCGCAGGGAGAAGGAAAACGACAAGAAGAGTTCCTACGCCTTCTAGACGGTCCAACTACCCACATACTCCAGTTGTTCGTGGCGTGGACATAAAATATTTTGGAACCCCATGTTGTGTTTGTGGAGAAAACTTACGTTTGAGACAAAGTTCAGCCCCGACTAGGGCCGAATCCTTGCACTTGAATACCTCCTCACCCTCCTTAGGAACATGAGATTCTCCGTCTGTTCTTCTAGAGACATCTTCCAGGATTCCGGCGAGCACTGATCCGATGATGTCACCGTCCTCCATTCCGAAAATGCAATTCTTCTCAAACAACAGAATAAAAAGATAAATCTGGAAGGCCAACGCTTGTGATATGATGGGGTCCAGTTGTCAGGCTCAGTAGGCGTTCCTGCTCTTGCGTAGTGTTGCTGTAACTCTTGAGAGCGAGATAGCTCTGTACTTGCAACCCACTGAGTTGCTGTGTTTCTGAAATTTAAAGAATAGCTACTTTATGAAGCAAACTGACTAGATTTCTCCCTGGTGAGATCTGATATTTTATGGAAAGAGTTGTTACTGTGGACGACTCTGTAGGCCTCCAGCATCTCCACTTCCTTATCGAGCAACTCGATCTCCATTGACAGGAGCTCCTTCTCAGTCGAAACTCCGCCATATCTGCAGATGCTGGGTCGTATATACAGAAAACATCTACTCACCCTTGCGTGAATGGATTTCTGCACATTTCATCGTCAAAGGGAGCTGGATTTCTGACCGAATCCCAGGTGTCGGCAGGGGTAAAGTTCGGATCCTCGTCACTAAATCACCTAATTAAAAGCCACGCCCAATGAACCCACCAAACGATATTTTCAGAGTGAAGATTACGGTAGAACTTCTTAGAAGTAGGTGGAGGGCAGTCATTTTCCAGGTGCAGCTTCTCGCGCTCAAACCTTCGCTTAATCCCAGCCGCGAGTTCCGAATGCTGAAAACATTAAAAATAAACAACGAAGTAGAAAATGAACCCACAATTTCGCAGTTTCCGCTGGAGCGGCTAAGATCCTCCTTTCTACGCACTTGGAGGCATCTGATCTGCGTCCTATTGCCAACATAGTTACAGCGAGAATAGGAATTCTTGTCAAACTGATTCGGTAGCAAACAGAAACTGGTCTTGGCCGCAGGAATATACTGCAGTGGCGGGCGTTTGTCCGTCATCTGAGAAAGTACTTTAAAGGAAATTTAACGAACAAACAAAAAAAAATGAATATATAAATAACCTGCAAACACAAATATTGCACACACAAATAAAAATTAGAGAGAAATATCTTTATTTGACGATTTTTCAAAATGCAAAAACATTGACAGTCCGCAATCGGGCGTCTGCCCAGAAATGTTTACCATATCCAAGAATGCAAATATCAAGGTCCTCACACGAACAGCTGTTGTAAACATTGTTGTTTTTTGTTTTGTTGAAATTTACTAGATGGTTGAAAACACATCTTAGCTATAAACAAATCAAAGGGAACAGTTATAGAAAATTTGGGAATATTTCTCAGACCACTTCGTTCGAATCCGAATCTTTCCCATTTTCTTTCCCTTTTTGGTTAAGATGGCAGAGGAAGAGAATGAACAGCCAGCCCCAATGGACTGTGACGCTGGTTCATTCATCCCCCGTTCCTTCGATTTCGACCTCCTTCCGCTGCCTGTCGTCAGGAACATCGTCGAGCACCTCAGGTAGCCTATCCCCTTCCTTCTGTTTATTCTTTTTTAGATTCCCAGAGTTTCGATATCTCCAGATGGCCGTAAACTCCCCCACTTGGTATGGCCATTCCAAGTCGGCTGAAGGCGTTTACAACAGAGAAATCAAGAAATACAACAGTTTTGTGTGGTAAGAAAAGGTAAACGTTTATAAGTCACCCAATACAGGACCCGTCACATCGACATCCTCGATCACGAACGAATGGCTCATCGCGCAGGGCAGTCCGTTGTCTATCACAACGCCTCTGGCTCATTGTGAGTTTCTCTTTCATCGGAAATGTCATTTCAAATGAACCTCCCTTCTGTGCCGCTTTTTATTGCGTTAGTCTTCAGTGAAATGTCGATTTCAGGTTCATCTTCGGAGGTAAATCCGTGACTTCTGAACAGCACGCGGGACTCCTGGATGACGACGACCAGGCCTGTTTCAACGACCTTTGGCGGGTGGATCTGGTCAGTTCGTCTTCATTTCCCCCACTGTGTACCGTTTCAGGCGACTAAAAAGATGAGCCGGGTCTTCGTTCGTTCCTCGCCCTACCCTCTCCCCAAATATGCCGCTTCAATGGTTTTGTACAAGGTGAGGCTTTTGGATTCTTGACTATTTTGCTTCAGAACGAACTGCTTCTTTTCGGAGGACGGCGCCCTTCTCCCCCGGGAATCGGAGGATTCGCCAGGGTTATGGCAAGCCCAAATACTGACGAAATCCACCTGTTCAACGTGGAACACAACTTCTGGAGGAAGGTAATTTGAACAGAAAGTGGTGTTTATATGGGACACTTAAAGATTACGACCATAAACGAGACTCCGTCGCTGGCAGGACACTCGGCCGTCATGTGTGGGGACCTTATGGTCTGTTTTGGAGGAAGACTGGCACTCAATTCTTACAATTCAACGCTCAGGTTAGTGTGTAAAGGAACAACCGGCTGGTAGAAACTTTTGAATTTAGAGTCTCGTAAGAAACAATACTACACCACCGGGCTGGCTGCAAAGTTGTGCCTAAATCACTCGGAGTAATGTATCGATACTCTCCAAACTGACCCAGTCAATCGGAGATTCGATGATTATCTTACTGAAGCCGAGCTGCCTTTTAAATGTCGGCTACAATTTTACCAATTTCTCCTTTTTCAGGGTTCTGAACATGAAGACATTGCACTGGTTCATCCCCCGCCTCCCCGATGTCCAGGATAGCGTGGACATGCACGCGAATGTTAATGGACGCTCCCATTTCCCACTGTAAGCTTCGTTTCACTACAGTAACCCTATGTTATTTTCAGCTACGAGGTCAATTCCACTTCCCTTATTAAATTGGAGCCCGGGCACCTCCTTCTCCTTGGTATGTATTTATTTTAATTGACAATTAATGGGAGTTTAGGTGAACTGAGACCGGCTGGTCGTGAGAACTGTGGAGTCGTGATCAGCTACGATGTGAATAACCCAGAGGGCTGTGAATGGAAGTGGAAGCGGATCCCTGTGAGTTAATATGCTTCATTCGTATACCGTATTTGTCAGGTCTCCGGAAAGTGGTATTATGAGAACAGAGGACCCCAAGGGGAGGGACCGCTCAAGTCGAAGAATAGCAACTTTCCTCAGGCGAGACAACCTGCATCTGGTTATAAAACGTGTTTCAGGTGGTCCCACTGTATACACAAACGGGCGTCCGTTTGGTGACCCTTGGCTTCCCAGCATTTTACTTCAGAAAAGAGGTTTTTTTCCAGTTTTTTTCCTCATTTCCCATTTCAGAACACTTTCATGCGTTGCTCCCCGGTGATGGAGCCGAGGGTCGCCCGTCAGGCTCATTTCATTGAAAATGTCATCAAAAACTTCCGAAAGCAGTTGGAGCAGTGGCCAAACCCCACAAATGAGACAGCCGTCGTTAGTCTACGTCTACAACTATTCATTGAGCTTATTTAGGACAATTTCATGTACTCTGCGGATGGGTTGCAATGCAGAATAAATAACATCTTCTCTTCCACCTGGACCAACTACGTAGCCACTATCCCGTGAGTTATTTGATTGGGAATACCGCACCTAAAAGTTTTCCTGTTGATCACATTCATTGCAATTCCAGGGGTGGCATCCATAAGCTGGAGTTGAAAGTGGACATCCAGTTCGACCAGTTGTGTCCGGTGACGGAGTACGAACTACAGCTGGATGAGGTGGATCTGGGCTACATGACACACACCATTCGAAACACCATCACCATGTGGCGGGATTACTACAGAGGTGTGGTTTGTATAAGTCAGTGGAGAAGTTTAAACCTTAATAATACATTACCTAAATTTGGATTCAAGAAGTCAATTAGTTTCATTGAAATATTGATTGATTTCTGGTGTTTTGCACAATAACGCGAATATAAAGCAACGAAGAGTAAATATTACAAAGGTGATTTAGGTCTGAACGAAATGCTCGCCAATCAGCCGATTCGTCGAAGGACCATTCGTCCGACTGCGGTGGAGGCAGAAGTTTGGAAACAGGGCTATCTGGTCCCATTTTCCGCCTACATTCCCCTCGGGGAGGAATGGACTCCAGAGGACCTCACGGAAGTCAAGTAGGTCAATCGATATATAGTGGAACTACTGGCTTAGGTACGAGGAAGGAGACTGCCATCGCCACTGCCCCCCTCCCTTCGTCAACTTTGTTTTGTGCGCCGGAAGGGCCGAGGTAAGGGAAACAAAGGAAAAAAAATCAAGCAGAGGTTTTACAAATAAGATTCTAAATTCCCAAAAACCCTGTTTCCATCTGTATATTTGCAGGTTGTTCTCCATGGAGGCGAGAAAAACTTCAAGACGCTGCCTACAGTATCCTACATTATGACTCCCGCCACCAATATCCCTGCAAACGAGTCGCCGAAGCCATTTCCTCTGAGATACAGGAAAATTCTTCCCATGACGCCCGGAGTCTGATCCTACCGTAACCCCACTGTATGTAGATTACCGTACCCTGGCTCAGAAGCCATTCTCACTTTGCGATCCTCAGTCTTCCCCAATTCCGCATTGTGCATATCACCTATGCTTTAATTTTTCCAAATCTTGCCCAGACAGCCGACTGTCAAAAATATGTTAATTTGCATGCAAAGTCTGTTTTTTTTCTTTTATCGAGAGGTGATAAAGTTGGGCATAATAATGTTTTAAAAAGAGTATGATTGTATTTTCATCGATTACCGTCTGAGTCACTTAGAATGATGAATCAGCACCCACCGGTTCCACCCTCCTGGCTGTTAGTACCAGTCCACTGACTCCAACATGGCAGGATTTACTCCATATTCTTTTTATTCAATTTGAACACAGATTAATTGAATTATAATTAGTTATCTTAGCGTAACGAATGTGAGTTTTGCCGAATTCGATGTACGAACGTCAGATGGACTAATTTAAACTTGCGGAATAGTTGCGTTAAAACCAAAATTCATAGCTAGTCATTGCATATTCCCGCAATGAATACGATTTTTAAGATTAATCTATTAAAAATTTTATAATGAAATATTATTTAACCGCAGTCCGTAATTCACACTGTGTTTTGTTCACAACCTGTTTTCATTACCTGGAGCAGCGATGGTATTTTTAGTACTGGCTTGGCAGGTACAGATAAATTTGCTAAACTGGGGGTTTTAAAGATGAACAGAAGATGCTGCTACAATTCCTTTTCGCGCAGCACGCCCTACGGCGCCCAAGGGTGTGCTTCACATCAACCGCTACTGATGTGCCAATTCCACGCATGCCAGGAGTGAGGACCGCCGAAAGGCGCCGCGCGTAAACACAGCGCAATTGTTTTCGCTTTTTTCTGTGAAAATAGGGAAGTTAAAAATAAAAATATAACGATAAGAGCAAAAACAGGCTAGAAGAAAATTAACACAGGGTAATCCCGTTTGGTCCTTATGATTTTTGTAGAAAACTGTTAACCACTAGTTTATAATGTTTACGTAGCTGGAAACTATGTGGAATCTTCATTTCTGACCAAGTAAAAAGGATTGCCTTACGCGGCATTCGAACCCGGGTCGCGAGATTGGGAGTCTAACATGTGCGCCATTATGCCAAAATGGCGCAGCGGCGCCTGTTGAAAATCGGTGTTTTCGCTCGCATTTGTTTATTTTTTGACGAAATTGGCTGAAAATTGGCGCGCAGCGAGTAATGCCTACTTGCAGCAGTTGGTAAAAATTTCGCGAGCGTAGCTTTACCCGTTCGCCCATAACAACATTATAATCACCGGACGGCCTTATATCCTCCGCCTTGGTTAACTCAAAAAGGAGTGTCGCTGCCTTCTCCACTGCCTTCTTGTACAAGAAGACCTTCAGTATCTTATTGATGCAATTAACTTGTACAGCGAAACAAAGCAGAAGAACTTTCAACGCTAGGCTCTTAGATGAAAACTTATAAATATGAGGATTTAGGTCTTAAACCAAGGCCCTAAACGGCTTCTGTAAATGACATGTTTAACAACAACAAAAAAACAAGTTTTGAAAAATGAAAAAAGCCAACAATGGCAGGACGAAGCAATCTGGTAGCAGTTTGCTGCACGAGGGGAGCTTCTTAACAAAGGGCATGCAATCTTCTTCGGACCAGCTCCGTTTCGTCGAAGAGTTCCTTCGGGGGAGTGTCCGTCTTCAACCCTTTCTTGTAAAGGACGACTGTCGTGATGACAGTGTCCTTTAGCTGCTTCTCAATGTCCGCAAACTGCAAGTGTTTATCAGTAAGTAGGAACAACAATTTAAAGGAAAGGCGTGTGCATAATACTAGGATAATTCAAAGGTCATGGTAACCATAACATGACTTTGGAAGAAACTTCCTTTTCAAAGTGTTTAGCAGAAAGTCAGTTTCTAATACGACATAATGCAAAAAAAAAAAACGTAGAAATTTGACATATTAGGCGAAGGCCAACAAAAGCCGAAAACCGATAATTCCCAATTTTGTCAGAAATGACATTTATGGGTCTAGGAAAGTGCTTGGACAGCATATCAGCCCAAACAAAAAATATTGTTTTGGCGAATGTCCCTTAGATGATCGAGCCTTACTGAGACCTTGTCCTAAATCTCAAGAAACAACCCAGCTGCCCTGGTCGATTTTTGCTGATACTAGTACTCCATATTGATTCAATTTATTTTCGGCGTCCTTACCTCCTCCGCCTTGGCCAACTCAAAATGGAGGGTCTCTGCCTTCTCCACTTCCTTCTTGTACAAGGAGACCTTCAATATCTTCTTGGTGTAGTTCACTTGAACAGAGCAATCTGTAAATGACATGATTAACAACAACAAAAAAAACAAGTTTTAAAAAATACTTACTCATATACTGAGAGTCCTTGAAGAAGACATTGTCCCAGATCTCTTCCGTCTTTGCTGGGTCCTGCGTCGGCGGCTCTGCTAACGGAATTATTTTACAAAAATCTCAAACTAAACGCACGGTTGGGCTGGATATCCTCTCCGTTGCAGGGAATTTCCTTTCCACCGCCAACAAAGGCAGGACGAGGCGTTCTGGTGGCAGTTTCCTGCAAGAGGGGAGCTTCTTTACGAAGGGCGTCCAATCTTCTTCGAACCAGCTCGGTTTCGTCGAAGAGTTGCTTCGGCGGAGTGTCCACCTTTAACCCTTTCTTGAAAAGGACGACTGTCGTGATGACAGTGTCCTTTAGCTGCTTCTCAATGTCCGCAAACTGCAAGTGTTTATCAGTAAGTAGGAACAACAATTTAAAGAAAAGGCGCGTGCATAATACTAGGATAATTCAAAGGTCATGGTAACCATAACATGACTTTGGAAGAAACTTCCTTTTCAAAGTGTTTAGCAGAAAGTCAGTTTCTAATACGACATAATGCAAAAAAAAAAAACGTACCATGTACCGAAGGTGGTCGTCAACGACAACGACAGGCATTCCATTGGCGAAGAAAAGCACTCTCTCATGGTTCTGAAGCTCGTCTCTGGCAACCTTGAACTGCGTGCAAATGGACGCGGTGGATACAACCATCATTGCAGGGAGCTTCGGGAGTGGGAACTTCTGAAATTATTAATCAAACAAGTATGAGTATTTGTCAAATACCAGGCCTCTTCCTCCTACAATCAACACGTCCGCCTTCTTGTTCAGGAACTCCCTACATAACTTCTGCAGGCCATCCTCCGTAACCTGGGGATACAACCCAGATTTGTTCCGCCAGATCTTAATTTAAATAATTATATTATTCCTCCGTTTTACTACGGAATAATGACCATTTCGAATACAAAGCTGCTGACGCTTTATGGGCTGAACGCGTTAGTGACAATGTGATATAACCGTGATAAAGAATATATTTGCAATGGGTATATAAAATGTTATACAAACAACGAAACTAGTTTTAAAAATAAAACAAAAAGATTAAGACGAGCGAGATGGAGGTTCTTATCTTCTTTAGGTGCGAGTCCTCTGGTGCTGCCGTCTAACCGTCCGATTCGATATGCTAGAAGGCATTAACCTGAAAGGGTCTGGGACGGAAGCACACTAGGGGTTTGGATACTGCATGTCTTATTACTAGAGTTTTCCAAACGATGTGAGAATCTAATCGATAAACCCCAGTTTGATTTTGCTTAGCTTGTGAAGGATATGCTTTCGCTACACCTCACACTATACATCTTGTTGATGCTCCAGCGTTGGTAGGCCCTATAAAAGGGCTGTAGGCCGGGATGGGACGTGGGCAGCCCCGTAACTTAGGGGGGTGAGGGTCTCGTAGGCCACATTTTATGTAAAGGGAGGGGGGCGGTGGCGCTCCCCGCCTGAAAAGTCACTTTTTTTTAAAGGTTACGATATCGTGCCCATGTAGAATGGGACTAGATAAGACTCAGAGGGCGGAAATGCCCGTAAGTAATGACAGTGGGTGGCCTTCTACGATCTTTCGGTGAGAGGGGGCTCTTTCGGTGAGAGGGGGTGGACCATACAAAGATTAGATTTTTGGAAAGGGGGCCGGAGTCTCGCGCGAGCCCAGTTTACGGCGTGCTCGAGTTTTGACTGGGCCTACGGAGTCGAAGAGGGTTATGGACGTATTGAGTATCCGAGGAGTATCCCGTTTGATCTGATGAGTATCATGTTTGAATAGGGGGGAAAAACTGAACCTGTCGAGGTGGAGAATCGCAAGAACGAATAGGTTAGGGTCATTGGGAGAGAAAGGAGATCTGGTTAGGGGAGGAGGGTGGGATGCAACAACAGAGCGGAATGAGGATTTCGCTCCCTTTCCGCCAGGTAAGCCCTTAGTTAAAGGGCGGAAACTTCCCTGGCGGGACCCATATCGCTTACTGCAGCTTGTATTTCGAAATATTACATTATTCCTCCGTTTTACTACGGAATAATGACCATTTCGAATACAAAGCTGCTGACGCTTTATGGGAATACAAATGCCGGGGGAAAGCTTTCACCCCGGGCAGAAGGTCTGATAGATTCGGGAAAAGTAGAGTACATCGTATTTGGGCAGCACTTGGTAGTTCCGTAAGAAGATGAGGACTCAGATGACGGGAATTTGTATGTGATTGTGTTGACCGTTGGACAGGTCAGATTTCAGAGGGAGAGGCTCTCGTCCCGAGCCGGGTCAGGGGTAATTTTAGGTGAAGAGGGCGTCTCGGGGCTAGGAAGAAGTTATCATTCTTTTAGGGAAAGGCTAAAACCGAGAAAAGATGACTGACCCTCGAATGGTATAGGGAGCTGCGTTTCCATAACTCTATTCATCTGAATGAGTATCCTTAGAAGTAGATATGGGGGTAGGGGAAAATTGGGTAGTTAGGTGGACATTTGGGACCTGATGGCTCAAGGAGATATAGATATCCTGTCTCATACCCTCGGACGACTCCGACGTAATATCTCGGGCTAACGTTCTGAGAACTGGATCCTCGTATCTCGTACGAATATAGGTTTGAAAATTATTAGTACGGTCCGGACAGTAACTCAGGAATATGAATGAAAAGGGGTTGTAGTGCGAGATCATTGTTGATGCGAGCGGTTGGAGGTAGATCCGCCGAAATAAAGTGTCAGCCGCCCCCGACCGACTAGGTACTGGCGAGAAGGGGGCCCAAGGTATGTGGAGGATGGTAGGGGCGACTAATTTACCGTTAGGGCAGCGCCTACACTTTTTGAGCCATGGTGTCGTTAACAACTCGACGTACTTTATTTAGGTGTGGGTCTAGCATCTCTGAACAACGTTCTGAGAACTGGATCCTCGTCTAAAGGGGCAGTATTGGGTTGTAACTTTTTAGCTCAATCCGAAAAATCCATACCTGGATGTGGGGTGGTTGAGGTTTACGTAGATTGTTGTTTAGTAAAATGCTGACGGAGGGGATTACGGACGTACCTTGACAGTTTTTGTCAGGTTTACGGATTGATCTCCGTTTTCGTTCAAAGTCCGGCTATGTCAGATTTGATAAAAGGAAGGCGCCTGGTCGCGGAGAGGGATAAATTGAGGGGGAAACTGAATAAATGCTTCGGACCGTTACGGAAATTGGCCCTGGTCCGTAAAAGGGTGGTATTCTGGAAACTTGCATAGGTGGGGATCTCGCCCAGGAATAATTTGAGTGAGGGGCTATCGTTGACCCTCCAGTGAGTGGGGGTATATACCCTGATTACAGTGCGGAACACATGTAGGGTATCGGAATGGGCAGAAGGGCGGCTCCGGCAGGGTTAAGGGAGGTATCTCCGTTTCAAAGGACGGATAATATATTTTCCTATGACCGACCATGGGTTTTGACAGGCGAGGAAGGATACACAGATCCGATTGTTATGGAACACAGTTCCGGAGGAGGGAGGGAACCGAAGGGAGGGGAACACAGTTCCGGAAGGACTTCGTATATGAACCCGACGACGTCGATAGGGGAGGGATAATGTCTCGAACGGAATCGAGCGTTGATTGATGATTACATGTCCGGAATAATTGAATAGGGAAAAACGAACCGTTGGGAATGAGAAGATAGAGGGAAAATGGATAAGACTTTTAGATGTAAGAAATGGGAGAGGTAACATACCTGGTGGAAAAGGTAAAAGGGGGGTTTTTTTTAATAGAGCGTGAAGTTGATATTGGGAGAAAAGACAAATGGGGAATGGGGGGGGGGGGGTTGTGGGACAGGGGAAAGGGAACATTAGGGGGAAATGATAGATAAGGAAATTGATATTATTTAAATTGAATTTAAGATTTTAGTAAGGGAATTAACCCGAAGGTTAAGATACTTAAATATGCGAAAATAAATACACGTTTATAGTGTGAATAGTGAGGGGGAAGTTAGTTGGGTTATGAAGGAATTAAGGGTTATACCACATTAATAATGGGAATATTTGAATTAATATAAAATGGAAACTTTTCCATGAAGTAAACAAAAATAAAATAAAAAAAACACAATTGAAGAATAATGTCACTAACGCGTCTGCAACAACAGAGCGGAATGAGGATTTCGCTCCCTTTCCGCCAGGGAAGCCCTTAGTTAAAGGGCGGAAACTTCCCTGGCGGGACCCATATCGCTTACTGCAGCTTGTATTTCGAAATATTACATTTTAACGTTTTAACGCCACTAACCCCCAAACATGGGTACGACGACCTGGAAGAATGAGACAGGAGACCGTCCATCGACGTCGGTGCCGTCCAGTGGGTGATAATCTTGGTTCCCCCATCCTGTCGCATCAGACCCAAGTTCAAGAAGGCCTAAATAGTGTACATGAGTGAGCAAATGAATGAGTGAATGAATGAGTGAGTGAGTGAATGCAAGGGTGACTGAGTGAGTGAGTGAGTGAATGAGTGAGTGAGTTAGTTAGTGAATGAGTGAATGAATGAGTGAGTGAATGAATGAGTGATTGAGATACCTGAACGAGGAGAGCATCTGGGAGAAGTATCTGGGTTCGATCTTGGGCCAAGATTGCCTTTCGGAGAGTTCCGTAAAGCGGGGTGGTGATGCTGAAGTCCACTGTCTCGACCTTGTCACGTGCTCGCTCCACTAAAATATAATAAATAATGACATAGTAATACAAAAGTTTTTTTTTAATTATTTTGTTTCCATGTTTCCCTTATTAAGAATTCGCAATCTCACGGTATCTTTGAAGGGTCAGGATCCACACTTTCAAATTAGGCATCGAGAGAAGCTGCACCAAGAAGGCATTCATCGAGCAGCAGCCATCTCGGTTCGGGAAGGGTACTAAATTCCTTAATTGTAAAATTTACAATAAAACGCTACCAATCCGGCACTGGAGAATGTGTCTGGCGATTTTTGGCAATTTCTCAATCTCCGCGGCTGTGAGAGAATGCCGGATAGCAATTTGAAAGCATACATACTTTGTATGTTCATCCTTTTAAACATTGGGCACCCTGTGTGCGTGTGTGCGTGCGTGTGTGTGTGTGTTTGTGTGTGTGTGTGTGTGATGTTAGCAGCGTAACGTATTGTTAAAGGGAGAGCGGTCACCCCATTTCCAAGGAAGGAGACCGGTCAAGCGGTGGAAAGGGCGCAAGTGAAAAAATTAGCATGAGCCTCAAAACTTCCTTGGGGTACATTTGATAATCAAGCGGCCGAAAGGCCGCCCATCTAAGCGGCCGAAGGGCGCACAATAAAGAGGCCAAAGGCCGCACTATAAAGCGGCCAAAGGCTTAACTAAGCAGCGAAAAGGTTCAGAGGCGGCCGGCCGAAGGCCGCCTTCCCCCAGAAAGTAAAAAGCCGCGTATCGGGTTTTTAACTTTCTGGTATAACATACCGGAGAGTGGCCGCTGAATCTTGCGACGGGCAGCACCAACTGCACCTGTTCTCACTCGCGACTGTGAAGACCGGTGATCTGAAGCAAACAACAGTAAACCATGCAGGAAATGGACTACTTTTCCGTCCTCTTCGGTGATGTCAATTGCAGCGACTCCGGCGAACATCTTCTTGAGGTGCTTCTGAAGGCGGGCGATGTCCTTGCTGTTGCCCATAATCTCCAAGAGATCTTCATCTTTAACAAAGTAGAACCTATAAAAAGTAGATTAAAACACCAGTAAAACACCAAATAAACCTGGGGAAGGATGCATGTTCACGCTCGAGGTACTTACTCTTCTGGTTAACGGAAATATTGAAAATGTACCTATTGAAGCGGCCGCTCTCAACGGGCTCTCTACCCGGTGCGTGGCCCTAATTTGACGGTGTTTTGGCGGAACGTGGCCGGTCGTGCTCTTGACGGGCGAAATTAGCCTAAATCGTTGGCCGGACCGGCCGTTCATTTCCTCCCGTTGGCGGTCACTTTGTGGTTGTGCGGTGCCGCAGGCACCGTTGTGGCTGCGGAGCAACCGTTTTGGCCGCGTAGCGGCCCTCTTTTGGTGCCGCATGCGCCCATGAGGGAACGAAGCCCCCGGCAGGCCGCGAAGCGGCCCCCATTGGCGCCGTAGGCGCCCAAAGGCGTGCTTCACATCAACCGAAAGCTACTGATGTGCTGATTCCGCAAATGCCAGGAGTGAGGACCGCCGAAGGCGGGCCGTAACTACTGGTCCGCCTTTATCCTCTCTTATACATTTGGCTTAAATCTCCCTTTGTGTGTGTGTTTGTGTGATGTCTCACGGTGAAACTGCGGTAGCTGCGTGCGCTGCCTGCGCTTCCTCATTTCCCCTATCTCTCGCCTGTCTCTCGATGGTTTATCTCGCAATTAGCCTATTTTAATGGCCGGCCATTTCCTCGCGGTTGGCGGGTAAATACGGCTAGAGGTGCCGGAGGCACCGTTTTGCGGCCGTAGGCCGCGCACTGAGCGGCCTACGGCCGCCTGCTTGAAACTGACTTTTTCCAGCAAGTTTGGCATTAAAAGAAAGCCACTGACGTGCTGATCCCACACTTTCCAGGAGTGGAGGACCGCCGAAGGCGGGCCGTCACTCCTGGTCACCCTCTTATACAATTGGCTTAATCTCCCTGTGTTTGTGTGAGACTCACTCTGAAGCTTTTGGTGTCACGCGGTGAAAGTGCCCTAGCTGCGTGCGCTGCCTGCGTCTCTCATTTCCCCTTCTCTCTCGCCCTTCTCTCGATAGGAGTGTAGGACCGCCGAAGGCGAGCCGTAACTCCTGGTATATACAAAGGTCGTCTCTCTTGGTTCGCACTTGGCCCTCCGGGCCTTTACCCATTTCCCAGGAAGGGAGAGAGTAGTGCGGTCGGATAAACGAGGGGAGGGTACCAAAGTGCGGCCGCCATCTGTGGAGGCGCGAAGCGCCGGAGCGGTCGACTGCACTTTGGTACCCAATCCGAGCGCTCACTCACGTCTCGATAGACAAAAACGCGGGGCTTTGAATTCTGGTAACACACATGTGCACAACAACCTTGCCTTTTACGCTGAATTGTGTGACGCGTATGAATTGGCGCTTTCGGATGAATTGTCGTTTGGTATATTTTACGAAAGACTCACTTAGAACGCGACACACGTGTCTTCGTCTATTCGGCTGCGTAGCTGATGCGAGCATAATGCTGGAAATAAACCATTAATGACGCGCTCACGTCGAACGCCACTTGCCACACCTTACCGCGCGGGTTAGAGAACCCATCGACTATGCGCGCGTGTTACCCTCGAAATGTCGGATAGTAATTAGGGGAGGTTTTCTGATAATGTCTTGTTTAAAGTAATGCTTTTTGTGTGAAAATTCTGACTTTGGGGTTGGTAAAGCAACCTTTTTGACCCTTTTTGAACCTTTTTTTCTCATTTTCTTTAAAAAAAACTTTGATTTTCTTCTTTTTGTTTACAATCTCAAACAATGCAAAACAAAATTCAAAGAAACCGGATGTTTGTGAATCCTTGAAAACATAAAAAGCAAAAAAGAAATCATCGAAGGGATTCGAACAAGCGTCCTGCAAAACAAGAGTTGGACGCGCTACCACTACACCATCAAACCACACTTTTAACGTTGTGGCCAACTTTTGACAAGTACGGTTTAAAACCACCGTTTGAGGTGCTACTCACCTCAAAATTTCACTAAAAAGCACTTTTTGGGGTGCTATATGCAAATGTGGGGTGCTATTTTCAACTAAGACTGGATCGTGTCAAACAGTGGTTGTGGCGCATCAATGACTATTAAGCGGGGGAATGGCGGTGACAGAAAATATGCGATTACTCGAAAACCAAGGCAGCTCAGCAGATTTTGAAAACGTAGACTTAAACTATAAGTATGTGGCCACCTTTTCCGATATTGCACGTTTCATTTGGCCATACTGATGAAAATAGGTTCCCTCGTAAATAATTTAAAAACTATTTTTAATACTTTTAAATTAAGTTTAAATTTATTTTCAAATAATTTTTTAATTTAAAAATAATAATATATTTATTTTAGATGCCTTCCGTCCCGCAGCCCGTCCGGAGGCCGTCCGCCGATCACACAAATTGTGAGTTTAATTTTTTATTGTGTGAAATTATTGGAAAATCCTTTTTTGTCAGGCAAAACAAGGTTATTTTGTTAAGTTGTCGGTGTTGTTGTTGTTGTGAAAATAAGTAAATTGAATGAAATGCGCTAACCTTTTGTAGTCTTTTCATCATAGCTAAGGCAACAATACGATAAATTCCTAAGGACCAGCAAAAAACGTCCGCTAGCCAAAGTTATTTCTGAGTTGTTTTAATCAAAATATTTCATTATAAGTTCAATAATCTGAGTTCCAGACCGAGGCAAATTCGCCGAGGGACGAAGAAGAAGTGCTCCACCACGCCCATAAGTGATAATTTTTTGCACATATTTTTTAATAAAATTTATTGTTTTTATAATTGTAAAAAACATAAAGATTCTGGGATATGTAGGGGCATACAATAAATTGGCCTCCACGCGGGGGGGGGGGGCGCAGAGCCAGAAATTTTGGGGGTAAGGTAGGTACCTATGAATTTTGGGAGGGTCCGTAAAGGTTTTGGACAAAAAGTTCCATTTTGGGGAGGGCCCGCGGGAAATTTTCGAGGTTGTGGGGGGTCCGCAGACCCCGCCCGTACCCCCCAATTTAGTGTATGTGTAGGGGATAATAGGAGCCAATAAAGATGCAGCCAGTGTGGGGTGTGGCCGCATTTTGCGTGTGAAGGGCTTCACAATCAGAGGCGATTGCTCGCAAGGAACACTATGTTTGTCAGCAGTGGGTTAATAACAGTAGACAACTAATGTTAG
Source organism: Oscheius sp. G VE-2021 (assembly GCA_022343465.1). Taxonomy (NCBI): domain Eukaryota; kingdom Metazoa; phylum Nematoda; class Chromadorea; order Rhabditida; family Rhabditidae; genus Oscheius; species Oscheius sp. G VE-2021. Next base: position 252,294 of record JAJQXH010000006.1, on the reverse strand, counting down.
ACTTTCAAGGTGTCTTCATTATTGTCAGTCTGATGAACCTTTTCACCCCGAAAAGCTATTCAAGGACATGCTGAACCAGGTCCAAGCATCAGAGCGACTTCGAGTCTCCTTGGACAATAGTCGGAAGCACAACGGATTCGTAGCAGCTTTGGACATCGTCATGCAAAAGCTGAAAATTTCGCCAGAGAAATATCATGGAGGTTCAAACAGACATAGACCAAACTTAGCAATTATTTAGGAGTATTGGTGGGAAATGATGTGCATACGTTCATTTGCAACATTCATCACATAGTCGAACTATTTCAAACATACAAAGGAAAAGGAGAGGACCAGATACGGATTCTCGGTGACAAATACCTGAATGTGAGTTGAGATCTTCACTTAAAACATTCCATACCAGGCGACGAACGCGTACCGGATACCGTTCTCCCTTAGCAAGCCGAATTTCCTCTCTAATGAGGAATTGAAGCAGCCAAGCTAACGCCCACATTGGCTAACAACCTGCCCGGTCTCAGTTTAACACCAAAGATACACGGTATGACTGGTGAGTAAAGATTACAATTATTGTTTAAAATTAATTTTGAATTTAGCTCACTACAGTTTGTTTGCGGAGAAGTGGAGAACTTTAGGACTGTTCTCCGAACAGTTCCTCGAATCTGGGCATGTTCACTTTAATGCCATCGCCGCCAACTACAGCCACGAGAGAATGAGCGGCATGAAGATTCAGCGAATCATCGAACGTCTTAACTCGAGATCCTTATTGTTATATGTTCATTCGGCTTGCAAGCGTTCATTTGCAACATTCATCACATAGTCGAACTATTTCAAACATACAAAGGAAAAGGAGAGGACCAGATACGGATTCTCGGTGACAAATACCTGAATGTGAGTTGAGATCTTCACTTAAAACATTCCATACCAGGCGACAAGCGCTCACATAGGATTCTAGATATCCTATTTGTTTTCTTCTTATTCGTAATTGTTGACAGTTGTTGTTTTCTCTACTTGTTTTTTTTATATTGAAGAGACGAACTCAAAAGAAAGAAAAGCGACACAATAAGGGTGTCAAATACAAAACCAACCTGACAATCATCTGGTTGAAGGCGTCTTCTGGAGTTCTGGAGCAGCGGGAAGGCGGCGGCATCCAGTGCCTGAGCTGATGGATTCCACGACTATACATCCGCGGGCAAAAGCGACAAAACATCCGAAAACGAACGACAACACATCCGCGACAACACATCCGCACAGTAAACGCGACAACACATCCGGTAAAGCAATATTTTAAGCGAGAACACATCCGATAAAATGCAGAAATTGAAAGTAACATTTTAATGGCCACGGATTATAACAACAACAAAAACGGATTGTAATAACAGCTTACAATACGGATTGTAACAAAAGCGAGGGAATTCACCGCCCGACTGCGGCGTGCAGCACCTGGGACGATTCCCCCGAAGGTAAATTGAATTTTTCAGCTACCACGTTTACTATATTTTGTAATGAAATAAGTAATAAAGCTGTTTTTAGCAAGGAAGGGATGTGTGGAGTGTACGCGGGGCCCCCACCCCGCGGATTATTAAAAAAAAGGAGATTCAAGTGCGCCCGGGGAACAGCGGGGGAATTGCCGTAAGGGTACGGAGCTTCAACTAGGTATATTTGAAATAAGGGGTTTCAAAAAAAGTTTTTAAAAAACAATTCAAGGAGAAATGTCGCAATAAAAATAATAAAAAATAAACACAATAAAGTAGTTGCCCCGAGACTAGAGATCCCGGATGTGTTGTCGTCTCAATCGCGGATGTGGTGTCGCTCGGATGTGTTGTCGTATTTTGCCCCCGACAACACATCTGCGGATGCGTTGTCGTTTTCGACACAATGTTTCACGGATGTGTTGTCGGGGTACTGTAGTTTCGGATGTGTTGTACTGTAGATTGGCCCAATGGCTCCATTCGGCGGCGAGGCGTGATCCTTATATAACAAAACGCTATGGTGTGTGTGTGTGTGTGTGTGTGTGTGTGGTGGATCACCTCCGCGGTCATTTCCCGCGGGAAGAAGGGTGGGTGCGGTCGCAGGCCGTGCTCATGCAATTAGCGTAAATTCATGCTCATTTCTAAATAAATAAGAAGGCCGCTTATTTAAGAGGCCGGAGGCCGTCCAATGAAGCGGCCGAAGGCCGCCCAGTTACGAGGCCGGAGGCTGTCAGATGAAGCGGCCGAAGGCCGCCCAGTTAAGAGGCCGAAGTCAAATTTATTAGCATACTTTCGGGTGCGAGACCAACCTATCCAGGAGGTAACGCGCTGTAGGCGCGTTTACCGACTGGTTTAAAAAAATATACTTATTTAGCTATTGTCCGTTTTGCATTTTAAAGTGACTTTATTTCTAGTACTGGCTGAAAACCGCTTTTATATCGGAAATTATGAAACTTAACACTACCGGTGTTCGAGATATTCTTTTTATAACTATGTTCGTCATTTAAAAAATTATCTGTCATTTTACATTTTTATCTATTTCTCGATCCCTTTCTATCTATGAATCACCTTCAGAATCCACATGGCGGTGGAATATTCTCCGGTTACGGAAGAGGAAGATGACTTCGACCTAAATTTCAACGGAGCCAAGATGCGCTCCATCCTCATCAAGTCTGGCTTGGCAGACACAGACGTCGCCCGTGTCATGCAAAACGTCCGCATGGCCCAGCAGATCCGTATGATCCATCTTCAGGACGAGGCCAAGAAGTGAGTGAATCTACATGCTTTGGCCACTAAACAGCTTCAGGTTGGAGAAGAGCACGAAGGACTTTAATTTCGTGGCTACCGTGAATCACCAGCAGATCCTCGACATTCTACACGAGGCGGATGTGCCCGAGAAGGCCATCCTTCGCTCCCTCTCCCGTTTGGACGAGTTGGCCAAGCAAGCGACTCAGTTCCGTCAGAAAGGTAAGGGGATGAATCCACTGATTAACACGGGTCCGGACACTCGCTGGCATTGACGTCCGTATAGTTTAAAATTCCACTTATTTCAGTGAAGAACACCATCTACTGGGCGGTTAATTTCGGCAAATCCGCTTACTGCCCTCCGTCGGATGCCCACCACCACCGTCATATTCTCCTATCCAACGATAAGGACCCCATTCCCAGCGAAATCACCGTCAGCGGCCACTACCCTCACGTGGTCGTTGTTACGAAGCACTGGCAGACCGCTCTCCACATATTGAACAAGGTGGGTTTGAATAGCAAAATTTGGTTTGCACATGAAGAATCCTTAGGTATCCCAAGAAATGGTAGAAAACCACATGTCAAAAATTTGTCATATAAAAAAGAAAAATATCTATTACTTTTTAAAACAGTCGCTTTCAGCTGAAGCACAACGACGTCAGGATAATCTACATAGAGTTCGTCATACTGGAACGCCCGCATTCGCATAACGAGTTTACCGCCTCGCCCTTGGTGCAGGAGCACCATGCCATCCACGAATGGGCGAATCTGGGACTGCAGACGTCCATCGAGAACCACGTTAATGTGGATCTCACCCATCCGAAGACCCGTGGAGTCAATGGCATCAACATGTACCGTCACCGTGCGTCTCTCTCTCTCTCTCCCTCTCTCTCACTCACTCTCTCTCTCTCACACTCTCTCTCTCTATTCCATATTTTCAGCGGGTGCCTTCGACGTCTCACAGCCCCGCCATCGTAAGTCGATTGACCGTGACAACCGCTACTTCACGGCTCGCTCGACTGCCGACCTCCCTACGAGGCGTCCCCTGCTCGACAACCCCTCCCCGCATATCAACAGCTGGATGGAACCTAGTTGGTTAAACTTGATGTATGCATTTACATGACTGTTCCAGGCCAGAACAACAATCGCTACGGTGCGCGAGTGTCGCCGAAGGAGAACGGCGGCGGAATGGCTAGCTACGGATTTGCCCATGAGCCGGTTAAGGAGCGCTACAGTTATGATGAATACACTTCTATGGGTGAGTTGAGCCGCGTTGGCTTTGTCAGAGACAAAATATTGAAGATTATATTGTTCCTTTTCAGACCAGTCCAGGGAATCGTCCGCCGGGAGGCCGTCCTCTCGCCTGGATGACTTCGGCGCTCTGTTCACACACGAGAAGCAGTCCTTCCCGCGCAGAGACGACTACCCCAGCCACGTGGCCCAGCAGAATCCCTACAATGCCCTCTCCTCCGCGAAGGCTCATCCCTACGCCACTCCCAGTATCAATGACTGCGGCTACATTGCCCCACCGTCTTTCGATTCCTTTATCTGCTCGCAGATAGGAATCCTCGGGCAATATGCAGGCCGTGAGGCGGAGAAGACGAAGCTCCCTATGCCCGATTACGAGATTCCGAAGAAAACGAGGGCTCCCGGAGGCATGGACCTCATGTAGAGACTATAGAACTTACCTATTCAGCTGTTGGACATTACTATTGTTATATTGTCTTTTTGTCTCTTGCGCTGGTTATTTGCAATCATAATAAATACATCATCAGATGCTGGGAAATTGAACTCGCAGTGAATACGTTGACAATCCGGTAGTGACGCAGCCCGTCGCTTGTAAGATGACACGGTAGCTTGTAGCAGCAGTGGCTGCCGACTTGGAAAACAAGTGTGGGCCACAGCTGAACCACAGAACATGTCCTGTGGCTCGAGCGGTAATGACCTCCAAATCGAATTCGGCCCAAAAATGTGCTATAACATTCTAATTGCCGCCCTAGCGTATTTTTTACTCAATGATACACATGCTATTTTTTAAAAGGGCCACGAACAACATTTCAAAAAATACAAAATAAAAATTGTCGCGCAAAATATCCAGATATTAATCACTGAACGGGGAAGAGCAAAGTAGTCAACTTTGTAACCCGATAGAAAAATCGGCAACACAAAATATTGATTTGAGGGTTTGAAAATATTGGATTTTACTTTAAAAATTATAATAAATAAAAATAAGGGGCGGAAATTACCTCTGAATCAACCTTAGCTCCAAAAAACCACTTTTTCGAATCTTTGCGACACATTATGGGTACAATGCGTAAAATAATGTTTAACCAATTTGATATCACTGGAAAGATCATTTGTTTGTCTCCAAGATGCTTATTTCACAACTTAAAAGTGTTACCATTGAACCATTTTAGAGAGTGAGTGCCCACACTTCGCCAACACATTTCGCCACAAAAGAGGGCGGACCACAGCAGCGACTGCGGTTCGCATTCTACACCATCCGCACCCGTACACAATCGGTTCTTGCCGAAATAAAGTGAAATAATACCTGGCCAGTAGGCTTAGCAGAGAGGTACAGATTCGAGGCTCCGTGACGCGGTGGCTTACCAATCTGCTTACGTCGGGGTTACGACCCCAAGATACGGCAAAAATGCTCCCCATTGAAAAATCGGGAAAGCATTGTTACATGCTTAAAATTTTGAAAACCCTCCGAGGAGGGTTAAAACGAAATATTCAAAAAAGAATAAAAGCACCCTTTTATAAAACAAGACATACTTGTAAAATTAGAGTATAATAAACATGTACAAAACAAAAATGGTGCTGTAAGTACGGAACCGAACCAGCAACTGGCCGCTTGCCTATATCACTAGGTGCTTTCGACACGGTTGCGTGCCTGCCCTCGGTGTGAGTGTCTCCCACGAACTGGACTCCCTCCTGGACCACTTGGTATGACAGTATTGTAACGTTGTAATAAAACATTCCCCTTTACTCGGAAGTTCTGATGTCATTTCGAGTAGGCGGCCGGCTGAGATGATCACATTTCCCGTAATTTATGACGAGGTTCATCCTTCTGAGTATCATCTTCAGCCGAGGGTGTGGAATGGCTCGGGTTTCCGTTGACCTTTTCACAGATCATAGACTTTGGAATGATTCTCTCTTCTCTCTCTCTCTCTCTCTCTCTCTCTCTCTCTCTCTCTCTTTATCTCTCTCTTTCAGTCCTCTATCTGTCCTTTCTACTTTTCCACTTCCTTCGTTCCAGCGCTTTTCCCCAAGGTCCTGCAAACCCATTTTGCCGCTCATTGAAAACAGTCCCCCCACCCCGTGTGAAATAGAGTCTTTCTTACCAGAATGTTGTTCCCCGGGGACTGCTGACGTCACCAAGCGGAGACCCTTTTTCGGTCGTTCGGCGCGCGAATTCGCCCTCGGTCCCAGTTTATTGAAAGTTTAGGATTCCGATAATTACCCATAGCCTTCCAAGAGTTCAATTTCACTCGAACGCGCGAAATACTGAAATTTTGAAGCGTTTTAAAACTTCAACATTTCAGTAGTTGGATGTTCATATCGCATTCGTCAGAAAGTCGTTCCTACCTTGCAGAAACACCAACAAACAAAAGAAAACATTAGTTCGTAGTTTTTGCAAATGTCGTTTTTTGTATGCAAAGGTTGCAGTTTTCCCTCATTCTTCTGGGAAAACGCTCATATTTCCGGGCAACGATTATTAATTTCCCGAATACTTCCTCTATATCACAGAAGAAGGACGAAACGAGTGCTTTCGGCGAAACACGCCTTCACCTTCCCTCACTTTTAATTAATGCCAGTTAAAATAGTTGCAAAATTTCTTGTGTTCGTTTTGTGAACTCGTAAGAAATCCCAGCTGTCAATCGGACTGGGTATCTGAAATCAGAGAAATCGTATGACCATAGAAAGATAGAAAGAGAGAAAGAACGAAAAAAAGAAAGAGAGAAAGGATAGAGAAAGAGAGAGGTAGAAAGATAGAGGGAGAGAGCGAGAGAGAGAGAGAGAGAGAGCGAGAGAGAGAGAGAGAGAGAGAGAGAGAGAGAGAGAGAGAGAGAGAGAGAGTGAGATAGAGTGAGAGCCGACTCAAATTGAAACCGACCCATAATTGAATCAAAATTAGGCGGCTGACGTCATCTAATGCGATTAGGAGGAGTCCCCTCCCAGAATGGAATCAGCTGCCACGACAGACACACGATGCAGTTTTTAGCAAAACATCTGATTTTTCCATTTCCAGTTAACTTTTTCAATGTCTAAATCCCGTTCCACTGAAAACCAACTTGCGTACCCTCCACCGGGCGAATGGCGGGTGAGTAAGGGCGCTTCTGCCTCCATTTGGCCAATTATGGCGTCCGTCCTCCATCTCTTCCGCACCCTTCAGAGCCTCAGGCGAACTGACAAACAACCGAAACAGTGTACTATTGGACAAATGAAGAGTGAAACATTCACAAGGTTTCTTGAAATGTTAGGTTCAAAACAAAGAAATGGGTGAACTTTCGTTGGTTTGTGAAAACAATCTTGACTCTATGTGAATGTTCTCCCCCTGTGTCCTAGCGCACATTTACACACTTACACACGAAGACACACAGACACACGCGAAGGGAAGGAGAGCTTGCAAAACTCAGGGAACCTGTGTATCAATCTCTCTTTCCACTTTAATTCTCTATTAATATATTTTATTTTCTCAATATTCTCACTATATCTGTGTTCCAATCGCTCAGCCATACGTCAAAACCTTTTCTTTTTCCATTTCCAGTGACCGCACGATCGCTTGCATTATTCAGCGAAGGCGCAATTATCACAACGCCCAGAAACCAAGAAAAGGCCGTTTTCCGCCCTGTAAATCACTGTCGCTTTTCCCTCCTTCCATATGTTTATTCTGCTAAAGTTCTCCAGTTGTAACCATTTGACCAATTGAACTAATCCTGTAGGTAGGAATGACATCGAAGAATTCAGCAGGGGTAAACATTCTCAAATAAATCAACAAACAATAATAAAACTCTTTTTGATCTCTTTCTGCAGTGTACACGGAAACAGTCCTCTTCTTTCCCCTCAATACAGGAAATATGCCAATATCCTCTGCAACAACCTTTGCGTTTTCCACAAACATTCTGCAGTTGCTGTTTCCTGCAAGAAATCTGTAAACAAATTTTCCCCCTACATTTTGCTCGATTTCAGTCGCTTCACAGCTTTCATAAACCCGGCCTGTTGGGTTTCAAGGGCACCCGTTGTTTCCTTTTGCGGGGGTATAGCTCAGGGGTAGAGCGCTCGCTTCGCATGCGAGAAGTCTGGGGTTCAATTCCCCATACCTCCAAATTTCTTTTGCGTTCTTTGCATTATCTCCTTTTGTTGTTTTTGTTTTGTCTGGCACGCATGGAGGACAATTATTGTTGCTTCCTTGTTTTGATTTGAGCGTCTTGGCTTTTCAGGGTTTGCGAAGCGGAAATTTCATATCCGGGTGACGTCGCCGACTGAATTCTCGAGGAACACCCAACGCAAATGCAATATGTCACTTCACTTTCTACGACCGACGCGACCAGACAGCCGGAAACGGCCGCTGGGTTAGAAAATTCATTTTTTTTAAATCTCTGCATAGAAATACTCTTAATTTCCCACATGCTAACTTAAAACTGAGCTCTCCAGCAAATTGTTTTCGAAACAGAATCATGCGCATTTTTCGTCACACACGTTCTCTTCTTTTAGTTCCCCATCCATTTTGAGTGCTGTTTAGGTGTGTATCCTGTTTGTTAGGTGTCTCTATGATCCTTGGGTCGCCAGTTGGTCGTGTGACTGACCCGCGTACGAATTCGGCCTCTCCCCTGACTGATAGCGCCGCCGCGCCTCTCCTCTGCTACCTTATAGTTAAAACCGCAAGTGAAGGCAAAAGATGACGAGTCATAATTGCATTGCTGAAATTGAGGCATTTGTCTGAGCGGCTAAAAAAAGAATTATTAATTTTGCCATTGTGCCACATCTTTTTGTGATAAAAAAGCTAAAGAGTTAGATAACAATGAAGGAAAATATCGAATCTAACTGTTAATGTGTAAGACTTATTTGTGCCAGTGAACACTTTTTCTAATCGCAATGTTTTTCCACTGTCCAATTTGCAAAGTCCGCGCCTAAATCACCTTACCGCCCTTTAAATATTCATGAAAAGATGCATTATGCTACAGTGTACCCCGAAGAACATTGCGAAATTAATATTAAATCTGCTGTCGCTCATTGGACAAATGACCTTCTGGTGGAGGTTGGGATCGTTGAGCAATGGCTTATTGGTTCGATTCCGCTCGGCTTCATAAATGTTTCGTTTTGTGTGAAATGATTTCTTTCTTTGTGCTAAGGTTGTTTTCAGTTTGCGTTGTTCAGAGACCGACAGGGGCTGTCTCTGGGACGTCCTTTCGCAAACAGCTTCCCCTCGTCATTCTGTTCCCTCGAGAGCCCTCTTACACAAGAAATTCTATTCATCGCCCTTTCTCCAATTACGCGATTACTTATTAATCGTTTGAGTTTTGTAGAAACAGGGGATTCATACTGTGACACTAGGAAAGATGGGTCAATCCAGGCCGCCACGCACCAAAATGTCTTCGGTCCGCCCCTGCTCTGCCCTGAAAGCCCGGGTTTCAAAGGTATAGATTTTGATCGTTGGCCAACTCTGCGTACTTTCCTCCCCCGATGAAATATTCAAAGCCATAGGGCTTTCCAATTGACATACGCAAACACACGTGATTTGTCAACAACAAAACACTCTACTACGCGAAAGGAAAACAATATCTCTGACTTTCTGACGCTGAACTTTCATTTTCTGAAAAGAAACCATCTGGAATGAGGGGATTCCTTTCATTTTACATGTATCCATCAGAATGTATATTTTCGGAATTAAACGATATCAAATATGAATCTGATATGAATCTGTGCGAGTTCGTTGAAAGAGGGCTTTTTTACATTTGTAAAAAAATGTGAAAAATCCCTGCAATCACTGAAAATTTCTTCTAAATTTATGCAATTACAGAAAGTTATTCAAGGTAAACAATAATTTTCTTTTGAAATTTGAGGAACGATCTCCTGAAATAGGAAATTAAGGCCATAAATAAATATTACAGAAATATTCGGATTTTTAGAAATTACAGGAAATCATCTTTAATTTTCAGTTAATTTTCAGTCTGATAAATCAATTCTTCTTCTTCTTCTTCTTCTTCTTCTTCTTCTTCTTCTCTCTCTCTCTTTCTTTCTCTTTCATCTCTGTTGCTCCCCTCCCACCCACTAATTCCCCATGTTCAAGTGATAATTGGAAGAGCCAGCTGCCTCTAATCAGTGCAAAACGCCGCTGCACCTGTTGCATCGTAATCAAATATTGCCAATTTTCGCATATACGGAAGTATAAAAACGAGATATTTCATTAACAAACATGAAACTGCAGCTGTTTCGTCGCCTTTCATAACAATCCCCCAATCCCTCCTTGGCTAATCTTTTGTCGAGTCCATCCACTTTTTCGTCCGTTGGTCTAATCTGAATGTGCCCATTTGCGTGTTCATTTCCTTCGAATGGGAACCCCTTGTTATTGCACGTCCGAACCCCACTTGCCCTTTTCCAAATGGGTTTAATCGAAGGAAATCATAGCAACAACTTTCAATGAGTAATAGTTTCCACTTTCTATTATTTTGATTTTTCAGAAGTTTCAAAAACTGAAACTTGCAAATTGCAAATTCTCGCGAATGTTTTCTTCACTGACCGCCATTTTCCCTATAATTTGTTGTTCCTTTCGCGTCATTCTGGCGTTTAATCCCCGGATGTGAGAAAATTGCCCCAACAAAGAGAAAATTCGGCTTTCCTAACTTCCTTCGTCTGTGTTGTTGTTTCCTCGTGTGTTCGTGTGTGCGTGAGAAAGAGGTCCCTCTTTCTTCCTGAGGATCGCCTTTCACGCTAAACCGAATCTTTTGTTTGCCAGCCGTGTGCCAATTGTGGAAAGACGGCTACACCGCAGGCGCCATCGAGGAGCCCCTTGAGAGACGCCGTGATTCCAGCCACGCTCTCCACGGGAACACACCGTTTATCACGCAATTTCAGTCGATTCAAGAAAACTAACCATTTTATGTCTGAATAATCCGTATTCTTGACAAAAGCACACCTCACCATTTTATCAAAATTTCTGTGAATCACTTTAACGTGATTTTTCCGAGAGTTTCCCATAATTCAACAGAGTCCACGTGCCAGTTTTCGCGCTGTGCAGTCCAATTTGTGTTCCTGGAATGTTCTCATCAGTGGGAATGCCCATCGAGCGAACGTCGCTCATCCGAAACGGCTAATGAGCAGACGTCATCCTGACGTTTCGACCAGACTCTTTCGCAGCCACTTTTGAAAAATATTCGAGTTGCAAAACACGTCAAAAACATCTGCAATCAGCGATTCGTATTCTTTGAACAAAAGGCAAAACTTCCTTCCGGACAGGGATTGAACCCGAGCCTCTCCTACCGGTAGCGCATGGCTGCCGCTTGCTTTATGCATCTGCGATGGCGCCCTTTCTCCGTCTCCACCCTTTCACGGAGATTTCTTCATGATGCAGTGCCAATTATATGCCTAAATTGATTTTAGAATAGGAGAAATTAACTAAATTGTATTGTTTTGCGTTTCTGTCGAAAAATAATTCAATTACTCCGAAAAACAAAGCATCAGGAAATAAATAAGAACTTAAATAAAATAAATAAGAATCGTGCCATAGATCAAAATTTAGTATTTGTTCTACAAAGATATTTTTAATTTAGTTTCACACCAATTATGTTTTCAGAACAGCAACAATATGGTGCCGTTCGTCAGGTTGATGATGTAAAATGCGTGTTTTCATTATAAAATACAAGAAATCCTTGTCACGTTTTTACATCGACAACAAAACGAAAATAGAACTTTACTACACTTTTTATTTATTTTTAAACATCGTATTTTATGGGAGAAAATAGTTTTTTACAGCTTCGGCGCCATTTGAATGCCCACAAGATAATTTCTATTAGTTTTTAAATCTTTCAAAATAAGAAATAAAACAATCCCAAGAAAACTAACTTTGCAGGCCTGGCTTTGGTTCAGGCCTCAACTTCTGTTTGTTTCTTGTGTTCCGTCTGGCATTTCGGTGGATTAATGCATTCATCGGCTAAATTCCATTGAAATTCGTGACGCCATGGCGAGTGAGGCCACCGTGCGGAGACTTTTCTCCGAGTGGAAAACATGCTGAAACATTCAGCCGGTCGCCGCGACAACCTGCGATCCGACTGATTCAACGGCCGGTAATCCTTGATTCCCGGCCTCTCTTCCCTTTCCGCCCTTTTTCATTGCTCTTCGACGTCCGAGAGAGCGTTCAGCCGAATCGCCGCCGGAATTCCGGGCCATTCAGCGTTTTTTTCTGGTGAAAACGGACGGCTTTTGTGAGGTCGACGATTGCTTTCTAATCGTTGGCCTCCATTGCAAAAGATCGCTTTGTTCCTGGGATGAGTCAACATTCATTACCGGCGGAAATCCGACAACAGAGGGAAACATTTCCTTCCGGAAGCAGAAAAATTGACACGCCCTTTAAGAGAGCAGTCGAACGAAACCCATGGGTTCGAATCCTCAGCGAGTTCGGATTAATTTGCATATCACACTATCAACTACCGACAACTAGATTTTTTGAATAACTCTTTTGCACTATTCCTCTTGGCGTCTGGCTACCGTATGCCTTCCGTCGTTGCAAAAACACGTCCTCCAATTAGGGCTTGTGGAAGGTAATTCTACCCCGGGAAAAGAAAGAAATTGTGTCTTTTCTCCTGCTGAATGAGACGGATATGCGAAAAAAGTGGACATTGCGGAAAATTGGCTCGGGATCACGAACGAGTAATTGCAATAGAAAAAACAGCAATCAAACGGCATGTGAGGGCCACAGGGTTCACTTTGCGAGTAATAATACGCTTTGCAAAGGAATCCACACGGGAGAGAGGACTTCTGGTAGAGGGGGACTGCGTCTCACACACGTTACCCCTGCTCTCTCTCTCTCTCTCTCTCTCTCTCTCTCTCGCTCTCTCTCTCTTTCTGTCTCTCTATCTCTCTCTCTCTCTCTCTCTCTCTCTCTCTCTCTCTCTCTCTAGCTCTCTCTCTCTCTCTTTCTCATCGCAGGTCCCGATGTCTGACCCGTGTCCCCAGCGGAAAAACATCGTTACCTGAAGTGAGCTAATGTTACCCGCTTTCTTTCATGTTTTCCAAACCGAAGCCTAATGAAACGTGATTTCCTCTGCAAAACCCCACGTGTCCTATGTTTTGCATGCATCTCCCCCCTCGTCCACGTGAGATTCGTCCTCTCTCTTGTGTCCCACGCGAGGGCGGAAAACTCCGTGATTCAAGCAAGGACTGATTAATTCCCACGATCCGTGTCCCCGTGGGAATAAAACGCAGCACTCTTTTGCTTAAATGTTTTCCCAGACGACTTGAATCTCATCTGAGGAATTTTGTTGTACGGTAACCTCTTTTAGAGGGAGAGGATGGATTACGGTAGAATTTACATGTCAACGTCTCATCCGATTCTACTCTTCTTTCGGACGGCGCCCACGTCGTCCGCATTTTAGCCTAACGTTCGTCTTCCTGATTTGCTGCCAGTCGGCTGTCAACAGCGAGTGACAGCCGGTGAATTGTGCTCTTCAAGAAAACGATGCGAAAAAAGAGGAGGTTTTCTTCTCAGTCTCTCAGTCTCTCTCTCTCTCTCTCTCTCTCTCTCTCTCTCTCTCTCTTTCTCTTTCTCTATCTCTCTTCCTCTCTCTCTCCCGTAATCTTTTGTCATAATCCCAATCCTTGCCTAATCCGCCATTCATAACATTTTCATACGTTGCTTCGTCCACTATTCCGTGTCTGTCTTGTATGACTAAGTCTAACCATAAAACAAGATCGATTCCCAGATTTTTGCTCTCTCTTTCTTTCTGCATCCCATAAGTACCCTCTCAAAAATCACTGATGCATGAAATCAAGAACTCCGCTTCCCAGGAACTCCGCTCGTCGATTAGTATGTTGTCGCCACCCATTGGGTAGAGTGAATGTCCTTCAAACCCTTGGTTTCCCTTGTTTTCTCCCGAAGATCTCCTTTTTCTCTTAATCACACGGCATTTGCCCTGTGAGGGGGCGGTCTTTTTGCTGAAGACAGACCCGTCATTTGGTCGGCTGATCCCATTCACACCCCCTCGACCGCCCATATCTTTCCCTGATTCTGCCTCTTATTTTGAGGGAGGAGCAATGGTACCTCTACCCCTCATCTCTACACATATATTTCTCTGGCCTCTCTACTTTTCTTTCTTTTCAACTTTTGATTATTCAGATGCAAGCTGGGTGTAGTCAGGTGGAGTGTGCTTTACCACGAGACATTCCGGCCAGGTTTGGCCAGAGGACCCGTCGTCGAAGTTCGATCGCTGATTGGGTCACCGGATTGTCTGATAACAATAGGGAAAGGAAGAATACCTTCGGAAAGTGAGTAAAAAAAAGAAAGAGAGAGAGAGAGAGAGAGAGAGAGAGAGAGAGAGAAATGACGACGATGACTTTTCTTCCAGAGTCGACAGTAGCTCCGAACGTCGAACGCGCAACGGAAGTGTGGCTTCAGTAGATGAACCCGAGCCTGATGACGTTGAAAAGCACAAGAATACCCTACTCCAGAATGCCAAGAGAGAAGTTAAACTCGTCATGTCCGAATCCACCACTCGGAGAGCGTTGGACATCAACTCTTCCTACGTTATGCAATATTGTGGTAAGTTTCAATCCAAACAATTGCTAGATAAATGCCAAATATGCCAATTACTCAGTGACTTGGCCCACTGACTCCAAGCGTCTCTTTTGGCTTCAGTCTGTCTTTACGCACTGCGACTGGCTCTAAACCGCCACTCAGCGCAACGCCTCGCATGGTCCCATGGTGTAGCGGTTAGCACTCAGGACTTTGAATCCTGCGACGCGAGTTTAAATCTCGATGTGACCTACCCTTTTTGTCTTATGAATGCCTCCTTTTCTGATTAAATTCAAACTATATTTTTCAGCTTCAATTGAGGCCTGTCTTATGGATGGACTTCGTCGTCGTTATTTCGGTCTCTTCGGCTGTAATACCTCCTTGGCCTTGCTGCACACAGCTGCCAAGAGCTCTGTACATGCTCAGATGATTCTGAAGAAGATGGAACAGATGCATCCACCGTGAGTGAGACTTCTGCCCCTCGTCCATTACATGTCTAGGTGCAATCACCCTTTGACTTGGATCAAGGAGGCTCTTCATGAGAGGATTCTCGATGAAATCGTCCTCTCAATCACAAAGAACAAGCAGTGAGTTCATGGAGAAAGAAAAAAGGTTGAAATGGATCAGAAGTGCTCAAGGGGATTAGACGTCTGGAAAGTTCACAAGGGCTCATCGCCAGACGTCTGGAAGGCACATGAGATTTTCATTGACCCGGGAAAAGGAGATAAGGGGAAAAAGTAACCACTTATTTATGAGATGTTGATCAAAATAACAAACCTTCTACCTTGAGACCAAATAACTCAATCAGAAAGCCCATTTGATTATGTTTATTCGATTAACCCCCGCAGAAATGGGCTAATTCATGTGCCCCATTCAATCAGACCTTATAGTGAAGGGGTGGAATGACGAGGTGCAGAAGAAGACGAAAATGACCGGCCACACAGACTAGGTGTTTCAAAAACAAACAGCTGAATTTCAGGATGAAGTTGCTCTACGAACCCACTGCTTTCATGATGGACAGTTCTAAAAGCGGGATATTTGCGTCCTTCATTAGTTAGTTTTTTCTCTTTAATTTCTAGGTGGTTTTTAAAACCAGTATTTGATTTCTGGGTTTAAAAGAATCATTTTCACACCAGAAGGGTAGGTCATTTCCCTTCAAAATGGCAGTCGCTGAGAAGCAGGTGTGGCAAAAATGAGGGCTGGAATAAACTGGATTTGGCTAGGATGCCCAGTTCCAAAGAATATAACTGTTTTATGTTTGGGCTGACCCGAGAATTAGAGGAAAAGTTATCTAAATCTGCACCTGTCTACTCTCCCTAAGAGAAAAGTCTCTTTCCTTATTCAATTTGTCCGAAAACCACGCGCCGAACCCAATTTTCGCCTAATGAAAGCCGGCCACTTCACTCCCTTTTTGACGTTTCCGGCCGCAATTCTCCAAAACGTAGGAAACGGAGGATAATCTGGATTGCACTTTGCAAAGGCCTCTTCAAAGGATTCTGATCGAACAGAAATAGAAAAGGCTGACGTTTACTAAACGTGATTAGAAAACCATCTCCCTTGCCTATAGCTTTCTTTGAAAAGAGGCCTTGCTTTGGTTGCCTCATTGTTTGAAAACATCGGAAGTTTTCGTCTTCTTCGTTCAGCGGAAATATCATTTGATAAAAACAACATCGAATACGGTAGTTTGCTTACATGCTTTGTTTTCATTTTGCTTAAAAGTTTCACGAAAGACATTGTGAGTCATCGAATGTTTCACTTCACTCGACGTGGATATGAAAACAACCGCTATAATGCAGCTTTTCTTCCCCGCTCTCAGTCTCCCTGGCCACCCAGTCAAACACCACCTCTCTGTCCACCCACTTTCATTAAACCGAGCAGGTGTTGCTTGTGTTTGTGTTGCTTCTAATCCTGCCCGTGGTCGCTTCAGAAGAGGCGGAATCGATCGCCGCCAGGCGGCTGTACCCCGTTTTCACTCGCGGCGACCCGGTCTCATTCAGGCGGAGACCACCCACGTCGTCTATGATCTCCATTACCCGTCGCTTTTTTTCACCTCCTAATGCCCTGTCATTTTCATGCCGACGCCAAAGAGCACGCTCGCTTGGGGTTCTCAGCAGTTAATTGGAAACTACAATCAGTCCCCTAAACGTGGGAATACCAAATGATCAAATACAAATGGAAACGGATTAGAAGAGACTTTAAGGGGAAATTGAAAGTTTAACTTTGTGAACATTTTGATTTCATTACCGGCGCTGAAATTGCTTTCTAAAAAGAAAAGGGTAGTCATTCGGAAAATAGAAAGCCTTTCGAAGAGCGAGGAAACCCCAAACAAAAGAGATCACAAAGCGAGGCGAGTTCCCAGAACAGCCAAGCTACATGCTTTATGTTTTGCAATTTTAGACTTCAGAAGACTTTCGGAAAATTAACGGTTTTGGTTATTACAGGCTAGGTAGGTAATTTTCTTGATTGTTTGATTTATGTGGACCAATCATGGCAAATTGAACGATTTCTTAATTTGTTTGCTTGCTAACAATAAAATCAAACCTGATTCTTATGAAATCCTAATGGGCACGAAAGAGAAAGGAGAGATAATTGAATTGAACCCCGATTTGTGCCTTTGTCGCCAACAAATCCATTGTCTTCAATGACGTTTCCACGAGATTTAATATTCCCCGTATTTTCCACCAAATCCACGTGTTTATCCAATTTGTGCGACATTGCGTATTTCTATCCATTGGGAATGACCCGTCGCAGCCAATTCATTTGTGTCTGCCTCTCCCGGATCCTGGCTGGATAACTGAATTAGCCCTTCCCTGGCTTTACGAATCTTTTCACTTCCTCGTTTCAGTGTGTACATGTGCTGTTACCTTCAAGAGAATGTCCGGTTGCAATGAAGTGACGGCGGAGGACCTCGTCGAGAGAGGAGGCAACCGAACACCCGCCGCCACCGCCTCAACGAGGCATCCTCTCACGGTTAGTTTTGTTCATGTGCTTCTTTTCACTAAAACCAAGCTTGGCAAAAATGCAGAACGGCCCGGACAGAGAACAATTGGTAGGCGACCGGTCTTGAGCCATGCTGGAATAAAACTAACACATTTAATTTGCAAACATTTAAAGTTTAGGGCGAAACGCTGGCGCTTTTTGCATTTACCCGTAGGTATATTTTAGAGTCAACCACATTTCGCTGAATTTGTCAGTGTTTTGAGGCTGACTGAGGAGAGACGTAAACAAAAACATAGGGTTCTGTAGACAAACAAGGCATCCAAGAGAGTGGAGGACTTCCGTCCCCGTGGCTGGGAAAATGAGAAAAGGGAAGACAAAAGAAAGCGAAGGAGTTTGAGATAAATACGAACGATTAGTAGAGAATCAAACATTCCTTTCTCTCTCAATCTCTCTCTCTCACTCTCTCTCTGGTTCTCTCTTCTCAGACATCCCCTCCGGCTCGTAATGATCGCCCAAATTGCATGCATAATTCCTTGCCTATTAGTGCAATAAGCACGGAGATGGATGTCCTTGGGGCATTGACAAACGAATAAGAAGGGGTTCCACGGCGGGAATTCCCTGCAACCGGATACATTTGGTTCACTTAGGTTCAACGGCAAAGCAGCAGTCTAGTGGGCAGTGAAAGGGGATCTACGAGTAGAGACTACGTTTACTCTCTCCATCACAACTTCAAATCATCGCTTCTTTATGGAAAGAATGGAGTTTCTATCGGCGGAGGAGACAAGGAGATCATCAAGGGTGGGTGTTCAAATGGAAAAAAGGATACATCACGGACTTTTAGGCTATCTTTCGCTTCATAAACATTACGAAGGAGGACTGTCAATGAGATGGACGCCGAATCAGTTGATGCATGCGAGGTAGGAGAGAAAGAGAGAGAGAGAAAGAGAGAGAGAGAGAGAGAGAGAGAGAGAAAGAGAAAGAGAAAGAGAGAGTGAAAAGAGAAAGAAAGAGAGAATCTGTGGATCAACTGATCGCACTGTTCTTTAGCTCACAGCCTTCTTCTGCAACGATAAAGGAAACTGAAGCTCAGTGGTTATGGAAACAGGCACTGCATATTGACCTCAACGACATCATCTACCTCCACCTGCACCAACGAGGTCTGCCCTCTCTCCGTCCCCCCCTGATTCCTTCTCATCAGATGAACACTCGGGCGCTCGTCTGACCCTCGTCGACTGCGAAGGAGTCCAATCCCCTCCCCTGCAGCTCCCTGTTGGCACCTGTGCAGCCCTCCTTCTCGGAGCCCTGGAGAACGCCTTGTCTCCTGTTCACCGACTGGATCCCCCTCTCTGGACAAGCGAGAAGAATGGTTGGTTTTTGAGGCCGTCGTGTGAAAATGACAGACAAACAGGGTTTTCGGTTTTGCATAATCCTGCCTTGGGTTTTAGAGAAGATCCTCCCTCGTCTGAGGAAACGGTCCACAGCCTCGGCCACTTCGATGATCATGGACTACGTCTTCCGGATAGTGAGGACTGGAAACGTGGAGGCGATTCCTCAAGAACCAACTTCTCCACTGACGAATGGAAATGCTCATGCGGATAAATGGTTAGTTTTAAGACAAAATGTTTAGAGAAGCCCCCCATTTTACTTCGAACAGATGACACATCTTGGACAACTATTATTGTCAGCAAATTCCAATTTCAGTGTCTCACTTCCAAACTCTCCCTACATAACTGACAACGTCGACAACCTCGTCAAGTAAGTACCCTCCTTGAAGCGTTTTATATTCAGAGTTACAGTACCCAACTGGACAAGGCGTGCCAATCCGTCCGACATCAGATCCAATCTCGGGCTTTCTACGGATGTAAGTTTACTTTATAAGACAACACACCCTTCATTTTAGGGTTGTCCTACTGCAGACACCTTCGAACCGTAAGGAAGCACTTGGTAAACCTTGTCGAGGAGAAGGACTTTGGAGGAGATGAAGATAACACCCTCCCAGTAGATGAAGAGTTCTGGAAGAGGTGTCGCACTGAGAGAACTGTTAGTTGAATTTTCATTTTTTGATAAAACTGCGATTTAGGAGGAGCTGGAGCAAGAATTTTTGAGAAGAGTGTATTGGAAAGGAATTGAAGGAATCAACTCGAAGGAACTGAGGAGGCAGACTTGGCCTTACCTTTTGAAGTTGTTCAACTGGGACGAGGAAACGGAGCCTAAGACTTCTGAATTCACCAAGAAGTATAGAGAGGAGGTGGAGGAATGGAGGGTTCTGGAGGCGGAGGTTAGACGAAGGGATGAGGAGGCTTTCCTCGCAGGTGAGGGACTTTTCTCTCTCTACCTATCTCTCTCTCTCTACCTATCTCTTTCTATCTATATGTCGAACTGTTCCTCTTTCCCTCTTTCTCTATCTCTCTCGTTCTCTATCTCTCTTGTCTGATTGAATATGTTTCTCTTCCAGCTCGTCTGCGCAAGCTCTCTCCTCCTGGCCGAGATGCTTCCATCACAAGTGATGTGTTCGAAGATGAAAAGCCAGAAGAACCCGATGCAGATGAAGTGCTAGTGGCCCAGTTTACAACAAATCTCCACAGAATTGACAAAGATGTTGAGCGATGTGACAGAAATCTTATCTTCTTCTCTAACAAGGAAAATCTCGAAAGTTTGAGGTAAAACATGCAAAAGGAGTAAACTTGTCATTATTTCAGGAGGGTTATGTGCACCTACGTTCGACGAAATCTGGAAGAGGGGTACATTCAAGGAATGTGCGATATATTAGCTCCTCTCTTGGTTGTTTTCGAAGATGGTCAGTCTTAAATACAGAAATAGGAAGAGATCAATTCTTTCAGAAGCCCTGTCTCTTGAATGCTTCACCATCGTGTTCTCCCGTCTGAGGGACAACTTCCCCCAAAGAAGCGGAATGGACGAATCTCTCTCGAACCTCCGCTCTCTGATCCAAGTGGTCGATCCTCAGATCTTCTCAATGCTGACTTCTTCATCCGACACCACCCATCTGTACTTTAGCTACAGATGGTTCTTACTTGATTTCAAGAGAGGCCAGTTCATTTTGTACTATTTAACGAACTAAAGTTTAGAGCTGTCTTACGATGGCACACACAGAGTTTGGGAGACCATTTGGGCAGCTGAGAGGACGGTCACTGCCAAGTTTGCGCTTTTCTTTGCTCTTGCGATGATTACAAACTATCGGGATGTCATTGTTTCGAACAACATGGATTTTACGGATATGATCAAATTCTTCAATGGTGAGAAAAATTGAAGAAAGAGACGATAAAGCGAGAGAGAGAGAGAGAAAAGTAAACAGGAGAACCCAATAATCTTTCTAGAAATGGCTGAACGGCACGACTGCTCTCGTCTTCTGCAGGCCGCCCGTAGCCACATCCGCGCCCTGCATACTCTGTTAAAAGAGATACGGTAGCATTTTCTATGAAACGACTCTTTGCTGTATATACTGTAATCCTGTGTTCTGTCCTGTAGTATTCGAGTAGGCGATTGGTTCTCTTTCCCATACGGTGTCCTTTCACATGTCTCTTTTCATTCCATTGATTCACGCACATTTCTATCAGACTATTTGTGATTTTGAGCAACCTTAAGTGTTACTTATTAATAAAAGAGTTATCTGAAGGTGAAACTCTTTCTATTTATGAGTCTTGAGAACAAATTGAGAGACTTTGGTAAACGACTGCTGGGCTATCGTTCCATTATATGTGTTCCACGCAAAGAAGCCAGATGGAGAGAAGACCGCGGAGAACCAGCAAAAGTCAAGACGTCGTTATTTCGATAAGAATGGAGGAAACTCGAAATGGGGGTAAACAGAATGGAAATGCAGCATTTTTACTTGGTTTCCTGTATTTTGTGTACATTTTAAAATTCAAAATCGATGTGTTTTTACTTTTCTTAGAAAACCACATTTAGAACACATAGTGGCGAAGTTTGCTACTTTTAGATATTTGTCATTTCCATAAGTACAAATACCCCATTCCATTTTTACCCTCCTCAGAGGGTTTCCAAAAATTTAAGCTTATCAATGCGTTCCCGATTTTTCAATGGGGAGCATCTTTTACAATGTCTGGGGTCGTAACCCCGAGAGCATTTAAGCAGGTCGGTAAAATGTTTACCCCTCCCCGTTACCAATCCGTAAACGGTAAACGCGGTAAACGGGAAGAAGCAAACATGTGTTTTTTCCTCGCCGCAAAGCCTACTGCGTGCATATTCTGGGCTTCACGTACTTGGGAAAGAACCGATTTGGTACGGGAGGATCAGATAGAGAACCGCAGCCGCTGCCGTCCGCCACGATAGCCCCGCCCTTTTTTGCCGCGAAATGTGTTGGCGAATTCTTCTCTAAAATGATGAATGGCAAAATTTCTAATAGTAAGTTCTAATAGTAACCATTTCAATGCTGACTTCGTTTGACAGCACCCATCTGTAATTCAGCTGCCGAGGTTTCTTACTTGATTAAGGAGTTCATCCAACATCTGTGCAACAATCAAATGAACTCATTCAATGTAATACCAATTTATTGCATACCGTCATCTTTCTTAAAGCTTTGTGTTTACAACAAGAACAACTAAACGCCCTCGGGCGCAACCCAGAAACAATTGTGAAAGCGACGTCGTCAGCGAAGGGACGACAGACTAGATTGGAAAGAAGGAAATAGGCAAATGCTGATCACAGTCACGGAGGCAATGGGAGGACAAGAATGACAATAACAAGAGTTTAAGGGTGAAGAACAGTTTGTGTCATGCACTGAAGGCAGATGGAGAGAAGACCCGCGGAGAACCAGAAAATGTCAAGGCGTCGTTATTTCGGGGCTTCGATTTTGCGGTCGACGAAGGCGTCGTCCTTAAATGGCAAAGTGAAGATCAAACAGTTTGAAATGATCCTACCTTGCCCATGTTAAGTCTTGCGGAAGCGAAGGCCGCCTCCAGGACCGTTTCGTTGCTGCCGACACGGAGTGCCCGGTCGACGCCGAAGGGCTTCAGGTGGTAGATGAGGTACTCCAGGGCGTACATGAGGTTCGCGTTTACGTAGTGGAACGAGATTGCGTAGTCTGAAACAAAGTGATTGAGAAAGTGAGTGAGTGAGTGAGTGAGTGAGTGAATAGTCACAAACCTGAGCAACAGGACGGTCCCTGATCCATAGGATAGTAGGTGTACTGCCAGAACCAGAACGACGGATCCACGTGTCCCGGGACCAAATGATGCTCCGGAACGAAGGGCATAAACCTATGCTGTCCATCGGCATCTCTCGAGTCTCCAGCCTTCACTCCAATCTTCTCCAGACATTTCCCCATCTCCGCATCCTCCGCCCCTCCATGGTTCGGGGAACACTTCTTGGCATCTGGGAGACCCTCCTTCACGAACCTCAACCAACAGATCACTGGGAAGTACTTGGAACTCACTTTTTGAGAGCCTCTCTGCTCAGGACGTATCCAGCTCCTCCACTCATGTACCCCTGCTTTGCGAATGGTTTGAACTTCATTCCGAAGTAGACGGGCTCTTCAGCCGAATGAGCCAGCAACATGTAGCGCATGTTCTCCAGAACCACGTACGTGTCGTCGTCTGCCTTGAGGAACCAGTCGTACTCCTCCTGAAACTATTGATCTTCAGAAGACTTAACTCCTACCAGATGGTTGTCGTAGGCGTATTTGAAAGAGGCTTTTGTTTTCGCCCAGAGGTAGTCCCTTCCCTCGGAGATGTTTAGATTCACAGCTGGCAGGTCCTTGTCCTCGGCTGAAGACATGAACACGTACTTGTTGCAGCGTTTTGCCCAAGTGGCCTTGACGTGCTTGGCGCGCTTTTCGTGGTTCTGCTTGCCGGTCAGGATCCAGCAGTAGATTCGGACTTTGCTGAAGATGGCGTCCGCTACCTCACGTTCTCCTGGAATGCACAGTTGAGCAAATTACAGACAGAGTAAGAGAGAGAAGAGAGAAAAGAGACAGAGAGAGGGAGAGAGAGAGAGAGAAAGAGAGAGAGAAACCTTGATGGTTATGTGCTCCTGCGTTGAGATGGAACTCCACTGCGTCCTTGGGCGCGTGGCTGTCATCCACGTCCTCATCATTGTGTGCATCGTGATGATCATCATGATGTGGTCGTTCGGCACGGAGTATTACCCCTCCATCGAAGTTATTCTACAATTCAGTTGAATTGAGTAAATTGCAAAACCCACAATGCCTGGGTTGGACAAGGAGGAGAGGACGAGGCCGATGATCACCCCGATGGCCAAGTAGGCGATGGGTGGTATTCGAGGCCAGTTTGCCATCACACCATCTGAAATGAGGGAATTAGAGAGAGAGTCAGAGAGGGAGAGGGAAAGAAATATAGAATACACAAAAAGAAAGGGAAATCGAGATATACAGTGGCTTGGAATGCCGTGGCGTTGTGATTTTTCGCACGTTTTATGATTCCTGAATCACGTAGACATTCACGAAAGATCGATTTTGCAATTCTTGCATATAGATTGAGTTGATGGGAAAATGGGAGAGAGAGAGAAGTAGAGTTTGAAAGAATTTGAACCGAGTTTGGGTTGGAACGCTCTGGCGCGAAGAGGGAAAAAAGAAGTGGCGCCTCATGCAAGAGAAATGACTCGTAACGGCGCAGAGATCAGAGAATATTTAAATCTCTCTCTCTCTCTCTCTCTCTCTCTCTTTATCTCTCTCTATAAAGACGGCTCTGACAGTTCTTTTCTTGGCGAAAAATGCTTTGCAGTGCATGGTGCATGTTTACTGGCACTTCTGCGATGTTTTCGCTGTTTTCGCAGTAGATAACGTCAACTACAAAAGAAGTTCTGTCTTCGGAAAACTGTAGAGATAAACGTAAATTGCTCCAATGGCACTCTTCTCGACAATGGGGGCGGTACACACAAAAGTTGACGTGGCACACAATACAAAAGAACGTCGACGGCTGTGTGAAAGGACACTAAGCAGTGGGAGCAACGAGTTTCACAAGTGAGAGAGGGAGAGGGAGAGGGAGAGGGAGAGGGAGAGGGAGAGAGAGAGAGAGAGAGAGAGATGAGTGCCCAGGAGGAGTTTTTGGAATACAAACCAGCAACGACCGCAAGAAGGAGAGTTGAGGAAGGAATGAGAAAGTCAATAATTGAAAAATATGCTAATTTCCGTATGTCGGTTAAATTTAATTCTGATCTCAAACGAGGCCATAAATAAAGTTTAAAAATCCAAATTAGGACCAAGAGTCCATTAGAGGCAGGCATGGAAATTGGAAAATGTCTGTTTTCCTGCTACGAATGAAAGTGGCGTATCAGTTTAAAACGGGACTTTGGTGTTTTCACATGATAATAGGACAAAACTAATGACGACAGGGGTAGACGAGCACCAAAGATGAGTTACTAGTTGAAAAGGACAAACATTCGTTACGGAGAAATATAGAAAAAAGAGATATAACTAGAGAAAGTGGAGGCAGAAAAATGATATAATAGTTGGAAAGGGCAGAAAAATGGAGAAATAAAACAGACAAATGGAGAATGGAAGAAAATGTCATAATTTAAAAGGAAAGATCAAAGAGAGATCATGTATTAAAGTTGCTAATGCTTTAAAAATGAAACATTCATGGGAGGATGGAAGTAGTTTCTTCAGCTGAAAATATTCGTTTGCATCCAAAATACTTCAACTTGTATGGTTTTTTTAAGTGAAACAAGTAAAAAGCAGTTTAAAGCGAAGGAGGCGGTCTAATAGATGAGTGTTGTTTTGTGTGAAGGGGAAAGGATTGTTTGTGGTGGTGGCTGGATGTCTGTCGGGAGAGGCCAATGGGAGCGAAGGGATCGATCTCTCTTAACCATTCGAACGGGTCGCGAGGGGACAAGCGACGTTATGCTGATGAACAGACCACCCTCGATCGATCGCCGGGGAGGGGGCGAGCAGCCGCGGCTCCCCGCTGATAAGGAACGCTCGCTAAGGACAGTCAGTCTGATCCCTTTCGGTCGAGGGTCCTGGGAGCAAATTTCAGGCTGCATCGATTACCGGGAGGTGGGTTGGCAGGAGAGATCCCAACTGTCAGCTAATGGCTGGCAGCACCTGCCAGCCGTTCCCTAGTGACAGACGGGGTAGTTTTACTGCAAAACGGACGTTCTAATTATTCTCAACGAATAGCCTTTGGGCTTCTTTGGAGAAATCCATTTGCGGCCTTTTTTAAGACCGGCTGGCTGCAAGAGCGTCGGCGCTGGTGACAGCCGTTCCCAGACGCGGGTTGTTTTGTTTAATCAGCGTTTCCTATGTTTCAGATTTGAATTTCAAACTGATTTTAAGTTAACGGTTGGCAGCAATTCCCAAATATGTCCATACCAGCCGCTCACTAATGACAAATAGGACTAGTTTTTAAAGAAATTCCAATTATTGCCAATCGGGGATTTTTCGGCCCCTTTGAGTTTAGCCGAAATCCATTTGTGGTTGTTTTTTGGAGCTCGGCTGGCTGAAAGGACGCCGATGCTGGCTTGTTGTAGCCACCCCAAAGGTTAAAAGAAGGGAGAAAAACTTTCTCTTCTGCTTTTAAATAACTTTACAAATCATACGCTTAAAAATACAACCCGATGCCACTGCGCTTGTTTTTAAAAGGCTGGCTGCAAGGGCGCGCGCTGATGACAGCCGATGAGTGATTGAAGCTTCGTCACCATTGAAATTTACGGGAATTCCTACAAAACGGAAAAATTCAGCGGCTGGCAGGATCCGGCTGTCAATACCACAAAAAGTGGGTGCCAGTCGCAAATGATCACACCGGTACAGTAACTGTAATCCATTGTTATCGTGGGCTCTGGTACCGGCCTCCAATGGAAAATTCATGAATTGAGCAAATTCGGCTGATTTTGAATCATCGGTTGGTAGCCAAAGTTATTGACACCCGATGGAATCCAAAGAAATCAGTTTTTATTGATTAGGGGAAGGGGAAGTGGTTTATTGGGCCCGGCTGGCAGCAGCAAAACACTGCCAGCCGGCCGCCGCTTTGCTACCAGCCGCCAGAGAGAAAAAATGGCGTAAAGTGCGATTCCGTCTGTCAGGAAGTGGTCAGTAGCAGCCAGACGAGAAAATATCAGAAGTGTGGGGAAGAAAAGAAACAAAGAGAAGCAACTACTCTGGGGATCGAAATTCCTGCCGAGGTCATTGCTGCCAGCCGGGTGTCAGCAGTACTCTACACAATGTTTACGGGGGATTAAAGCCGTGAACGAAAGACTGCCAGTCGTCTGGCTCTAATCGAGCGATGTTAAATAGCCGCAGACGATTGCTTCCAACAGATCCTCGGTAGTATAGTGGTGAGTATCCGCGTCTGTCACATGCGAGACCCGGGTTCAATTCCCGGCCGGGGAGAATTTTTGCTTTCTGGATTCCAGATTTGAATGTTTTCTTGGAATCGATTTCAATGTATCCCCAGCTATACGAAATTTTTGCAGCCGTTCGCGCAGCCACATTTCGTGTTGTGAATGGGTGAGAAATGAATGGCCGTGGGAGAACTACCGGCGATTCTTTAATTTGGCGAAAAATGTGTGTAAACCAGTCAAATTCTTTAAATTTCCACTGCAATGGCCAAATTTCGAGAGAAAAACAAGCAATCTGGCTTTCTACTGTGGCCGAACTGGCCAGGAAATTAGACACCTGCGGGAGGAAGAAAAATGTTCAGGTCAACACAGTGTCAGGTTGCAAAACATAAAGAAGACACTTATTCCCTGCAACTGTGTGTAAATAAGTCAATAAGAGTAAATTATTGCATTCGAGTATATTCTTCAGTTCTTGTTCTGCTGTCGTCCAAACCAAAGACGGCTGTAATTCCTGATAAGTAAGTGCGGCAATGCTAGGATGAGCGCCTCATTGGCTCAGTGGCAGAGCGTCTGTCTAGTAAACAGAACGTCGCTGGTTCGATTCCAGCATGAGGCATAACATTTTGCGTTTCGTCAGTCGAGTAAGGAATGATTGGATTGACGCTTGGGAAGTGATTTGGAAAGGTGGTAAAAATAAAGTTGGCGTAAGCAGGCCGAGGTCACGACTGACTCATGCGGAATGGGTCATTGGAAGGAGATTAGACAGCTGCGGCAGGTGCTTCGACGGAAAATGGAAAACTACTATTTTCAGTTTGACTTTTTATGAGAGGAGAAAAAGAGAGAACAAAGTATGGAAAACGCTAGTGAAGTGGGAATTAGCGTCAGTCGGCTGTCACTTGAGAGCAAGGCGTTCAAGAGTGCCGCCGACGAGGCCACGCTTCCCTCGGCCTCACCGAACGGCTTTCCACGCAGAACTCCTTCATTTGCCTGTTGAGACTAGCATTTATCGATTTCTTCTAAATGTGGATCAAAGATCGGAAAGGAGGCTGTGGAAATCCAAGAGCGACCCGATTTGTTGTGACGATCGGCTGGTAACAGTGTGAGTTTTGGCCTTGGCGCCAGCCGAACCCCGATACAAATCGTGAATCTTTTGGTAATCAAAACATTATCCTTTCCTAATGAGGGAGGGCCTTTTAACCAATTTGTTAGGGATTACTGGACAAAAGAGTTGAGGCTAGCCTCGAAAACCGACAGAACCCTACAACAGGCAGACAAAGACAACGGATTTACTCCATCTGCCAGATAATCACATCCTCTGGCATCAACTGTCTTTCTAGGGTTTCCGCCGACTGTCAGCAACCCTTTCAGTGATTTCCAGGTGTCAAAAGTGCTGACAACCAGCTGGCAGTAATCCAAGTTGAAATCGTAAAGGTTAAGAGAAATAAACAGGGCCTGGCAATTGGGTACTAACGGCTGGCACTTGAGTGGCGACACCTGCCAATTGCAAGGACACCTCCCAATTTCCCGTATAATTGCAGTCCTCGAAGGGGAAACGACGGGAAAAGACCGACTGGCAATAAGGTTTCTTCTAAAGATAGGTAGTTCCGTGTTGTGCGTACCGAATTAAATGCTATTTTCCTATTTTGCATATGATTTATGGATAATATGCACATTTATTTGCCACCGGGCTTGGAAACCGGGTGGTCTAGAAGTGAAATCTAATCTCGATTGCGACATAGACATCTTTGGCATATTTGACCCGGGTTCAATTGTTGATCGGAATATTTCTCTCTTGCTTTCTCAATTAGTTTGAGAATTCTTTTTTGCCTAAATGAGATCTTACTTTTTGCCCCGTAGTTTTTGCCAAACCGCATTTCCCGCAGTTTCTCGTTTGGCACAAGGCCATGGGAAATGTCGGCGGAAGAGACAAGGAAGACGAAGTGTTCGGGTGAAAGTGGCAATTGGCGAGAGTGGATAAGTGGTCGTTTTGGAGAGAACGAGAGGGCGGCAGAAAGTGAAACGAGCCCGTTTCCGAGAGGACGAGACGATAGGATAATCCCGTCGCGCAGCGGAAATCCCATCCCTCGCACAAAGGGAACCACAGATGGCAGGGCTCGACACACCAGCTGCGGATTATAATGTTTGCAGAGAAAAAAACATTAAAAGTCTAAAAGGAATCTAGGTTCGTTTGAAACGGATCAAGGCTAAAATTCTCCCCGGTCGGGAATTGAACCCGGGTCTCGCGAGTGACAGACGCGGATACTCTCCACTATACTACCTGAGAAGTGGACGCTGCCGTCTAAATATGATTCCATGGTGGTCATGCCTGCGCAACGTTGTGCGGAATTTGTTGTATTAATAAAACATATAGAAGTATTCAAATTGAATGAGGAATAAAAATCTAACCGGCTGTCAACAATGACCGGTGCGCTGGCGCGTGGGCGGCGCCTGTTGCTGGCAGCCGGCGCCGGTTTGGTCTCATAAAAAGTGGTATAATTTGATCGAGATACCACATATTCTCCACTTTTGCCCAAAAGAATGAGGTTTCAACCAAATTCTCTTGAAAACATTTATGTAATTTAGGTTTTTCTTCGAACCCAAGTATTTAAACGGCTACGTTTCAAAACAGAGGTTTTCAATTTGAACATTGGTTAAACTGTTCTTATTCACGGAAATAAACCATTGTTGCTAAACGTTTTTGTACTGACGCAAAGTACGTGCGCCGCGCACTTGTACTAATCGCACGTGAGTTCAGACTTCTTAAAATTCAACGCATCTCCTTTGATAGAATATATAAAGTAAATAGTGATGATATATACGTAACATAGGAATAAAAGTAGTGAAATGGTAGTATTTCTGTGCCAACGCGACGTGTTCCCTTTGAACGGAAGAGCGTCCTAAAAGTAAACACAGCCGTCCCCTAAACAACGCAACACGTATGCGCCGCGTCGTATTTGCCCAGCTTGCTAAGCCACGGACGCCCAGAAAAGGAAAAGAGAGGATGGAAGTGATCGGAGTTGGCTCTTCTGCTGATATAATAGACAAACTTCCAATTCCAAACATCCTATAAAAGTAATCAGATCGAAACCAGGTTCAAGAGAAAATATCTCTCTCACTAGAGACTCATCATTAGGCAACGTTCTATGATTAAATTGTTCCAGATATTGCAAGCCTGCACGAATATTTCCGTTTGTTTAGTTCGGAGACCTGTGCCAGCTGAACCTGATCTTTATGAGTCAAACGAGAGTCCTGCCTTCTGTTTAGCAATAGAAACAAATAGACCGCCGTCAAGAAGTGAGATCATTGAGATCACAAGGAGCAGGCTACATTCTCGCGTCTGGTGGGCTGCAGTGTCTCGGCCATCATTTCACATAGCGCTGTTCGAGTCTAGATTTCAGGTCCTCGGTAGTATAGTGGTGAGTATCCGCGTCTGTCACATACGAGACCCGGGTTCAATTTACCGGCCGGATAGAATCTTTTGCTTTTAATTTATTTGGGCAAGGGAAGGCTTTCATTTACGCTGTATTCACTGCTTTGTTATGTATTTGTGCAAAACCGCAAAACTAAGAAGATGGATATAACCCAACGTGCGACAATGTCAACTTACATCGCAGCTTGAGCTACAGTCGAAGTCTCGTGCCAGGATCCAGTTGTTTGTGAACTAAACTGGGCTGCGATTCAAGATTAAAATGACTTGAAATTGACCGGAGACGAAACGGAAACTAGCAGTCGAGAGGCGACTGGTTATGGCTGAGGGCCAATTTGGCCGAGATTGCGTCCGAACGAAAAAGGAGATGGATCCTCCAGTCGGAACTGGCCCTCTCCGGACAACGGACCCTCCGACAAGCTTTTTTCGAGAGAAACATCAATTTCAGAATGCAACGGATGGGAAGCAGCTGTGTCATTGTACGTGTATAGTGGATTAGAGGTCGTGGAAACCGGTTGGATGCCGTTCCGCTACCAGTTTCCCCTCGAGAGTGATTGAAAGGGCTTCATAAGCATCTGAAGCCAACAACGAGTCCTTCTAGCACAGTGGTGACAATCGCTTCTGCCACTTGCGAGACCCGGGTTCAATTCCCTGCCGGGAGAATTGTTTGTATTATTTTTGCATGAGATCATTATTTTTCCCTTTTTTGTTTTTTCCTTTATTAATAACTCACAAAATACTTAAAACTCTTGTTTTGTAACACAGCTGTGGAATTTCAAATTCATTCGAAATCATATTTCAATCCCAGATATTTTAACGTGTACAAGGAGAAAAACCTTCGTAATCTACTCTTCTTCCTCTATCTTCTCGAAGAATGGATACTTTGGAGCGAAAGCCTAAAATTTTAGACAAATGGGAGAAAATCTAAAAACTAACCTCAGTGAAACCCATATCCTTGGTTGTGCCTTGTTTCCCCAACACTGACTCTTTGTAAGACACACTGCCTCCACTGACACCTAAAATAATAAATAAAGGGAAACTAAGAAAATCCCACTTTGGAGTACTTCCGAATAAGAGGGGGGAGCTCCCTCCTTCTCAGGAACGGCAGTAGAGGCAGAGGAAATAGGCACTGTTCCGATTATCACAGGAATCTCGGTTTTTAAAGAGGAGTTGAAGGTGGAAGAGGTTTTCAGAACTACCTGAATTCACCATTGAAAATGAGAAAGAAGAAAAATAACCTTTAGGCAGTAATCCACTTGGATCAAAGGGCAGTAGCTGAAACTCTGCACAACCGATGGAACCCTCAGGGAAAGAGCCACTCTGGCGTCTGTGTTGCCATCGATGCGAATTGTCTGAAAATACGTTTTTTACACAACTAATACAAGGCAAGAGTAAAATCTAAAGTTGCAAAAGTTACTGCCTCATACTGGAATCGAACCAGCGACCTTCTGTTTACTAGACATACGCTCTGCCACTGAGCCAATGAGGCGCGATTTTATGCTCAATGGCGAATGCTTAACTTCAATTACTCGGATTAAAAGGTATATTGAATCTATTTCTCTTTCTCTCTCTCTTTTACCTGAGCATTTGTGGCCATTTTCCTTTCTTCCATGGTCTGTTCATTCAGAGGAGCGCTAAAATCCATGGCGAGTATGGCCGGCTGGTAGACGACTTGAGTGGTTCCTTTGAGATGAACTCGCTGGATGAGTTTCAGTTTGGCCTAATTTAAAAATATGCGGAAATTGGACGTTCAAATACCTTCTTAATGTGGAGGGAACTTTCATTGTGAACGGAGACGGAGACCTGGATCTCTTCTCCACAGACGAAGCCTGTCTTCGGACAAGTAATCTGGAGAAACATGAGTTTCTACGGAAAAGAGACACTGGGTCACAGAAACGGGAGGAATTGAATTACCGTAGTCCCGATGTATCCCTTCTTGGAGAACGGAGATCCGACGGAATGTGAATTTTCAATATAGATGGCATTAGCGGCTCTCGGGTTCATGTTTAGATCCAAATCAGGCACAACTAAATAAATGCAATCGTTTGAATAACATATTTTCCGATATGATACGGGTGCCACTCAGAATAGGATTTAGCACGCGTAAACAGCGGGCATTCTACTCGCAAGAACTACAAAGCTAACCAACCTGTGAATGGCTTTTTGTTGTTGGCCGGGAAGTGCCATCCGCTGTCCATTTCGACTGTCGTCTGATATCGAACGTAGCCGTTCATTCCTAAAACCACCATTGTTTATTTAAATCGATTGCGGAATTCATGAATATCAACAGGGCTATTTCGGCTGGGAATGTGGTCGTTCAAAGATTTCCCACCCTTTGGATTTCAGTCGATATAGACAGTGGGAAGTGTATCACTCACACACATACATGCACACACTCACACCATCTGTACATCTAACATGAATTCAAGCTATTGTTAAAGCAGTAAAAGACAAAGAATGGTGGAATAGTGGTATTTCTGTGGCAACGTTGTTGGTCGAATCATTGGGGTTTATGGAAAAGAATGCCTCCCACACAGACCATCACTTTTTGTACCATTGTTTAGGCTTAAAATCTGCGTAATACGAGAGACAAACAAAATGTTAACCGATGACCCCGTGATTCAGACTGTGAAATGCTGGAATGCGCTGACATACAGAAAGAGTTGGTGGAGAACTTGTGTGTCAGTTGGGAAAAGTTCCATTTGAGACTATAGAACATGTAAAAATGTGCAAAGAACAAACAGAATATGCTAATTCTGTGGTTTGTTGAGATGACATGTGTGCAAGTTAGGAAAAGTGGCGTAGTACACTAGAGATCATGTAAAAATGGAACGAGCAAGAATCTGGTGTCCTGTGGGTGGCCATTTATCTGTAGCAGTCAATTTTAGGAGGTAGGGAAATGGACTGAAATGGACGTCTCAATGCGTCTGATAGCAGATGCTTTCAGATGGAAGGAGGAGGGTCTTACTGGAAGGGCCCAATTCAAGAATGGTCTGAGTTTGTTTCAAAAGACAGCAAATACGAGAGAAGGGAAGGAAGAAGAGTGATACTTCGAATGAGAAATGCTTGAGGAGCCAAGAGTTGTATTGCAAAACGCTAATCTTTGGAATGACTAATACCTTCGAAACTAGGAGGGCATTCGAAGGGCAGAAGGAAGCGGAAGGGGAAGCGATGGAGGCCCTTCCCCAACCCCTCCTCTCCCTCCCCTTTCCTCCATAGGACCACAGTTGCTGTTCCGTAGATCACAGTGCCTCCAGCCCTCGATCCATTTCTGAAATCATTTTTCTACCTCTTCCAAATGGAATTCTACCCCTGAGAACTGCTGATCCAATCGGTGTGTGCCTTTCCTACCAAAGTGACCGTGAGGTTTGATGTCTAGGGAGAAATGGCTTTTCAATGAGAGAGATTACCCTGAAGAGGTAGTCGAGGGAGAGTTCCACAGTTCCAGAGACTTCTGTTCCTGGAAGGTAAACTGCCAAGGGATTGGAATATTCCACCGTCAGATGCATCGCAGGAATTCTGGTAGCTGCGGTCTTATCTTTACAGCCTGGTTTTCTGCTGACAACACGAATTCTTTGAGGAGAAAGTGTGCGAAAAGGGGAAAACAGGAGATTATGACAAGTACTGATTTTGATACAAGGGGCTTCTAACTGAAAGTAAGTTGTACTAGTTTTTATTCCAAATTAGACAATGGAAAATTAATAAAATATTAGGCAATAAAAGCAACAACAAAAACAAGGGAGCAATCGTTCTCCGATGGAAACACAGTTGGAAACGGAATATTTGACCTTTGACGTACTTTTACGTAGGAAAAAGTGAATTGTTTGGTTTTCACCGGTGGCTGGAAGAAAGATAGCCAAGCGAACAATGCAAGTGGGCTGCTGACAAAACATTAAAAAATGTAACTTTACATTAACCTACATATGTTTGCAATTTGAACTTGCTTGGTTGCCAATCTTATATCTTACCTATCCCAAGGGGGTTTCCCAACTGCTTTAAGGTAAAATGCCCTCGGATATTTTTCCAACCGCAGTCATCCGCCGCTATTGCTTACCTGGCTGTTACCATGGAACCCAAGGCTTGTTTTTGTTTGTCACTTCTCAGTCTGAATATCCAAATCCCTATTTCTCACCTATTTCTCAACTGTAGTTCTCGTTTTCTAAAAATATTCTTCACTTTTCCAGCTGTTCTTTGTGCTTTCGACAATGTTTTGTCAAAACACCTTGTTTTGACGGATTTTATATTTCAAAGCCGTAAAAATTCAGCTAAACCACATGAAATTAGTTAGGCAAAACAATACGGGATCAATTTGTTACCCATGAAAAGGTGAATAAAATAGAATATTACTCAGCTAAGAAATTAAATTTAAGCAACTTAAGTGGGAATTGATCTAACGTACAATTTAAGGGTTTTTAAAGTTCCTAATGAGTTCACAAAACAAACTGAATAGATTGCCTGAAATCCGCGTCTAGTTCCTCATTTCCCCTGAAAACAGGTCTGTTTACCCGTTGTTTGTCCTGTTTGTCCTTCTTTACAGCGTTTTCCTTCCCGTGTCCGTTTCTGCAGAAGAAGAAGGCTCTTTCGCAACCTTCAGCTGAAATTCACGTGAATTCGTGGCAGACGAGGCCATTAAAAGGCGCCGCTGCAGCGATGACCAGCAGATAAAAAGCACACTTTTCATCGGCCGTGTGAACGGCCGGCGCCCTTTCGCTCTCAAAGATCGGGGCACCCCCCGCCTTCACATTGCACATTTTGCAACGTTCATAGGTGGAAACTTTTATTTATTTAAGATAGTTATATTTTTACTAAATCCTATTTCATCGCCATCAAAATTCCATTCCTTCAGCCTAGACACTTTTCGTATATTTGGCATATCCTAGTTCTTGAAATAAATGATAATTTATACAGAAAATATGATGTTTATATTTGACCTAACAACAAATCAAGAAATCGAACCTATAAATCGTATATTTCTCCTTTTCTCCATATCCATGTCTTTTCTATTTGTCAAATGGGCAATTACCCAAACCACTCCTCGAAAACATATTGTTTGCAGGATTTCAGTAAACAACATGTGGTTTCTATTTTGGCTTTGCGGGGAACTGAAATTCAACCTCTGATTTGCGTCAATCGGCCGCAAAACTCTCGAAACAACGATGTTGTGTGTTACTCGTAGCCTCTTTGTTATTAAAATTCAAAACATGTTTTGCCTACTTTCATCTCCTTCTTTGTTTTGATAGATCAGTTGCCTTCGAAATACAGAATCTATTTCGGTGACCCCTGCGTGGGCTCTTATTTAACCGGGGCTCCCCAACTGCTCTCTGCCATTGCGACTGTTTGTCCCTGCCTCAAAGTGCGCGCCTTGTTTTTCAGACGACGCCCTCTGCCGCATTTTCACTTTTACTCAGATATTGCCCTGTCCTTCGTTTTTGCCTTGTTTAATATTGTATGTATTCTTGAGCTTTCAGTCGCCCTTCCCTGCCCATCCAGTTTCTATGATGGACGTTCCAAGCACTTCATTGTCGAACGGCGTTCAGATGCCTCTCATCGGACTGGGTGAGTTTTCGAACATGTTTTCGTCATCTGACCAGTTATCTCCCGCGAGAAGTTCGAACATCGAAAGTGATAACGTCAGAAACACGTGGTCTTGAACACGGGTAAATACAGGCACACCGGAAATTCCCCGGTCGCGTGATCTCCGTTGCAAACTCTGCAAGTCATTCACGTGAAAGATCAACTAAGTTTAGAATTTGTAAAAAGATTCGAAAATGGGTAAAACTTAGTTGGATGTTCTCATTAGGCATGGTATAACTGAGGTATTAATCGAAACGGTCCCGAACAGCTTGATGCGCCATAGTCATATTGATCTGACTAATTAAACTCACAAATTTCACTTGTTTGCCTCAAATTCTACTGAAAGTCCCGATTCACCTTTAGGGACCACTCATTCGGGAGGCTACTACCACGACGTGGTGGTCTACGCCCTTCGTGACTGTGGCTACCGTATGATCGACACCGCCAGGAGGTACGGCGTGGAAACCGAACTTGGCATCGCCTGGAAGGTAAGCGTTTAGTGAGAATCAAACAAATCAATCTTCAGGAATCGCAAGTTCCCAGGAGGGACCTGTTTTTGTGTTCCAAACTATGGCCAACGGACTTTGGTGCCGGCGTCAATGATGCCTTCCATGCTTCCTGTAATCGTCTACAAACGGACTACCTAGGTATTTTGTCATCTGGTGTTTTATAAACAAGAGATTACTGTAGATCTCTACATGGTCCACATGCCAATTGTCCCTGGGTGGATGAAGGCCGAAGCTCTGGAAGAAAGTTGGAGAAAGATGGAGTTGCTCTATGACGCAGGTGTGTGATGAGAAGCTTAGACTTCACAGGTTTAAATACGACAAATTAAGACACAAACGGAAAATGGATCTCAATTGAGGCACAAGTAAGATCATCTCTGGTTACTGTAGCCTCTTACAATCTGCTTCCGTGTTTTAACTCATTATTTTGCTCATTTTACTTTTAAATGTAGTTGAGTAGTTTAAATAAGTCCAAAATAAATTTCCATTTTAGAAAAAGTGAAGTCAATCGGAGTGAGCAATTTCTCCGAGAATGACCTAATGCGTCTTATGGATTCTTGTAGCGTAACTCCGCACGTGAACCAATGCGAGATGCATCCCTGGTACAACCCCAAGGAGTTGCGCTCATTCTGCTCCCAAAACCACGTTTTGTTCACGGTTTGTAACTTCAGATTCAGCAGAAACTTTCATTCAAGGGTTATTGTCCGATGGCCAAAGGTCGTTATTTGGACGAGCCTCTTCTGGTGGAGACCGCCCAGAAATATGGCAAATCGGTAGGTCAGATCTGCCTCCGATGGTCTATCCAGCAAGGAGTGGCTGTGATTCCGAAAAGCACTTGCAAGAAGAGGATTCAGGACAATATCAGTGTGAGTCTTAATTCTTCTAACAATAAAAACCAATCGTTTAGCTGGGCGACTTCTCCCTGTCTCCAGAAGACATGGCCAAATTAGATGTGTTGTCCCTCGAGTCCAGGAAAATTGTGACATTTGACAAGCTGCAGGAGTCGATGAAGGTTAGATTTAGACAACTTCATAGCAAAGTTTTCTCAGCTGCCGGATGGGTACAAACTGAAAGGCCGTGTCTTCGGAGTTCCGCAGGCCGCCCCTCCCCCCTGGATGCCTTCTCCTCACCTCCGACAGCGTGCAAACTAATCTAAAGACACGAAATAGCCCTTTGACAATTGGTTTAATAAACTTTTAATCATCATCCCATAAGTGGCTTCTGATGAAGAAGAAACTTTATATTCGCTCGCTCACACGCACTTGACTTAGAAGAAAAGGTAAACATTCTTATGAGCTCTTTCAACAGCGTTCTAACATTTTAATTGTTCACTTTTTATGTGATCAGGAGCCAAACCACCCACTCTTTGTGCGTCTTGCTTTTTCACACATATGAATTGTTTTCTTTTTTTCGGTATTTGTAGAATACCACCTTAAATTATAGCCAAAAACATCATTTAGAGTTAGATCGAAAGGGATTGCTGTCGAATGGAATTGTTGGCTTCGGCCCAACAGAAATGATCCGTCTCCTCATCATCCTCTGAATAATCCACAGTTTATAAGGACCAACGAAGTACAAAGTAGCAATTGGACCTACTATTGGCACCATTCCTGAAAGGAAGACGTTTGTTTCGGATGATAGATACCCCTCACCAGTGAGTAAAAGAATGGAGTAATCAGACAACAAAGTATGAAAGAATCCTAATTGTTCGCTTATGAATATTACAATGGTTAGTAAGAAGACAATCGGTAGAATTGACTGAATCACCAGGGCCTGAAATGAAACTGCACGTGTTCCGAAAGAGGAAAGGTCACCTTTAAAAGCTGAGAATGTAATGCTTTCGTCTGTGGAGACATTGCATGGGATTGGAGAAAACGAATGATTGCCCTTCCCAATAGAATGGTGGCTATGTTAATGGGAAGGGCCGGGACCAACAAATGGACATCGCAGATTCTTTTAATCCAAGAAGTATTCTCCGCACTTCCGGTCACCACTTTTCCCGAAAGATCGATATCTGGGTACTTTTGAAGTAATTTCAAGGTGATTCCAGCAGAGTCAAGTTGAATGAAGAATGACAAAGCCTAGGTTTACATAGATAAATATGATTATCAAACTACCAGAAAAGAGAAGGAAACAGCGTAAAGAGCTGCTAAAATGACACAAAGGTGGCAACCCTTGATTGTTTTCTTCAGAGACAAATAGCGAAAGGCAAAAGAAACAAATAGACTCCACAGGGAATGGGTGTATGTGTGTAGGAGGACAGAATAGCTAACGTTTTATGAAAGAAGGTTTTAGCATTTACAAACCTGTAATAGCAAAATGTTGGCCCAAGGAACTTGCAGGGTCCCATTGAGACGACGGCTAGGCCGTTGTCCAGGGGGACGATTCTAAAAAGAATTCAGTTTACACATTATCTATGTAAGATTCAATCACAGAAGAGCATTCGCAGGAAGTTTTGGTTTTTTAATAAGATAAAACCCCATTTTCTGTGCGATCTGAAGATTATCGATTTTTGTTTTGCGCGTGTTTGTGGTTACCAATGAAAAGTCAATTTTGTTTTTTCACCATTGTGTGTGAAAGATTCACCATTATATTTCAAATTGTATTTTAAGAAACACTGGACAATTTCAACGTTTATATAAACATTTGAACAACTTCACTGGCTTTTTGACGGGATTTTCATGAAATTTCATTTAGCTGTTTTATTCAACAATTTTCTAGCTTTATTAGGAAGTTAGTGTTTGCCTTGCTCAGATAAATTGCTCAAAATGCAATTCGCAATCGAAAATATGTCATTTTTCTTGAGGTTCCATGAAATTAAAGAAAATCACATAGATAACCTAATTGAACATTGTCCACTGTCCCATTTCACGAAGATGTGGGTCAAATTTCACCGAGACAACGTCTTAAAAGTAAAATCACCTTTGCTGGGAAATGGCAGCCGCGATGCAGCTGACTATGTCAGTCAGACCAAAGTTGAATATTAGAATTGAGTAAACCCGTATATGTTTGGGCGATTTGAACACAACCAAATACAGAAGAATGCAATTGAAGACGATTCCAAGGAGGTTTGTGGAAATGCAGTGGATAGAAATGATCCATTCGGTTAGAACCATGATCTAAAACTGTGAATCATGAGAAGATTTATGAAAAAGAATGACATTGCCCTGTCAGACATCGTTGTCCTCAATGGGAAAAGAAACGTGAGAATTGAAATTGAGAGAACGAAAGTTTTAAAAAGACGTCTCCTTCAAATTAGCCCTGTAAAAATTCTAGGAAACTATTTTTCAGATTTCTGATTTTCCCTTGAGCGTAATTGCAAGTTTCATTTAATTGTCTTAAATTCGTCTGGATCGTAAACGGTCAGATTTTGAAATCATCGGTCATGCGGATGATAAAATAAAAGTTTCTAAGAACAAATTCATGACAAAACATTACAAAAGAATACAAAAAAAGTACAAAACGTCTATACCCTAGAAATTGAAGACCATTAAAACATAGAAAGGAAAATTGTATTCTTCTAATTAAAAATACATAAAATGTTTGTCTTCAATCGGAAAAGTAAGGAAAGTTTTTCGAGTTTCAGCTTCAGTGCAAAATGTGAATTAAACTACTACACCGATTCTGTTAAAAGTGTGGGAGTTTCAGTCTAGTCGAATACTTTTCGCTTCAAATCTTTTAAGTAAAAATTTTCTTTATTTATAAAGTTTATTTCATAACTAAGGTTAGAAGGAGAGACAGATCAACGTCGTGGTCTCCAGAGTTCAGAAGACAGTTGAGTGGTTGAACTTCTGGTTGTCTTTCGAACGCCGTGGATGATCCATTTTCTATAAGGACCGACGAAGTATACGGTAAACATAGGACTGATCACAGGGACGAAACCTGGGTCTAATTTAATTCTGAACAATTATTTTACAACCTGTTATCAGAAGAGTGGAATATTCCAGTAATTCGTGTTCAGCTACGCCCGATTGTTCAATTAGGAAAATTACGATTGAAATTACGTAGATTAATGGAAGGATGGCTTGAACTGTGAGAGCCTAAAAAGTAGATAGGCATTGCACAGGTGTGGTCGATGTGTGTATGTGTGTGGGGGCGGTGTTCCTATGAACGTATGTGTATGTGTATATCTGTGGGTATGTATGTGTTCATGTGCTTATGTGTGTGCCTGTGTGAATGCGTGTTTGTGTACGTGTGTGTCTATGTGTATGTGTCTGTGTGCACGTGTGCAATAGTTTACTCACCTTCAAAAGCTGTGAATGCATAGCCTTTGTCTGCGGAGACAAGGAAGCTTGGTTCAAATATCGAAGAATTGCCCTTCCAATGAATGCAATGGTAACGTAGACAGGGATAATAGGAAGCATCATGTGAAGATTGCAGAATCTCTCTTTCCATCCATTCAAATCCAAACTTCCCGCAATCGTTTGGCCAGCGTAGTTGAAATCCGGATGTAGCTTCAGTAACTTTGCTTTCACAGCTTCCGGAGACTTTTCCATGAAAATTGACAAGCTCTAGATATTTTAAATAAAAAATGCGCAAGGAACTTACCAGTTGAAACAACGACAAGGAATAAAACCCCAAAAGAATCACAATCAAAGGTCGAGCTTTCAGAGTTCTTCAGAAATGTGGTCCAATGTACTTACAAGGTCCCATGAAAACCATAGCTATCCCCTTTTCAATGGGTACAATTCTACAAAACTTCCGTGAACAAAAAAAATGAATCTACCTTTGTTGGGCGCATAAAGAAGACAAACAACTGAAGAAATCAGTGATTCCGAAATTGAAAATGATTATTGAATAGACTTTGATGGTCTTTGGAGATTTGTAAAATACAAGATATATTAGAAGAGAATTAGCCAACATTCCGATTATATTGACGCAATAGCAGTAAACTGAGATCCCAATCTCATACGTGTCCATTTATAAAAAAATTTTAAAATGAAAAACTCCAAATGACCGAAAGTTTGAAATTTATATCCTATTTTAAATTGAAAATGGATTTTAAAATCCACTTAAGCTAGCTAAAACGGTATTTTGCTGTACTTTGTGTGTTTCCCGAAGGGGACCACATGACTCCGTGGGAAAACATCAGATTCTCACGTAACTTTGTTCCATTCATGGAAACTGCGGTCTAAATAAAAAAATCGGAACGCTCAGATCTTTAATTCTATTGAATAAAAATCACAAAAAAATGTGTTTATAAATCTATCAAAATCTTGACATCCATTGTTCAGAAGATCGAACTGGTGCATTTCCATTGACTGAAGAAGACAATAGTTTATTCTTGATCCAATTCCTGTAGGGAGCAACGAAGTATAAAGTGCTGATTGGGCTCAGGACTGGAAGAAAGCCTGAAAACCCATATATAACTGCAAAAACATGACGAAAAATCCATCTAAAACGAGACACGAGCTGGTTCCGAGACATTTCGTTTTGATTGCGAGTACCGCTTTCTGGCAATTAAAACCCGCTTTTTTCAATCAAGGCCGGTTGGACCACCTTGCCCGTGGCAATCGGCGAATGCTGTTGTTAAAAATTTGAAAATTTCAGGTTCCCGCCCCATGGTTCCCCATGCCCGGGTGAACTTCCGCGAAATACTGCCGTGCTCAGTCCGTTTGGGTTGGATCATTGTTTGACACCCACGGCGGTTTCAAACAGTTTTTCTTAAACACCTTGGTTTTTAACCCCCCCATCCCTACCACGTCAAAGTATGAATCACACGTGACAATTCAAAGAAAAATCGATGATCGCCTTTGGCAAAAACTAAATAAACTAACCTGTCAAAAGCAATGATGAATATTCAAGGAGAATGTTCTGCACAAGTCCGACTTGTTCAATAACAAACATAATGACAGTGACCAGATACAAGAGAGGAAGCAGAGATTGAAAGGAGAGCGCCTGGATATATACTTTTGTTTCTGTTTTAAATTAAAATTCCCCACTTTCAAAAGCTGAGCATTCATTGCCCTCGAATGCACCGAAATAGCATTGCTATTTATCTGCCGAAGGATTGCATTTCCGATGAAAATGATTGTGACGTAGATGGGCAGCACTGGAAGAATCATGTGGAGGGTCACTGTGAGTTCCTTCCATTCAAACAGACTCAGCAAACCAGAGACCTCCTTTCCAGCCAAGTCCAACTCAGGGTAGAGATCACTCAATTCTGCCCTTACTTCAGCTGACGAATCAACCATTAACAGACAAATTATCTGAAGGATTATTTTAATCGGGAGACAAGTGTATTACCAGTTGAAACAGGGAAAGAAGGTAGAAACTCAGAAGAATTGCAATCATTTCGCTTCGTGCGAGTAATTTGTTTTGGAGGATGTAATAGCGAAAGACGAAGGAAATCAAAATGCTCCAAAGAGAGTGGCTGTAGCTATGAAGCAACACGGCGTAACTGAATCAAGGGGAATTTATTTATTTCTCTCTCTTTCTCTCTATCTTTCTCTCTCTCCTTCTCT
The DNA here is from genome assembly GCA_022343465.1 of Oscheius sp. G VE-2021. Lineage (NCBI taxonomy): Eukaryota > Metazoa > Nematoda > Chromadorea > Rhabditida > Rhabditidae > Oscheius > Oscheius sp. G VE-2021. Next base: position 209,668 of record JAJQXH010000006.1, on the reverse strand, counting down.
CTCTCAAAGCGGAAGAGATTACCTAGTGAAACAGAAGATGGCTCCGACTATCTTGCAAGGCCCGATGAACACCAACCCCAGCCCTAGAGCCATGGGTACAAGTCTGAATCACACGATACTTTTATTTGACAACGAATTACCTCTGTTGAGCCGATAAAGCAGCTACACAGCTTACCAAATCACTAATCGCAAAGTTAAAAAGTAATATTTTGTAGACCCGAATAGATTTAGGGGAATTGTGGAAGATCAAATAAAGTAGGAGTAGATTAGTCAGAATTCCGAGAGTATTTGTGAGAGTACTGTAGGCAGTTATGAGTATTTCATAAATGTGCATGGACCTAAACGAATAGAAATATGAGGCAGTTGTCATATGGATTATGTCCCCGATAATTACGTCATTAATTGTGCAAACTGCAATTTTGTTGGTCCATTTGCAGGAAACTACGCGGGGTAAAGAACAATGGATCGGAAAATGTCTGACTGGATTGGGAAATGATCGTCACAGGACCAGATTACCGAAAACATTTCCTACGAGCCCCAAAGGACCTCCCATTGGGCGCGACTACCGATTTCGTCTGGCTTTGAATCAAAAGTTTCTTATGAGAATTTATTTGTAAAATGTGAATGTGCCTGAGAAAACAAAAAAATTCTGCAGACTTTGGGAAAGAAAGGAAACGAAAAGGAAGCTTTTGTCATTGCGCATCATCGTAATGAGGACAAAGTCGATTATTAGAAGGAATTTTAGATAATTTTAGATGCCTTCACAGACCAAACAACAACGTCAGGAGGATGCTGGAGATTAATGGGAATCACCTATGTCACACATGGGTAATCCTCTCGAACAAGGGGTAATCCAACAACGAAGAACTTTCATTTAACTTTGAAAAGCGAAAGATCAGGGAAGGATTGACGCTTCTTCTTTACTACCCAACCAACTGTGAAATAATATGGAGATAGGAAAAAGCGTCGGATGACAAGTTTGAAAGCAAGATTCTGTCTGAAGGAGGTGTATAAATGCATATTTTTAAATTAGTGGAACTAAAATGAGGTCGCGTTGTTTACAAAGCGCCACGTCGATTTACACAAAGAAAGAGAAGAGAGAGAGATAGAGAGAGAGAGAGAGAGAGAGAGAGAGAGAGATAGAGATAGAGATATAAAGACAGTATATTCACATCGGATATGGCTAAAATTAATTCTTCGGTGCGGCCCTTTGCTCTGAAGTTTGCCTTGAATTTGTCCCATCTTCTTTCCCCATCCTGAGCTTTTTCAGAATCCACTGCCTGTAGGGAGCAACAAAGTACAAAGTACTGAATGATGCACCCATGACTGGAATTACACCTGAAACCCCTTATATCTGAAGAATTGTATTACTCTCACATCCTATAAATAGACCTGAATACTCCATTAGCACATGGTCCGCAAGACCAGCCATTTCAATTATGAACATACATGCAGCAAATAAATAGAGAAATGGAAGCAACGACTGAACAATTAGGGCCTAAATAGAAAGGCTAAAGAAGTACGATAAAACATGTACTTTTAGTAGTTGTCGGTGCATTTCCTTGGTGTTAGTTGAAATGGCGCTTTGGCTTAGTTTCCGAAGGATTGATCTTCCTATGAAAATGATAATGATGTAGACTGGCAGAGGAGGAATGAGCACATTGAAATTGATAAGAAGAGACCTCCAATCCAATACATCGTATGCAATTGCCACTGGTTTCCCAGTTAAATCCACGTGAGGGTTGGTTTCAATCAGTTGTTCCATGAGGGCATCTAGGATAAACTGAGGAGGTGCCGACATGTTGTTTATTGCGATATTGAACACCTAAGAAAGAACGAAAATATGAGTAAGGTAGGGCTACCATTTGGGAAAAGGACAAGGTGTATACTGTGTGGCTGTAGGTATGCAACACAACGGCGTAACTAATTATAAAGTTATGAAATGCAAATTAACGTGGAAACCTATCCATGCAGACGTGTGTTTCAAAGTATTTGCAAGGGCCCATGAATATCATTGCTATTCCTCGGCCAACTGGTACGACTCTGAAACAATTTAAATAAAATTGGTATTCGATAAATCTTTCTGGATAAAATTATATTGATTCTTAAGGGTGTTTAAAAGCAAAAAAAAAAGTTTTCCCAGGCGATTCGAACCCTCGGTGTTTGTTTCGAAAGTGGGCCGACTCGCTTCGGAACTTTTATGCGGAAATTTAATGAGGAGACAAAAAGATATAAAAACCCCGCCCTCCGCCTGGCGATAACAAAAGAAGTGCTTCCACCAGAGAGAAGGATTCTTCTAAGGCAACTGTCCGTGTAAGAACAAACCTCTGCTGTCCAAACAAACCAGAGAGGCAACAGACAAAATCGGTCATTCCAAAGTTCAGCAGTAAAACCTTATAAACGTTGAGGGAATCAGTTGAACGAGTGAGAATGAGGTAGATCAAAAGCATATTAGCCAGTATTCCTACGGTATTAATGAGGTAACTGAATACAGAAACCACTACATCAACTGTCGCCATTGGTTGTCAAAGGGAAAGTGCTGTACTACTGAATTAGCCCTTTCCGATAATTACGTCACTTGAAATGTCAATCGAATTGAATCGTTTCCGCCGTACGATGCATATAAATACGCAATAGTTGGAAGGTGTAAATAGTTTTTCACTTCCTTCTAGTAGATAGAAAAATATAGGTGGATGAAGAATAGCAACCCGTTTTAAATTCAAACAAACGATTTGACGTTAATCAAAAGAATAGTAACCAAAATATCTAAAATAGTCAGAAAAAAGTCAAATGTCAGTAATTATTACTTACTGAATTTGGCCTTTTCGGTAATTGAGAACACGTGTCAATTGAATCGGCGGAAGAGTAAAACTTTTTCCCCGAACAAAGTTTTTCACGCACTTTCGTCCATTGGATCATACTAGAAGTGATTATCCACCTACGCCTGGTGGGTTTCAAAGGTCAGGATTACATAAATGTACAACAATTGGAATTGAAGATGTGTTATCTAGTACGGTGTGAAAAGTCCTCGACATGGGTTTCGACTAATTTTTTACGTAAGACGGAGGCAGGGGCCGCCATCAGAGTGGAAAAGGTGGAAAGAAAGGATTGTGAGAAAATAAAAATGAAGTCACCTGTTGAGAAAAGGACAGAATGTAAAAGAGGAGGAATACACAGATGACCTTCTTCTGGGAAGGCATTTTGTTTTGTAGAAGGAACCAGCAGAAAATGAAAGAAATGAAGACGCTCCATAAGGTGTGACTGTAGGTATCACGGCGTAGCTAAAGAGTAGAAACATTTAAGAATATCTTATATACCTTTCCATGCACACTTTTGGTCCGAGGAACTTACAAGGACCCATAAACACCATTGCCAGTCCGGCATCTAAGGGAATAAGGCAAAAACACCCGGAGATCAATCACAATGAACTGACCTTTCTCCGATTGCTTTTATTGTTATAATGTCAATTGGATTAAGCTATTTGCGCGGTACTACTACGTGCTTTTTAATTTACGGGGGATCTGGAAAATACAAATCGTTTTACGTCAATTTGCGCGATTCTGAGGTTTAAACTTTAAACAAAGACGGTAATTGCATTTATAGATTTTCATCAGAATCGTGATCTCCATAAATCGGAAGAATGAGAGGCCTTCAAAGGAGTGTGAGACAGGAGTCGTCTGCTGATCCAAGATCTGTATGGACCTACGAAGTAGAGGGTGCAGATTGGACTGACAACGGGGAGAAGGCCTGTAAAAGAGAGATTATATTGTAAATCAGTTGATGACCGCCGATGACGAGAGTAGAGTACTCTAAAATCAGATGATTCAGAAGGCCGAACTGTTCTATCATAAAGAGAATGACGGCGATAAAGTAGATCCCAGGGAGAAGGGCTTGAAAGACTAGGGCCTGAATGGCAAAGGATCCATTGTAAAGAAGTGTGGAATTAACTTTGAATTCCAATCTACCTTTAGTAATTGGGAATGCATGGCCCTTGTCTGATGAGACATGGCCTTTCTTTTGAGATGACGAAGGATCGCCCTTCCAACGAGTACGATAATGACGTAAACGGGGAATATAGGGAGAATCACGTGAAGATTGCAGAAGAGTTCCTTCCAGCCGAAGATGTCCTCATTTCCGGAAATGGCTTTCCCACTCAGGTCGTAATTGGGATAATAGAACTTTAGTCTTTGTTTGATGAAGTAGGGATCACCTTCCGTTAGAAGGCACAACACCTGAACACAATCAAAAACCTTGAGAGTACGAACCAATTGTAGGAGAGAGAGGGAGTAAAAGGAAGAGAGAAGGAGGAGGAGGTAGATGGTTTTGGGAACTCTGTGCACCAAAGCGTAGTATCGGAATAGGAAGGAGACTAAAATGCTCCACAGTGAATGGGTGAAGCAGTGAAGGACAATTGAATATCTGAAACATTGGATTTTTTCTCATTCTATGTTACGCAGGCAAAGGTGACTACGGGTCAGACACATACTTCACTCGACCAGGGTTCGATACCAATCGGTTCACTTCAATTTTCTCAATTGAGAGTTGCTTAGTTTTTGCCTACTTGCCAAAAAAAAATAATCTGCTCTCAAAACTGGTTTAAAAGTATTTTAATTTGATCATACGGTTTCTGCCCGGCACTGCTCGCGGTCCGTTCAGATTTTTAAAAGTATGCTCGGGCCGGCGCACTTTTCTGAATATTCTGTCAACATTTTCTCGTCTCGTTTAACCTTCACAGTCAATTCAGTAAGTATGAGATATATAAGGGAAGCCAAATATAAAAATGCGTACCCGATATAACAGACATGAGAATTGATAAAGGCGATGCTCGTTTCCAGAGGAATCAGACTAAAACAATCAATCCAAAATTCAAAAGACTCACCGTTGTTGCACAAAAAGAATTCCACCGCATGCGATTAGATCTGTTATTCCGAAATTCAGCAGCAAAACGGAATATACTTTAATGGTCTTTGGAGAATGTTTCAGAACCAGGAAAATAAGCAACGCATTGGCTACGATTCCCACAGTATTTGTAAAAGTAGAGTACACGGAAACGACTACTTCATCAGGAGACATTGAACTGAAATGAAGAAGGACGATGAAGTGCGGAAATGAGGTGAGGCATAGTTTAGTCTATTTGCGGAACCGAAAAGTTACACTCCGATTCACAGAGATTAGTTCAATATTTTCAAAAGAAATACTTTTTCAATTCAAATTCAAATTCCCAAACTGGCAGTTTACCCCTTATTTTCAACTCCAAAATACTACTTTGTCTATCCAGACGTTGCTTTTTGATCCCTTTCTTCTGTTGACACGAAAGCTGTTTTTGCTCTGTGCCTGTGGTCACATTTGCTGTTTTTCCACAACTAAGATTCCCGATGGCTGCCCAGGTGGGTCTTTTTTCTTCTGAAACTTCTGAGGTTCAGAGTGATACAAATCATTTGGAGTGGGAAAAGGGCATGATGATGCCTCGTCTGGATCGAACGGAGTCCATGGAATCTGAGAGCATGGAGGTTGGAACGAGGAAAATGTCAATCGTCGAAGTGCAAGGGTGAGCGCAGGGGATTAGGTTCCGGAAAGACAGGAAATTAGCGTAGGGTAGGCAAGTGGCTACACACAATTACACGTGTACACATTCACACTCCCTCTATTTCTCTCAAAACTGAATCCTTTCAGAGCCCTTGCCGATCGAAAGCCATCTCTTCCCGAAATCATCGCAAAGCCAGCGGGTGGCTTGATCCCAATGGCAAATCCTTCGATCAACCGCCGAAAGGGGAAAGTTCCACCAAGCGAAGAGGTAAACAACACCTGACATCAAGTGTTGACATTTTGCAGATGTGGCCGCAAATGTGGCAGTACCCCCTGTAAACACCCTTTTATCTAAACAACGGAATACTATCGCTTTGGAATATTTAATTCATTAAAACAATTAGATTTAATTGACTACATCCTGTGGAGAAAGCCCTTGGAGCCCGGTGGAGCGAGGTAGTGGGTGTAGCCTTCTGGAATGGAGAGGATTAGAGGGAGAGAGAGAGAGAGACAGAGAGAGACAGAGAGAACCCACCGGTGGTGTTGAGAAACAGGCAGTAGAGGAACCAGATGAGGAAGAAAAGAGCGATGGCGAAAGCAATCTTTTGGGTCAATGAGTCTGAGAAGACGTTAAGTTTGAAGACTAAACTTACAACGATGACCGATGTACTGTTTGTAGTAACCCGACAGTTTGAGCGAGATGGAAGGGAGGAAATGAAGAGAAATAGGAAAGTCACGCACGGTAGGTAGTATGCTAATTCCGGAGGGAAGAGGATATGCGGAACATCACGCAGCATTCACATTTGGTTAGCATACAGTTGATTTTTGAAGCGAAATGAAAAGAGCACCCTGTACAAGCCAAGTTGCAGGCATAATTTACAAACAAAAGTGATGAAAATATTCATTGAGATCTTAGACTGAGCGATCTACCCGTGTTAGTGCTCGGCTGTTTCACAGAAGCCCACTCGGCTGTGTCTCTTCGGCGCAGTCTCCAGCGTCCTCAAAATCTCCTCTAGTTTTGAGTTGAGCTCCAACCGAAGGGCTTGGATGGCATCGAATTGATTATCCACAGAAGGTGAAATAGTTCCATTGCCTCTGAAAATAAATTGATTTATAAATTTCTCATTTACAAACCCAAATACAGGAGAAGGAAGGACCCCGTTTATGGGGAAACTGAAAGAAGTGTCGGTTTTTCTGAGGGCATTGTGAGATTTGGATTCGGAGGCTCTTCTAGGGCCTTCAGGAGACCGGAGGCAGTGGCCTGTGGAATCTGAAATCTTTGTTAAGAGGGTGAGGAAATAGAAATTACCACTGTTTCGTCGAGATCCTGGACTTGGGATTAAAGAATCAGTTCTGATGGCAGGAACAATGGATCCATACGGGGGAGAGAATATTTGGGAGAGGCTGAAATGAGGCCTTTTGCTTGCAGTACTCTCCCTCACCAGCTGTTGTCGTCCTCTTCTTCTGATCCACTCTCCTCTTCTGCCACAGAAGCCCTTGCTGCCTTGTACTTTCCGAGAGGTCTTCTCGTACTCCTCCTCGAGTTGCTCATAGTTCTCATGATGTCCCGTTTCACAGAGTCTATATGGGAAGAGCTCCTCTTTATCTCCCTCTGTCGGTCATCTCTCAATTCATACCTGAAACTTTTAATTAACAAATTTTAGATATTTTTTCTTACCTGAGACTGCTAATATCCTGTTTAATCTCGTGAAGATCGTCCTCGTTCACTCCGTCCAATTTCATGTTTTTCATGGTTTGGTGAATGAAACGGGCAACAAGGCGAGCGCAAATGTCTCTGCAATTTAAAAATTTGGCAATGAGAAAAGTGTATCCAAAAATGAAGCGAATTGCAAAAGAGTTGACGAGAGTGGGATTCGAACCCACGCCTCCGAAGAGACTGGTGCCTTAAACCAGCGCCTTAGACCACTCGGCCATCTCGCCTCGGTGTCTGTTACATGCAGACATGTTTAAATACGCGGCAAGTGTTGAGTTACCTGTAAGTGAGTGGCTTCCAAACGTCGTCCTCTTCCTCTTTCCCCTTCTCCAACTCATTCCGTTTTCTAGAGTAACCAGGTCTCTAAAATGTCAGATTCTTATAAAAACTCTATGATGCTGCCACCGACCCTTATCGTAGCTCTGGTGACACTCTTCGTGTAGGTGTACTTTCCCAATAACCAACGGACGGTGTTAATTAACCCATTGGCTGAGTTTAGAAGGGCCTTGGGAGTGACGATCACGTTGAAAGGGGGCGGAAGACTGGAACCTTCGTCGAAATGGGCCATCCACAACTTCGTTCTGTGGAATTTCCACTCCAAATCAGCATGATCCTAAGAATTCAATGACTTCAGACTATGGTTAGACTTGCATTAATGTTTTGGAAGGAGTGGCTCATCATGGCGATCAGCATGTTCAGGAGGACGATGATGGAAGTGCAGTGGTACATTATGAACAGACCTTTTCCGACTGATTGGGTGAAATGATGGTTCTGAAACCAAGGCATCTTCAAAAGCTATATTTATGCGCTGTGTTTTTATTAGAAAAGGTTACTTCTTTGAAAGGGGTGCCCGATTTCTGATTTGTCCTTTTGCTCAATGAGATTTCAGCACCATAATTTTATTTTCCTAGTGCATCAACAACTTGAGGGCAACTTTGCTGAATTCCGCAATTGGAATCATGTTATTTGACCAACAAGGAAGAAATTTCCTTGGTGAAATGGATATTGCCCCAATAAGTAACAAAATTAGTGTTAAAAACGGTGCTTCAGATCTCTCACCTCGATAACATTGGTATCCTCCACTTTCGTGATAGAAAACAGGGCCCATAGAAGAGTTAAATACGAATCGGCGATTCTGAAAAGATACATTTTTCACTGATCTGTTGACTTACGATGAGAAAACATTCGAAACCTGGGTGCACTCCTTCCCGTCCATGCAAACCGGTGTATCTGGGTCGTAGTACCTAAAATTAGCATGACATTAGAATTTAAAGAATCATACCAATAAAGTTGAGCGAGTCCAATGCTGAAGGAAGAGATTATTAGAACAAAGATGAAGCAGAATTTGGCAACGTCGACCAGCATGCAACCGAGGGAGATCTGAACTTTGCATCTTTTTTATTTTCTATTTTTAAAATGTTATGTTTAAAAATCGTATTCGCTCTGGTCCCATTTGATCGCGCGCTGTGCGGTTGGGGGGATACCCAATGTTGGAAACTGCGAAACTTGAAACACGTCCAATTGCTAGTTATCTTACCTGCAAGGGTCCCAAGTAAGGATTCGTCTGGAAGAGATAGATGATCCTGGCGAAGGAGAAGACGTTCCCGACTGCGAAGAGAGCCTCAGCCACCAGCATGGGCTCATAGGCATCCCATCGTGTCCTTATGATGAATCGATCGTTCCTCCCATCGAACAGAGTGTAGGCAGAGAGTCTAATGGAGATAGTGGCCAAATAGAGACAAATCATGATGAAATCCAGCCAATTCCACCACTGATGGATGTATCTCTTGAATCCCTCGTCCCACAGTTGTTTTATCTCAGCCCACAACATGCCAAGAACCCAGGCCACAACCAAAGTTTCGATTAGGGTGGCCGGAGGACCCCTGTCTGAGGCACGCGTCCCGGATGAACCCTGAACATTTTCTTTTTCAGCTAAAGACAAGGGAACCACACCTTGACTTCTCCTTTTTCACTTCGGTAACTTTCAAAGGTCGCTAGAGTCAGAAGTAAAAGAAAGCAACCGAAGGAGATGGAATAGTAGAGGAATTTCATGAAGGGCGAGCGGAGCATTCGACCCACGCGGCTTTTGGGCATCTGAAAGGGGGATCTTTGGAGAACAGATAAAAATCTTACCAAAATGTACCAGGCTGATAAAATAGGCCAAAGAAGGACAAGAATAGCACAGACGAGGACATTCCACCAGGAGCCTCTCTGCTGTCTTCCGGGAAAGCCTTCGTACCAAATGGACATTAACAACTGCTGACAGTGTGGGTGAGAGACAAACTGGAATCAGGGATGAGATTATGAAAATGTAGTGAACCAACCGCTTTCTGTTCGTATTTGATAGCTAGTTTTAAGCGACTTAGGGAAAGCCTCGCGGACCAAGGCTCGACGCTTTCGTTCGTGTCGGAAGTGTCTTTGTTGAGGACGGAGATTAGTTCTTCACTAGAGCGACATTGACTGAGGAGGTCCACGGCGTATTGGTTGCAGTCACAGGCCATCTGAAGGAAGTTGATTTATGGAGAGAGAGAGGGAGAGAGAGAGAGAGAGAGAGAGAGAGAGAGAGAGAGACTCACCTTCTGATAGACTTCCTTAAACTCCAACTCAACCAAGGACAACTGCCTCAGTTCCCAACTCAACTTGAATGCCGACTTGATCGGATCCGGACTAGTCAGACTCATCCAAGCAGGGCTAGCCAGGGCTCTAAACCTTTTCTTTATTCTTACTTTAGAAACCCTTGCCTATATTTATTAATCCTCTTCAAAGAATGTTGCAAAGAATCGTTGAACCTCTCCTTGTCGCAAGTCTCACACATGCATGCATGTCTGTGAGGTTTCTCAATCAAAGCCTTCCTTTGAATAAACATTCCAAGGATTTCAAAGTGGTTCAGTTGAGCAGCTAGGATTATGGGGGAAATGTCACTAAAGTTAAACGATTTGAATAAGAACTGGAGCCTTGCCTTGGGTATTCGGCACTGGCTGCTTCGGCTGGGTCGAGGTGTTGAGACCATCCTTCGCCTAGCATCTCTGGGGTGATCGAGGGGTGGTTTATAAGCATTTCCACGATTTTATAGACCCCTGAAAATACTTGTATATTAATTAATAATTAATTTAACATGCGTTGCGCTGCAAGTTTATGGCTTGTCTGTGTCTCTGGAGAAGTTTAAACTTCTAGCTTTGTTTCAACCTGGTTGTGCTTGCTGGTTTTCGCCCAAGAGTATTAACATGAGCCGACTCAAAACAAACTTTCCTTTATCGTTTTGAAAAGCCTGAACCCAACCAATTTCCCTCTCCAAAAACAACCCCCGCCCCCTCATCCCATGGCCTCTCTTCGTCTCATCTTTCGGTTGTTCGTAGGCGCCGTCGCGTTAAAAATCCCATTACGGGCCGTCTCCACAAGTGCTGTTGGTCGACGGAGATCAGGATGTGACGGAGGGAAGGGAAGGGAGGTCTACGATGTCCTCTGAGGACTCCTTCACACATGACACTTGACACCCATTTAAGTGTCATACATTCAGAAATTATGGATTTCAGGTTTTTGATACTCTTGTGCTCGACTTACGTCGCCTGCGAATCAGGACTTTTTCCGATCGTTTTACATTGGTACTCTTCTGTTTCGATGGTGGAATTGATCCTGTTACTGATTGAGCAATTCAATCGCCTAACCTCCTGCGCCAAAGTGCATCGCCGGAGGGAAGTCCTGATTTGCAGGCGGCAAGGGTCGAAAACAAAAGATGCAACTATGGGAATATAGCTGAAGATTCTCAGATGATCAAACGATCTTTGGTCGTGGCCTTTTTCCTCATTCTCTGGAGATCTCTCGAAAGATCTCCCAAGTGCACTTAAGTTTTCAGCAAAAAAATGGTTGGCGATGCATTAGTTTAATTGCTTATTACACAAGTTTCAACTATAATACTTAATTTTCAAATGTAAATGTTCGTCCAAGAACGGTGGTATGTTTGCTTTTCAGTTTGTCTCATTTCTGAAACTGACCTTCCCGAATGGCACAAAGAAGAGCATTTCCGATGCGAATATCCGTCTGTTGGAGTAATAGTTCCACAACTTCCAGATTCTCATTGTCCACCGCTATTTCCAAAGCAGATCGGCCCATAATATCCAATGCGTTGACATTGAGAGCCAGTCCGTGGTCCTTCTTCCTCAACAATTCCTGGAGCGTTGGTTTGTCTCCTCTCTCCGCGGCTTCTATGAACCTGAAGTCAAAGGTTTCTTAAGAAATAAAGGGCACATTACCGTCTTTCATAAGGGCTGATCATATCTTGGGTGCGAATGCTAACAGCCGGTGGTGGAGGAAGGTTGCCGAGAGTGTAGTTGCGCGCCCGCGGACGGGGGGAGACCGCACAGCGCGAGAAGCGCCGGCCGGCCGCCGTCAGCATCCTGCAAGAGGAATACAGTTTGTAGTCATCAAAGCCTAGATGTGCATTGTTGTAACTCTTTTGATAATGTCAGAGAAGTGGATTTCTCCAGAAAAGTTAAAATGCCCATGGAGTGAAGCAGAATGTCAGAGTTTCCCTCAAGAGATAACCGCATAAGGAGGAACTGAGCCTTATGACGCATCACTTGGGTTCTAATGCGAGACAGACGAGAGCTGTTGTTTCCGGTGGCGGTTAATCCGGGATTCGGCCGATTTGTTTGGTTTCAGACACAGAAACTATGTGAATTAAAAACGAATAAAACTCTTTGAAAGGGTACGAAAATCACTGGAAATAATATTTCGGAAGGATCTTAGCATGCAAGCATGACAGAAATTCATTTTTTGTTTCTGACACCAAGTTTGTATTCCTTGTTTTTCATGAAATCTATGTCGTAGAAGTGGAAAACGTTTCATCTTTCTTTGTTTGCCGGGTGAGACTTGTCAAAACTGGAATATACGACAAACTAATAGAATTTGAAGAATAAAAACAGTTTGCGATCGCCACGTGACCGTGGCCTCGCGGCTTGGAACCTTCGGTAAAAATACTGTAACTTTGAAATGTAAATTGTTGTCTTAGAAGGATCTCACGGGGTTGGTGTTATTTGAGTATTTCAGCATATTTCAATATGTTTATGGCTTTATGGTGAACTTAAGTACAATGGATTTCCTTGAAAATAAAAGTAAAAATACGAGGGAGCAGTCCTTCTGAAGAGGCTTAAGAATAACACGCCGTTTGAAGAGTTAGTTAATCAGACATCTGAATTGACAGACGGTCTTTAAAATATTAAAAGGAGAATCAGCCTTAAGTGAGTTTTCACAAAGACTCTTCTTGCTAATCAGTGGATGAAAGTGGGCAGCTGTCAAAGGACAAAGGAAGTGTGATTTTTCGACGCGGAAGGACTCTCTTCTTCTGCGCGTGGAACTGCCTCCCGAGGGACCCAGTCGCAGGCAGTCCAAAGCAGAAGACAAACAAGTTCACCTGGAGAAGAAGGTGGTGATAACCGAGGCAGAGGCACGACAACAGGATGAAAGGCCGATTTGATTTCTGAATTGGCGCGGCACTTGGCATGTGACTCGTCGGGGGCGAGGGCGGGACCATTCCTCCGAGGAACGCCGATTTGTAATCCAAAGTAACAACTGATTTGCGAAATCTACGGATTTATTGTTTACTTCAGAAACTTCAAAAAGACTTAGCAATAGCTCAATCAAGAAGAAGAAGAAGAAGTAAAACCATCTACAGGTCTAAAACTTGTTCAGATTTTGGAATGGAGATTGTTCTGTTGCAGTTATAGTTGTTGCCAATACTAGTTGTCGGAAAAATTCTAATTTGTGCCAAAAGTTATAATTTCTAACTTCGACATCGTAATTTTGACACGAATTAGCATTTTTTCCAATAACTAGGTTTGGCGAGAGGTATACTCTTTAAACAACAAGTAAATTAAAATACCGCAAAATTAAATTCGACGAGTTTTATGGGTACTCATTAAAGCGCTATAATCCAAAACACTCCTGTAGGATTGTTCTTCGGTCGATTGGAGTTCAAATGTCGGAGGACAGCTGGAGGACGAGGAACACATGGAACGGGGTCGTTTATCTGGCTGTAACCGTGTCCCTGTGTGAAAACGCCTGCGCTCTAATTCAAAACAAGTGGGATTTTGCAAAACATCGTAATTTACTCATCGAAATACGGGGAAACAAACGAACGACTTGGTTTAGAGGCTGGTATGATTGTAACATAATTCCAATGTTTCCAGATCAAGGAAAATCATTCCAGGTTGAGGTAAAGAAGTCATTCAGAATCACAAAGTCATTCTAAAACGTCTAATTTTCCTCAGCTTCTTGGCTAAAGTAGACTACTCCACGAGGACTCTACTCTCGTGTCTCATTTCCCCCAATCCCGAAGGCTGTGATTACGACCAGAAACACGTGTTCCCCCCATCGAGTTATCCGACCAAGTGCATTAGACCAGCCTTTCGCAAGGAGAGAAAGCAAAAGAAAGGCTTAAGAACAAAATTAAAAGAAAAAAATTGGGCCGAACCGGGATTCGAACCCGGGACCTCTCGCACCCGAAGCGAGAATCATACCCCTAGACCATTCGGCCACTGGTTGGCTGAAACGCGGCGGACACTAAAATACGTGGGCGGCATTCACATCGACTGGAGGGTAATTCGAAGTGACTTCGATTCGTTCCTGGATTAATTCCGCCCTCTGCTCCAAAAACTCGCGATTTCTGTTTTTCAGGGGAGATTTGGCGGTCGTTCTCTGCAGATTTCCCATTTTTATGGGCCGCCTGACGGCAGCCGACGTTTACACTTCTTCCAGCTAACACCCGAAGGAAGCAAAACATATGGTCGATGTCAACTGAAGTTCGCTCCATCTTGCTCAGATTTTGAAAACAACAACAATCTTAGTTTTTCGTCGCAAGAGGACATCCCAAGTGGGATTCCCTCCTCCGAAAACTAAAAACAAAACGGACGACGAAATATTTGACCAAAAATGGGAGCAGAGCCTTTTTCTACTGAAAACGTTGAATGGCCCCCATTGGTCGGGAAATACGATAAACGAGTTAGATTCATTGTTTTATTCAGAAAATACCGTAACATGCGAACGATAGACAAATACAGCGCTTGCTAAGTGCATCTGGAATGTCCAGGCCGCGCTTCAAACCTGTCGATCGCAGCCTGTGCTTATAATAATTAAATGAATGAAATTTACAAAAAAATCAAAACATTGTTCAAAATGTGATTTTTAGCATTTTCTTAAGTTATAGCTCATTCAAAGGGTAATTTTCAAGAGAATCTCATGGCAGTCTTCTAAATCCCAATCCAAATGATATTAAAAGTCTCACCACATGGGCTGCTCCATGAGAAGAAAGTAAACGGGCCTCCACGGCGTCTATTAGTTTCGTCGTAATAGAATAAGGCCGCGGCTCGGATTGCTCTTCAGCGCCCGACCCCCGATTCCTGGAGAGCCAGGGCCCTTGGATTTGGAGGGGCGGGGAATCAGGGGACTTCTTCTTCCGTGCCAATTGCAACCAACTAGTTTCTAGTTTGCTAAAGTCCATCCCTCCGGGGACTCTTTGACCCAGAAGAAGACAAGAAGTGGGAGGGAACGGAGGATCCACCCGGGGAATGACTCCCGCTGGAGACAACATTAGACTACTCTCCTTCTTCCGGGACAACACATTGGGTTAATTTTAGAAACTTTAAAAACATTAGAAACTTTAAAAACAACAATTGAAACGTAGTTGTGAGGTAATTGCACTTAACACAGCAATGTTTTAAAGTAGCCATTGAACTTTTTAATGGATCACAGGATCAGTCCTTTCATTTCTCACGTTATTCTAATTTGTTGGCTCCATTTTCAATTGATCGTCGGCGTTTCTGATCAATGTTGGCCTAAAACTGGCTGTATGGAAGCTCTCGCAAAAGAAATAGCCATTTGGATCACATTAAAAGGCTTTCCAACATCCAGACAAACATTCCAAAAAACATAATGGTGACCAAAAATGAAAAAAAGGAGAGTAAATGCTTCAAAAGTTTGAAACTGTTTGGGTGGTCTTCATAGTTGATTTCCAGCTTCGATTATATCCCCTATACTCATTGTTTCCTATTTTGCTTCTAGAACGAAATAAAAAAGTGAAAAATTACTGTCAGGGATCATTTCCAACTTTGGTAAAATTAAAAAGGAATATTCGACAAAACCTTGTGACCATCTGGGGATTCTCCGGATGCCCGAACGGTCAAGACGTCCTGCGTTTAGCGGAATTCATATAAATGCGGCTGGTAAACACGGGAAATGGGGAGTCTCAGAAAAATATTCCACATAAAAGAAAATGTTTTAGGATACCGCTTCAGAAAGAGTGAGGTAAAAAGGAAAAGAAAAGGACCGTGTTTCCACCAAAGACCGCCAAACTGGAATAGTATATAAAATGAAATCAGTCACGGATTGAGGATTAATCTACAGAAGTTTCTGTAATCCAGGGAACTTCTTTTAGACATCAAAGTGCGTACAAAGGAAACAGGGCGGAAATCGGATGGCTGAGTCATTTCAGTCGATGGGATAAGCCGTGTCGGGGGAAATTCTAGCTTGTGAGAATAATTCAGGAGAACCTCGAGTGGAATAGCACAGGAATGTGAAATCAGCAGGCGAAACGGCGTATTTCCGTCGCTTAATGAGTGTGAGTAAGGAATGATCGATGGGCGTTATGAGCAGATCCTCAGGGACCTTTCCCCTTATTTCATCCACCTTCCCCTGGGACAGGACCACCCATTGAACCCGTCTGGTCCCAAGAAAACCCCAGTGGCTATAAATAGACAGAGAAATCAATCAGATCCAAATAGGGTCACATTCAGCGACGCCTGGATAATAGCCGCGTTTGAAGCAGACACCCATGGGTCCTATGGTGTAGTGGTTATCACGTCTGCTTTACACGCAGAAGATCGCCGGTTCGATCCCGGCTAGGACCTAATTCTTTTGCAAATTGGGTCAGACAACCCATTGTGTCTGATCAAGAGCCTTTTTGCGTCGAGTTCCCTTTCAGATTTCCAATGCAGTTATTTTCTCACCAAAAAAACCTTAAAATTGAATCAGAGCGGGTGAATTGGGAAAGAGATCCTTGTGCAAAAAAGAAGAGAAGGGTTTGAAATTTTGAACCTTCAACAATCATTTGAAAAAACACGATAAATGACCATTTTCTCTGGGAAATGTGGGCGTAGGTCAAAGGAATCCTTCAAATTGCCCTATCCGTCTTGCTTTGATCTGTAAAGTTCGAGGGAAAATGCCTCAGGGGACGAAAGTGGAGGACAACAACACAGCTGGATTCGGATGGCATGCAGACACGTGGGAATTAAGAGGAATTATTCACGGCGGACGCGTGCTAACCGATTTCCGAGGTATTTAAATGACTCCAGCCAGTAAATGAGAGAGTGAGTCAATTGCACTTGCTGAGTCACGCAAAATTAGTCACTTTTATTATTCAACTATAGTTTGTTTTCTAGGGAAACAAATAAAATATAATAGAAAGCGAGTGGAAAACTTCGTTATGGAACATACTAGAACGAACAACAAAAGAGCAGATCCTGACCGGGAATGAACCGGTGACCTTCAGTGTGTGAAGCCGACATAATAAGCACTACACGAAAGGACCAATAGGTTGATCGATCCCAACTGTCAAGATTAACCCGCAGATCGTTAGACTCACAGCTCTCCGTCGGGGCTGAGAAAGGTGATGACTTCGGTTTCACCCGACATCTCCTCTTCGTCCTCTTGGTCAGCACATGTGACTTGCCTGAAATTAAAGAATTCTGAAGAAACAAGGAGGGAAAGTGTCCTCTCTGGGAAAAAAAGGGGAGGTGAAACCGGAGAATTCGAAGGAATCGAAGGAAACGCGACGCCTTCGTCAGAGGCTGTTTGGACTGGGAGAGGCCACATTCGAGGGACACTCTTCCTTTTGGAAACAGAACGGAGGACTTTAGAGTTCAGGGAACATGGGATTTCATTATGGTATAGCAATTTCTCTCTCTCTCTCTCTCTCTCTCTCTATCTCTCTCTCTCTCTCGACTTCCTTGTCTCTCTTGTGTATTTCATTGCAGTCGTCAAAACAAGTCCAGTCGCAACCTCTCCAGAAGAATGTCTTTGGGTGAATACCTGATCAAGTAAGCCGGCGTTCGACTTCTGCTTTGGCGCTGGCGCATCTCGGAGTGAAAATCCGACAAGTTTTTCACATTCACTTTGACGAGTCGTTTTTATAAACAGGCTTGGGAGCGGAGAACACAGCGAAAATCATATGCAAAGACAGGAAAGGTCACGGAAGGGAGAGTGTACGGAGTAGTTAGGACAAACTGAAGAGAGTGGAGAGAGAGAGAGAGAGAGAGAGAGAGAGAGAGAGGGAGGGAGGGAGTTTAATGAATCAAAGTTTCAGACGTACCTTTGAATTTTCCCGCGCATCGGCAAAAAGTTTCGTGTGTGCGGAGGCGCCGTGAGAAGAAGTTCCAACTGAGGGACAAACAACAGACTCATATCCCCGAAAGTGGGTAAAACAACAAACAAACAACGCCCAAAGTGTCTCAAAATGAAGGATGGGGATTGCTGTTTCCGACAAGAGTAACAACTGAATTTGGGGCTGCGGATTCTCAATAATCTTAGTTAAACAATATTCGAAAGAGAAGAGTCAGATCCAAAGAGTTCTCTCTCTCTCTATCTCTCTCTCTCTCTCTCTCTCTCTCTCTCTCTCTCTCTCTCTCTCTTTCTCTCTCTCTAATCTTGAACTAGATACAATGGAAATGTGTGGTATCCCTTGAGAGTTGGGTGTTTGGTCCTCTTTTTGCTCACCGCAGTGGTCGCAGGTCGAAGTCCAGTTTGTGGGCTCCGTGGCCCAATCAGAGCCTCCAGTGCCTTGAGGTGCGCAGGTCCGCCGCCGCCACAAAGCGATTAAGTCCGGAAAACGTTATTTTAGAGGGCGTTGCGAAAAGAAATCTGATCCGCCGGATGGACAATCCGAGCCCGAAAGGAGCAGGAAGGAAGGGCTTTGTGCCTTGACGAGATACTAGCGTTCCCAGGGAGTAGGGGAGAAAAGACTTTAAAAACAACGCTTTTAAGCGCACACTTGCACTCGCTCACGAGATCACGAGTTTACGACCTCACAATCTTCACTTGTATATCTTTCTATTTAATTATCGTTCTCGTCTTTCTTTCTTTCTTTTTCTAAATCTAACCCCATCTCTCCCCCTCCTCGTTTTCAATTGAGATCCACTACCGTTGGCAATCCATTTGCACGTGATAGCCGAATTCTCCGTTGCTAATCTGGGCTGTTGTTCGTTGCAAAAGAGAGAGGGGAGGTCCGAAGAAGCCCTCGTTAGACACATACACACCAGCCAGACCAGTTGTGGAGGAAAACTAATGCATCTCCACAAAACATAATGGGCCAGTTTCTTGGAATCCAAATCTCAAGAGTGGGAATGACGTCTTTTGCAATGCGATACTTCCATATTGGCTGTCTATGACAGGGATTTCCAATGGAAGGAGATTCTTTGATTCATGGAAGGGTTCAGATGGAAGACTCACCTTTGACTACCGTAGGTCATGCCGATTCCGATGGAGTGCTCGCCGATTGGACGAAAGTCGCACATCCACTTATTCGGGGGCAGGCGAGGAAGTTTCTTTTGCAAAAATGGAAGGAGAAAATAGCTGGAGGGCGTTCTCTGGAATGTGTTGTTGGGAATTCGAAATTCAATTGGAAAGTAGACAGATGAGGAACGATCAGTAAGCAATATTATGAGAATACTGGGACAACACGGTGGAAGGGGCATCGAAGATCGGAGGAGAAGACACGGTCCGGGAGAAGAGATTTAGTTCACAGAGAAAATTATGAATTGTATGATTTTTCTGTCTCTCTTTCGTTTACTGCATCTGTTTCTTTGAATCGAATAAAACGAAATGTGATATATTCTATGCCAGAATAGGTTTGGGTAAAGTTATATAGAAAAGATGACTTGAGGCTATCATTCGTCCTCATGTCGTGTCCATTCATCAAGCTGCCATCAACTGAATTCGTTTCCTCATATTTAACTAATAATCAGGATGTCCTTCAGAAGACTGGGTCTTCCACAAGAAGCCACCAATGTAAGCGTAAGAGCTATTTGTGGATAATCAATTGTGGTTCGGGATAAAAGAAGCGGCCTTCCTATTCGAAAGATCACATTTCCTTGCGAAATCCGTCATCTGCTCGAAATAAGACAGATTCCCGTGTTTTGATGCCTTGTCCTCTGGTCCCTTCGACAACCCAGGAATAGGACAAAACATGCCCGAAAAAGACCATCGGAAGCGGCTGAGCGGAGATTTTCATTTTCGCCCGAGGCCAACTCTCCCGGCTAAATGAGGGTCGGTCAACAGAGGGGGTGTTTCAGGAGAAGGGCCTGCTCCTCGTGTTATCTAGGGCTAGTAATCCCCTGGAAGAGGTGGGCTGCAAGGAAAAAACGATGTTGGATCAACAGCTCATTTATTCGGCAGGTGGGTGCAAACAGTTAACAACGAGGCGACCACTGAAAACAACGGAGAGGCGGCTTCTACCGCTTGCGTTCGTAGGTCCATTTATAGACGGCCGCCTTGTTCGGTTTGCCCTTCTTCACGCGCTTCGGCCTCAGCTCGGAGCTCTCCGTCTGAGCGAGGTTCTGAAAACAACCAGTTGCAAGTGAGAAAGGGAAGAAGGCTACCTTCTTGAGCTGCAATTTGTTGGCGACCACCTGCAGTTCCTGAGCCCTGTTCATCCTCTTCATCAGCTCGTTGTAGCGCACTCTTCTCGCACGATCGGCCTTCTGAAAACATGTTTTGATTTGAGGAAGGATTTGATCCTCACCTTGACGGCGTCCTTGTTGATGGCTCCTACGAAGGTTCGGTTGGTGAGATCGTCCTTCTTCAGCCGGTTGAACTTGTGTCCCATGACCGAATCATCCGTGTTGAAGTACTCCACTGGGTCGAAGGACTTGGCTAAACGTCTTCTTATTGGCATAGCCTCCCTTGCCCACCTTCTTTGTCATCGTCTACGAATATCGTATGCTTGCTTCCCCTGGGTCCACTGTTAGGGTCGGCAAAGTGCAATTCCCCCTTCATCTCGTCGATTTTCTGAAGTTTTCCTTTGTTTCCCAGCCTTCCCTCTGCTCACCTTCTTCTCCTGGAATAGTTTGTACTTGACGTACTCCAGGTCCTTGATGTCTCCGAACTTCTTCTGGAGCGCTGTCTCCTCCTCCTGGGCCGCCGTCTTCTTGTCAAAGTGACGGCCGTCGGTCTTGATCTCGGAATTGAGCATGTGGTGGTGGTACTCGTCCGCATTTTTGTCCTGGGCGTGCTTCCGCAGCTTCTTCAGAGTGTCCCTCTTCTCGTTGTAGTCCTTCGCCCTCTTCTTGTAATCCTGCTTCTTCTCCAGAAGACCCAGATGGGCACGAGCCGCCGGCTAAAAATATACACTGATGGCATCTTCAAACAATTGCGAAGTTCGAATTAATCTTGGTAGCTCGACCGACCTGGGCTCGCTCCCTATGGGTGCGTTGCCCCACTAACTTCTTGCTTATGCTGGATAGCGTCGACATCTAAAAAAATAAAAATGGCAGCTGAAGCTTCTTCAACAAATAAACGAGGCTAAAACCTCGAAATAAGAAAGAACTACAAAAGATATGAAATTTAATCCAGTCGTCACCTCGTATGAATACCCTCGCATTGGGATCAAACACGAACAACAATGGGAATAAAAGTCTAACCGGGCGAATGAATGTACCTAGCAAAAGGAGGGAATGGGGTAAGATCACTGCTTGTTGCGGTGTTCGAAGAACAGTTTGAAGAAGTCGTAGCTGCCGAGCATTATGGCGCACGAGGGGGCCACCTTTGCCACGCGGGGGATCACGCCTAAAATGGGGTTGGACCTTTAATCAGGAGAGAGGAACCTGCGAAAAGGGCATGGTAGCCACCGCGTTGAACCAGCTGACGGAACGATTGGACCACAGAAACACGCTCCACTTCTCCGCTGCCGAGGCTGATCTGACGGTGAGTTTTCACCTGAAAAATAGGCAATTCTTAGTGCTACCAGGGGAAAGATAATATAGTCTGCCATCTGGGATAAGACACTGACCACGTCGAATGGGACGGTTAAAACAGAGGCGATGGTCCCAGCTAGGGAAGCGCTGGCGAATGAAATCCAGAAAGTGGTCTCCTGTCGGCCGTAGAGGGACATGAAGTAGGACTTGAAGACCTCTACGCCACCCCAGTAGACAGCTGGAATTCCCTGCTCATCAGGAGGATTATGGGAGGGAACCTGAGAAAGGGACGTCTCGTAGTAGGGAGGGTGCCCAGCCGAGGTACAAGGAACGGATTCCCATCGATTGGTAGGAGGAACGGACCGCAGAGGAGAGCTCTGCAAGTGACATTTGGTGGACTTGGCGGGGGAATCGACAGTAATTCTTTAAGAAATTGTGAAAACCCACGGGAGAACTTCATTTGCTCGCTCTGCATCTTCGTGCGAATCATTTCCAGTGGACTCACTACCGTAACTGCGATCGATCGAGCCAGGACTCCGGCTGTGGCGGCCGCCGACCACTCCGGTGGAGTCAAACCGCTACTGTGCGTCCTTCGGTAGCAGATACTGATGAAGGGTATTTTATACGGAGCGGTGAATGAGTTACCGTCTCCTAAAATCCGCAACTAGGGAGTCGTAGATTGTGAAGTAGAACACAGTCGCCGGAATGGCCATCATTCTGGAATGAAAGGTTACGAGAAGGAGAGAAGAAGAAAAGAGTAAAAGAAACTCACAGCGTCGGAGAGAGACCGCTCCAGAGGGAGCGAACACCCTCGGTTCGAGATATTTTCACGAACGCGTCCTGAAACCATGTCTTCTGCTGGCATCCGGGTGGCACGTATCAGAGGAATATGCTCTAACTCACAATGGTTCCGTTGAAAGTGCCTGGTCGCTGGAACCACTCGCATGGCTGCTGTTGTCCGCAGGGCTTGCAGAGATGGTCCATGAGGCCATTGTAGTAGTAGAAACACTGCCCTTGAGGGACTTTCTTGGCCTGGCGTTGCAGACGAATCTTTACGACGTCCATGGGAGTCACTGAAAGGAGAAATCAAGGTCTTCAAGGGAGCGAAAGGAGAGGAAACAGAAGGAAGGAAGGACGTGCCCACTTAGTAGAGAAGTGACGGAGGCTCCCACGCAGGAAGCAGTCATCCGCTGGACAACGGAGACCGAGGAACCGGGCGAATTGCAGCATTCCTTTCGGTTGCCTGCAAAAAACCCTTAATATGGGAAACTACATTGTAGTTACTACAATCACAGGCCATGCATTTAAATATATGCATTTTCGGTATAAAGCAACAGTGGTTTTATAGATCTGACCGCGATGAGAGAGATAGATAAAAAAATGGATCAGTTGAAAGAACCCACTTTCAATGCAGGAGCGTCCCTGACAACGGGCGTAGTTGGCGACCGAAGGAGGCGCCGTCAGTGACATCTTCGGAAGAACTGCTTCCGTTTGGAGATCAGTCCGATAGCCATTGCAATCAAGCACAAATGGGAGAAAGTGAGGAAAGAAGTAACAAACTGTTTATTTAACCCAGAGGGAAGGAACAACCAACAAAAGCAGACTAACAAGTAAAGACCACGGGGAGATTTTCTTAATAGCCGAGTGATATGACGATGGAACAGCGCCTATGACTCAAAAGAAACAGTAACAACATAAATAAAAAGAAGGGGAAGACTTATTCGGCGACGTAGACGACGGAACTTCCGATGGGACGTTTGGAGCCGTTGACCTCGACTGAGATGAGCTTCGAGGCAACGTCGATGAAGAAGAGGGCTGAAATGAGCGAACTTGCCAGAAAGAGAAGAGACCGACCTTCAGCGGGAAGCTGCTCGTTTCCTTCCAATGGAGAGGCACAGTTGATCAGCTTGCGGTCACCGGCGACGGGATCCTTGTACGCCCACAGGGAGACTTCGAAACGAGCTGAAAAGGGACACAGATAAATGAAGGAGTAAATTTCTCGGTCATCGTTGATCCCACATGTCTCAATCCACATAAATCCCTGAGAAAAGGAACTAACGCTTAATGTGTCGGTTGAGACGCCTGAGTTTCCTGCAGAGAATGGCTGCGGTGTCTCCGTCTTGGACGGGCAATTCCACGTCGAACAACGAATTGCAGAAGTGCACGTTCCTTGCGGTGACGACCACGTTCTCCTGAAGACATAATCAATTGA
The DNA here is from genome assembly GCA_022343465.1 of Oscheius sp. G VE-2021. Classification (NCBI taxonomy): domain Eukaryota; kingdom Metazoa; phylum Nematoda; class Chromadorea; order Rhabditida; family Rhabditidae; genus Oscheius; species Oscheius sp. G VE-2021. The sequence goes on along the minus strand of JAJQXH010000006.1, from coordinate 186,258 downwards.
AACTAGAAGAGAGGCTTACGCTGGGAGGCGGGAACATGATGAGAGGTGATCCAGGGCACACGCTGTCCACGTAAGTCTTCTCCACGCCCTCCTCGTCCGTGTGGCGGATGGTGAGGCGATCGAGATTTAGGGAGGAGAGTATGTACTCCTTGTTGTCCAGGAGGACGGCAGACTAAACATTGCTCAAAAAGGCATCCTATGAATCCAACCTGATCGAAAGCGCTGGCACTGGCCAGGGCGGAGAGCCCCTTCTGACCATATTCCTCCTTCTTCATCTGGGCGAATGACATCATGGTCTTGTTGGAGTGACCCTTGAGGATGGGGTTCTGAGCCAAAGAGACGGCTATGGCCTTGTTGTCGGGCAGGGCCCCGCCATTCTCCTGGGCATGTTTCTCCAGAAGCTGCAATATGGCCTTCTGCCACATGGGGTACTCCTTGGCCACGTAGATCACTCCCTCGGTGGGGACCTCGATCTAAAAAAAAGACACTAGCTCATCTTATGGCTACCAATTACCGGATTGGCGGGCTTCTTCTTGGGGTGGAGGACATTCTTCAGACGCTCCCTGAATTTGGACATGCAGTCCTTCACGAACTCGGCTGCCTTTGTCACAGTCTCGTCGACTTCTCCGACCACTGGCCAGCGGGCATTCACGATCAATCCTTCCTGTAAAATATACATTAATTTGAAAACTGAAAGTTCCCTACCTTTCCAATCAGCTGCCAGACTTGCTCTCCGATGTGGGGGCAGATGGGGGAGAGGATCAGGGCTTGGACCTCTATGAAGCGGAAGACGAGGTCCTCACGCATGTGGGCGTCCATTCCACCGCACAGCTCACGGTAGGAGTCACGGAGGGCCTGCAAATGGACTAAAGTTATAGTCTTCAACGGTTGTTAGGACCATGTTTAAAAGGCAAAAAAGAGTATTCTAACCTGGAACTCGAAGAATCCAGCCTTCAACGCCTCCTTGAAGTTGGTGGCCTCGTAGTGCTGGGCTGCCTCGTGGACGGCCTTGTTGATTCCGTTCTCGAAGACACGATCGGCGAAGGAGGCGACGTCCTTTCCGCGGAAGACGCCCTGCTGCCTCAGTTCGATCATCTCCTTGACCCATTCGATCACGTTGAACAGACGGAGGATGGCGGCGTCAGCCATGCTGAACACGAAATTGGCGTCCTCCACGCTGTCACCGGCATCCTAAAAGTGGCTATAGAACGAAATCAGCGTAATTGAGCCTACGGCCAGGGAGAGACGCATTCCGTCGGCAGAGAATGTCTCGATTCCCTCCGTGAGGGTGAGGAAGTTACCCGTACTCTTCGACATCTGCAATGTATTCCGTGTATTCCCTTGTTTCCCTGCCCACCTTCTCGTTGTTTATGAGGAGATGGCCGTTGGCTCGGATGCTCTTCGGCCACATCTCAGGCTGGTTCTTCCAGATGGCCACGTGGTTGAACAGGAGGTAGGTCAAATGGTTCTGCACCAGGTCCTTTCCGGACACTCGCATATCGATGGGGTACCTAGGGCCGATTCAGCGGATCCTGGAGACTGACCAGTAGAGGAATTCCTTCCTCAGCTTGTCCAGAGTATCCTTGGCCACGGGCATCTTGGCAGAATCGTAGGCAGCTCCTTGGAAGATGTAGTTCCAGACGTCGTTGTTCAGCTGTTCGGCCCTTAACACAGTCCATTTCCTCCCTAATTAGATCAAAACTCACTCGATTCCAGCGGGTCCAACAACGGATCCATCGAGAGATCCCTCCTGGAGCAGATGAGCCACCGTGTAGTAGGCGTTGTAGATGGTGGAATCAGAGAGCGATTCGATGAGGTACTGGGGGTCCCAGGGCAGCTTAGTTCCTTCAAATTGAGTCCTTTAAAATCAACTGAGGCAACCAACCGAGTCCATAGCTACGAGAGCAGGCATGCTCGTGCAGCCAGTCGATGGTATTCTCAAAGTTCTTGCGGACCTCGTCGGAGTAGGTCTCCAGCTGAGAGAGGGCCTTCTTGGTCTCGTCCTTCCACTCCTGCTCTCCGTAGTTCAGGTACCTTTAATTCATAAATACAACGGAAAATAAATATAATTACCATTGGTCGCAGAGGGCGACGACGCACTCGTCTCCGGACCTGCTGATGATCTTCTTCTCCGGCTCCACGTACTTATCCGCCAGTCCTTCGGCGATGAGGTCAGCCTGAAATCGTCATTAAGAATTCCTTGTGTGCCAGAAATTACCTGAACCGAGGGCTTGGCATTGGCGACCTTCTGGCCCGAGTACTTTCCAACCAAAAGGACCTAAAACACAAGAAATTGGATGTTTCACGAGGAACGCACTCCATCGTAGAATCCCTTGAGGTAGACCTCCTTCTTGGCCTCCTCCAACTTGTCCTTTTCGTTCTGGGACTCGATCTTCAGTCTGGTGCACATTTCGACGGCCGCCAGAGATCCGAGGCCTTCGATTTCGATGATGGGCACCTGAAGTATCAAAATAAACAGAAATTAACTAGCCTTACGGGGTCGAAGGGAAGGACCATGTCGTCGGTGATTCCGTACTTCTCACGAAGGGGCTTCTTCTTTTTGAGATCCGAGAGAGCCGCAAAATCATCGGGAGAGTCGGAAGGCACGGAAGTTACAACACCGGTTCCTGAAAATGGCAAATTCAATTGAAAATCACTCTTTCTAAACCCTTTTTTAGGTTCAGCTAAAAATTCTTTTCTGAATTGAACTTACCCTTGTCATCCTTGATGGTCAGCATGGGTAGGGCGTAGACCCTCTCGAAAGAAGCCAATGGGGCCGAAAGGGCGGCTCCCAGCAGCTTGCTTCCGGCGATCTTTTCCAGTCCTTCCACGTAGCGGACCTTTCCATTCTCGGCGGTCATTCCCTGGTAGGACATGTTCCTAGCGGCCCTTAAAATACGTTTGAAAAGAGTATCTGGCGAGGTACCTTGAGGTGGCGACGTAGACCTTGTCCTCCTTCTCTCCCGCATAGAACACGGAGTAATTGATGTCCGGGTGAAGGTAACAGTTAGTCTGACCGTACCTAGTAGCATCTTTAATATGGGGAGATGAAATTACTTACATGGTCTCGGGGCGAAGAGTAGCAGCGACGAGGAAGACGTCCTCCTTGATGTGAGCGATGGCAGCCGGCTTGGGATCCATAATCTGCAAGGAAGGTATTAATTAAGGAGAGATAAAAGGCCTACCTTGAGCTTGATGAGGGTGTACTCCTGAGGACCGACTCCCTCTCCGCTGGAACGGTCGTGGTCCATGCAGGGCTGTCCGTCCTTGGGTGAGAAGATAGTGTACCTAAATTAGCCTCATTCCAGATGAGAAAAAAGGACTGAACCTCTTTCCGAAGTCAATTTTCTTCTCCTCGCGGAGACGCTGGAAGTGCCACCTAACGAAAGAGTCGTAGTAAGGGTTGACGTCGGTGGTGATGAAGGACCTCCTCCAGTCGACCTTCGATCCCATCTTCTTCATATCGGCGATGCAGTGGGGAGGGAAGTATCCCAGCCAGTAGTTCGGATCAGCGAATTTGGCAATTTCCTCGTCTTCCAGGCCCAGGGACTGCATGATCTGCCATTGGTACTTGGCTCCGCCGGTCTTAGCCACGGCCTTGCTCTGAAATTTTTTCACAGAATACCACAAATGGCGCATTCCTACCTTCTTTCCCTTGCTCTTGTCCTTCATGAGCTCTGCGAGGGTGTTGTCCTCCTTGGGCTTCTCTTCTTCCTCAAAGGCAGGGAACTCGGGGGGATAACCGAAATCCTCCATCTCCCTCTTCAGCTTATCGGCACAGGCCTTGATGGGCATTCCGGTGCAATGGAGACCGAAAGGGAACAGACATTTCTCACCCTTCAGACGGTGGTAGCCGACCGCGAACTGAAAATTGCCCATTTTAATATATTTAGGAAGACGGAAGGAACCTCGCACTTGGAGACGGTGAAGGTGTGTCCCAGATGGAGACGGCCGTTCATGTAAGGGTAGGGGAAGGTGACCATGTACTTGGGGGCATTGCTAGAAAGGTCAGAAATGGTAATTTGACTTTGAAAGAACTAACTCGTCAGTGGCATCCTCCTCGAAGGCCTTGCTCTCTTCCCACAGCTTCTGGATCTCGGCCTCCTTCTCCAGCAACTGGGCGACCTTCTTTCTCTCCTTCGCCACACCCGCCATTGTATTTACCTGAACCGCCAATTGAAGTGCAGAAAATTGAAAGAAAAGGGGAAAAGGAGGGAAATTCGATAACAGTGAGAAAATCAAACTGGAACTGGTGGAATGACTGTCACATTGCATCATGGTTGAGAAATAATCCCTGATTATGTATTCTCGAGGCTAAAAACAGCCTTCACATTATGAATAACACAAGGAAAGCTAATTTACTATGTCGAATAACGCAAAATAGGCAACAACAAATTTAATATAAATCTACAAAGTTTAATCTTAATCTATCTGTCTTAAAGAAATGTCAAGAAACCTTTGGCGACTACAAAAGAATACGCTACAGTATTTTTGTAAAAATTTAAAGAGCAATTAGACAAAATTAAACAAAACAGCCTCAGAAAACCCTACCAAATGAAATTCTAAAACCAAAAATTTATAAAATTAAAGGACTGATGCACCTAGGCAGAGCACGATTATTGGCGTGCGCTTTGGGACATCGAGACATCTGACACAAGAGGCAGTCAGTCACACATAACTTTTGAGCATTTTCACAAAACCTGCATGGTAGAAATTGGACAAAACTGTATAAATGAACCTCCAACAAAATTCCGCAATGTATCTGTTTTTACTATCTTTCTTTGCTTCTATTCTTTCCGTCGTATATATCTCTTTTGTCTCTTAAATCTCTTTTTTTCATGTCTCTTAAGTGTCTTTTAGTATTCCTTGCATCCTCAATTTCTATGCCCTCTGGCTCTATCTCTCTGGCACTTGTGAAGTTTACACATTGTTTTCTACGTAAATCTGAAAGGGGCACAAGGGAAAGAGACTATATCCACAAAAGTGTTTTATGCTGTACAAATTACAAAACGAGGAGATCTGTGAGAATACTCGAGTGTCTCCAGAAGGAGGATCCGTAAGAATGTGAGGAGGGAATGAGTCTTTGGTACAAGTGAGGACTAGAGGAGTTTCGCCTTTCGGATGGGCGAGGGACAGCCGCTGGAGGGAGGGGAGGGCAGGTCGAAAGAGGAGAAGTCGGCTGTCAGCTGCACTGGGGACAGCCGGTGGTCCCTCCACTTCTCTGAAAGCAAGGGTTTGATTCAAATGAAACGAAGCATTACATTTAGGTAAGATAGTACAACAATACTGACCATATAAAGTAGAAATCTTTTTGTAGACAAAATAGCAGATGAAGGCGGCGGTGGAGCCAAAGACGAGGCAGGGAATGAGCCATATCAGGGAGATGACGACGGTGGCCACTGCAAGTGATAAGTTGCCTGCGGAATTAGGCTTTTAAATTTCAGACAAAAATAGCCTCCTAAATTGAAAGAAAAAATCTACCTTGAAATATGATGGCTACGCCAAAATTAATGACAGCCGCTACGAGTACGAGGGCGACGAAGGCGGAGACTGGAAGGGCGTTGAAGAGGAGCAGCCAGCCGGGGAGGTCGGGGTGTTTTCTGAGGAATCTCCGACAGGCCGGCACCAGACTGTCTAACATTCTGAAACAAACGGAGAAATTAGGAAATTAGGAGAAAAGTCAACAAAAAGGGGACAACACGGGTCCTGGCGGTCGAAGGAACGAGATAAGGATGCAGGCGATTCGTTCATAACAAGAACGGGTTTTGGCACTTTGCAAGATTAAAAGTCTGTTTGAAAGTTTTCATTTTCCCTTTTCAAAGAAGAAAAAGAACGTTTGCAAGCAAGTTGCACACAATTTGTTGCCGAGAGCGAGAACAAATCAGTCTTTGATTGTTACACTTGTGTTCGGAAAGTGACCCGGACGCAGTGAAAGAAATAAATTATAAAATATGTTAATAAACTTTCGTATGTCTCAGAACTAGCACCAGAAAGCCATGAGGTTCAGCTGGAGCAGTCATCTGATGACCACATTTTTCCGCGTTTCGTCTTCAGATTCGCCTGTCCTTAAAACATTCTTTTGACACCACTTCTGAAACTCATAAGCAGGATTTGCCCTTCTAAATGCATTTCTTACTCCCTCTACTCTAGTTCGTTTTGTTTTTCTTATTTTTCAATGTCACTTGCATGAAGTAATAAGGGACAATGGACGGTGTATAAAAACTTTAATTATTCGAAACGACAAATGTACTCAATTATACGTTCTTCCAGTAGTATTCAGCGGGATATTTTTTATGATATCCAACTGTTTCGCTCATCCAAAAGCGAATGGTTGGCGAGATTGCTACGATGCAAAGACAAACGGTATGGCGGAGAAGGTCGATGAAAAACGGGATAAAGTAAACTGAAAGCAAGTGAAAGATTTCGAATTGTGAAGTCAACTTACTGAAGCCTATAAAAGGCCAATAAAAAGGAATGGAAAAACATGAAAGAAGTTTCAGAGCATTCTGAAATAAATACGTATACGTTTTTTAAAAAAAATGAGAGAGAGAGAGAGAGAGAGAGAGAGAGAGAGAGAGAGAGAGAGAGAGAGAGCGGATGAAAAACCCACAAAGGCTACTAAATAAATGGGTGAACTAAGATAGAGACAGTATAATTTCCGTTCGTAAATGTAAACATAATCTTCCAAATCCTGAAAACCATGTTTATTCTTGTAAACTTTATTATTCTTACCAAAAACATAGTGCAGCAGAATCCTTCATTCACGATGAAAAATATCAAAAGGATCTCTAGAAAAGCGTAGCATCCATGTAAAGTAAATAAGAATACAATTAAACATCCAAGAGAAAAGAATAAGGAAATAACCTAGAAGTGGCTTTAAAACAAACATGAAAGTCTGCATTTACATAGAGTGATGCTTGAGTAAGCGAAATGTAACCACAAAGCTTATCCCAGAAATGCACGAACAATGGCACATGGATTGTAATTGTTTCAGGGTTCTGAATGAGAGTACAATTAGAAGAAGGTGGAGTTACCTTTTCAGTCACAGGTAGGATGGCAGCCATTTTGAGACCAAGGCAAGTGGGGAATGCAACGCGAAGGAATGATCGATTGACGCAGCCTCTGTTAAAGGTTGGTCAGCCTTATTAATTTGCTTTCCAATAATACTGGGAGAGGCATGTTTGCTGACAAAGCGTTGTTTGGTCCCAGCACGACTTTCGGCAAAGGCGGGAAATGAGAACCACAAGAAGGATTGAAAAGATAGAAATGCCCCTTTTCTTTCTTTCTTTCTCTCTCTCTCTCTCTCTCTCTCTCTTTTCTAAACCGAGCTGAATCATTTAAACTTCGAAAGATTTTGAAATTGATGCTACATTATCGACTGATACCCTCGTTACTGCCCCCCCCCCAAAGTACCTATATAATATTTTATTATTTTACCCAGCCTTCGCCATAATTCCAATTAAGTCAATCGATTTGACCCGACCTCCTCCTGACAAAGCCATTCTTTCCGGCATTCGCACATATGACGTCATTCATTCTCCCCGTAACTAAAAAGGTTCCATACATTTTTCTTAATGCCACTAACTATTTCAGTGTGAAAAAGGGGAAGAGAAGAAAGTAGGCGGTAAGAAGTTCCTTATTTCTTGTTGTTTTGCTATGTCTTCTTGTTTGAAATATCTGCAGGTTATCATTTACGTAAGTTATTGGATTAGAAAAAAGAAGAAAGAAGTAATATTGAAGGTACTAGCATATACTCTTTCTCTGTCATATTTCATTTCGTTCCTTGCTTTCGGAGCCCCATTTTATGCTTTTTTACGGGCTTTGTTTATGGGAATAGCTGGGGCACATTGGTACGCCAGCACTATTTTAATGGTAAGGAGGCCTGAAATTTAAGTAAAATTTGTTTCAGGAATTTGACGATTATGTTTTTCTTTATGAGAGGAAACTGTTCCGTCGAATTCTGATGCTGAGAGCGACCATGTTTTACACTTCTTCTGCTTCTGTAAGTGACATCTATCTATTAAAATATCTTCCGTTTCAGTTTCCGTAACTCCATTTTTTATCGACATTGTCCGAATATATTTCTGTGTGTTTACTGTCGCTTATTGTTCGTCAGTAAGAAAAGAATGCCAAAAGAAAGACACTTGGTATATGCAACACTATCTCAAGGATCATTATTCTGTGCGGTTTTCATTGTGATCGAACTAAATAAATGTATGATGTAATAGCTCTTGAAATAAACCGCTTCGGAACACACGAGAGAGAGAGAGAGAGAGAGAGAGAGAGAGAGAGAGAGAGAGAGAGAGGGAGAGAGGAGAGAAAGTGAGCTCACCAGGTAGTTATGTGCGCAATGTGGCCCTTCGTGGCTGCCATCATTTGGATCTTCTATACTTGTCCACTCTATACTGCAAACTCAGGATATGACGTGTATTCCTCCGACAAGCTCAACAAGATCGCTCGCCGTCTGGGATACGTTCCCCCTGAGATGGAGAATTGAGTATTTGTTCCAATAGTAAAAAGTTGCCCTGTTTTGTTACACGATTCAATAGACGTATAATTACACACAAACGGGTCCAACCATAGCATATCTACGACGAATGGATGGTGGATTTCATTAAGACAAAGGTTCAGATGGCTTTCTGCGACTCCTTCCCATCATCGTCCGGCTGTTTCCTCTTCAGAATATCCTTAGTCTTCGTCTGCTGGGACTCTGTAGACGGCGGAGGGGCTGTCTCTCCGTCGACTGTAGCTGCCTGAAACGAAGACATTAACTTATCACGGTAGGACACGAACCTGGGGAGAGATCGGTTCGTCGAAGTGAGCGCCCTCGATGGCTCTGGCAGCGGCCTCGGCTTGATCCTCCTTGCGCAACATCTCCACCACAGAGGTTATCTGGGCGGCGGAGATGGGGACATTCGAGTGCTTCTCCAGCAGCTGGATCACCTGAAATACGCGTAATTAGTCCGGCGCTTAACAAAGAAAGCTAACCTCGAAGACAACCTTTCCGTCGATGAGGCCGTCCTTGTCGTCATCCAGACTCTTCAACAGCTTCTCAATCCTCGTCCTTCGCTCCTCGTCGCCGTCCTTCAGTCCCTCCAAACTGTCGATAAGATCCCTGATCCGAACCAGCTTCTCCCTAAACATCCGCCGATATCAAACTAAGCCACGCCCACGTCTTCTTCTCCTGGCTGTCGACAATCGCAGAGTCTGCCAGTGTCTCCGCCACATTCCGTTTCTCCTCCTCCAGTTTGTTGACCAGTGAATCCACGTTTTCTATCAGATTCGTCAGTTTGCTTCGCAACTGACGGGCCACTTTCGTCTCAGCGAAGGCGCCGTCCAGGGCACTGACCTCCACGATGTCCTGGAAGAAGAGATTTGGGTCTATACAGAGTCTATATGAAAATCAGCATGCTCCACGAACATCCGAGTGCTCCACCAGCCTTTCCCTGAGATCGTTGATGTCATGTTTCGCTTCGGAAAGGGCACCGCCGACCAGCACTTGCTCAATGGAAGAAAGATCCTTGGGGTCCACCTGAAGGATATTTATGATGTTCACGGCGCGTTTGTATGCGTGTGTGTATTTCACAATGTACTATTTCAAGAAGTAAGTGTACTCGTGTCTCCGTTACAATGCACCCTGTGTAATCACAACTTTGTCACCGGATGAGAGGACTTTTAATTCGGGCATCCTGCCACCCAGCAGCCAATTGCGCGCAGCGCGTAGCGCTGCGCGGTGGTTTGATTCCTCTCCGCTGCCTAAAATGGCAAAGTCTCCCGTCGCGTGATTATCATTTTGTTTTGGGCGAATGAATGAAGCTACAGCCTCCAAATTTTGGCAGGTTAATCGAACTATGGAAAGCTCGGTACGCGCCAACTTTCACCCAATTAGGTTGACAAATAAGCGAAAGCTAGCAAAAACCCCGATTTTCAATTGGCGGCGCGGCGCCCGCGTAGTGTAATGGCGCACGCGTCAGTCTCCCAATCTCGCGACCCGGGTTCGAATCCCGCCTTCGGCATTCCTTTTTGCTTGTTTAGAAACAATGTTTGCACATTGTTCCAAGAATAAAATTTGTGTTTTCAACCCGATTGTTTTTCTCAAAATGCGATTACTTCAACGACTGTTTTTTTGTGAATTCATATGCGAGTTAAGTTTTGTGAATATATGAGAAGGTATTATTATTCAAAGAATAATTATAAAAAGAGAACAATTCATTGCGTGAAAAAGCGAACCGCAGAGGAGTTGGTGGTTTGGTTCCTCTTCGTATAAAAAGAGAACAATAAATATGTTAGAACGCTATAAAAAGGGAACAAAATATTTCCAAGGCAAGCTTTTTGAAACGCCAAAACCACCCCTGGCGGGAAATACAATTTAGTTATTCTCACTTGGAAGATAAATTAAATCAGGTAACTCACGTTCGTCTAATTAATTTCGAATGATATTGTGCCAGAGGTGGTTTTGGCGTTTCAAAAAGCTTGCCTTGGAAATATTTTGTTCCCTTTTTATAGCGTTCTAACATATTTATTGTTCTCTTTTTATACGAAGAGGAACCAAACCACCAACTCCTCTGCGGTTCGCTTTTTCACGCAATGTCTGCTCTAATATCTTGGCTACTCACCTTCTTCTGAGTGATCTCCTCCCTCGCTGCCACTTGACTGACCACCACAGGGACACCCGGCTGAAACATCAATGATCGCCGTTCTCCATCCCAGAATTACCTGTACTTCGAATATTTCCGGGCTGGCAGATGGAGTGACGTGCGGCGGCGGCTCTTCTACGACCGGATGTGCAGCCTTCTCGCCGACTGCCTCCTTCTGGAGCTGCTTCTGATGCTAAACCAAGAATTGTGGCACAAACTACAGTAATCCACCTCCTCCTGCTTCAGCTGCTCCTGTTCCAGGGCCTTCTCCTGGGCGATGGCCTCCTCGATCTGTTTGATCAGCGCCAGCCTCGCCTTGTAGTCCACCGTACCTCCTTCCACTTCCGTCAGCTTCTGACGCGTCTGCTCCGCGATTCCTGAAAATAACAAGGATTATGGTATAAACCCGTGTCACTATCACTTCTGTCTCAATCCCGGTTATTTCTAGCTGATTGTGTACGTAGATCACAAGACCTGTTTATTTATGTGACCACCGAGTGTTTGAAACTGAAATCACCACCCAGCCGGCTGTCACAAAACACATTACTTGCAACGCCGGCTGACCTTCGGCGTGCAACATAGCCGCACACTTCCGTTTTAAACCCACCACACACAAGTTGCTAGCTTCCCTTTCTTCTATGTTAATTCCTGTTACATGGGCTCGAAATGCCGTAACCCGCCAAAACGCATTACCACCCTTCGACTATATTTTAGCGAATTCCACTAATTTTCATAATCTGACCTTCGGGTAGACTTTGGACGAGAGACTTGAGTCGATCGGCGAAGGAAATGTCCTCGGGGAGGTAGAGCGTACGGGAGAGGAGGAGGAACGACGGAGGGACCTTGTCGTTCAGAGACAGCTCCAGCCACTGTTTCAGCTGGAAAGAGAGATAAATAGAGAGAGGGAGAGAGAGAGAGAGAGAGAGAGAGAGAGAGAGAGAGAGAGAGAGAGAGACCCACCTGGTCCTTGAGTCTCTCCTCGCTCAATCCGACGGCCCTCATTCCCCTGGCGCGACAGGCCTGTTGGAGATCCAGCGTATTCAACGCATCCACTCCTCCCTCGGCGGCGATTTGCTAAACTATCCAAGTTCTCTGGATCCAGAAGTCAGAAGCCACCTTATCGTCGGCTTTGAGTTCCCTGAGCTTCAGATTCAGTTGGAATCTGAGGATTTCCGGACTTCCTAGCGTCTGGAGAGACATTAAACGACACAGAGACCTGAACAATCGGGGTGATTAGAGGCAAAAGCAGATGTACCTCAATTGCCCCATCGTCAGGTTGTCCAGAGTCAGCTCGTCCTCAAACAACTTGGAGAATTTGAAGATCTCCTGCGTGGAGACATAGCCACCCTCGGCACGGACCTTAAAAATCATTCGATGTGAGACCGACAGCGATGCTCCGGTAGAGGCTTATTAAAGGACTGCCATGCGAGAACGAACCCAACCTTTTTGATGAAATGGGCGAATTCGAGGGCATTCGAACCAGACTTTCCCTTGGCCTTCCGTTCCAGGGCCATTTCCTCGATCGTGTTCTGAAATCGATATCAATTAAAACCGTGACTTGATCATACCTGGAGGAACTTTGCCATCTCCACCCTGATTTTGATCTGTTTCCGGATCTTCTCCTCCTGAAAAGTATTGTTCCAAATAGCAGCTTCCACACCTCTTTACTGGACTCCTGGAAGGTGCTGGGCAACATGTTGGGGAAGAGCTTAATAAACAACGGCAGGGCCAGTTCCATGAAGGGAACGATGATGAAAATGGAGAACGGCACGAGGCGGAAGAGGTCGGACACGGTGCGCACCTGGAAAAGAAGCATATACATATAGGAACACATTTCATTGGCTGTCAGGAGCAGCCCCCCCCCCCAAACCCACCAACTGTTGTCTTTCCCTGCGATTGAGAGTGGCTCCCCGGAGGACCCTCATCATGTACTTGGCGCTGACTCTGGTCTCCAGGGCCAGAAGACGGAACCCGTGGTAGTAGTGCTTCAACTCGTGGATGATCTTGTCCTTGAGAGTCGGTTTCGCCTTGGTAAGGTCTTGATTTACGGGAACCTTAATATCCCTTTTGTGAGGAATAGGCCGAACTTACCAGTTTCAGGCGCCTCTCCTCGTCCGCCTCCTGTTTCTCCAGGTCATTTCTCAGCATACTCAGCGTTTTCTCCACTTTGCTGCGGTCGGTCGCTAAGAAACGCACATTATGCACGAAAAAGGCGTCGCGGTAGGTCAGAAGAGAGACGCTGAAGGGAGCAAATATAGAAACTAGTGGAAAATACTAGCTCTGACCCCGAATCAATGATAAATTACCCCCTGGACGCGTGGAGGGATCTGAAGATGCAGCGGGAGAGGGGCACTCCGTGGCTTCGAAGGTACATCTTGGCCCAAACGGTCCAAAAGTTGGACCTTATTTACTGAAACAACTCTGAAATAGTTCATTTAAATTATAAAACAATCAAAATAAGAAGGAAACCCTGAGAAAAATCGCACAGTTGAGAGATGACGAAACAGAAACTGGCCCACGGTTCAGTATTACATCATAATGCAAGGTTCGAATGAATACTCTCTTAGTATTTAAACGTTTAAAACTGAAGCAAAGTTTCAAAAAATAGTCGATTAGCTTGTATCCAACTGAAAAAAAACTTCAATTTCTAAATGTGAAAATTTACTGTATTTGACCCCGGCACGATTAATGCAGGGAAACTGGCGGCAATTGTTAAATTTTAAAAACCGTTATTATGTTTTATTACAATTTTTGCTTATTTAATTAATTTTTTTTTATTATTTTTCAAACTTAGCTAGACTGAACCCATATTTATTTTGAACGAATCGCCTGCATCCTTATCTCGTTCCTTCGACCGCCAGGACCCGTGTTGTCCCCTTTTTGTTGACTTTTCTCCTAATTTCCTAATTTCTCCGTTTGTTTCAGAATGTTAGACAGTCTGGTGCCGGCCTGTCGGAGATTCCTCAGAAAACACCCCGACCTCCCCGGCTGGCTGCTCCTCTTCAACGCCCTTCCAGTCTCCGCCTTCGTCGCCCTCGTACTCGTAGCGGCTGTCATTAATTTTGGCGTAGCCATCATATTTCAAGGTAGATTTTTTTCTTTCAATTTAGGAGGCTATTTTTGTCTGAAATTTAAAAGCCTAATTCCGCAGGCAACTTATCACTTGCAGTGGCCACCGTCGTCATCTCCCTGATATGGCTCATTCCCTGCCTCGTCTTTGGCTCCACCGCCGCCTTCATCTGCTATTTTGTCTACAAAAAGATTTCTACTTTATATGGTCAGTATTGTTGTACTATCTTACCTAAATGTAATGCTTCGTTTCATTTGAATCAAACCCTTGCTTTCAGAGAAGTGGAGGGACCACCGGCTGTCCCCAGTGCAGCTGACAGCCGACTTCTCCTCTTTCGACCTGCCCTCCCCTCCCTCCAGCGGCTGTCCCTCGCCCATCCGAAAGGCGAAACTCCTCTAGTCCTCACTTGTACCAAAGACTCATTCCCTCCTCACATTCTTACGGATCCTCCTTCTGGAGACACTCGAGTATTCTCATAGATCTCCTCGCTTTGTAATTAGTATTTTATTTTTTATAAAAATATTTTTATTACCTAGTTGCACATGTTAATTCTCTCTCTCTCTCTCTCTCTCTCCTATACTCTTTGTTTCCACCTGGCTTCTTCCCTATTGTTCCGCCTGTATTCCTTGCGTATTCATCACAAATGAGCCATAATGCGCAGCCGCCGTCCGGAATTCCGCCAGCCGCTGCGTCATCGATCCGGAGGGCGTGGCTTCTATGGGCGGAGCTCTTCCCGCCAGCCGGATGGGAAAAGGCGGGCTCGCCCCAAAACCTAGCTGTATTTATGTTCTAATTGCTACATTCTCATCAATTTGAATGATGGGGAACCATCAGACAAGGAAAAGACAGGCTCCGGAGGTTGGTCGACAGAAATTCATGATGTTTGATACTTTTTGCACCAATCGAATAATTTTAATAGTTTCTCTTTTGCCATTAGTTGTTTCTTTGAATCTAAAAGGCAAACAATATCATAATCGAAAGATTTTCTCAAATTTGTAGATTTCTCCGCCTCCTTTAAAAAAAAGAAGACTAAATGACTGTTCTCCCACACTTCCAAAGGTTATCTTTCTCAAAAGTGTTTTATTCCCCTGTCGTTCAGAGTGAAAGCCGCCGTCGTCTCTTTTCTAGAATATTTTCACCTTTAAAGAGGAACCCACCTACAGGTAACAGTAACTTTTATTCTTTACCAAAGAGAAATAACCGTCATTAGAAACTAATAATAGAGCGAGAAAAGTAAAAGAGGAGGTCCTGGCGGGGATTGAACCGGTGACCTTCTGCGTGTGAAGGAGACGTGATAACCACTACACCACAGGACCACTGATACCCACAGCCGCCTGCTTTTATAAATTTAGCGAGAGAACTGATAGATAATAGGAGAATAAGACTGCTGAATCTCGCTGGTGCAATATGCTTAGTAACCCATTTTGGCAATATTGGACAGACATAGGGCCACTTGAAGTGTCGCGGTGCACATTAATTTCCCTCAATCCGCCGACTCCATTGTCATGTGACAAAGTGCTGTTTGAGTGTCTCTTTCCCGCGGGAGTGCTTACCATCTCAGCTCTTTCTTCCTAAATCTCTCTCTCTCTCTCTCTCTCTCTCTCTCTCTCTCTCTCACTCTGTGTCTTCCCCTTCATTGGCTTCCAAATGGTTCCACCAGAGCGTGTTATTCCGCGCGGCGACCGCTAATTCTCGTAGTCAAACAGAGGCAAATCCGAATTAAACACAACGTTGAAACAACAAAATCCAGCTGCACAATTAGGCAAACAAAGGGCGAATCTGTAGCGAAAAAGAGGATGCGCGCGGCGATCTCAAGAGGGCGGAAGAGGGCGAGATCGCCACGATCCACGGGCTTAAAATATCAGAGGGCGGGGCTCACAAACACTTCAGTGGGCTATTTTGGTTACTTTGGATACATTTGGCCGTTTACGTTGACTTCCTCCTCTTCTCACATGGTAGATGCAAGGGCTGCAAAAGTTTCAACAAAAACATTCTGCCACAATTTGTGGCTCTTTATCCTCATTTGCAAACGTTCCTTGCGGTTTCTCTAATTCTTCTCTCCCCAGGGAACCCTTTTTATGGCAACTGTCGTCAGAAATCAGCCAAGCCATCTGATCTGTCGACGCTTTCCCTCCCCAGAGAGCTCTAATCACCGCCATTTTCAGCCGACGACTCAGAATCCGTCGTCCCTCGCTGTAGATCATGGGACGAACATATAGATGAGGGTTAGAAAAAACAACGGAAAAGATTGTAAGGATGTTTTAGCTTCGACCTCAGGAGATTGCCCAACGCCTTGGTTGGAAGCCTTGTTTCTACCCGAGTTTCCAAACAAATCACTTTTAGGAGAGCAACACTTTTTGGTACATGTTAAGATTGAATAAACACAAATATTATGAAAGGTTCAGATGATGGAGGAACTGGGGAGTGGAGCCTTTGGAAGGGTTTACAGGGCTGTGACGAGACACGACAGCAGGGGAATCTATGCAGTCAAGGTAGGGATTGTTTATTTTGGAAGAAAGAGAGAGGATCCGAAAGAAGACCACACACTTTATTTCTTTTACTCCATATCAGTTATCTTTGCTAGTTGACGATTACTCTTCGTGACCCGGCATCGACTCAAACTGAAAAGGGTTGTGAGGCTGAAGAGGGTCTTCCTTACATTGCGTCTGAAGATGAACCACAGGATGTAGATGTGGGAGCCAATTCCGGTGAAGAAGAGGAGGGCGAGGCTCACCAGCAGATGAGAGTCACACTTTCGGTTGTAGTAGAGGAGGGCCAGTGGAGGGCAGAAGACGCAGAGGACAAGGGCCATCATCTTGGGGTCGTCGTGGTACTCACGCTGAAGATCTCTCTCTCCCTCTCTCTCTCTCTCTCTCTCTCTCTCTCTCTCTCTCTCTCTCTCTCTCTCTCTCTCTAAACTCACCCTCGTCTTCCTCTTGTAGTCAGTTTCGTCCTCCGCCTCCTTTTCCTCCCTCTCCTTCAGCACCCTTCTCATCGACACAAAATCGTTCTCGACTGCATCTCGGGTCACCGCAGAGTTCTCCTCCAGACGACCAGTCAGCTCCTCCGGTGCAGCTGAAATAACCAAGGAATCGCGGAATGCTCATTTATACTAATTATGTACTGGGATGTTTCATTCTTTGTGCGGTGGAACTTATGAATTCCCCAAAACTTTTGAATGGCTTCCTGTCACAATGAACACGCGGGCCATTTCATGATGTGCTTCCCCACCAGCGATCTCCGAGAAAGTCTCCTCCTTTGGAGATTCCGTCTCTTTGAGTGAATGTTCGGAGGCCGAACCAGGTCCCGTGTCCTCACAAATGGGGAGGCAGTAGATCTTCGGCCTCGGAGGCTGCCTTCTGACAACCATCGTCTCGAAGAAGAAAGTGACGCCGAGGGCACTGATTGTGCAAAGGAGCTCCTTGGCCATCAGGGCAGAATAGCCACCACCAAGGGGAAGGCGAGTAGAAATGAAGGGTCTCCTTAGATATTTCCATTTATTACGTTATGTTAATTTTTCAGAACTGCTACTTTTAAGGTAAATTGCAGGTCCAGGAGAAGTCCCGAATTCTGAACAGGCAAGCAGTGCAACAAGTGAGAAGGGAAACTTCTCTTCTGGTAAATCATCTCTTCTCCTCAACTGACTTCCTTCTCAGAGACTGATGCCACCTCATACCTTCATCGCTCGTCTCTATGCTTCTTGGCAATCACGCACGAAAATCTTTTCTGTTCTACAGTATCCCGAGGGCGGCGTCGGAGATCTCTTCAATCTCTGGAGAGATTACGGTAATTTAAACGAGGACACAATCAGGATATACGGAGCAGAATTAGCTTGTGCTATAGGTAGAACGTACATTTATGAAATTGACAAGAATTTAGACTTTTTGCATCGAAATGGCATCATCTACCGGGATCTGAAGATGGAGAATGTGGCATTGGACGCAGAGGGACACGTCTTGTTGATTGACTTTGGACTGGCAAAGAGGTTAAAAGATGGGGAGAAAACGAATACGATATGTGGCACATTGCAGGTGAGACTTAGAGGGAGATAGAGAGAGAGAGAGAGAGAGAGAGAGAGAGAGAGAGAGAGAAGCAAAGGTAACTTTCAGTACATGAGTCCTTGTGTTTCCGCCGGAAGCCCATATTCCCAATTCGTCGACTGGTGGTCCCTGGCCGTCGTCCTCCATGTCCTCTTCACCGGCCGCTACCCCTACCCCAATGCAGAAGCTACCCATCACAGCCAATTACGGTAGCCTTCCCTTCGCGACTACAGTACCCTCACCCTTTAGATTCATGGACTACAGTACTCCTCTCAGCTGCAGCTCGGAATTCGGAAACCTGCTCGACCGGGTCCTTTTTTTAAGTTGGACAAACACAGGCTTTGTTTAGATGTTGGCGGTTCCTCTGGGAAAACGTCTGAGGTGTTTCGAAGTCCTTCACGCGCATGCCTTTTTCAGGGAATTGGCATTCGACCGGGTAGAGGCTAGAATGGTAAACAAACAATATTATCCAAATGATAAGTCATCTTGAAGTACGACCCCCTCCGCTCAATCAAGAAGTCCTCGCCTAAGGAAGTCGACTCCATCAGCATGGTGGACGGAGAGGAGATGTGCGACGACTTCGACGAGAAATACGAGTTTAACGATTTCGCCTTCCTCAATAACAACGTGTGATTGTATGTACCTGTATTACAAACATAGCAAATTGACAAAACCCGGGCATACAATGAGAATCTAGTACCGGCATAAGGACAGCGGGGCAACTAGCAGAGGTACACACAGGGAATAGTGGGCTATTAGGGGCTGTCCTTCTTAGCCTCCTCCGATGAAGCCGGCTTCAGGTCCTTGGAGGTGTCGGCCTCGTCGCCAGATCGTCCCGTTTCCTCGGCAGTAGTCAGATCATTGAGCTCGGCCTCATCCTTGGAAGTGGACACGTCCTCATTCGTAGAGGGTTCAGCATCCTCCGCTGTGGTTCCCGGATGCTTCACCGCCTTCTCAGCGGCATCCCCTTCCTGTTTGGCCATCAGCGGCTTGGCTTCGACCTTCTCTCGCTTCTCCCTCTCCAGCAGCAGACGGGTGTACTCGTCGAAGAAGTAGCTGTAGTAATCATGGTCCACGTCTAGGAACACGCAGATAACGATGCGGTCGATCTGGAATATATGAATAAAGCACAGTTCCATCTAAGGCTACCTGATCTGCATGTCTCTTAAGGAACTTGCACAAGAAGTTGCCGACCATCAGGGCAGCGTCCTCGTTGGGATATCCGTAGATGCCGGTGGATATGCAGCAGAAAGCCTAACCCAAAAATATAATAACTAGTCGTCTAAACTTACAATCGTGCGCAGGTTGTTCTCCATGAGCCGTTCCATCGACTGCTGGTAGCAGGAGCGCAGCAGATTCACTTCGTCTTCTGTCGGCTCGTTCCTTCCATAGTCCAAGCAGGGTCCGACGGTATGGATGATTTCTGAAAGGAGATTTTAAAAAAACCACGAAGGGAGACTAACTCTTGATGTGGGAGATGCCGCAACCAGAAGTGATGACGGCGTTGCCGACCTCGCACCCTCCAATCGGGCGACACTCCTCTTGGAGCTGCCTGCTTCCGGCCGCGCGGTGAATGGCCCCGTCGACACCTCCGCCTGACCAAGGAAATTTTGTTAACGTAAATCAAACAGAATTAAAGGGTTTAATCGCAATCATATGCGAAATTCAAAGAAAAGTTGTGAAACGAACCTCCCGAGAGATGCTTATTAGCTGCATTGACGATGGCATCGACCTGGATCTTCGTGATGTCTCCTCTCCATAGAGAGATCTTGCCGAGGATCTTCCTGGCCACCTTGTCTTAAATAGATGCAATGGTAACAAAAAAAAAGCAAGACACGAACGTTTGTCGAACAGGGTAGGGATGTCCTCCAGTCTGGTGACCATTCTCTGAAAACGGAAGTCATTTACTGTAAAAGAAAGGTCTGCAGGCAGCGTACCTGGCTGTGCACTGATCTGACAGCCAGCGGACGTCTGGTAGCAGAAGATAATAGAATTTTCAAAGAAATCATCCGAAAACAATTACATAATTAAAGATAACATTAAGTTCATTCCCATCGAAATTTGCATTTAACCCAGAAACGATAATTGAAATTGAAAAAACAAAATTGATTTATAACGTTAATGCTAAAATGCTAAAACAATTGTTGTACAAGAAATTGAATGAAGGAGTACAGTATCGGAGAAAATTCTCGTTTTGATTGAAATAAATACGCATTACAGACCAATTTTAGGTCAATGGGTTAAAGAAAGGGTTACGGTATTTCTCATTTCTTCTTGCTTCTTTTTGTATTTGTTGTATTCGTTTTATTTTAACTACTACCATATAATTATTAATTTTTAGGAAATGCCGAAGGGAGTGAAGAAACGTGGAAAGAAGTTCCGCGCCAACCTCAACAACAGGGCGAACATCGGGAAGAAGTCGAACAAGAAGAAGAAGGAATCCCACAGTGCCGTGTGAGTTTTATTTATTTTTATTTTTATTAAATTATGTATTTATAGAGCGTCGATCAAAGAGGCATGGGATGCCAACAAAACCGCCCGTGAGAATTTGTCCGCGATGGGCCTCGCCATCAACCCGAACGAAGTCGTTCCGATCGTACAAACTCATGTAAATTTTCCTTCTTTAAAAAAAACTTTTCTTTTTCAGCGCAACATTGTCGATTTGGTACCGCTGGCTGATGTTGTGCCGACGAAAAAGGACACTGAAAACATCGTCTCTTCAAAGAAGTACAAGAAAAAAGCGAACCCTAAGGTACTTACTTTTAAAAAAATGTTCAATTAATTTGTTTTCAGGCAAGTGGGGTATTAAACAGTTTGGAAGTCGCCGCTGCGGATGCAGAGGATAAAATAAAGAAACAGGAGCGAAAATTCAGGATTCCCGACCGAGACATTGAGTTGGTCATCTACTTGTTGGAACGCTATGGCGATGATCACAAGGTAATTTCATTGAGGGCAAACTATATCTCCTTTTTAACGAAACTATAAACTAGATTTTGTAGCCAATTTCCCAAAGGGAATTTTTATTAAGACCATGTCTCGGTAAGGGTCGACATGCCTTTTAATGAATAGGGACATTCGCCGAGGAGTGTTTATAGGAGCTCAAACATACTTCTTGTACAGCATATGGTTCAAAGAAATGGTCTTGAGACATTTTGAAGAAAATCGCAATTTCAAATTTTGACGCGTCGCGGCGCGCCGCGCGGGTTACTGTAGCTTCGCGGAACTCGATTTTCAAGGGTCATGTAATATATCGTTCGAATTCCAATTGCATTTAGAGCATTTTTGTTAACTAAGTCAACATTGATTTCTCGGGTAGGAAACCAGATATATCCAGATCTTTTCACTCGACGGCTCAAAAGTTCACTAAAAAATTATTTAAAATTAAAAGTGGACTTGTGTATCTGGGATTCTTTGATATGTTGTAAAGCATCAAATTCTGAGCAAATTGAAACCTTAAGATCCAAAATCGAGGGGGCCCCAGATACCATTAGACGCCCAAAACGCGGAAAATAGGTGATGTTTTGACTGCAAAAATTTTCACACAATTTTGTCCGAAAAATTTTTTTTCGTCAGAACTTACTGGAAATGGTTTATATAATGTTTTTATAATATTTAAAAAATTATCAGTCGATCTAAGGCATTTTGAACGGAAATATATTTTTCAAATCACGAATTTGAAAGATAGCCTGATCAAAACACCACCTTGCGGCGGCTTTTTTGTTATCAAAGTATACCTGGGGCCTCCTCGATTTTTGATCTTAAGGTTTTATTTTGATCAGAATTGAACGCTATACAACATATCCAAAAAATCCCAGATACACAATTCCATTTTCGAAAATAAATTTTGTTTGAGTGAAAAAAATTCACTTATTTTGTCTTTCGGAGGGTATAACTCGCTCCAGACCCCAACAATCGATATTTTGCTTATTTATAATGTTTCTTAAAATTGAATTTCCAATCGATTGAGCACCCCAAATTAATATTTGGACAAAGTTGAACAAAGATACAATTTTGACACATTAAGCCACGCCCACCGAAAATGGAAAATCGATAATTCCCAAATTTGCCAGAAATGACACCCAGAGGTGTAGAATAGTGCTTGGACAGCATATCAGCCAAAACAAAAAAATATTTTTTGGCGAATGTCCCTCGGGTGATCGAGCCTTACTGAGACCCCGTCTTAAACGGTTCCTTTGAAACCGCCTGCAGAGGTCTAAAAACTTAATTTTAGGCCATGGCTCGCGATCCGAAGAACCTGTTCCAGCACACGCCCAAGCAGATCCAGAGGCTCATCAAGGTCTACAAGGAGTCCGGGATGTACAAGGCACTCGAGAGCAAATAGCCGTTGTTGGTCCTTTTTGTTACTCCGCGAGGTTGTCTTTACTTGTTTTGCCGAGCGGATGAATCTTTATTGTGTCACTACGTTGTGAAAATATCAGAGGGGGAAGGGGGAGGGGGGAGACGAAAGAAGGTTCTCATTTTGACGAAAGGGGGTTCTCATTTTGGCTTTCCATTCAATTAGTCCGCATTCGTCTTTCATGTAGCTCAGTCCTTCGACGTCTATTGGAATTTTTTAACGTAATCCTAAAGTGTATTTCAAATTATTTTATTATCCTTTATTTGGCTTAACCAGACGCAGAATAAACCCAGGTGTTGATGTTTCTTTTACAGGGCGGCGGGGTGAACAATTAAATAGTCGCGTAGATTCCAGAGCTACAGAAAATGTAACCAACTCTAAAGAACCATCGCTAGACAAGGAGTAAAGAAGTTGTTTTTATAATTTTAGCCAGCGGATGAATCTTTATTGCGTCATTGCGTTGTGGTTGATATCCGAGGGAGACGTGGTGAGCTGCTTGAACATCTGCGGCTGCTGCGGCTCCTCCTCATGGGGCATCAGAATCAGAGGAGAGTGAAAGTAGAAGTCGGACGGGTAGGCTACCAGGTTGTAGACGTTGCCCGTGTAGAGATCCGCGTACCTAGAGTTTCTTTCGTGTCGGGACCTTTTCAATATTACCTTCTGATCTGAGCAGCAAAGTAGGTGTGCCTCCAGCCGCACCTCAAGACGGACCCTATCTCCCCGTGCAGTTCTTCCATCGCCTTCGTCAGTTCAGCCATCTTTGTCAGTTTCTCCTTCACATTTCCCTCCAGAGCGGCACTGGAGCTCAGCTCGGCAAACTCCCTCTGCTGCTTCGTCCACACCGAGGCCTCCTTGTCCAATTCGGGGATGATCAGAAGGGTGCGCCAGCCGTTGACACGCTTCGATCGCAACACGTCGCCGAAGATGTGGTCTCCCACGTAGAGGACGTCCTTTCCCACACACTTCATCAGATGGGTGAAGGCCCTCACATTGCCTCCCGAGTAGATCACGTCCTTCTTCAGAGGACCCACGTGGTCACCCAGCATCACCTGAAAATCACAGCTTTCCATGTATATGAGCTATTTTTCAGAAGTGTCGGCTACAGTACTCACCTTCCCAGTAGTGACGTCTACCTCCCTGAAGGGTGTGTTGGAGGCGAACCAGGAGGGTTTGTCTCCACTGACGATGACCACATCGAAGAGCTCTCTCCAGTCGGAACCCATGAGGTAGCTCATGAGACAATCCGTAAACTTCCAGGGGCTGTTCGTGAGGAGGAAGGTCACTTTCCCTCCCTTCTTCAGTCTCTCCATCGTCTGCTTCGCCCTGGGATCCTTCACAATGTAACGAGGCAAATCAGCCATGATGGCGGGCTTGAAGGGGCCGTCGTGGGAGGCGTCGATGGCAGAACGACAGTCCTTCTGGATGGAGCGGAAGAGGAGCTTCTGACTTTCGGACACAGAAAAGCCTCTGTGATCGGAGAGGAGAGGGCGCTTGAGGGTGTTCTTGAAGACGTCGATCACACTGGCGACGAGGGCGATTTCGGGGGTGTTGAAGACGGTGTTGAAGACGAAGATGCGCTGGTCTTCGAAGAGCAGGTGCTTGTTTGGGTAACGCTCACGGATCTGCTCACTGAAAGCAAGAGAATAGTTTCTATCTCTCTCCCTCCTCTCTCTCTCTCTCTCTCTCTCTCTCTCTCTCTCTCTCTCTCTCTCTCTCTTACCTCGTCATCTTTTCCTTTCCAAACCAAGCGTTCATGATGTTCGAGTGTTCGTCCGCCTTGATCAGAGTACCGTACTCCTTATCGAACCAGGCTCCCCTCATCGGAAACTTGGGGTCGTACTGTGCCTCCATCAGCTGCTCCGGGTAGCCCACATTCCTCACCAAATGCTCCTTTGCCTGCTCAAACGCGAGCTTTTCGCTCTCCGGGGAGGTGTAAACTGAGACTTTGTTAGTGAGATTCACAAGAGGGAACTGACTGGCGAGGGTGGCGTCCATGTCAAATCCAATGAATTTGATCTTCTTCATCTGAAGAGAGCGGTTCACGAATATCCTGAAGTTGAGTTTGAGTGGAAGAGAGGAGGAGGGTACTTGGAGTCCATGGTCAGCAGCCGCACAGGCGAAGGTTAGTAGGGAGAATGAATGGCCAGGGAGGGAGAGGGCCCTTCTACGTGGCGTAGGCCGTCAGTTGCGTACAACTTAATTCAAATGTTTCCTTTCCTTTGAAAAATCAATCCTATGCTAATGTAATCGTCTTCTTCAACAAAATGTTGATAAAAGTGATGATTTTAAATTAATTTACAACGGGGTTATCTATTCCGATAATATGATGTCATTGTGGTCAGGCAGACATTCAAAAGATCAATCTTTTCATGAATGAAACACATATCGCTTGAAATAGAAGCAAAATCTAACATAGATCCAAGGAACGTCTTTAAAGTCTCAGGTGACATTTCATAAAAACATTTCTCTCGATCCTTTAAAAGCCCACCAACTTTTTCGAGCAAAGACCATCAATTTCTTGCTTTCTGAAGACAATGTAATAATCAAATTTAAAGATGAAGAGGATAGAGCTTGTTTTGGACCCTCGCCTTTTCCTTCAACTCAGTTGGGGCGAAATGAGATCTTCGATGAAGAGCAAAAGTGAGTTCTGCAATTTCTGATCCTGCTATTTATTGGATTCAATCAGACGAAGATAATAATATTAGTTACCAGATCAAAATATAGATAGGTTTACCACTTTCTTTATTCCTTTGGTCAGAAGTCTTCCAAAAGTAGCCAATTGCTAGGAGGAGTCGTAAAACTTCCTGATTGCTTGATAAGATCCTCAGATCTGTCGTCACTTTCAGACTCTCCAGATAAAACCCAGGAAATCTTTTCGCTCCCCCTCGCAAATGCTGCTCCTTCTCCTGTTGTTAGTGGCAGGTATAGTGTTTTCCATTTAACTTTCATTTAAAGATTATCTGTGATTTCTTAAAGTTTTAGGTTCCTTCTGCACTCACTATGAACTCGAAGGCCATTTGGTGGACATCTCGGCCGAAGAAGTCTCTTTTGCTCCTTACAGACGATCTCATTTTGCTCCAGCTGAGACGAAAGTGAGAAATCAGGTGTACATTCTATTTCAAGACAAACTACATTTCTTCTTCGTCGATAAATTCCAGTAATAGTTCATTAAAACATATATTTATCATTTTCCAGAATTCACGGGGAAGGAATTAAGCCAAGTGCCATGTTCACTGCTTTTATGACTACTCCTCTCAATCGAACGGCGGTTATCCAAAAGTTCTCAGAGATTCAGAAACTGACGGTGTTTAGGCTCAAAGAAATTGGTGAGAATCTCTTTCGGCGCCAGTGTCGACACGGCCGCCCGCAATAACAAGAAATTTTTATTAAGCCGAAACAGCTGGTTTGAACAATTACGATATTTTAAATCCAACCAGATATGTAAACTTTGGCGCTTGAAAGCACAAACTTCACTTTGCGCTTATCTCTGGCGCCAGACTACCGAAAACTATATTTTTGGCCTTTCAATGATGAGAATCGCAGTAATTGTCCTTCATTGCAAATATGCGCTTCACATTATATTGCTTTTGGAGATTATTAATGTCTGAGCGCCGCAAACCCTTAAAAACCACAAAACTTTGCTGCCAGCCGTATTGCAAGCTAGGAAATGATAATACGCCCTGATATCACAACTTGAACACACATTGTAGTCATATCTTTACTTGACTTAACCAGAAGCAGAATAAACCCAGCGGTTGATTTTTCTTTTACAGGACGGCGGGGTGACCTGAACGACTAAATAGTCACTTAGATGAATATGGCCTTACCGTATCCGTAGGAGTAAGTAGGACGCCCGTAGTAGCCATCGTTGTGGGCAGAAGACCTTCCTCCGTAGTGGCTAGGTCCAGATCCGTAGTGGTCATCTGAATACATTCAGATTCAGTTAAATGTCTTCTTCTTACCGTAGCTTCCGTAGGCTCCCTGAGCGTTTCCGTACTTGCTTCCTCCGTAGTACTGTCCTCCGTAAGAGGAAGAACGTCCGTATCCATAGGCTCGTTCGTTACCGTAACCCTTGGAACCTTCGTAGTGCTTAGGTTCGTAGGAAGAGTGCTGGGAAATGTATTTGAATCCAGGGTAGTACCCTAAAATGAATTAAGTAAAATGTTCAGCAGATGATGTGACATCTAGAAGAGAAAACTAACCATTGGCGACAGCTGCGCCGATGATGCAAGCGAGGAGGAAGAGGCAGTTCATGGTTGGCTTGAGATGACAGCGGACCCCGGCCTTTTATCCCCAAGGAAATAGGCCGCGTCGCAACAAAAACACCCTCGCATACCAGTCATTCGCACTGTAGTTAGCACATTACTTTTCATTCAGCCTCACTACCGGCTCCCTCGAATGCAACCGACGGACCACAGACCAGCTGCCAAAATGGAGGATTTCTGCTTCCAAACCAAACATGCGCCTGCCCTAAATTTCTTTCCGGTCCTAATTGCAATATTAAAAAGTAAGTTGAATTATATAATTTACAACGGATTGGTTTAAGATGTCTTCATCAAGGCATTCTGGACGAAGGACAGTGCTCCTGCCCGCCCGGTGTTTACGGAACGTTCTGTGAATCACGTAGGTTTAATTGTAGTACGGGTGGTTTTCAATGGGGAATGTATTCTCCCATCAAATGTGATGAACTGCGATGGGTGAACGCCAATCAAATGCCAATTTTGGTTTACTAATGTTTTGAATATTTTATTATACACTACTTTTTGTTGTAAAACATTCAATTTATCCTAAGTTTACAACTTCAGATGGCTGTCTTCCACAACTCCAAGACAGCGTTGACAGTTCGAAGCAATCCTTCATTCTTGTTGTAAACCAAAAGACCTCCATGTCCTATGTCCTCAACAATTTGGTTCCTTACCTATCCAAAATAATCGGAGACAATCAACCTCTATATTCCAATTACCTCCTCGTCAACTATCTTCAGACAGGTATAATTCAGTTTTTTAAGGTTAAATCTCTTTAGATACGGCCTTACTTATGTCAAACAGTGGATTCTACACTTTCACTGACATGCTCGAATACCTCAATTCCCTTTTATTCACCTCCCAAGGGACCGAGAGACAGCCAAACAACAGAGCCATTTTAAGAGCTCAATCTTTGTAATTTCATTTTTATTTGTGCATCCAATAGTTTCAGTTATCCTTACATGCGACCTCTATCAAATGTCTTTGCCTTCTTTGATTCGCTGGATTCTGAAGATGGATTCAACAACTACCAACTGTCTGGCGATTCTCCGCCAAATCAACTGATTCTTCAGACGATCGCCTGGAGAAACAGAGTGAGACACTTGGAGATTTCTGTAGATCCTCTGTTTCAGATTGTATTCATGATGTCCCAGCAGAAGAACCAACCTGTGGAAACGAGCGACCAAGGCTACCAGGTCTACAAAGATGTTTCGAGGGCTGTTCTGGGTGACTTTGTAACTTACGACCTCCAAGAATGGCAACAGGTAGATTGGCTTGGATTAACTGAGTATTGGATTCAAGGCATTCTCTATGTTGGGCAACTACAATCAGAACGAAAACATCAATGTCCGTTATAACAGAAATAACCAGGAAAATGAGAATGTGACTCTTTCTCAATCGGCTGATGCTGGAGATGTAATGGCACTTCTGACTGTGGACACAACTGGAAAAAGTGGGTTGACTTTTCTCAACATATGAATTGTAGGAATTCGTGGAACTTTTGTGATATTGAGTTTTCATGGATCACAAGTTTTAAATTGACTGCTATAAGCAACATTTTGTCAAAATTTGCACTTTACTACAGAAACCTCACCCGCGCGCCAGAAAGAATCGGTAGTGGCCCATTTACTCAAACTAAGAGTTATATCAGATAAAGAAGTCATTTGAAACCAAACATATTTTGATATCTTTCAGTGCCAAACATAACCAATGAAAAAAACGACGTTCTTACTGTGGTTTCCTTCGGTTCCCGTTTTACGGTCAGTTCCAAATTTGCTTCTTCCCATGTCTTCTACAGATGGTGAAGACAAGAACTAAATCAACCGAATACTTTGTCATCAGTGCGGGTATTGGCTGGAACCTCCGTGTGTTTACTCCTTCTACAGCTACAATTCTTCTGGGATATGACTATAACGTTGACACAGATGTGGGCTTCAGTTACACACCAGCAGGTAACATTAGAAAGCTGTGTCCACTTGCCTTCAGAGTACCCAACTGACATATCTGGCGCTGTCTTGGGAGTCTCCCAAATTTCCACCACTGTCACTCGCATTGACTCCAGCAATGGAACCCAACTGTCGGAGCAAGTGGATGGTGAGGTGAGAAGCCAAGAGTGCTCCTTCCCCATAACAATGGCAACTATCAATGGAAAGTGCACACCTGGGCCTTTTGGGTAAGCCGCACAGCGTTCAAAACCCATATGGTCGATTTCCAGTCATAGGGCTACAATTCAAATAAGCGATTCAGAAGTTTTGACAAGAATCGTTCCCGGATACTGCGTTTCCATGGGTAAGAAATACGGAATTCCGAAAATGAATACAATTCAGATGTCCAAAAACCGACTCCTTTTGAATGTTTGAACGGTGGAACTAAAATCAGCCACAGCTGTATCTGCCCAGACACTTTCACGGGTTTGAATTCACACCTCAAACCCAATTTTTATTAGGACCGAATTGTGGAGATCCAGTTTGTTCGAATGGAGGGAGAACTAATAAATTTCCTGGAAATGGCTATGGATTGTGTAGTTGTCTCCCAGGATTCAGTGGAGATTTTTGCGATATAGGTCAGGTTTCTCATCGTTCAAACTGTTTGTTTCACATTGGATTCAAAGCAACCTAAACAGCAAAGTGTTTTAGTGAATTGCACACAGCCTGGCCCTCCTCTTCCTTCCAAAAGGACATCTCTTGGAATTATCGTCCAAAGTACAATGTCACAGGCTCATGTAAGCCACTGCTTATTACGACCACAAACGTCTCTTTCAGGTTGGAACAAATATCAGCAATGGAGTGAATCTGCTGATTTCCGGGATGAAAGGAAAGGATCAATTCTACAACCTCATCCTTACAACATTCAGAACTGATGGTAACTGCACTGAATAGATTCAGTTAATGGTTTCAGAGTTCGGACAAACTGACACTGATGTTCAAATCCACGAGTCAATTTCACTTTTTGAGAAAGCTGTGAAGGAAATTCCTTATCAGTGAGCTTTTTTCAATTTTGCATTAAATTTTTTAAGACCCTCGTCTGCCACAACACAAGATAGTCTGACGGCCATGTTCAAAACAGTCCTCAACACAAATTACCACTTCACAGCGCTCTTTGTTTTCGTGGATTCTCCCCAATCTACGCAAACCGAAGAGACTGACTTGATGTGGGATTTAGAGATAAGTGGAACCTTTTGCTTTTAGCCAAGCTATGCTCGACAGACAAATCCAGCTGAATCTCATTGTGACTCCTCCCTTTGGAATGAATGACCTGTGCATGAAACACAGCGACACTTCCATCTACCAATCGATCGCAAGAAAGACGGGCGGCATCTTTTTAAACTTCTGCAATCCATATCCTGGAGACTACGCTGGAAATCCAATTTCCCAGGTTTACTATACCAAGATTGGTGAAAATGGTATCTCAGGCATTTTCCGGCTATGCCTTAGCTCACCATGAAACCGAATCAGTTAGTGAACAGTACAATTCTAAGCTAATAAGTGGAATGGGCATGGCTATGTCTTTTTATGTAGATGAACCTGAAAATGACGTGTTTTTAATCGTCAATTGCCGTAAGTCACATTTCTTGAAGTGTATTTTGTAAATTTCAGCAAATACCGCAAGCTTCACGAGTAATTTGTTTATTTCACACAGTTCGTTCAATGTGACACTGAAGCCAAACACTGACATGCCCTTCATGGCCGTCTACAAACTGCCTCTGCTGGCAGCTGCAAACAATGAGTAAGTTTAGTTTTCTCACAAATTATCACATTTTTAATGACGTAAACGTTTTGAAAAGATCATGGGCGAAACCTCGAGCCTTCAATCTAAAGAAATCCTGGGTAGGAATGACAACCGACACTTTTATGTGCGTTAACTAAAACTATTCATTTTGAGGCAGCTTATCTTACGCGGGCGCGCCCGCGATAACCCCCACCCCCTTGACCGAAAAGTTTATTAGAGCAACTCGTCGCATATAGTCGGTGTCCAACGGACACCGACTACATGTACATGTACATGGTTGGTACATGGCCTTGCACAGAAATGCGGTAGATCATATGCGGTTAATCATTTAGCGGGAGAGAGTGCGCATAGAAACGCCAAAAAGGCGCCTGACATGTTTTACCGCTTCCTGTATTATCCGAACGGCGAACTGTTCGTTGGATTAAATAACCAAATCCTAAAGTGAAAACCTACACTAACTTTAAAGACGTGGACTTTTAAAACATTTCCTGACCAAGCCGGTGATTTGAAAACAAGTTTTTGCAACTAATTATGGAGAAAATTCAGATATAACGTTCAACTTTCTTCTCCAACACTAGCTGCCCCAGTCTTCATGAAAGTGGTCGTAAAAGTAATCATTTTCCCTTTCCTTCAACCAATTCTTTGCAGTCGAAAGAACAAGCGTACCTTCGTTTTGAAGTGTCTCCTGACCAAGACTCGACTAACAATTACATGAGATACGGTAGATTCTCAGACAAACCGATCCATCCTTCTTCTTTCAGCCCAGGCTGTGTATCCAGTAGTTCACATAACGGATTCAACTAATTTCAACAAGTCAGCGTATGTCAGCTTAGTTGCAGCAAACGAAGAAAGCGCAACTACCCTCAGTTACATGTAAGTCCCCTAGAAGCCTTGGTGCATGGGGAAATTTAGGGGGAATTCCCTTCTGCGCACAAACTCCTGCTCCTTTGAGTATGTGTTCCCCAGTCCTTTGGTTTGCAATGTGCCCATGGACAGTTTCATCTTTAATGTGAGTCGATTGTTTGTGAAATCCACACTTTCTGCAGATTCAAACTGTTCGAACTGATGGGAAAATTTACAAAAGGGCGTTCAGAGGATTCTGCTACTTGGAATACAACACGTGTGCAAATGGAGGCTTAATGACTGGTAGGCTAACTCCGCCAAAAAAGAAGACATTTTGACACAAAATAGTTCAAGCAATGTTTCTTCAGACACTGGCAGATGCCAATGCTCTACCAACTTCAACGGAAAGTATTGCCAATTTCCCATTTGCCGTAACAATGGATTCCTACAGACTGACTTGACATGTGTTTGTGCAGTTGGATACACAGGGCAATTTTGTGAAAAAGGTAGTTTTTCTCATTTGAACATTTGAAAATTAGTTATAGTTCAATGCAATGATTGGAATTACATGGAGAGTGTGGATCCTAGACTTTCCGATTTGAACCAGGTTTGAGAATGACTGTTAGAGCGCAAATTAGGTTTAGATTACTTTTGTAATCGATCGAAACATTCGAAATCTTTTGGTGAACACTCAACTCTCTGGCATTCTTTCTATTTTCTCAGAGATTCCCAGTTTGTTTTCTTTGGTCGTCTTTGACAGCAAAGGTAAGCTTAAGAAATGAAGTTTTCTGTGAGTTTAATTAAACCTTTTGGGTAGTTGGTCCTGAAAATAAACCACAGTGTATTTCAGGAGTTCAATCTATTATCAGCACAAGCGATCTCAACCAGTTTTCTGACTCTTTCGCCAACGCAATTACAACAATCGACAAAAATTCTACTGCATCTACTAAATCAATCGATGCAATTAATGAAGTAAGGAATCTGCTGAGGGGTCGTAAGAGACGGGGCATGGTAGTCCCAGCGGTCCAAAACCCGGTCGCCGGACACCTACTGATTATGGTACTAGCGTCTAAACAAGCAAGCCGTGGGCCATTTTCTATATTACTTTTCTGCTAACTGTATTTATTTTAAATAGATTCTTTTAAGCAGAAAAGTTTTCAAATCGGCGAATTTGGTATAACGAAGGAAGACTCGATTAATCTTATGAATTCAGTGGTTAGGAATCACCACTTCGCAAAAAGAATGACATTTCGCTGCAAGTGGTATAAAAATATCATTTTAATGAATACAACTAGGGTTTAAAATTAATAAAAATTGGGTTTAAAAAATCCCACGGTTTGCGTGTTGAGATACCGTAACCAATTGACGCCTGGGCCGCTAGTACAGCGGCGTGACCCTCCACGTATACTATTTTAATTAAGGCCTACAAACTGAATATCCAGCCACCTGGAATAGTCTTCGTATTTACTTCAAATTCCCCGGCTGATCCCAACCCTTCTTTGATTGACAATTTCTTGGAGCAGAGATTGGACACGGAGGTTCTTGAAAATGCAAAGACTGATTGCGAGAGCTAACTTTCAGGTGAACATATTCTATTCTCCATCCCAGGAAATCTATCCTCAACTGCCTCCCAGTTCAAAAACAAATAATTTGTTGTATCAAACGGTGAGACAGTCGGGAGGAAGATTCCTTCCGATCACTCAGGGCAGTGTGGGACAGGTTTGACTTCTAAAAGTAAAATGAACCTTTTCAATTTCCAGATTGGGAATCTTCTCTTCAGCGCAACACAAATAAATGGCTATGTTTTTGACGAAGCTGCCCAGGTTTAATAATATAGAAATAGTTTTTAAATAAAAGTTTAGGACTGCAGCCAACAAAAGGCCTTTTCCTTCAACCTGGAAAGAAGCTACGAAGTTTTGGAATTGACAATTACTGGTTTCGATGTAGCTGTTGCCGGAAAAGTAAAAGTTTTCTCAGGAAAAAGTAGGCTGAATTGCCAAAATCAAGTTTTATTTGTTTTCAGCTGAAGTAAAACTTGAAACAAACAACATCATCTTTAAGGACAATGAAGTGTTGGTTTTAGTGTTAGGTAAGGAGTCTTCTGTAGCCACTAAATCCTTCTTAGGTAAGCAACCACCCACTTTCCAAGGGTCCTGGACGGTGATGGTCACAACCACCACTGGCAGCTGCGGTATTCAGGTTACTTTTAACCAAAATACATATTTTGTATGTTTAGGCTCGTGTCTATTCTCCAACAAGGGTTATCCCAGGCTTTACGGCTGACATTTCCAATGATTTCGCCTACAGCCTACCGTACACAGGGACAGGTAGCTACGACATTTCTTTTCGGTCCTCACAAAAATTTAGATTTTCACAAAAAAACCTTTTCCTAATCACAACTTATTTTTAGGTTCCAGCCGTGACACCTACATGGTGTTCCGTCTGAGCAACGTCGGAAGTTATTTCAACCCAACAATCGACGGACTCTTTGTCTTCCAGACCAACTATTCGGCCCCCGTTGAGAATAATGCAATTCTGCAGACTCTAAGTCTCCAAGAAAGAGACCTGGGCTCCTGTGCTTATCAGTTTGTAACTGAAAAATGGACTGTCCGTCTTCAACTATTGGATTTTTCAATCATTCTTTTCAGGTGGATACTTACCCCCAGCAAAAGCTGGTTGTTCACGGAACTGACGATAATGAAAACTTTTGGATGCGCACTTTCTATTTTACTTTTCCAGCTGCGTCAGGTCGGTCCATTCAGATCAAAGTATCGAAACTGATACTAGACCGGCCATCCACCTGCATTCATGGAAAACACGACACTTACGGGCAGTGCATCTGCACAGCCAAGGGCAAGTGGAGCGGGGACTACTGCCAGACGCCGATTTGCCAAAACGGAGGAACCTCTTCCTTTGGAATATGTGTTTGTCCCAATGGGTATTATGGAAACTTCTGTGAACAACGTGAGTTAATACAAATACATCAATGAAAATTTAATTTCAGTTGTTTCGACGTCTTGAATTATTACTGCAAATTTACATTTATGTTGTTAAAAGAGATCTGCAAGTCAGAATACACGTTGTCCTACTTTTCACATTAGTTCTTCATTTTGTGTTTTATACGTTTGTGGGCATATCAGAGAGAAAACTATTGATTAAGTAGTAGGGAAAGTGGTATGAAAAGGGAAATTGGCCTCTTGAAAACTAATTGCACTAATAACTTTAATTTGTGAGTGCAAAATGAACCGTGTGCCTGCTAAGGATTGTTTATTTTTCCAGAAGCTCTCGAATGCAATTGTTTCAGAATACCTGATGTCTATAACCATGCTTTCGTATGCTTAGAATCGATCGAAAGTCGAATGCATACGATTTGGGAGAGAGGGAAACTTGGGAACACACACACACACACATGTTGGGAAACGTAAATTAACATAGCCCGTCAATGTCTGATTAGCCAGTAGTTCATTAAAATTCTTACTTGACATTCTTGATTAGAATACCCCGTAATAAATGACCCTGTCGTGTTTCCTCCCTTTCCGAGTCATTCTCCCTCCGTCCGTCTCATCCGACGGTCGTCCGATGGTCGAAATGCGTCTGCTCCTCCTCTTCCTATCCTTTTCTACTGGTCTTGCAATCGAGTGTGAATTTAACCCTGCCCCCGGTGCAGAAAAGACATGTGAGTTCTGCTTGCGTAAGTGTAACTGTGCCTATTCAGACATTGACAAGACAGCCGAATGGTGTATGGTCACTAAAATTGATCCAAATTCATGGTATTATGATTACGGAAATGACCACGATTGTCCACGTGACAAAAACCATTACAATGAGGAGTCCTGCTTCAATCCACAGGACAATGTGCTCTGTTGCAAGGGGGATATGTGCAATCATAAGGTTTTCACCGTCAACTGCAATGTGTACAAGAGAGACCACGGACCCAAGTACTGTCCTTATATGAAAGAACCACAGAAAATTGGAAAAAGACCGAAGAAAAACCAAATGTGTAAAAACGGCACTGAAAATTGCTTCTACATGAGATTCGTAAAGTACGGAGAAGAGCACGAGCAAATGGGGTGTTTGGAGAATACGAATGAGAAAGTGATATGCAAGGTAGGCCACTCTGACAGAGTTTAGGTTA
This sequence comes from Oscheius sp. G VE-2021, assembly GCA_022343465.1. Lineage (NCBI taxonomy): Eukaryota > Metazoa > Nematoda > Chromadorea > Rhabditida > Rhabditidae > Oscheius > Oscheius sp. G VE-2021. Next base: position 151,203 of record JAJQXH010000006.1, on the reverse strand, counting down.
GGGTTTACACTAGGAATTTCCAGGGCCGAGAGAACAATTGCGATGTTTTCGACGTGCAGAAATACTCTTACAACGCCTCGTATGGAATCCTCTGCTGCAAGGATGTTAATCTAATAGACATGGATGAGTTCTGGGGTTCGCGGCCTCAGCTGAAACATCCAACAACGACGACTGAGCAGCCGGAGATGTGGGAACATGACTACGAAGAGTTTGAGTCTCAAGCCAACGATGTCTTCGGCCTCCTCGCAACAATCCTTGTTCTGATCCGCTTTTTGCAAGGGTGATACAAGATTATCAGGAAACCAGCGACAAATAATAAAAATGTCGAAAACGATCGTTGCATTCATAGAGAGGGAAGAATTAGATAGATATAGTGTGTGAGAGAGATATCACAAGGAGAGAAAACATTTTGTCTCGTAGTTCCTGGCTGGGTTCGAACTAGACACCTTTGAATTTTCCTCTAAATCAAAGTCTAGATACAAGATTTAAATTTTCAATAGTTTGTAAAATACATTTTACAAGCGAATTAGTGCCCAAGTGCTTGTGCAATGAGGGCTATTCCACATGCGACACCAGTTGTAAACACTCCCATTACGACGGCCATTCTGAAAGTCAAGTATAAAAACTGAATTTAAAACATTCATACCGTCTAATTTCTTTGTCCATGTTAAAGTCTTCATTTAAAGAAACATTGGAGTAGTCAGAAACCATTGAGGACGAAGGGATGAGTTCTGGGAAAATGGGGATTCAACTTTCGAAGATAAGGAACCGCTTGTTGGCAATGGGTTAATCATTGACGCAGGTCCAGTGATAGCTTTACTGGAAACAAGATTATGACACGCTCTAGTTGGAAAATATGCAGTAAACTAGAAATATTTAGGAGGGGGATCAAAAAAGGAACTAATGAGAGGCAAAGAGAAGGACAAACATACATACGCGTACATGCACTGTTTTAATTTTAAATGTTTTTTTCAGGCAGTTTTGAACGAACCACTCGTTGTATTCTTTTAAACTTGTTTCTCCCAGCCGAGGCCCTCCACTTCGCCTGTCAAGGTCTGTGCGGGCGAATCAATGCGGGCGACCTCGATCCAGCCGGGATGCCCGTTCTTCCCGTCTGCGTCCGGGATTCCTTCCCGCCCGACCACCCATTGTGCTCCCTTCGGTTGATTAATTGCCCGGATACTTTCATCAGAAGACAAACAAGCGTTCGGATGAACGACCTACTCCCGGGTGGCCCCATCGGTGGAGGGGTCGTGAAGGTCATCCAAGACAAACTCTTCACTCACTTCACACCACACTCTACCACCTTTTTCGTTGTTTCTCAAGGTTGTTTCAGACAAGAAAGACATTTTATAAGTTTTAATATCGTTGCACAACTTTCAGATTAAGGAAATTCTGATTAAAACACAACATTTCAAATTTTGTTAGATTTTGCGATTTGACAAACTGAAGTATCCATTTTACAATAGACACTTAAAACAATTAAAAAAGTCACATCACTACTTCCATGTCCATTGGTAAAACACTCAGTGAAAAATCATTGGTTTCTAAATTACTTAACGTGTATCTTGTGCCAATTACACAGGATTTCATACGATTATTATTCCAATGTATCTACTCGTAAACCAGTTATCGTTTTAAATAGCTAAAACCTCGTCTGATGTAGTCATCTCTGAAAGTAATTAACCCCGTGCGTCGTCACTTCCTGTGCATTGTCGTCCACCCTACTGTTTTCTGTTTTGTTCTCCTTTACACCCGAGAAGAAAACGGGTTTTCACTGCTGCTGCCAGCCGTCTGTATCAATTCTCGGTTGACCGTAACTCTCTTTCGCCGGCCGCCGCCCCGCCAATTTTCCACCCCGGCTGACCCCATGCCACCTCCTGCCAGCCGGGGAGCGCTAATTGCCACCCGCCGCGATTTTGAAACTATTCCACGACGTTTTTCGGGTCAATGAGTCTCTTTTTCAGGCGATCATTGTTCGCTATTACGTCATTACCCGTCTCTCTCTCTCTCTCTCTCTCTCTCTCTCTCTCTCTCTCTCTCTCGCTCGCTCTCTCTCTCTCTCTCTCTAATACTTCTTTCCAGATGCGTCCATAAAGTCGGTTCCGCCGGTCTCCGGCGGTCTTCCCTCCCTAGATGTCGTACTTTGTCCACCGCAACCGTCGCAAGATGCGTCGTCTCCTTGGCTACGCCCTTGTAGTCTTTGCCTTTCTCGTCCTTTGGTCCACCCTTACAATCGCCATTCTCTATCTCCAAGATTCTGTAAGTGAATTAACCATTTCTTTTTCTCATTCAAGCATTTCTAGTTTTCCGATGATGACGATGCTCCACCTTCCAAGAAGACCAAATCCAACGGGCTTCAGGTAATCGTAGGCCATTACAACGGCAATCTCCCAGCTGAAAAACTCCGAAATCTCACAGATGGTAATGTTGGCATCAATTTGAAGTACCAAACAACTGTAGAAGACCTAAATGCTAACAACTACTCTCCCATTGCTGATTGGGGTGAGGGAGGGAAAGGAGTGAGGCTGAACAAAGAAGAAACGGAGTTGGCTGAGGACTCATTCGGAGTCAATAAGGTATTCTGATCAAACTACAAAATCAATGTGGTTTTAGTTCAATCTGTATGTGAGTGACAGGATCCCATTGAATCGATCGTTGCCAGATGTCCGAAAGCCTTCCTGTAGGGAACTTAAGTACCCAGGTAAGCGATACTTTCTGTATTTCTGTTTCTATCTATCTGATTGTCTCTTTTTTCTGGCTCTTTGTCAACATGAAATCCTGATTTCAGCCCCCTCTGACCTACCAACAACATCTGTGATCATCGTCTATCACAACGAAGCCTACTCCACTCTGCTTCGGACTGTCTGGAGTGTCATCAACCGTTCTCCCAAGGAAGTTCTCCACGAGGTCATCTTGGTCGACGATTTCTCCAATCGAAGTAAGAAATCCTCTAAAAAGGAAGATAATGATCTTTAGCCTTCCTCCGAGAACCTCTCGATGCAGCCGTTAAGGAGATGCCCGTAGCCGTTAAGATCGTCAGAGCGAGGCAGAGAGTTGGACTGATCAGGGCCAGGATGATGGGAGCTCAGGTAAGGGAATCCACAACACTGTCAAACGACAACACGATTTACGATTATTCGCCTTTCACGATTACATTCATGACTTTAGGAAGCCAAGGGTGACGTTCTAACTTTCCTTGACTCTCACTGCGAGTGTACCAAAGGCTGGTTGGAACCCCTTCTGGCGAGAATCAAGGAAGACAGGTTACAGTAACCCTAAAGCAAATCTAACCGCGCTTTTAGGAAAAACGTCGTCTGTCCTGTGATTGATGTCATCAACGACGACACTTTCCAATATCAGAAGGGAATCGACCTCTTCAGAGGAGGATTCAACTGGAACCTTCAATTCAGGTTTGATGCATTCTATAGAAGACCAAAAGGGTTTAGATGGTACTCCATGCCTTCTGATATGGCCAAAGCTAGGGTAAAAACACCGACAGCTCCTATTGAGTAAGACATGTTCTTGATGAAGTGACAGAGGATCCGTTTTAGATCTCCAACTATGGCTGGCGGACTGTTCAGCATCGATCGTAGGTACTTTGAAGAACTCGGAACTTACGATCAGGGAATGGACATCTGGGGAGGGGAGAACTTGGAGATGTCGTTCAGGGTTAGTTGCAGCTTTGAAGGTTGAAGATTGAAATGTTTTAAACTACAAACTTTACAAAGCCTCGTTTTAGATTTGGCAGTGCGGTGGGCGAGTGGAGATCCTTCCCTGCTCCCATGTCGGCCACATCTTCCGAAAGACCTCACCTCATGACTTTCCTGGCAAGAGCAGCGGCAAAATTCTAAACAACAATCTGTTCCGGTTAGTTCATGTCTTTGTCATTTGTCTCTGTTAGTCTCTTGGTATCTTTGTTCTTTATTTGTCCTTCATTCTAGTCCTAGGTCACAATCCTTTTTCAGTGTCGCAGAAGTGTGGATGGACGAGTGGAAGCATCTGTTCTACAAAGTTGCTCCTCGTATGTTCTCACAGACACAATGAATATGATTTCTTTCAGAAGCATCGCACCTTCGAGGGATTGTCGACGTCAGTCAACGCGTTGAGCTTCGAAAGAAATTGAACTGCAAGAGCTTCCGCTGGTATTTGGACAACATCTTCACTGACCACTTCCTTCCGTCCAGGAGCGACTTCTTTGGCAGGGTTAGAGCAAGTCCCCCCCTCTCTCTCTCTCTCTCTCTCGTTTCTCTTCTGTTTGCTATCCTTTCTCCTACCGACTTTCTTGCAGATTGAGATAAGCAATGGCCTTTGCCTTGGCTGGGCCCTAGGTTCCAGTGGACTAAAACAAGCCCATAGTCCTCGCTGTGGTTCCTCCTTCGATAACAAACAGGTGATTTCAGATCCATTCGGAGGGGCTCTGTCTAGTGAACGTGCCGGGAGATTCTGGTTCAAAGCAGCACAAACTGACCACGCGAAAATGTACCCTCGGCACTGATGTTTGGCAGGTGCGCTTATGTTTGATGCGTTAAGGTCACGCTGGAATCATGGACACACTCTCATACAATGTTTTTCGTTTTCAGCTGTGGCTTCTAACAAAAGACGGCAGAATCCGAAGTGACGAGCATCTCTGCCTCTCCGCAACCCAAGTCATCCACACGAATGGACAATGGATCGTTCAACTGAAGGAGTGCGGAGGATATGAAAATGAGTTCTGGGACAGAGAGGTATTTTATATTTAAATAACTCCTGTGTAATTGATTTTAAGGGATCGCGCTTTGTTCATCGAGAGAGTGGTCAATGTCTGAGTGCCCCGTTGGCTGACGCACCTCCTTCTGATTTGAATCCTCCGACTATCAAAAAGTGCCGACGAAATGGACAAGTGAGTGAAAACAGAGAGAAAACTGGTGAATATATTCTGAGGGACGAATAAGACTGTTGATGGTAAAGTTGCGCTATCGATTGATTACCGGCGTGCTGCATAAGTATTATGCTTAGCCAAGTCCGTCCGTCTGTTGCATCGGTCGAATAAATTAAAATTAACATTGTTTTTCAGGACTGGGAGCTAAAACCGACATCTTGGAGATCGGACGCTGTAAATCCCCTGTAGTTTTTTTCCTTCCTTTACCCGAAAGCATTAACCTCCACGCCATTAACAAACGACTTTAACCAATTGGCCATGGCTTACTGTGGGTCTTTAGTCCGAATTCGGTGAAGTTTTAATCAGGACGCTCCATATCTTCCTGTATCTGAAATGTAGAAGTTATTGAACGTCGCTTGTATTGCCATACTTTGTACTTAAGCGGTGTTTGGTGTGCCTTTCCCAGTGCCTTCCACCAACTGCCGTGGCTACTAATGTTGACATGAAACCGCGATGTAACCTGCTCTGTATCTGACTAACCAAAGAGATGTAGCAGCGGACTACATACGAGAAACGCTTTATTCTGATGCCAACATTACATTTTACAGCTTTCAATTGTCTTTGTTACAATGAATCTTCTAAGTTACTACTTCTTCAAACGTTGATCAAGAGAGAGAAACGACGTAGGATTCCCACCATTCTGTTTTGCCTTGTTCTTTGTTACCGATGCCATACGGGTGTCCAGGACCACCAACATCAAACATAAATGAGCCTTGCCAGCCCTTTCCTCAAATGTTCTCTACCCGGTCCGGTCCTTGGTAGCCTGTGTGGTTACCAACCGTTTCGCGTAAACACAGGGCACAGTAGCCGTAACATCCACTTTGGTGGATATAACACTACTTAGTACACAAACATTTGGGAGCTAAGTAGAGTTATATTCACAAAAGTATGTCCGTATTAATTAATAGAAACAACTTTGGTATGAAATGATTAGTACAATATAAATTTACTTAATTTCCACAGAACAATTGAGCATAACATTGAAATAGCATAATTACATGCTCATCAGCAGATGAGTCACCGAGATGCACCATGAGATGAGAGGGCTCCTGTTTCCAGGATTAGACGGACAACTCCCCTGGTCGAGTGGGTGCCCTTACATAAGACACTGGCTTCTGGTAGGGAGAGGGGCCTCTGGATGGAGGCTGGGAGTAGGCAGGCAGACTGAAATTGAAATATTTATAGAATCTAAGTTGTATTACCTAGGCGCCTTGGATCTGCTCCCTGGCTCTCTGTCCAATCTGTGAATATCTGAGCTAGTGTCGGAAGGAGGAGACTTTGACTTCAGAGGCATCTGGAACTATATTCTGAGGAAGACTGAAGAATCCCTTACCATTTCCACTCCAAGGGGTTCCTTCTTCTTGTTATTTCGAGACTGCTTCACTGTCCAGCACATGAAGAATATAAACACAGGAACGAGGATGATTCCAATAACAATGGCTACCCATTTGAGCCAAGTAAGGATATTGTCCTTAGCCCTAAATAAGGTTCTTAAGGTCTAACTTAAAGAGACACCTGTGTCTACACCAAGGTTGATCTCCCTGAGTCCATTGGAAACGGTAAGTGTTGTCTCTTTCGTTACGGTAACGTTGGCCTGAAAAGAATCATTTCATCAGTTGACCATTCTATTTCATCAAGTGGAGTAATCAATTTGACTCAGTTTTTGCATTTTATAGTTTTACCTCTAGAAATAAATAAATTCTAAACTTACAAGTGAAGTCAGTTGTATCTCCCATCATAATATGGGTCTGGAAACAGCTGAAGGACAAAACCGCTCCTTCTAAGTAAGCCTGCTGACCACTGGATGGACCCTAAAGTATCATTTTACACTGTGAATTAGAACCTTTACAAACCTTAATGAGATACTCAGGGTATTCGATGTTCATGGCTCCGCAGCTGTTGTACCTGGCCACACCGTTCATCCGATGGTCAACGTAGGTTTTGAACGATTGACGGGATTCATCTCCCAGCATTCTGGCCTCAATAAGCACTGTTTTAGGTGAATGTAGTTCTAATAAAGACAATTTGCTATTTGACTTCGTTGATTGGTTGATTTTCGCACTAAAGTTATTACCTGGAGCATAACCGCGTCATAAAGACAGGTAACGTCATTCGCACAGTCCTTCTCCAAAGAAGACACATCTCTCGGACATCTGCCGTACTTCTGCCTTTCCTCTTGGCTCATATACTCAGGATCCACTGAAACGTTTGAGAAATTTCAGTATTTAATAAAAATTGAATACCTCTAGAATTCTTGCAGAATTCGAGGAACTGCTTGAATTCCACTTCAGACATTGCATGGAAGGGGCGTTGCTGGTGTCTCGAAGACACTTTGTAGACGGGTCCTTTCAGGAAATGATCGGCGAAAGCCTGAAAAGAGTTTTTAAAACTCTCTGTAATTGAACACCTACCTGGAACGTTCTTTCCTGTTCAGTCCTTGCTTGGAAGAGATCTCGGATGTCGTCATCCTGGAGATTCACATTCTGCGTTTCTTCGTCTCCTTTGATCTTGTCTGAAAGTAACGATAGTTCAAGTTTCAAATGGAAGTTTACATTTCATCATCTGGGTCCTCATCGAAGCGTCGTTGACATTGTTCCAGGAGAGGGTGGACTTTTGGTCCATGATCACCTCATCAGGGAAGGGGTTGATGAGGCCTTCCACAATTGGATCGGTGGATTCTCTGAAGGATCCAGTGCCTCGGTTCTGAAAATGGAAGACGGTTAACAAGGAGAGTGAGTGAGTGAACGAGTTATCCTCCATACTCACAATTTTGTACTGCGGCGGAACCGAAATCTGAACATCCAGAAGTCCCAAGCTCTCCTCGTATTGGAACTTCCTATCGATATCGATTGCGTAAGATTCCCTGAATCTCACTCTTAAAATTTTCAAAAAATGTCTTACCTAATCCTCATTCCAATCTGAGCTTTGTCAAGAACCACATAGATTTCAGCCTGTCCCTTCTCTACATTGTTGACGTAGACAGTCACACCTGAATGTTTGAATGTTCCACAAGGAATTATCTTGGCAGGTGAAATGTTTGGCCCCAAAGCAAATCTACCGTACCTCTGAATCTTTGAAGGTGCATGTTGTCAAAGTATCTGATGACATTTCCAACGATGATGGAGGTCTTGTACCTCCCACGACGGGTGTCCTTTCTCAGGAGAACATGGACTCTTCAACAGAAGATATGATCATCAGACTCAGTCTATCTCACCTATCGGCATCTGCAGAGTGAAGAACAACTCCCGTGACTACCGTAGCATTGGTTGGTTGGACAAGATCCCTTTGTTCCACATTCCTCTTCCCAAAGTCGACGCTTCTGTCTGGGAATCGTTCCATTCTCACTTGGATCTGCACCTCCGGCGTTTGAATAGTCCTATGGGAGTGAAGAAGAGTGTAGACTCCTGGGTCATTGAAGACCAAGTTCCGATTGCTGAGGGTTGAGATGACTCCAGCGCCCATGATGGATCCAGTGGCTGGGGGTTCATATGCCTGGCAGGCAGAGGATGGCCTCCTCCAGTAGAACATCTGGCATCTGAAGTCGGCGTACTTGCAGCAGAGGTAGTAGGGTATGATGTCATGGTGGAAGGTGGAAAGACCGGGGACCTAAGAAAGGCGTCAGAAGATGAATGTAGAAGAGTTACCTCAAACATTCCTTGGTAAGGGTCACTTCCCATTTCATAGGCACGGGTGGGGAAGCCTGGAGAGTAGGGAGTGGACTCGTCTACTTTGACCACGGGTTGGTAGGAAGACTGCATCAGGTAGCCTTTGTCATCATAGCAGCAGGTTTGGCCATAATGGGTGGCATAGGAACTGAAAAGATAATTTGGGAAGCAGCACAGTACAAGTTTGCAGTTGCACGCATGTATATACAATTCCAAAAGCTTACGTAAACACAAACTCACGTGAATTCATCTCCATGATTCGTCTTCTTGTGACTGGATCCATGCACATTCTGAGCAGACATGTAGCAATTCATAGCTCCCAGTGTTTCCGTGCAGGACACATCTCGGAACAACTAAAATGAAGGCTGAATTATAATTTTTATAGAAAACCTACATTGCTGCACCTGGGATGAGGCATAAAGCGTCCCAGATCAATCTTGGCCTGTGCTTCCATGCAGGGACAACTGGCGTTGTTCTCAGTTTCTTTGATAAAGTTGGTCAAGGCTCCGTCTTCATTGTACCAGGCATGACACATATCTTTTGACTTCTCCTTTACGAACGAGAGTTTCTCTTCTTTGCTCCTCTGATGATTAGGCTCCGCTTTGGTTAGGGGCCACAGCCAGTGGAGGGAGATGGGAGAGGAGATGAGTCTGAATTGACAGGTTTAAACAGAATTCCGAACTGATTTCTCTTGTCACCCTTCTGGTAGCTCAATAGTCTGATGTTCATCATTGGTTGTAGTCACTTGATCCGCAGCCACAATTGGAGCCAATTTCAGATATCCGAATCTACAAACCCAATTTCTACCGTAACCAAAGGATCTACCTGTACTCATACAGTTCGTTCCTTTGCTCCTCCAGATTCAGGTACCAATGCTCCACTTCTCTGTCCAGATGAATTCTTTCAACCATTGGGTTCCATCGGAAGTGCTCGTCATCTCTGTTTTGGTAGGTAGCCAACCTGAAAAGCCCAAGTTCTACAACAATCATCAACCTTACCTGGCTAGTACTCTGTGTTGCGGGATCCACTTTCTGGCATTCGTGTTCTGAGCCTCATTGTAGCCAACTACGTAGAGACCCAAAGGGACGTTGTAGATGCCATTGTCAAAGAAATTGATAGCGGAGAGGTCTTGATTCATCCTCGGTTGGGTGAAGTTCCGGGGGTACCACTTGATGGTCATCTGCTGTGGCGGAGGGTTCAGGTACCAAGAGTGAATGTCTCCGATGTCCAGACGCATGGGATCGATTGTTGGAGGGACTGAAATGCAAAAGTTGATGTTTCCTGACGTTGAAAACTTACCGAAGTAGATGAAACCGACATAAGCTTTCTCATCGTTGGACAGACCGGACTGAGGCTGGAAGTAGACGGTCTTGGTTCCCCAATCTTGGATTCTGGGAAGCGTGCATCGAGCCATTGAGGGGTTGACTATCTCACAGGGAGCGGTCTGGCGCTGTTCGATCATCAAGACGTAGGTCACAGCTGGGTTCAGGCAGAGGCCATTCACGTCTACTTTCACTTGTCCTAGCATGGAAACGATATTTGGGTAGATCAGGAGAGGGACTAAAAATGAGAGTTGATGTTATCAACTGGAAAGAGGACAGAAACATAAAGAGATACAGAAAGTCTCAACCACTCACATGTTCCTCCAGTCTTATTACTGCACCCGGCCGGTCTGACAATGTCATCAACTCTGTGGAAGTACCTGAAATCTTGCATTACCCTTCAATAGCCTGTTTATACTACCTTCCCCTGACCACGTGGGGTACAGACGACCTATCAGCCAAAGAAGAAGGCTGATGCTTTGTCATCTCATTAAGATCCACTTGAACATTTCCAGTGTGGTTTCCTCCATTGAAAACAGCCTGACACTTTCCGGTTCGAATGTTTCCTTGAAGATCGGCAGCGTCGAAGCCCAGCTTCTGGTAGTTGATCATTGTGTAGGATTGAAGACCCTAGGAAAAGAAAAATTACAGTACTCTGGGATGCAATACCTGGGCATCAGTCAGCCAAACCAACTGATATGTAGAGAGACCAGATTCACTTCCAATGTTGGGACGCATGTTCTTCCAAGTCACAACCAAAGCAGCTTCTGCACGAAAGGTGGTAGCACCAGCCACGCCTTCTGAAACATAGGAGTTGGGAGACCCTAATGAAAAACCTACGCATAAGGGCTCTCTGCATAGAATCCAGGAACTGGTCACTCTGATCGTCACATCGGAAATGAGAAGGCTTGCCCAAGCAACCTTGGCGAACTTGATTAGTGCCCGTAAAAGCTAAAATTAAGCATTAAAGCGTTTGCGTTAAAACACTTACGCATCTGCTGTACGGTGTTTTTACGGACTTCCAGGCGATAGAAGATCTGGGAGTTTGTGCCTTGGCCGTTTTGGATTCGCTGTCTGAAAGCGGCTTGATTGTGGGAATCTCTCTCTGTCTCTCTCTCTCTCTGTTTCTCTCTCTCTCTCTCTCTCTCTTTCTCTCTCTTTCTCGCTCTCTCTTTCTCTCCCCTCTCTCTCTCTCTCTCTCTCTCTCTCTCTCTCTCTCTTTCTCTCTCTTTCTCTCTCTCTCTCTTTCTCTGCCATTCTGACTCACTTGCACATGTAGGGAGCAATCAGTGCGGGGTCACTCTGCGTTGGCCAGTCGGCATCCAATCCAATCTGGAGAGTCGACTGATCATCTGAGAAATGGGCGAAACTGATGTATCCATTCGTTGAAATCTGAAAACACATTTTTCCTGACGAACAAAAGAGAGAAAAATGAAAACTTTCTGTGCCAGAATGCCTATGCCTAGTTGTTAAATGAAACTACAATGCTACTAACCGGTATTCTTTTCATTTCCAATTCCAAACATCTATTTTTCTACTTCCTTATCAATTTCCCATCGTACAGTTGCTCTCCTTTCGAATTCCTGCTGACTAACCGCCGCGTGGGTGGTCCTATTCATCCTCGGCTTCAGCCCTTGTTTCATAAAAGGCAGCCGTTGCGAGCAGCCAGCTGGCAATTGTTAATCGATACGGGCTATCAGCAGATGCTTCGACAGTAAACATCTGGGATTCCCTTAAAAGGCACTCTGTGGCTGGGATTGGCATGGGGATCCAAGAGAAACCTGAACTCGGGGAGCCTTGAGGCGCGTTTCCGGCATGAATCACCCTATTTGCATTGATATCTAGGCAAACAGTGGGGAAATCGGCGCCAATGCCTAGATTATCAGATTGTCAAAAAGGAACGGCACTTGGGGCTTTCACAAGTAAATTTGGTAAAGAACCCAATGTGAAGTGTGCTTTCGAATGGTAACTCACACTGAGCAGTTTTGAAATATCTTTTAATGTTAAAAATGGGGATTTTAAAGTATAATTGTTTTAGAAATTTTGTTTCTTATTTTTCATTTTGGTTTCAATTGGAATCATCGCTATTTTCCTCTACTGGGAGCATGTTGACTCATGACTGTGTCTAAAAGTCCCAAACTGCCTCTTATCTCTCTCAAACTACCTTCCGCCGCTCCAAAAAGACCTATTTGTGAGAGATTCAGTAGTTTCAAAGGGTTTACTCACCAGTGTGTAGTTGTACCTCCCTCCGTAGTAAGGAAAGAAGTTGTGCAGTTTTATTTGCATTCCGTTCTGGCGCTGATTGTCGGTGATTTGGCGGTCTCCGGCGGCATCTCCATACCAAACCATGCTTCCTGAACAGGACAATGCTTGAATTTACGAAAATTCAAGAGGCATTTCGAAGACGAACAAAAACCAACCATCGTATTCGGCGTGTCCATTTCTGCCGTCGAAAGAGGAAAAGGACTGTGATGGCTGGCGGAAGGAGGTCTGTGGCTGTTGTTGGGGGTTAAAGGGCTGTTGATTAAAGGACGGGATCTGGCAGTGGCCCAAGCCCACGGCCAGGAACAGTACCAGCGTCCGCATATGAAAAACGGCGACTGAATCAGCGGGTCGTGGCGGCGAAGAGATAAGAGACGCCGATGAGTCAGAGGGACGAGAGAGCGGGGGAGATGGAGAGAGCGCAGAGTTTGCTAAAGAAACGTACCAATGTACGGAAGATGGCAGGTGAGGGAGTAATTTCAAATTGGAGATAACAAGGGAAGGGGTTGAGGAAAATAAGAGACTACGGTAGCTTTGAACTTTGTTGTGAGGAAATCTATCTTTCTTTCTTTTTCTACTTCTATGTCTCTCTTTCCACTCCCATTTCGCCAAACACCATTTACCACAAAATAACATTTAATAACAAATGTCTACATCTTGGCCCTTGCGAGAGTCTTGATTCCTTCCTGGTCCATCCTAAGCCACTTCCATCCCTCCGATTCCGTGAGGTCTTGTACCGGCATCTAAACTATTTTGTCTTATTTGTGAGGCTAAAACTGCCACTTGTTTGTAAAAATCGATGGCGTTTTTGTTCCAATCAAGGACCACCCATTGGAAGAATCCGCACTTCCTCTCTTCAGCGATCTGAAACTACCTACTGCCAGGCGAAAGATGGCCTACCCTGGCTAGTTCCCTCCAAAGAAGAAGACCGTAGCCCTTTCTTCTGTGAGTTTGACGCACGTAGAGGTCTTCCATGTGCATCACCTGAAAACGTCAATTCACCTTTTCATCATGAGGAAGTAGGCAAGGGTTAAATTGGGTCTTGGCGCTTTTGACCAGGCCACTCTGGCCAAGACAAAAAAACGCAACGCTCCTTTTTCAAGCATCTTTGGTAATTGCTGTATCAAATATTAAAGATTTGTTTTTTCAAAGCGAATTTGACCTTCATTTTAATATAAACTTTGAAAATTGAAATTCCCACCTCTCCCACCCAGGTGTGGTAAGTGTAGCAGTAGACAGTCATTGCAGCCGCATGCCCATCCTCCATCACCAGAAGTGCCTTGGCCGAACCCCTCCTCATGTCCTCCTCCAACTTCTTCGCATCGATTTTTACTTGTTCAGGCAGTTTTTCAAAAATGGCCAACTCCTGAAAACTGCATTTTTTGTTTAAAACTGAAAATAGCAACCATGATCATTTCCATGAGCAGACCGGCGTCTTTCTCAGTCGCCTGGATTACTTCCACTTTTACCATGGTGCTAAATTGACTGTAATAATGGAAATAGATGTCAATTAAAAAATAATTTAATAGTTTAAAATGATAGACACTGGCAGACACAGCAGCAGAAGAAAAGACAATCAGTTCGCTGTTATCACAAAGTGAAGTCATCGACCAAAGCGCGCTCTTTTCCAATAAGATAAGACTAGATAGAGAAAGAAATCAGCAGAAGAGAGGAAATGAATTGTTCTAGTATTTAAATCAATATTCAGCGTGCCAACTTTTCCGGACCACCCAATCTTTCTCCCAGGAGCACGCATTCAGACGATTCAGCTTGGCGCCGAGTTCTAGCTCATCAAACGAAGAGACAACACATAGCTAACGAATACAAAAGCTATAAATACTTTACTGTCGGTCTGTGTGGTCATCACTGGTATGTGTCATCACAATAGTTACACTTAGGCAAGAGAGAGTGTACCTGTGAAGCTCTTCGGATATGGTCATGAGGGGTCTAAGGGTGTCATCGAGTTTCGGACAATGGACAGGGCGTCATTTGAAAAAGTCAAAGGAAAAAAACAAATAAATATGTTAAACAGAAGGTGTTGTAGTTGAGGAAGTGGACGGAGAAACGGACTGAAATGACTAAGTGCTTTTATAGAATTGTAACTACCTCTGTTTTCCGTGGAGGAGCCGTCGGGCGGAGGAGGGCGGCTGAGAAAGGATGCATCACTTTGAGATGGGAGAGGTAGACTTCGTAGACTTCTGAGGTGTAGCCACAGTCTTCACAAACAAAGACCTTAGATTAAGGTTAGTTAAGGACTTATTTTGCTTACCTTATTACGGCGTTCTTTGTAGCCAAAGGCGTGGACCACCCCGTGGACTTTGCGTAGGTGGGATTCCAGAGAACATCGCTGGGTGAAGGATTTATCACACTGGTCGCATTTATAAGGACGGACTCCTAGAAAAGTGGTTTTATTAAAATAAAAATAAAATAGGCTAGATTAAAAACTAAATTACAAATTGATGGTTCGAATGGCAAGTTTAGAAATGCCCATTTGGTACGCGGGTGAGTCGCGGGCAAAAGTTACCATGTGCGTAAACGCAGTGCCTTCTAGACACCAAGTTGTGACGCATACTTCCTAGAACTCCGTCTGAATTCAGCTCACATGCTACTTTTTCTTCCCCGCCGTGCCGTCCTTCCTGCGTTCTCTGCCAGCCGGCGTCCTCCGTCAAAAGACGCGTCGAAGCGCGACGGCGCGGCGCCTAACTGGAACTGTGCCGACGCTATGTAAATATGACTAACGACGAATAATGACGCCCGGATCGCCCTTAAGGGGACCGGACAGGGTCATTCGACCCGTGATTCACACGTTAGGTTACGGTTTCTCATTCAGCAGCCGCCGTATTTTCAAAAGGTGTTTGGCGCGGGAGGAATTGTGGAATTTGAACAGGGAACAAATCTTTCGTTTTTCTTTGCGCGTCCAAATTGGAATTTACCTGCCCGTTCTGTGTTATCTCAGTTGCATTAGAATACCAAAAGTGGGCCTGTGGCCGCTGATGTGCTTTCGTGGCGCAATAGGCAGTGCGTTCGGCTGTTAACCGAAAGGTTTGTGGTTCGAGCCCACCCGGGTGCGAATTTTTTTTTCGCTTGGAAATCATTTGGTTTTTCGGTTTTTGTAGACATTGATTCGTATTCGAACATACCTGTATGTGTTCTCGTGTGTCTTTTTAAATCAAAAGTGTCGTTGAATCCTTTCCCGCAAAACGTGCAAAGGTATCTTTTGAGGTCGGAGTGACACTTGGAATGTCGATTTAGAAGTCTTTGGAGAGTGAATTTCTGCAAAATGTCTTGCTTAATAGTTTTAAGGATATAAAATACCTTTCCGCATATCCTGCAAACGAATTTCCCCTGTTCGCCAGCTGCAAGACAGCCGGCGGAGTCGGAAGGGGCGGCGCCCGCCAGCGGATTCTTCACCCCGTAACCACCATTCACGAATTCTAATGATGGCGTTGGGAGGACCTGAATTCACATTTTAAAAATCAAACGTAGAGCAAACTAGATTGATTTGATATTGCCTACAGAAGGTACAAAAGAAATTGAAACGTACCGGAGCGATGCTGACGGGCAGAACCGTGGCTGCTGGTTTCGTCTCTTCGGGAAGGAGGTTTTCTATTGAAAACTTTCCTTTCTCTTTGGGTTCTTCTTTTACAGGAAAAGGAGGGAATTTGAAGGAAGGAGAGGTGTGAGGGAGGAAGAGGGAGGGGAGGGGGAAGAGGGGCAGCCACGGCACCCGAGCCGACATTTCTGAAAGTAGGAGATTGGATTCAGAAGACAGGGGAGTGTTTGACAAAAGGAGTCGGTGAAGATGGTTAATGACGACACACATAGATGGAGAGGAAAAATACACAAAAAGAAAGAAGACCTCATACAATACGCGAAAGAATTCTGAAATCGAAAGCAGCAATGAACTGTTATGCCCGAATCAGATAAACGCAAGAGTTCAAATAAGTCTAATGGCGGAGTGAACAAAAAGAGCGTAAAATGGCAGGAGGTTCGTCCAGTCGGTTACGGTAACCAGTTGATTGCGCCATCGTGCCGCACAAGTGTTTTGCTATAGAGAAGCGCACTTGAAAGCCGATTTGTCGCCGCTAACAGACCGTCGATGCAATAGAGACACCCGGCTGGCAGAAGACTCGACCGGTCGCCTCCCTCTTTCCGCGTTCCTCGGACTGCCATTGGACGGCAGACGAGAGACATCGATCGGGGGAAAACAACGGCAAACGGACAGAGAAATATAGTTCCACGGAAAGAGGGAGAGAGAGAGAGAGAGAGAGAAGATAGCAAGATAGGAGAGAGGAGGAGAGATATTCAGATTAGGAAGATGTGAAAATACTTATTCTACAGCTAGTTCTGTAGAAATTCGACCATAGATAAAATAGACAACCAAATCCACATTTTCAGAATGGTACTTGATAATTGTATAAACAGTGAACATAAGAAAAGGCGGGGTTGTCCCAGGAATTCAAACAACAATAAAAAATTGAGGATACTTATGGTCAAAATAGAATGTGATGTTTCCTTTGTAAAAAAAATTCAAAAACCTATTTTATTAATAGCCAGTAAGAAAAGGTATATAGGGCGTTCTGAAAGAGATTGAGAAGCGCATCGCATCAAAAGACAGTTATCTTGTCATCTCTTCTGCCATGAATATATCCGCGGGACTATCAAACCCTTTTTGCACGCTTCCTTTTTAAACCAGTAGCTCTCTTTTTCTAAGGACTGTTTGATAGCAATGCGAGTATTGCATAGATATCTTGGCCAAAAGAGGGCAGTCATCAATAGGCGATTTCGAGAAACAAAGAACCGAAGAGAAGGGTACCAAAACAGAGAAGTACCACATCTGCATTGACTTTGTCGTCCGATAAGGTTTGCCAAAAGTCGAAAGTGAATGCTAATCCAAAGTCAAGTCTTGACAGCCAAGTAAGCGGATCGTCGAGAAGGCGTGAGACTACCGTTGGGTTTCGAGGCCGTCTGTAATATTTGCTTAGGGGCGGTCGGTAGACGATCGTCCTTGGGCCGTACGCAGTGAGCCGCGTCCGCTGACGAGCTCAGCCGCCGCTCCGAAAGACCGCCCGACGAAGCGGCGAACGCCTACCGTAACCGGTTCCGCTGCTCGAAGAAAACGGGCAGAAGGGCAGGTTCAAAGGGTTACGGTACTTCAGGAAAGGAAACTGGTCCTTTGGTTCAAAACAAGGAAAGGGGTTCTTCACCGTCAGGGGGGTAAACTGGTACCTTCTATTTGAACTTCAGAGAATCTGGAATAAACTGCAAGACAGGGTTTTTCAAACGAAACGTATCTGCATCATTTCACGTGATTCTTTTCGTAACCTACAACTCCATGACTGCCCGAATGGGATCAAACTCTTTCGTGGATGGTATCAACGTCAAAATCAATCAATCTCAACCATCGAAATCAACGCTGGTTACGATATTTCACTACCGTACTTTTCCCATTACGCTTTGGGACACTCCAATATCAAGACTGGAATGGGCAATTACTCAAATAAGTTGCTCTGTGGGATCTCACTCTTCTAAACTAAAGTTCCTGTCGGTCTTCAAAAGAAAAGGAGAGGAACGGCGTTCCTTGTGTGGCATTCGTCGCTCTTGACTCCATCTGTTATTTTGCGGGGATCAGCCGCCCGCTTAGCACTAAATTGCGCCCGCAAATCGACGACGCCTCCGAAATCTTGCGGCCATTACGGTAGCCCAGACGGTAAACATCGGCCACCCACAATCATAGCTTTTTTATGGCAATTGAGGGTGAATATATGGTCCTTGTTAAACGGAATTCTTGTCTTAACTGTGCTAACAGTTACATAAAGACTGAATTACATGAAGTCCGACGTATTGGTTAGGATGAACCGAGCTGAGTTGCCTTTACCACCAGGCTTTTCAGCTGAAGCCACAGATAGCCCCTGTCCGACCCTGACCCGCATCTTCCAGTAGCCGATGGAAACCTTGTCAAATGGAAATTTGAGGCTGAGTAATAGATAAGCCGAGATCTACCTTTGCGTAGGTGGTTCGATTAAACCACGGTTTGTTCAAGAGATTGCCAATTTTAAGAACTTGCTTTAGACATGGTAGTTGTAGCTAGAAAGTACAGGGACTCATAGTTCTCCTTGAAAATAGAACAGGTGGGTCTGCGTTATCCCCGAAAACATCCCTAAACTCTTCGCAACTCGGCCACCAACGTTTGAAACGCTCGGTTACGGTAGCCGTGGACACAAAGACGTAATTGCACAAACAGACGGTGAGAATGGTGTCTAACTGAGACCAATGGGGCCTGGCCAACTGCTAAAACCGGCCGCGTTCCTTTGCTAACGCCGACAACGGATACCGTACTGGATTCACCCCCCCCCCCCAGCAATGCACTATATTCAGTATTATTTTCACATTCGCACACGCACACATGTAAACACGTATACTTGCGGACATAACCAAAAAGAGTTAGAGTGAGCAAACGGGGTGAGAAAAACAATAAATGAGTGTGAGGAGGAGGAAAAGCAAGCGAGCGGTTTAAAACCCATCAAAGTCGTGCCCCATGGGTTCTGTGAGCGTGAATGTGTTCCCTCCGTGCCAGAAGGTGTTCGCGAGGGCACGCGTCGTCCTTGTTGCGCCCTCACTTCGTGTGCGGTCTCATTCACTGCGGGACCGAATGTGCGCGCGCAGACGGTCGTTCGTTACGGTAGCTGCCCTCGGAACGGAGAGAGAGGCTGAGGGAGGAAAACAGGCACGGGGAGAGATACTCTAAGGAGAACTCAGGGTATGAACATTCAAACCACTGAATGGCGAAATCACGAGCTGACGGCTGCTAATGAGGGCTACTAAACGCCTTGGCCAGGTGTGTCCATCGCTTCAGAAGAGGAGAAGCAGCCGGTTGAAGGCGGCGATTCGTCTTCTGTGAATGGGCTCTCGGGCGACCTCACAGTCTCATAATTACATGGAATAGGACCGCGCCGACACCCCATCAGGCGCCGTTTTTCTGTCCCCGGAAACGTCGTGATGCGCCGCTCAGACCGTGGCCAACGGAATGGAGAAACAAGGGACAGGGAATGTACATAACCTACTAAATCCATATGACTTCTCTCTTCTTATGCGAAATCAAATATAAGGATGTAGAAGTTTTATATACTAAACCATGACTCGTATCTTTTTAGCAACAGACGGCGGCAGAAGTCCCCTAGCATGCAGGCTCATCAAAGCAGACATCGGTGGTTCAGTGAAGGCTCGCCTGCCAGGCGGGCGGCCTGAATTTGATTCTCGGCCAACTCAATTCCTTTTTTGACTTGTATAATTCCTCAGGATAGTAAAATCTCAATAACAGTGAAAGTTTGGTGTTATTTACAGGAAACAGGGCGATGGCAGAGTGTCTTCCGGCGAGTCCTTGGCAGAAACGTAAGTAGCCCTCTACCGCCTCTTCCTCCTATTATGCCCCGCCACCTCAAGGTCCGCGCGGACCGTTATTGACAGACTCCGACACTCTCATTAGGGAGGTAACACACACACTGACAGATTTATGACTGGAGAGAGAGAGAGAGAGAGAGAGAGAGAGAGGGAGGGAGGGAGGGAGGAAGGCTGAGGCAAAATACGGAAGAAAGTTAACGCAGCAATAATTCATTGCAAAAACAACTGAATAACTGAAGATCTTAATTCCCTGAGGCTATGTGTATATTCCAATTTTTATTGAGGCTTTGGCTCCGCATTCGTTCCTTCCGCTCCTGGCATCTGAGGCATCTGATTGTATATCTGAAAGTTCTAATTCTTCAGAAAACTGTGACTCTCCTACCATAGGCTGTGATGTATTCGGATATCCCATTAGCTGAGAATTATACATAGAGAGATCGAATCCAGGCGGCATTCCCATGTTTCCCAAGTCCTGCCCAGGAATCATTCCCTGAATCCATTGATTTCTGTTTTTTTTTTCTTAAAAGTGAACTTACAGAATACGGATTGAACATTTGAGCCTGTGGGTAAGGGAACATTCCATAACTGGCAGGATTCATCATGGACACTGAACGTTGGTCTTTTAAATGGGCTTAAGGTGTTTTACCTGGAGGCATGGGAGCTGAAGGGGCTAAAGAAGTGGTTGGCCTTCTGGACTGCATATGGGCCTCTTCTGGATTCCTGGCAATCAACTTCTTGTAGCGAATCCGTTTGTTTCCAAACCAATTAGACACCTAAAATACAAACGGTATGAATAGCGAAAGTTTCTCATTTGCCGTATTCGAACTTGCGCACGAAAAGGACTCCGCCGCACCCATTTCTATACCTGCCCCATTTTTGTTAATTGAATCGCATTACTCTACTGTTTAATCAAACGATGCAAATTAAGTACCTGTGAAACGGAAATGTCGCACTGCCTGGCCAGCTGTTCCTTGACTTCCTCCGGAGGATAAGGATTATCCAAATGATTGAAAAAGTAGTCATTCAGAATTTCCGTCGCCTCTTTTGTGAAATTTCTCCTTTTCCTTCTGAAATTTTCTATTTTGTACGTGAACAAGTGAAATATTACCTAGCATCACAAAACCGATTCTTCATTTCGATGATCTTTTGGCAAACGCCCTGTTTTATCTGCACCTGGACTATGTCGAATTTCTTTCTTATTATGGCCACCATTCCATCGATATCCTTAAATAGATTTGTTTTGAATTGCTAATTTAATTTATAAAAATTATTTTGTGAGGACAAAACAAGAAGAATTCTTGTTTTTGAAATCGGCAATTTGTATATACGGTACTTTGAACTTACTTTGTTTGAAATTGGCCTCACTTGAGTGTGTCCTTTGAGCAATTGGATCAAAGTTTGGGTGAATTCCGTCTTTTTCTAGAAGAAAGTTATTTATTACGTTTGTTTAAAAATATTTCTACCTGTTCATAATTTTGCATGTTTGTACTGTAATCCACTCGGATGAGATCTAGTTGTTGCTGGTAATCAGCCTGGTCGTCTTTGCTTGAGGTGGGGACAGAAGGAGCGGAGGTTACTCCCTCGTTTGTCTGAAAATGATTATGGCAAAGAAAGAGAGAGAGAGAGAGAGAGAGAGAGAGAGAGAGAGAGAGAGAGAGAGAGAAAGAAAGAAAGACAGATAGGCAGAGAAAGAGGAAGGGGAGAGAAGGAGAAAGACAGAGGAAGAGAAATCAAGTGAAAGCTTCAACTAACAAGCATCTTATCCAACTTCTCAATTTCGGTATCTTCTTGTTTCTCCACCATTTTCATAGTCGAAATTTCTAAATTTCCTTTTTCATACAAACTAATCAATACTTTTTACCTGTCTTTTCCTTAACGTCAGAAAGCACAGAAAACAGAGCTTCACGCATTGGATTCATATGAAATACCGATTTCCTGAAAATTCATTTGTTGAAATTTAAAAAATGCAAACGTAGAGTCATTTTTTAGTTTAAAAAAGTAACATTGAAAATTCCTCACTTTTCCTCCGTAAAATCCTCCACACTTTCCTCGGAGAATTTAAAAAGTCGGTCGAGAAGTTCGGCCACTGGCCGGGGCGCCATTGTTTCTATCTTGGGTTTGTCAGAACCCATCATCTGAAAAACTGAAACTTGAATCTAAACACAGAAATTAAACAATAAACAAGATTATGAAAAACTGTGAATAATGTCATGGCAAGCGGAATAAAAACAAAAGCCAGAAAATCTGTAGCTGCTGGGAACTTTGAATTCTATTGTTATTGGGAAGGTTTCTTCTGCTGTGGGAACCTAATTTATAGGCCAAAAGGTCAATTTTATGCTTTTAAAGTTTCCCACGAATCTGCATAAGTTCATTTGGCTTCGAGGAAACAACTGACTGTCGTCGTCCATCAACTTCTATGATTCTAAAGCCTTTTCTAAAAGTTTGTTTAATTTTTTTTTCGCAAAACGGAAAACATTTTTTTTAAACAGTCAACTTTTCACAAAAGCGATATTCAAATGAGGTACAACTGTCGAAAACTTACGATTTCTTCCTAACACATTGAAGAATTTAAATTGTTTTCCCATAATTTTCGCATATTTATAAAAATGAAATTGAAACAAAATGTGGTTCCGGACACAAATCAAAGCGGTGACAAACAAATAGGTGCGGAGGGCGGTTAGGGATGGATTTATGGGTGTTGGAGGGAGACAAGGCGGACAAAGGGACGACAGCTGCGCAGAAGGCACGCCGAGACTGACCCCAGCGGATTATAATTACCGCACACGGCACCGCAACAGCTGATCAATCAATAAGTGACAGTAAGGGGGCGAACGGAAACTAAGTGACAAAGGGGGACGGGGGATAGCCACATAAATAATAAAGTTAATATAAGGGTTTTCTATAACAAATTTCGAGTCTTTTTGGGAGCTGAGCCGACCCAGGCTGACTCAACCTCGCAAAGGAGAATAAGTTCCCGATAGACAACTTCACTTTTCCATATTTTAGGGAGTGATTACCAATTGTGGTGCACAAATTATGGGTTAGGACATGAGATGTAGCAGAATTAGGGGTCATGGTGACTTATGTTTTGGTTATTTGGTTCAAAAGATGAAAAACAGATAAGTCGGAGCAAAAAGATGATGCCGCCAACCAAGATGACTATTTAAATGAAACGTGGAATTCCGTGGCCATTGCCGTTACGTGAATTCGTCTGCTGCCCTCATTTCCCCCTCCTCTCCCCTTGCCTGCGGTTGAAATGCGCCTTCTTCTACCTCTTTTCCTATTTCTAGCCTTCATTCACCTCGGATCCTCACTCAAATGCTACACATGTAATTTTTATCACAGGAATTCCATGATTCCTGGGTTTAGACATGGAATCGCAGGCAAAACGACTGTTTCTGAAGTTGGAGATGGAGGGATATGTGGAGATGTTCAGGAAAATCCCTCAGGTGCATGGCTTCTATCAGAAGTGCGAAGACGACGATTGTTGTGTCAAGTGGGTCTCTCTCTCTCTCTCTCCCCCCCCCCCCTCTCTCTCTCTCCCTCTCTCTCTCTCTCTCTCTCTCTCTCTCTCTCTCTCTCTCTCTCTCTCTCTCTCTCTCTCTCTAATCCTCTTCCAGGGCCGACGGAGTCTATTTCTGCGGTGACTGTAAGCCAGACTTCATGTTCACCATGGACCGAGACTACCGTGTGGAAACTTGCAACAAAGACCTCTGCCTCCTTCCGAAGGATCAAGAAAAGCCGAAGAATGAGTGGATTCCGAAGGACCAGCTGTTGCCCATAGACTCCCTCTCCTGGTGGCAACGGATCCTTGGAAAAAGCACAATTTGAGACGAAGATTTATTCAATGAAACGATTTATCACAATCTTACCCTTAGAAACCACTCTGACTGTATCCTGGCGCTGGAGCGCACTTTCCATGAAATGGGCGGGGCTTCACTTATTACTGTAAAGTAATATTATGACTATTTCTGTGAGAAACAACACAATCTCTCAGTAATTTCCAATTCACCTGTTTCCTGACGTGAAAACAGGTTCTATTCGTGTATTTTGTCTCGTATAACATTTCCTTGCGACTGAATAATTAATTCGAACGGCGATATCCATAAGTAACGCCTATTTCAAAGGTCATTCGATTCCGGGGCTCCACCTGCTGGAACTGCCAGGGACTTTGGACACTTCTTGGATTCATTGAGCCTTCGCAATGGACCTCTTTCACATCATCGGGAGTACTGTCATTTTACTGGTAAGGCTTTTATTTAAACTGTGTTTGTTTCACACAAAATACTAAACTTCGAGGGGGGATGAGTTTTCATTTTGCCTGATTGCTTACCGACCTGTTTTAGTAGTCGTCTAGGTTACTTATCGTTTGGAATAGTAAATGGTTCCTGATTTGACTGTTTACAGTAACAGACAATTTAAGACCGATAATCTCTAAGGGACAACAACAGGGCGGTCCTAGAAAAAATAAATTTGGTTGAAACTGTTAAAATTACTTGTTTAGGACCCATATAATCGGAAAACATACCTAATTTCGGTTGTTTGACCTTAAGGTTGCACTTAAGGCCTTAAATACCCAAACTTCATACCTTTGTTCAAACTCAATATTTTTTAGTTCTGAAAGTTGCAATCGAAAGATCTTTTTGACCGAAAAAACTTTGTAATTTACCAAAAAACAAAATAATGCTATCTGACCACTGAAAAAAATCAAAAACGTTGAAAAATATTGACAAAAAACGGTAGAAGTGTTTTGTGCCAGTAATTTGAAGGAATTTAAATGGTTCCTGATTTGACTGTTTACAGTAACAGACAATGTAATACTTCAAAAAAAAAATTGTATTATTTACACCCAATGGTTAATTATTTTCTTTTCTTTTGTCTTTTTATTTATTTGAACCCCGCAAATTCTGTAAGTTTGCCGCGTTCTACGTGAGACCCAAGAGTTCTACGGTTGTTTCCTTGTCGCACGGAAGCGGGCTTTAAAGAAAAAAGTAATTGATCTCATAATACGGGAAAGAGTAATGAAAATCGAGTCTATGAATTCTTAGAAGTGAATTAGCGATCGGTGAAAGATTGAGGAAGTTCTTGAACTATCGAAAGTTGAGGGGATAGAGAAACCAAATGTATCATCCTTGCATTATGTAAAACGAGAAAAAAATGAAGAGATAAAGAGCAAGAGAAAGAAAAAGAGACAGAGAGAGACAGGACAGTGGAGGGGAGAAACATAGGGAGAGAGAAAAGAACCCCCTTTCAGCTCTCCCTGAGCGGCACTCTCCTCCATGTAAATATCATCTACCACGCTCGTCAGAAATCCAACTTTTCCACTTTTCTCCTCTTCAACATAGTCAAATCCATCTTCCTCTTCACAACTGCCCTAGTTTTTCTACTTTGGGCCACTCCGATTGCATTTTTGTAATCACAGCTCCATTCTCCATTGAACTGAAGTTTCAGTGGCAAATGGGGTCCTTGGTCCTGGACCACCCTTGATTCCATCCTGGGTGGTCTCATCGGCAGTTTCTGCTATGCGGGAGTTCTCCAATGCCAAGTCTTTCAGTCTTTGAACAGAACGGTCGCTGCCTGTTTCATGACTCAGTATCAGTTGATTTTCACTCTGAGAAATACACTAGTAAGTGTTTCGAACAAGAAAAAATACTTCTGAAATGCAGGTGGTCGTAGGGTTCATCGTGGCGTTCAGTGCGGCGTGGACTACAGTTTGTGCCTGTCTGGGCAGTCGGCTGAATTTCGAGCAGGAGCCTCTGATGTGGGATCCGACCGTTTCTCTCGTAGACTTTCGATTGAATATTGAGATGACCACTTATTTGGTGACGGTGGCTTTAATTCTCACGGCGACATTCGACATCATTTCGTTCATCAGGGTTCTACAACACATTGTGGGTTTGAATCAGATGAGCTTAGTTTAAAACGCACTGAAACTATCGAACCTTTTGCCAAGTCCTTTTCTAATCAAGCGTTAATC
This sequence comes from Oscheius sp. G VE-2021, assembly GCA_022343465.1. Lineage (NCBI taxonomy): Eukaryota > Metazoa > Nematoda > Chromadorea > Rhabditida > Rhabditidae > Oscheius > Oscheius sp. G VE-2021. The sequence goes on along the minus strand of JAJQXH010000006.1, from coordinate 125,655 downwards.
ATTGTTTATCTCCTTTGTGTCCTTGAAAGTCGTTCAGAAATTGAAGACATTTTTAATCTTTAAGTATTTTGTCAAGTCAAGTGCATAACTATTAATATTTAAATCTACTATAAATTTTAAAACAAGCAAAATCAGATTATGAAACAACTGACATTTACACTTCCACGGCAAATGTCCAATTGTCATCATCGGGTGTCACAGATAAATTATTAATTGCAAGGCACAAGTCAGATTTCCCCATTTCTGAAACAAGTGGTGGCACACACATGCACACACGCAACACATACACACAGTCAATCAATGTTTTCAGAGGCAGTCTAGAGTGATTTCCTCAACCGAGTACAAGAAGCGGGTATCCAGAAACAACATAATGTTCCTCCAGGTGAAAATACTTTTATTTTTCATCATGAACTTTTCAGAAAGTAGCCGAAGACTGTATTTTTGTTATTGACACTCTGAATGTTTCCCAGCTGAATTTGGTTCTATTTGGGCCAGTCTGGGACTTTGTGTTCCTCACCGTCTCCTGGCTCTCTGCAAATGTCTGTGACGGGTAAATAGTAGAAGTTTATTAAAACAAATTGCAGTTTCAGAATAATCGTGGTGTTATTTTCTCGTTTTATGAGGAAGAAAGCTGCCACTACTGTTGTGGTCTCCCATACGACATCCACGTCACAGAGAGTGTTTCAAAGATCATCTAATCAACAGTCGAATACCAGCATACAACCAAGACATCGTTAATAAACTTTTTTTGGATTGAAATATCAAACTTCACAGAGAATTCTATCTAAGGCGCAATACATTATTATAAGTAAATTTGTTTATGGCAATAACAAAGGCGAATGCATCGGTAGGAAAGACTTTTATTGACTGTCAATTCTAAGTCTATCCTTTGTATCGTCGAAGGGTTCTTCTATGTCTGGGCACGCCTGATAGCCAAGAGAACCATAATGTACGCTGAAGGTTGGATTAGCTTAGTTTAGGAAAGTTCTTACAGAAGAAGGGTCCACTTCCACTCCAGCTCACAATCGAAAGCAAGGCAAACTTAGTTTTCGTTTCTTTAAAGTCTAAGAGAAGGATCCAAACGCACAATGCGATATCCTTCACGATGAAGAAGACCATCACACCAATCTGAATGCCTTTTCTCTGTTCTTAGAATAGAACTCACGATGAAGAAGAAGGCCACTTTGAGGACTCTGAGGTTCCTCCCGCAGCCGCCGTCCACAGACATAATACCAGAGACAAGCTGGAAATGGAGGAGGTAGGCCCATGAGTACGCTTACAACTAGGATTCCGGAGATGACGGCCGTAATGAGGATGACGATGGCAAGTGGACTGGAGAACATACTCTGAACAGCCAAGTATAGACCTTACTGTTCAGGCGACTAACCTTGCCACCCAACTCTGCGAGTTTTTCGAAGACAACGTAGACGAAGAGGCAATCGAAAAAGGCAGCCACTCCGGACAGAAGGATGAAGACGCCCCAGAGCATGATGCAAGTGCTGGCCGAGCAGCCACAGCAGCACTCCCGGTCAAAGCCCATGGATGTCCCTTTACTACTAGGATGGGCGCCCTAAATAGGAGGTCAGGGCCATCATGAAATGGAAACAAACCGCCTGCTTACGGTAGAGAACCACATCGTCCGAGGGAGGGTCCTCCGGAGAAGTGGTGGAAGAGGAGACCATCGCAGGCGGACGACTACGACTGAATGAGGCCGGAGGGGGGATGATTTACGCAAGGATCACGTCTAAGCTCATTGATTGCGTTGTGTCATGGAACTTTCATAATTAGAATAATCGTAGTAGGGCAAATCGACCCCCCCCCCTTTCCCCATTCTCCAGCCTCCGCCGGCATACGATGGTTGCCTCTTCCACCAGCTTTCCTGAGGACCCTCCTTCTGAAGTTGTCGTTGTCTACCGTAAACCAGCCGTTGGTTGTCTTTTCCAGAAGACCTATTAGGCTGATTCAGGGCTCCACTACCTATGATTCGAGCGTCAGTGGTACTGGAGATCGCCATATCCAGCCAATCAGTCGCTATGGCTTCGAGGCCGAGTGCTGCTGTGGCTGTCGCGTGGCCTCTTGTCTGCTGGTCTGGGCCTTCTTCGTCCTTCTGACTGCCTTCGTCTGCTTCTCAAATGTCCTCTCCCTCTATCTCTTCTTCACTTACAACCCCTTTGACCCTGCTGAGCATCCTTCGCAGCGACGAGTGTCCCCGAACGATGAGAATGAAGACACACATGGAAGGCTATATTTTCTATATGATCCAGCAAACATATTAATGTTTGTTTCTGCCACCTTTTCTGGATTCATAGTCGTAAGTTCTTCTTTTGATTGAATCTAAGCTGTGTTCAGGCCATCTCCGCCTCCTTGGTCCTGGCCGCCACCTGCCAGAGGAACCATCGCCTTCTGAAAGTCTCTCTCTTCTTCATCGTAAGATTGATCCATCTGTCATTTCAACTTCTTCAGATCTTTACCATCGGCTACTTCTTCCTGAAAGGCATTTGGTTTGGCCTTTTGATCCTGAGGGATGACTCTGCTTCCCCGGCTTACAAGGTTGGGCTGATTCTGATTTGCAGTGGGAGTGGATGGGGACCCATTTGTTGTGAGTCACCCTCAGAAGACGTTTAATCAAGTATTTCAGTCTACATCATTCTTATCGTGATCATCAAGCGTGCGCTGGGATAGAAGAATTCGTCTATCAAAAGAAACCAGTTTTCTTTAACATTCGAGGAGAAATAAAAGTTTTCCACATGTTCTACAAACTATTTGTACTTTTTGTTACATTTCAACAATTGTTTAACCTTTGTACGACGTTTCTTCTGGTTTCCTCTAACGATCAGAATTGTTCCAGGTAAATCGGCGTTTAAGGTCATTATCGGATGTGACAAAGTATAAGGATGCCAAATTGTGTCTTTCTATTAGAAACGAAAGCAGCGACAAGGGCTGACTTGGAAAAAAAACTTTGGCCCTGTCAGTCGGCCCTTTTCGGCTTTTTTAACAGGGCCACCCAGGCAAAACTTAAACACGCAAACAGGATTCGATCCCAACCGGTACATTTCATTTTTTCTCAAATGAATTATATAGGCCTCAAAAGTACTACCAAGTCGTTTGCTTAATTTTGAAAAATTAAGCTGTTCTCAAAAATGATTTAACTATTTTAATCTATCAAGTTAAGTAACCGAGCCGACACGACAAAATATTCTGTCCGGCCGGTATCGACAGGATTTGAAAAGTATGATTCTCTGAATACAGACTATAGAAATTCAATTTTAGTCTATTTGCTTTTCAGAAGCCGCGGTTTCATCTGCTATTGGAAGACTTTGAAACATTTGACGACCTACGTTTCTCATCCTCAATGTTAGCGGGGAAGCGTCTCATTTGATTATCCTTTCTAACTTTAGAATAAATCAGCCCCCCTTTATCTCTTTTCACTCCCCTTCGCAAGCCTGCGATGGTCGCCTCTTCCAACCGTTCTCCCGAGGAACCACCTCCGCAGCCAGTCGTCCTCTTTTGCAAGACAGCGGTTAGTCACCTCCTTTTACATATCCCTCTTACTACAGTAGAACTAGGGCAGAACCTTTCAAAGGGTGTCTTCTGTAGCCTTCTAAATCTATTTCCAGGGCTCTTCGAATGAGACCCAGGCCGTTCGTACCGGTTTCGACTACATCTGCTGTGGCTGCACTGTGGGCACCTGTCTGATGATCTGGGCCACCTTCGTCCTCTGGACCGCCATCATCTGTCTCTTCGATTTCATCTCCCTCCTCGTGCTCTGCAGATATCAACATGCGTTTGGAGAACGTACTCCACGTAATGTCGACACATACGATGAAATTGTTGATAAGCGGAAACTTTATTACAATCCCTCTCCTTACATCTCTTCTCATGGACTGGCTATTTTGCTCTGCACTCTCTTAACCGCAATCATTGTTGTAAGCTCAATTTCATTCAAATCTTACCAATTTTAGGTAATCTCTGCCGCTTTGGTGATGGCCGCTGTTTCCAAGAAGAACTTCCGCCTCCTCAAAGTCTCCCTCTACTACATCGTAGGTATCCCTCCCTTCTACCATACCCAGTTCAGATTGCAACCATCATCTACTTCTTCCTTAAAACTGTGTTGATTTCCGTTGGGATCTTCCTCGAAGACACCTCAGTTCACTTCCAGATCTACTTCTTCTTGATTGCCAACTGGAGTGGAATCTGGCCCATTTTCGGTAAAACCATCAAGGAAAGAAATGAAGGAGATTTCAGTCTACATCATAATCATCGTCCTCATCAAACGTGCCATGGGATAGAAGAATACTCGACTGCTCGGAATGACTCTTAGACATTTGAGTAACAATAAATGTTTTCTACATAAAAATTCTTGTTTTTTATTTATTTATTCGAAAAACATTTTTGTTGAATTCGCATGCTTTACACATCCTGTATTTCACAACACCCAAACAATTTGTTGCGAATTCCGCGGATTTTTCCGTTGTCCCGCCGTTTCCCCGTCTTTTTCACTTATCCCTTTCCCCGACGGAAGCCTCTGCGTCTCTCCGTCTGCCACACTCTCTCTCCCTCCTCTGCCTAACTCCTCCTGTCTTTCTCCATTTCTCGATGTATAAAAGCTTCCCCTCGCCTCTGAAACCCATCCTCCAATGCTTCGTCTCATCGTGTCCACCATCTGCCTCGGAGCGCTTGTCTTCTGCTCCGAAGATGTTAGTAACCAATTCGTGCTAATTCATCTTAGACATTCAGTATGATTTCTTTCTTATGAAACTTTAAGGCTGTGAAGAACAAAACGGCCGCTGGGTACTATGGAGGATCCGCGGAGGCCTCCACTGGAAACTACTATGTCCCCTACTACCCTCCCCCTCCCCAGCTGGAAGACAGTTAGTTCAATTTCAATATTATCTTTTATCTTATCCTCGACCTCCCAGTCATCCTTTATTTTCAGGAAACGTCTGTGATTTGGATGCCACCGTTCTTCTGGTGACAGACCGCCGTCGCCATGGACAGAACAAGGCAGTCAGAGTCCGGTTAGTTTTTGACAACGGTTGAAACCATCGGTATTTTCATCCAATTTGAATCCTTTCCACACAAAAGTCGATTGTTTCAGTTGCTCCGAAATCGCCAACTACGACGAATACTCCTGCAACACCTGCTGCCAGAACGCCGCTCGCCGTGATCAATCCCTTCAGAATGCGAGTTTCCTCAAAGTTTCCCAGTCGATTGAGAATTTCAGGGGGCGATGTACGGTTTCCTTGCCGTCGTTGACAATCTGAAGCAGAAGGACTCCCGTGAGAACTCGGAGGAAGAAGAGACCCTCAGAAGGAAGAGGTCTCCCCGCCACGAGGGACAGACTGGAGAGGTCGACTACACCACCCTCCACCAGGTACTATAGGTCTTTTTAATCTTACTTCAAAATAAATTAAAGTTTTAAAATGTATTTTTCAGGAATCCTGGAAGCCTGACGCCCAGTACAAGAACGTGAAGTGCGTCTGCTGTGCTCCCAGACGTGCCCTTCCTCAGCCCATCTACCAGCAGTACCCCGCACAGTACCAGGCTCCGGCTCAGACCTACGGACAACCTCAGGCCGCCCCAGTTCAGCAGTACCCCCAAGCTCAGACTCAGCAGTACCCTCAGGCTCAGGCCGCTCCGGTCCAGCAGTACCCTCAGGTCCAGGCTCAGCAATATCAGGCCCCCGCTCAGGCCGCCCCTGCCTATCAGGCTCAGGCTCCCGTTAAGTCCTATTGATATTTTGTTTAATAAAAGCTAATTTCATAAAGACTGCCATGTTTGGGGAGGGGCTCGACACAAAATAACGCAAACAAATCAAAACTTACAAAACATTGGAATAATTGAGTAGCATTAAAGGTTTCTACTCTGTATGGTTATCGAAACAGAAAAATGCCATATATTAAAGTTTTCTACTACAACTCATATTTTGTCCCCGGATTTCCCCAGATTGAAGCCGTGTGAACAAAAACATTTCAAAATATCCGCTGTTGTCTTCTAAAGACCACCAATCACACCGACATTACCTCGATCATATAACATTTCCTCAATGATTGTTATCAGTTCCTTGGCTTTGAATATAATTATTTAGAAACTATCATGTGGTTACTTTAGTCCGATCGATTTAGTTTTTCATTCCCGTTTGTGGCCTTGATGTAAAATTTCCTGGAGGTGATCAACTCAAATGGATCTAATTTAAAGAGAACTACTCAATTACGAGCACGCAGTTTGCACGAAGAAAGCCCCCTACGAACTACGGGAGACTGGACTCAATGGATCCATTTCACATCAGTCTTATTATGCTTACGGTAAGTCTCTTTGTCTCTTTCTCTCTCTGCCTCTCTCTCTCTCTCTCTCTCTCTCTCTCACACACACATTTATCTCACTGTCTCACTGTCTCTCTCTCATCTGTCTATAGAGAGAGAGAGAGAGAGAGAGAGATCTGCTTTTCCATTTCAGCTGTCCCTCTCCGGAACCCTCCTCCACATCTACATAATCTACCATGCCCGTCGAAACTTCTCAACTTTTCTTCTGTTCAACCTCGTAAAATCCATCTTTCTTGGCACAACATGTGCCATATTCCTAATGTGGACTACCCCTATCGCAATTTTGTAATTATCCAATATAAACACAATTTAAACTGAATTTCAGTGGGAAAAGGGGTCCTTGGAGTATTTTCTGGGTGGACGCCCTCTGTGGTGGCATAGTTGGCTTCTTCTGCTACGCAGCCGTCCTCCTACTCCAAGTCATTCAAGCCCTCAATCGAACTGTGGCCGCCTGTTTCATGGTGCAATATCACTTCATTTTCAGCTTCAAAAATTCAATGGTATGTTTGTAATCAATATTAAAATTTTTGTTCAGATTTGTATAATTGTAATTACAATTCTATGTTTGATTTGGACAATTTTCATGTTTGTCGATGGGAGCAGATTGAATTTCGACGAGGATATTCTAATTTGGATTCCTGGTTATTCCCTAAATGATCCTAGGCTGAATATTAAAATGACTTTGGAATTAATGCTAGTTTGTACTATTTTAACTGGAGGATGTGATTTTATTTCATTTGTGAGGGTTCTCCACCATATTGTGAGTTTCTCAAAGTTGGTTTTCTTTGTTAAATAAACTTTTCCTTTTTCAATTGACGATTTAAACAAACACGATTCTAAGAAATAAAAACGTGTTTTTTATGATAATCCAATGCAAAATATTATTTGCCCAGCGAAAAATTCAAAAAACGCTGAAAATACACTTCGAGTTTTCAGAGGCAGTCTCGCGTAATTTCCTCGACTGAGTATCAAAAACGAATCAAAAGAAACAACCTAATGTTCCTCCAGGTAGCATTTTAATCTTCTGATCACAAATTACTTTTCAGAAGGTATTCAAAGACCTAATCTTCGTAATTGACGTGGTAAATTGCTCTCATATCAATGTGTACGTAACTGGATTAGTCTGGGATTTCGTCCTAATTACAGTATCCTGGATATCAGCTGGGGTTCTGAATGGGTTCGCTTTGATTGCTTATTTGGGAAACCAATGTTTTCAGAGTCATTGTGGTTGCTTTCTCCAGAGTAATTGTGAAAAAGAAACAAACGGACATTCAAGTAGACACGACTACGGTACAGAGGATTTTTTATAGAACACCGACGATTAGGGGATGAATTTAATAAAATTTTAAATAAAATTTTGAGTTTGCACAACTCAGAAAACAAATTTCATAATCAGAATTGATGCCAGGAAGCAAAAAAAAAAATCACCTGTCAGTCAGCATGTTTCTTGAAATCCGAATATCAGACACGTCATGGCTGTTTCCATGTCTATATGTTGCACAGCCTATTATCTCAACTTGACTGTATGCGGCTGTGTTTCTATGTGTCAGTGAATGGGTGCATGTGTGTATGTGTATATTTTATCTTATGTATGTGTGTGTTTGTGTATGAATTCTCTCTCTCGCTCTCTCTCTCTCTCTCTTTCTCTCTCTCTCTCTCTCTCTCTCTATCTATCTATCTCTCTCTCTCTCTCTCTCTCTATCTCTCTATCTCTCTATCTCTCTCTGTCTGTCTCTCTCCATCTCTCGTTCTCTGTTTATTGTTAATTCTGCCCATTTTTGAACACCTGCCAGCATTCATTTCGCTATCCAATTTGGAGAACTTTGCGTCTGCAAATGGATTTGTTCCACTTCATCGGCGGTGTAATTATATTAATGGTAAATTGTTTTTGTTTACATTTTTTGTATCAAATACGGCGACAAACGGAATGGAATCACTTTTCACCCCTGACATTATTTCAGATGTCACTTGCTGGTTGTATAATTCACAGCTTCCTTATTGTAAAACTCAACGGAAAATTGACTTTCTCTACTTTCCTTATGCTGAACATCGTAAAATCCTCATTTCTTGGATCCACAGCCTTGTTCTTCCTCCTCTGGTACACTCCAATTGCATTTTTGTATGTCAGTTTTACATTTCAAATTTAATTTCCCTTTTCAGTGGTAAAATAGGCCCTTGGTCGTGGACCACCCTTGATTCCATCTTGGGTGGTCTAGTCGGCAGTTTCTGCTATGCGGGGGTTCTCCAATGCCAGGTGGCCCAATCCCTCAATCGAACTGTGGCCTCTTGTTTCATGTTCAAGTATTCTTCCATCTTCACCACTCGGAATACTGCAGTATGACTTATTTAATAAACCAACTTCAGTTTTAGATCCTAATTGGAATCATTCTAGTTTTGAGTGGTCTTTGGTGGTTTTTCATGGAGGCCAATGGGGCAGTCTTACACTTCGAAGAAGAACTCCTTTTCTGGTTTCCTTATTTACCAGAAGAGGAAAATCAGTTGGAAAATATGGATAGAACTTCCTATTTTGTTTATTCCTGCAGTGGATTGACAGTCACATTCGATCTAATCTCCTTTGGAAGAATTATCTGGCATACTGTAAGTTTAAAGGAAACATTTAAATCAACATTTGTTTATTTCAATAATTACCTTTAGAAACAATCAAAGGTGATCTCATCGGATGAGTATAAGAAACGACTGAAGAGAAATAATGTCATGTTTCTTCAGGTGACTTTTTACAATTTTTAAATCTTTAGAAAACTGTGAAAAATAGAGATTTTTCAGAAAGTAGCGGAGGATTCCATTTTTCTTTTCGAAGTTCTAGCAGTTGGCGAGGTCAACCTCTACCTCACTGGGTTGGTTTGGGACTTCTTCTGGAATACTGTATTTTGGTTGGCTGCCATTTTAGGCAATGGGTAGATTAATGCCTTAAAAGTTGTAGTTATCTTTTTTAGAATAATTGTCCTTCTTTTCTCCAGAATTCTTCAGAAAACAACGCCTCCTCCATCCCAAAGGGTGACAGACTCCCGTATTTTCCGACGGACAGCTCCGATTACAAAGTCGAACGATAAGTAATAGTAAATAAACTATGGCTGTTCTATACCCCTCGTCCATCGAGCTTGTCAATTGAAAATGACCATGGTTATGCTAATGTACTCTGCGTCTCCTCATTGTGCGCGCTCTCTTGCTAGTTAGATGTGCAGGTTAGTTTAATCTCATTCCAAGCTCGATGGGCGAGGAGTATAACTGTTTAAACTTTTTTCCTTTTAGTTCAAAGATATCCTAAAAAGTTTATGGCGTCATTGATAAACTGCACAGGGAACTTGAAAAACACCTGCGAAAAAAAACCGACTCTTTTTCTTCGGAGTCACGTTTCTTTGCAAATTTGTACTTCTATTCAAAATAGATTCTTGAAATAATGCAAGGGCACGATACCGTAACCCGGTTCGTGGTAAGACCCCACCCTTTGAATAAAAATTTGCCCCGGAGCGGATCCGAATCCTCGATGGTCTTCAGCTAAGTGGACCCATCCCAGCCGGTTGTGGATTTTCTTGCCCCGATCTGAGCCGCCCTCCGCTTACAATACAAAAGGAAGGAGGGTGCCTTTGGACAGTGCCAAACAAAAGAGAGAACGGGAAGGGTAGCTACTAAGACTAACACAATTTCCCGCTACGTACCGTAATCCACGTGGTCACTCTTCCCCTGAACTTTTCTTCATTTCCCATCTCTACTCACCTGTGGACGGTCATCCAATGGCTGCTCCTCCCAACCCTCCCTCCTTCAACGAGAGGCCAGAGAAGGATCGTCTGCCGGTCGTCGGCGATATCATCAAGGTCGACAACAAGCAGTTCAGACTGACGGAGAGGCTGGGCGAAGGCGGCTACGGAAGCGTCTACCTCAGCGAAGATGACAGCAGGTGCACTTTCAGAAGAAGCTACTTTTACCTCTGGCTTAGGAAAGTTGCGGTCAAAGCGGAAAAGTACTCGCATTCGCAGGTACACATCGAAGTCATTGTGTTGAAGGCAGCCAATGCGGCCAAGACGAAGCACTTCTGCGAACTGATCGCCTACGTAAGAACCTCACATTGGGAGAAGGTTAGCTTCTGCCTTTAGGGCGCTTGCAAGCCGGACTACGCCTTCTTGGTGATGACTTGTCTGGGAAAGGACCTCCACAAGTTGAGATGCGAGGCGCCGGACAAGAAGTTCTCGATTGGAACGGCACTCGGAGTGGGACACCAGACACTGAAGGCGATCGAGGAACTGCACAAGATTGGCCACATCTCCAGGGATGTGAAGCCGGGGAACTTTGCTCCGGGGATCAAGGAGAGCAGACAGAACAAGATCATCTTCATGCTGGACTTTGGACTCTGCAGGAAGTACATCGACAAGGTAAGAGAGAGAGAGGGAGAGAGAGGAGAAAGAGAGACAGAGACAGAGAGAGAGAGAGAGAGAGAGAGAGAGAGAGAGGAGAGAGAGAGAGAGAGAGAGAGAGAATGAAGGAAGGAAAGGGAATCCTGCATGGCTTCAGAACGGGAACATCATTCCCTCTCGCGGAGAGACTGGGTGGCGTGGAACGACGAGGTACGGTAGTCTGCAGGCCCACGCGCGGCAGGACCTCTCCCGGAAGGACGACCTGGAGAGTTGGTTCTATATGCTTATCGAATCCACCAGAGGAACCCTTCCCTGGCGGATGATTACCGGTTGGATCAAGTCTTCATTTGAATACAGCCTATGGATTCTAGACAGAGTGGCCGTCTCGGCGGCTAAGAAACACGCGAGGGACAGTGGCCGGGCGCAGCTGCTGTTCGACTGCCCGAAGGCCTACGACCAACTGCTTGTGTCCATAGACGCCATGGCCTTCGAGACGACGCCTGACTACGAGAGGATGTTCAAGACACTGAAGGAGGTGGCGGAGGAGAGGGGCTGCCGACTGAATGAGACGTGGGACTGGGACGACGTGACCCACTCGACCACGACCAACACCATGTCCTCTTACTCGGACAAGGATACGAGGGCCCAGGGGAACCAGTCCAAGTAGAGGAAGGAGGTGCCAATCGCAGTGAAACATAGAATAAACCATGGTGTCTTCAGTTTCTTCTTTCGATTTGTCCTTCCTGGGGATGTAGGCTCAACAAGGGACTTTATTAACAGAATGTGGGAAACAACAAGGTTAATAAAGTCAAAATGAGGCAACAACAAATAGCAAAGGACCAACAGTGATGGATTAGGTGAGGGAAATGATCTCCAAGAACTCCGTGTAGTCCTGGGCGGAGACGTGACCATACTTCTGCAGTAGCATGACCATGGTGAGGAAGGGAAGGTCCCAATCCTTGTGACGCAGCTCAGCCGCCTTTTCCGTCACACAACGCCTCTGAAAGAGGTAGAATCCTCTACTACTTTAGGTGACTAGACATGTATATGACAACAGCTCGAAATGAATCCACACACAGTAATGATTGTTCGGTGAAAACAGTGGCTCAAAGGGACTATAAATCCACTCACCGTAACTTTCGCGAGGTAGCCAGGAGCGGCCGACTCGAGTGGGTGCTTTTCCTTGTCCTTCTGGAGATAGGTGTTCCAGAACACCATGAATGCTTTCTCCTTTTCCGGGATGCTCAAGTCCCTGAGGATTTTCTGAAAAATAGTGTTTAAAAAGGAAAACAGGTGAAACCTGGTTCATTATATCCAAAATGTTTCCACTCGAGCTTCGGGGGTCAACGCGGTGGGCGGTCTCTCCTCCGAAATGCACCCTGAAGAAAAATTCAAAGGAAAATGGGCATTCTTACGGGATGTAGGCGGGCATCGGGACGGAAACGGCACGGTCGGGGAGGACCACAGATGGGAGCTGCTTTCCGAAGCTGAAACCACAGTTAATCAGGTTCAAATGAGTACAAACCTATCAATGGCGCCAGGGATGGTCACAGAGACGAGATCCGCTTTCTAAATCCCAGTTATTACATAGTTAGAGGAGACGGGAACCAACCACTTCGCGGAAGAGCAGTTCCCTGTGTTTCTTGTTCAGGGCGTCCACCAGGGCCTCGAGGGTTCCGAAATCACCCGCCTCGTAGAAAGGGGAGAAGAAGAGGGGCGTAGAGCACAGGAGTTCCTTAACCGAACAGATGATAGTTTCTTAAGAAACTAACAGTTCTGATGACGGAGAGGCCGTCCGGCTGAGGGTCCTGTTGATAGGCGATGAATCTGAACGATACCCGTTATTGAGCATAAATTGGTAACACACTCGATGCAGCGGTCATCTCCATCGGTGGGACGGTCGGTGTCCATGAACTTCTGGAAGACGTCCCAGTCGGAGTTACGACGCTCCAAGACGAATTCCACGTGGAGGCAAGCCACAGTGCATTCATTCTCAGCTCCCTGGAAGAAAAAAGACTAATTATTCCCACAATTTTAAAAGTGAAACCATAAAAAGACTTTCCCATCTGATCGAACTGTGAGCCGATAGATTTTATACCTACCTCGATAATGTCAGCGAACTCGTTCATCATGCGGTAGGACCTCATCCAGATGTCGGTCTTCTGGAGGTCAAAGTTTAGCTTGGCAGCCATGTTGTCATCGGTGGAGCTGAAGATAACCACGCTTCAACGTGAAATATCTAAACTGACAAGACGGGAATAGCCGCCACACTCAGCCACTTCTTCATCCAAGTCCCCTTGTTCAGGTCGTGACAGACGTGGACTCCGTGGTACACCACCTGAGACATAAATTACAACGAAGCGAGATGCATTACCTCCTTGCTGTTTACTCGAGAACTGCGACGGGTGGCGTGGCCTTCGTTGAAGATGATGTTGCACGTGGTCTTGACCACGACGAAGAGAGTGCTAAAATACATCCGAATTGCGAAGGAATGAAAGCACTACTCGGCGTCGTGGTGGGGGACAGGGAGATAGACGAAGTTTTTGTTGTCCGAGGATCCCATCTTGTGCCTGACATCTCCCGTGTACAGCGAGTACTGATAATACTATTTTGTAATGGAAATATGTTGAACTTACGCGTCCAAGGATCTGGCTGCGCCTGGCGAAGATGAGGACGATCTCCGTCTCGCTGGCTCCGTTGGTGTCTGAAACAAAGAGCTTGTGCGGGACGAAAGTTAACTTACCAGTGACGAGAAGATTGTGCAGCCAAATGAGCTCACAGGCGAGGACGTGCGTGTACCCGTATTCGTTCTGCAAAATAAAGCGTCTTCATTAATTAATCGAACGTATGGTAATTAATCGAGGTCAGCACAATACTAATGTCATTCAGAACCCTAGGTTTCAATTTACCAGTGTAAAAACTCACAGCTTCCTGGATGGCGTGGACCTTGTCCATCGACAGGACCTCATCGCCGCAATTCTTCATCTGGGCCTGCCAATTCTCCATATACTTCTTCCTCGCCTCCGAGCGGACTCTGTTGAAGATCTCTGAGGGATACATTTGGAGAAGAAAAACAGCTGCTTACCCTTAACAGGGGGTATGGCAGAAAGGGCTCGTCCAGGAGGAGGAGGCTCGTTATTATTAAAGTTGAGCATTTTCTAAAATTAAAAAAATGAACTTTAAAAAAGTTACTTAAAATATGAACTCAAAATTGACGCAAATTTAGAAAATATTTTTAAAAAAATCTTCATAGCACCAAATGCTCATCTTTCCTCTCGGGACCATTGGCAGTGCCCCTTTAATTTTAAAGGACTGACACGTTGTCGATCCTTACTGTTCGATTAATGATTTTCTTCGTTTTTTCATGTGTTCAATTGCACTTGCTCTATTTTAAGTAATTGTATTGTTTTTTTTTCAGATCAGCATGATTATTGAACCAATAACGCTTGGAATTGGCTTGTCCCTTCTTGCATGCCTCGTCGCCAGCTATTTCTACTTCGACAGCAAGAAGAACGACTTTGAACAGGTTATTTTGCTACATTATTAAACTGTGGTGGTTTTAGGTCTTTGACGAAGACTGGAGGAAACTTTTGAACCAGGACGAGAAGCCCAAGGCGAAGGTTGCCAAGACCCCGAAGAGCAAGGTAGAAACGGCTGTCAAGTCTAAGGAAGGTTAGTTTTTTTTCCTTTTAAGCTTGCTCATGAAGAGCAACATCAAGATCACGTCTGAACTGACACAGATGGACAAACAAACGGCGGTTCTTGAGGAATCCCTCCGCTCACAGAGGGAAACGGACACTGCGGAGCGCTTGGAGGAGAGGCCCATGTTCGTCGATATGCTGGCTTCATTGTTCGACAAACTTTTTTTTTCAGAAACGTGTGTGCCATTTAGAAGTTCTCTGCGTGGCAGAGCTCCAATGTGAACGATCTCACGGGCAAACGCACCGGAGCTGGTCGCGGAGCCATCATCGACGACTGCAAGACACCTGAAGTCGTCCCTCTGGAACCTGAAGACGCTGTCCCTGTGGAAGCCGAGGAGGTCTTCGTTCCGACCGTGAGTTTGTTATTAATATGCTTGGTCATTTTCCCTCAATTTCCATTACTTATTTGGTTTCAGGAGATTCCGGAGCTGACCGAGGAGATCGAGCTGGATGCATCCGGGTAGACGAGTCCACGTGTGTAGCAGCAACTACAGATGATTAAATATAGGCGTCGTCTTTTAACATTTTATCTAACAGCGTTACTTATTTTTCTATCATGACTAATAAAATTATTTATTTTAACTCTTTGTTTTGCCATTCAGTCTACAACAGTCACTCCAGTCTCTTCCGTCATCGACAGGGAATATGGAAAGCCACATACAGCGTGAATCATAGATTTTAACCGAAACACCTGTCGAATGATTTGAATTACTTGGGAAATCCGCCTCATTTAGCACGCACTACATCGTTCTCGGCTCAATCATTCGTCATTTTTAATTTCCAACTTTTTTTTAGTTTGTCCCTATGGGTTTCTCCAAATGGACCTATTTCATTTGATTGGTGGAATAACAATATTAACGGTAATTTTTATTTATAAACAACAAATAAACACTATAAATTGGGCTAATTTCAGATGTCACTTGCGGCTGTGATCGTCCACAGTTTTCTTATAATAAAACTCAACAAAAAGACTACTTTCACCACTTTTCTGATGTTGAACATCGCAAAATCCTCATTCCTTGGATCCACAGCCTTGATCTTCCTCCTCTGGTGCTCTCCAATTGCATTATTGTATTTCACCTTCAATCTGCCCTTGTAATTTCCCTTTTCAGTGGTAAAATAGGCCCTTGGTCCTGGACCACCCTTGATTCCATCTTGGGTGGTCTAGTCGGCAGTTTCTGCTATGCGGGGGTTCTCCAATGCCAGGTGGCCCAATCCCTCAATCGGACTGTGGCCTGTTTTACAATCAAATATTCTTTAATTTTTACTGTTCGAAATACAAAGGTTTGTCTTTAAATTGATAAACGACTGAATTATTAGATCTTAATCGGAATCATCGCAGTTCTTAGTGGTCTTTGGTGGTTTTTCATGGAGGCCAATGGGGCAGTCTTACACTTCGACGAGGAAATTCTTCTCTGGTTTCCGAATGTGCCACAAGGCGAAAATCTATTTGAAAATTTGGAGCGAACGTCTTATTTTGTTTTCACTTGTAGTGGATTGACAGTCACATTCGATCTAATCTCATTTGCAAGAATTATCTGGCATACTGTACGTTTTTAAATTATTTATGTTTTAAACATTATCATTTTCAGAAATAGAGAGGGAGAGAGAGAGGGAGAGAGAGAGAGAGAGAGAGAGAGACTGTGAGAGGTGCAGAAATATTCTGCTTCAGAAGCAATCGAGGGAAATTTCCTCAGAAGAATACAAACATCGTTTAAGGAGGAACAATATCATGTTTCTACAGGTGGACTTTTAACTTACAAAGTTTTAAATTTTCAAAACCTTTAGAAAATAGCAGAAGATTCTATTTTTCTGTTCGAAGTTCTCTCAACGGGCGTAGTCAGCCTCTACCTTACTGGATTGGAATGGGACTTCATTTGCAACACTCTTGTGTGGCTAATTGCCATTCTAGGCAATGGGTTGGTTTAGAGAATAAAAAAAAACAAATTTTCTTGTATTTAGGGTAGTAGTTCTTATTTTCTCACGCATTTTTCATAAACCTCCGCCAACCGTTCCGTCTGAGGGATTTTCAGTCTCTCGCCTCTTTCGGAGGACCTGACATTGGGCTATTTTTTTCAAGATTTATTAAAAAAAACTGCAACACAATAAGTCAGATTTTAATAAAAATCCAATTGGGTATAAAAATTACTCGATGCGTTTTGAGGGATGAAAGATCAACAACCTTTACTTAAAAGAAATAAAATCAGTTACATAAGACACCCTTTTTTTAAATTTATTACAGTGAGGGCCAATAAGAGTTGCCCTATTCCATAATTCTTTCAGCTTGTAAATCAAACTACACTTATAAAGCATACACGATGTATTTGTAAATGGGCATTTACGTTGCAATTATATAGCAACACGAAAAACAGGAATGAAATTGCTTTAGAAAGCAATCAACTCTTTCTTAATCTCAGATTTTCCCGGTTGTCCTCGATCTCCATTCAATGAAGTTCATTTAGATTAAAATTATTCCTCTGATGCTGTTCTTCCACGCATTTTGAGAAAGAAGCATTAAGTGGTCTACCCATTTAAGTACCTTTCCAGTGCCTCCAAGCAGGCTCTCTTATGACTTTAGGTTCTATTTTTAGTAGTGCATTTGTGTAGCTTATTTAAGGTGCTTATTTAAAAACTTGTAACGTCTAATTGTACAATCATATTAAAAATTTAAAACTTACAGTGAAGGGTTTCAAAAATACAAAAAAATAGAATTGGTCACAAAAAGGAAAACTCCAATGACCAACGACATCCTTTTGTAGTGATTGACGTTTGTAAAACATACACAAGGTATTTGTAAATGGTAATCTAAACGTAATAACACAGCAAATCCAGAAAACAATCAGGAAATCCCATAGGACAGTTCTCTCTCGAATACACACTTGTTTCCAATTTCAACTTGGCCTTATTAGTTTCTTTTCGGCCGATATATAGTTTCAGTTTTTGTATTTACGATCACTTTTTAGATATCGATTTCCTAAATATATATTACTAAAGTTTCTCACGTTCAACTGTCAAATGAGATTCTTCCATTCTGTTGGAAATGGTGTTATCTTTGTGGTAAGTTATCTTTGGCAATGGATACCCACACATACTCACGTACACACACGCACACTTACACCCATACATACATGTTCACATTATAAGTTGTTTTCCGTTTCAGATGTCCTTTGCTGGAGCTTCTATTCATGTTCTTCTCATAAGAAAGCTCCTGGAGAAACAACATTTTTCCACTTTCCTTTTATTCAACATAGTAAAATCTATGTTTCTTGGAACAACCGCTTTTGTATTCCTCATCTGGTGTACTCCAATCTCATTCCTGTAATTCACTTTCAGTTAAATAGGTCATTTGCATTTCAGAGGCAAAATTGAGCCATGGTCCTGGACCACCCTTGAAGCCTTCATGGGTGGTCTCGTTTTCTGTTTCTGCTATGCGGGGGTCCTCCAATGCCAAGTAATCCAATCAATCAATAGAACTGTAGGAGCCTGTTTCATGCAGAAGTATCCCTCAATCTTCCCTTTTCGAAATTCAATGGTTCAGTTTGTTTAAAAGAATATAATACTGTATTTTCAGATTCTTGTTGTAATTATAGCTTTTTTCAGTGGAGTTTGGGTATTTTGGGTATCAATATTGGGAAATATCATTCTTTTTGAAGAGGAAAATCTCATCTGGAAAAATGAGAATTCAATCAATGGAGATATTTTCATGTACCTCAAAATGACGTCTGTCTTAGTAACCGTCTGTAGCATTTTAACCATTTTCTTCGATTTAATTTCTTTTGGCAGAATTTTACTTCACATTGTAAGTTTTATTTTAAAATTAACAAAATTTGTCAGTCCCATTGATTAGACCATGGCGCAGTTTATCAATCGATAAGTGCATAGTTTTCATAAATCGTAGCTCACTAAAACTAGTTTTATAATGAAGAAAGAATTGTATTTCAGAAGCAATCGAGGGTAATTTCTTCAAGAGAGTACAAAAAGCGTTTAAGAAAGAACAATGCCATGTTCTTACAGGTGATCTTTACATGAAAATGTAACTTATAAGTTTGTAAATTTAGAAAATAGCCGAAGACTCTATTTTTATATTTGATACGATCAATGCATCATTTCTAAGTGAGTATCTAACGGGATTGGTTTGGGATTACCTGTTTTTCACCGTTTCCTGGCTGACTGCTGTTCTAGCAAATGGGTGAGTTTTTATTAAAACACACACACCGAGAGAGAGAGAGAGAGAGAGAGAGAGATGTCTAACCAGGATATTTCTGTTTCAGAATGATTGTTCTCTATTTTTCACGCGTTCTCCACAATAAACCACCAATTTCGTCATACAACAATTCCACAACTAGAATATTCCAAAGGAAATACTAAAACACTTTCTTATTTTTTATATTGTAAATATTTTCATTGCTGATTTAATTTTTGATATATTGTGTCGCCAATTTCCCCGATATATTGATCCAATCGGCGACGACAGTCCGCATTCAGGATTACGGTATCCAGCGGCTGCGTAGATATGCGCAGTGGGCGGAGCCTAGAGGCCACGCCCCCTGCGACAGCGTCCCCAGGTCAGTCGATCCCTTGACCCCAAAAGCGGCTAGGTAGACTCCTCCCTATCGGGAGAGTTCCACGTTGGTGCGAGGCTAACGTGGGGCGACCTGAGGGCTCACGACTCGTGAGGAACCCTCCAGTTGGTAAGAGCAGAAGAACTCTGTGAGTTCTTCTCGCCAACTCTCCGGTAACCTTCTGTTGTCCCCGCTAGGGTGAGGCAAAGAAGGCAACCTTCCATCTGTCCCCGCAAGGTGAGGCAGGGAAGTGTCTACCGGGAAAGCGGGTTCTTCACTCACGCCTTAGATGTGCGAGGATAGGTTCTAATGCGAGTTTCCTTCCACCCTTCACTTCCCCCAGTCGTGAGGTTGGTAGTTAGTTACTTTAGTCAGTAGACCTTCCGTTTGAGTAATGAAGATTAACCTATGTGCTTTCAGATGTGCTCTATGTTGGTGCCCAAGGCAATGCCCGGACCGTCAACTCCTAGCCAATCGTTGTTGCCGCCCGACGCCTCTCCCTTGGTCTCCACCTTCATGTTCACTTTGTGTGTGTGTTGTATGTATCGTTCAATGAACCTTCATCAACCTTATTCACATGCGTTCTCACCACTCTATAGAGCAGATTCTCCGCCCTTTACAGCTGATCGGGTTTAACCACCGTACGTAGTCTTTGGCCGTCCACCCGAACCGCGTGGCACTTCTAGGCACAAGAAGTATAGGCGAGCACAGCAGTCATTAGACGACGTAAAGGCTCCTTCATTGCATGAGGGCAATATTAGAAGGGATTGCGGCGACATATTGTTCAAAACTCAAATAAAAGTATAATTAAGCAAAGGGCACCAATCACAAAGGTAACCCTTATCGAATCTAAAGTCAGCGCCAACCCGAGTGTTCCCAATTCTGAAAAATGCAATTAACCTTTTAAAACACAAAATGTGTTTGAAATTACAAAGTAATAAACAGAAAACAATCTTTTTCACGCTGAAAACAATCAGGAAATAACGTTAGACACCAGTCAACCCCTTGTGTCTCTGGACAGCTCACATTCGTTTTCGTAAAAGTTTTTCAGTCAGATTGAACAGAAGAACTTGAGATTTTGTTTTTCAGCTCGTTTAGTTTTCTATCACCTGCCCCTCCCTTTCTAATTACGCACAGGCAGCCTTCTGTGCTCACATCAAATGAATACCTTCCATTCTGTTGGCAGCCTCATTATCTTCATGGTAAATCTTAATTGGAAACATAAACACATAAACACCACATGCGCACACATAAACATGTATCCGCACACACACACACGTACATAAGCTCACACACGCACTCATTCACTCACTCACACATATACTCACACATGCAAAAGCACACACACGCACATACTCACATACACAGAAAAAGAGAGATGCTTTCGCTTTTAGATGTCTTTTGCTGGAACCTATATTCATATTTTTCTTATCACAAAAATCAGCAGAAAACAACATTTCTCCACTTTCCTTTTATTCAACATAGTAAAATCAATATTCCTCGGAACAACCGCCTTCGTCTTCCTCATCTGGTCTACTCCCATCGCATTCTTGTAACCTAATTTAATTTCTGTAATTCATCTTCATTTAGTGGAAGAATTGGTCCATGGTCCTGGACCACTCTTGACGTCATCATGGGTGGTCTCATCGGCAGCTTCTGCTACGCGGGGGTTCTGCAATGCCAAGTATTTCAATCAATCAATCGAACGGTAGCTGCCTGTTTTATGTTACAGTATCCTTCAATCTTCACCTTTCGAAATTCAATGGTTTAATTTGTGCAAACAAATTTTAATGAATGTTTAGATTATTGTCGTGATAATAGTTTCTCTCAGTGGATTGTGGACATTTTGCCAATCATTCTTAGGAAATGTCTTATTTTTTGATGTCGAACTTCTTTTCTGGAATAACTACAATTGGATAAATGGAGACACATATTTGAACATCAAAATTACGTCTGTTTTCGTATCAGTGTGTACTATTTTGACAGTTTCCTTTGATTTAATATCTTTTGGAAGGATTTTACTACATATTGTAAGTTAATTTTCTATAGTTTGGAAGTATTTTTAATAATCTATGCGCGATATGGTACGGGTGTGAGTCGCGTTCACTTCGGTTTAGAGGTTGAAATGTGCGGCGTAAACAAAGGACAAACTAAGCGTAACAATTACATTCACGAGTAATTTGTCAATCAATAAATGATTGATTTTGAGAATAGATTCAAGACTGGATATTATAATCAACCGTGTTTTTTTTCTAATAAAAAAATCATTTCAGAAACAATCGAAGGTAATCTCCTCAAACGAGTACAAAAAGCGTTTAAGAAAGAACAACGCCATGTTCTTACAGGTGATCTTTACATTAATATGTAATTTATAAGTTTGTAAATTTAGAAAATAGCCGAAGACTCTATTTTTATAATTGATACGATCAATGCATAATTTCTAAGTGAGTATCTAACAGGGTTGGTTTGGGATTACTTGTTTTTCACTGTTTCATGGTTAGCCGCTGTTTTGGCAAATGGGTGAGTGTTTCTAAAGGAATTCTAAAACTTCTAAATAACTTCAGAATGATTGTTCTTTATTTTTCACGTGTTCATAAAACACCAGCCGTTGTTTCACAAAATAATTCCTCCACTAGAATATTCCAAAGGAAATAAACAACCACCGAAAGTATACAATTCGACTGCAAGTGTTTCCTTGAGTGTCTTTTTAAAAATAACATGCATGAAGAAAATATATTTTTCAACATATTTTCTTTTTTATGTATTGCAACAAAATGCGGCTGTCACGACCTGGCTAGCTTTAGACCACTGGCTGGCTCGGGCCCATCAAAGAAATGAGAAAAAACAGAATTTTAATTTCATGTTTAGTTTTTGCCATTTTTCAAAAGGAATAGAGTGGGGAAAAATACAGCTGCGTAAACTATGCGAAGACTCTGAAGCATCCTCGGCGGGGCCTAATGATCCCGAAAAGTCGTTTTCGGGTGCAAGGAAAGGGCTCAAACAGGTTTTCTACATTTGAATGTTGCCTGCTTTTTTTATTTGACCACAGGTGGATACATCGGTTCATTTAGCCTCGCAACCGGTTGGCCAATGCAAAATTGTGGAAAAATCCTGGATCGCATAGTATAAAAGCGCATGGTTTGGATCAGTCAGCACCAACCATGTCTTCCTCTTCTTCCCTCTTTTTCCTCTTCGGCCTCGGCGCCTTGTTTCTTGTAGTCTTCGGATGCCATCCCTCTGCGAGGAACCCAAGGACTACGACTACTACTACGACTCAGGCACCACCTGCCAGTGGGGATAATACAACGTCCGATGGCATGGAGACAACTATGACTCCTGGAGTGACGACAACGTTCACAGTGAAGATATATCCCAGGACCTCGTGGACCTACCCGCCAAAAACCGTCACTACAACAGACACCCCCCAATCGGGGGAAGCCAACGCGAAGGATGAACTACTGAAAGACATAAATGACATGGTTGGTCGCCTTTAATGATTTTATATTTGTAACAAAATATGGAGATTACTAAGTTTTTTTAGTTTTTACAAGTTCAGAGATGTGAAAAAGTCGACAATCAAAAAAACTTCTTATTGCAGGTTGTTTCCGCTGCCAAAGAGGCTGGATTTACCGTAATCAGTTTCGGGCTTACTTCCGAACTGCCCATTGAGCTTATAGTGAAAAATACGGTGCCTGGTGCTAATCCGGGATGTACACAGGATGAGGCTTACGCACCTAGTCAGTTTTTATTTTTTATTTTTGTTAGTATTTCATAATTTCAGCCGACAATGTAATCACTATGCAGTGCCTTACCCCACCTACCGCCGAAACGTTTCCTCCTAAAGAAGTTAAGGGAAAATTCACAACCGAAAAGGTAAGTTGCACAAACATAATTATCAATAACATGTCCGTTAATAATTTAATATTGCCTTTCAGGAGTTAGACGAGAAGGTTTTGGGTGACTTCAAAGATGAACTTAAAACACAAATGGGCAAGATCCTTCCTATGAATGGAGAAATCATCACCTCATAAGAGATTTCATCTGACTCATAATTACTCATAATTTATGCATTCAATAAATATTAGGCCGGATATTTTTGATTTAACAAAGTAGAGAAGGACTAATCCAAAGGAATAGAATTTGGACTTCTGAGTTTGATAAGATTCTTCAGTTTGTTTGTAACCCACCAGTGTTAAGTAGATGTTGGATGGCTCATTACTGGATCAGATGGATAGATCACAAGTCGGGAAGCCTCGGAAATTGTTTCTTCTTCTTTACCTTCCTATCTAACTGTATGCGCGGAGACTCATTTTAACGGTAATCATCAGAAACACACACCTTGTGGCGTGAACAGTGAAAGCAGACAGGAAATCTTTAAAAGTGTTGTATGCATGTGAATATTTATTTAACCTTTTCCCGCATATTTACAACATGTTTTTTTCTTCAAAATGGTTTAATGATGATAGTGCTTCCTTTGGGGAAAATGACGTCTTCTTTAGCCTCCAACTGGTCCTTCAGTTCTACAGCCAGGATTTGCCACATGTCATCCGAAGCAGCCTTGAAACAATCATTCATTCTAGAACTTTTTTTCTGAATAATCTAGCTTTATAAAATTCTTTGAGGCCGAAGAAAACGAGTTTAATACTTTTCTGCCGGTCTCGCGATGCTCACAAAAAACAAAGAATACCTCTTTAAAACAGTTAACAAAAAAGGAAATATAAAGTTGTCTCGTGGGACATACCAATTCAGCTTTGAACGTTCCTCTGATAAAAGCTTGGTTGTAAGGCTTCATTTTTCCGTTGCGACTGCACGAACTTTCAATTGTTTTTCCTAAGTGATATTTAAAATAAAAATTAAACAAAAATAAGTTTTTACCATATGAATTCAAAACAATGCTGTTATCAGAAACTGAAGTACACGTATTCAAATCCGATCGATCCACAATATCCGCTGCGATTTTGACGTTATGATTGATTTCGACAGTGAGAAGTTCTTCTGGGATATTGTAACCCTTGAGGACTCGGTACATCTGGAACGTTTTGCATGTTTTTCGGCTGTGGAAGAAAGAAAGAGCGAGAGAAATAGAGAGAGATAGGGAAATACCGATGTGAGAAAGAGAAAGAAACAACACAGTGAACTTACGGCTCTTTCAATGGCATTGTGTATCTCCTTCCTAGCTTCTACTTCATCCTTCTTCTGAAGATCATCTCTCCAGAACTTGATCTGGCTGGGGTACGTCCAGATGGCTGGCGGTTGCACAGCCATAATGAATGTAGCCCGTTCCTTGTCATTGGCAGAGGGGAAATCAGCAGCAATCAGATCTACATTTATCCGGGGTGCGTCATTTCCGGATCCTTTGTCAGGTTCGCCCATGGAGGATTCCAAGGTCAACTTTGTATTGAAAATTAAATGATAGTCCTTCTCTAGGCCGTCGATTAGTGTTTGTGTCAAATTTTCCCATTGGTCCGTTGTTAGAACCTGAAACAACAATTAATTTTAAAAAAAAGAAATGTCGTTTGTCTCATGTTTTAGTTGTTTGAGTCGTCTCAAATCCTAGTTTTAGCCCTTAATTCTTGTTAAATGACACCAGACGCTAAATTGTGTACAAACATTATGTGTGTAAGCATACGTACATAATTCTGCGTTCGGATTACACTTGAAAATCGCGGGGAACCTAGGATTGGCGGCGAATATAGGAGACAATATGACGAAGGCAAGGAAGCATATGCAGAGAAGAGGATCAAAAAGCAACGGAGGAGAGTATGGTCGATTATAGGTGCGTGTTTTATAAACGCCATATATAAAAGTCTAAAGCAAAGAGGAAGATAAAACGGAAAATAATTGGTGGGAGGCAGGCGACGTTAGATTATAAACATTTAGAGACTGAAAATACCTTCTCAGAGACAAGTGATCCTTCTATCTTCTTCGGTGTGAACGAACCACTCTCTCCAGTATTTGCATCACATGTTTTTTCAATGGTTCCTGAATTATAAACTATTGCAACGAGGTATTAGTGACTACCATCTTGAGAAAGCAGCACATCCAACGGAGAGGCATGCGAGACCTTGCAAAGTCCGCCGGAGATGGTGGCAATATTTGCCTGCAGACAGGCTCTTGAAGCAACTATGGCGCCAACAGCTTGAAGATCAATATCTGCTGTGACTTTGATCTGCAATAGTAGGAACATTTGGATTATTGCGGAACCAACTATAGCATTGAATGCTGCGAGAATTCGTTCCTCCGCCTCTTCGCATGTTTTTGCCTGCCCGTAGTCATTGGTCACGTCCTCTGTGAACGGGTAAGACCAAGCTGCCGGAGGCTGAACTTCCATGGAGAATTTCCTTGAATCAACAGTTTGATTCGAGGCACTCGAGCTTTCGGATGACGGAATTGGCGATATCTCAGTTGAGGTTCCAGCGTTAGTTACAGTAGTTTCCCCTCCTACTGTAGCATCTGTCTGGGCGGTATTCTCTCCCTGTGCTGTCGTGACTTCGAAAATGTCGGTAGTTTTTCCATCATCTGGCAAAGTCCTTTCCTCCCCGGCCTCTTCAATTGGATACATTTCAGTTGTTTCTTCGTTCGTCAACTCGGTTGTTGGGGATACAGTCTCCCCTTGCGTTACTTTAGTCTTCTCTTCAGTTGTGGCTTCAGAAGTTTCAGGAGCTCCAGTAGGTTCTTCGCTTACTGCAGTTGTAGCCTCGGCTGCAGGAACTCCATCCTCTAGCGTTATGTCTTTGATGAATTTCACTTTCTCCACATACTGAAGTCCGTTCTGCAGGTCGGCGGCGATCTTTTTCCAATTTAGTTCACTTATGGCCTAAGAGTGACTAATTAGAAGTCAGTTAAATATACTTACGGCGCTCTTGTTTTGAGGAAACAAGGTACCGGTGACTTCTATACTGATATTCGTGGGATATTCAGACGTGCCATTGCATTGCTGCCAAATGCGCCAACCTGAAAGAGAAAAGTGTTAGGTGAGTGTCCAACGGTCTTCAAAAACACTCATTCGCTCGCTGAAATGAGGCTACTCAAAGCGTGCATTTCGTGGAGAAAACAGACACTGTAACATATAACTAAATGTGAGAGAGTGTGTGGAACACGTGACAGAATTCCTCCCACATCCCAACGAAAACGGAACTTACCGC
The DNA here is from genome assembly GCA_022343465.1 of Oscheius sp. G VE-2021. Lineage (NCBI taxonomy): Eukaryota > Metazoa > Nematoda > Chromadorea > Rhabditida > Rhabditidae > Oscheius > Oscheius sp. G VE-2021. The sequence continues at coordinate 99,554 of JAJQXH010000006.1, read as the reverse complement.
CGTCCGGATCAATCACAGTGAGAGTCGCATTCGTAACGTTAGGACATTTCCCAGTGACCAGCTTGACAATCCTGGCAGCAACGGGCAGTCCTTCGGTGAGACCTACCGTAATCCACGGAAGGTTCAAACTTTGTAGATCATCGATTGTTTCGTTCATCTGTAATTCAATTTTATGGTTATTCAAATTATTTCACCTGTGTCTGAAGAGCGGTGATGACATTCTGACGAGCCTCATCGAAACTAAAAGCCTGGACTTTAGTGCTTCTTGGCGCGCGAAGAGCTATTTTCTTGTCTTCAGAAGGAGGATAAGACCAAGAAACTGGGGGTTGGATGGTCATTTTGAAGATTTTGTGATCGGGGGACTTCAGGGTCAGTCTGTTAACGATCAAGTTGTATTTCGACAAACTCGTCTTCAGTGTAGATGCCATAAAGTCCCAGTCATTACTTTGAAGCAACTGAAAATAACTTGAGATTGTATGCTACGCCAAGGCTTTCATATTTGAATTTTGCAGAAAAAGAAACGAAAATGTTGTGTAAAACTCAGCTAATGATTACAATGTTAAAGGAAGAAGAGTTCGTAGGTTAAAACAACTAGAAAAGTGAGATACTCGGTAAATCGAAGAGATTAGATAGACGGAGAGGAAAAGAATGGAATAGATATACTATTGAAGGAAAATAACAGAAGATACGCAAATCGAACGATCCTTATATACATTTGAATCCTTATATACATTTGAAGGTTTTCTCTCTCTTGGTTAGCAGCGCAACGTGAAATTTCTATGAATAGGCCTTCTCATTTCCAGAGGGTAGAAATGGGTGAGCGGTGATTAAGCGAGGGGAGGGTACCAAAGTGCGGCCGCCATCCGTGGAGGCGCGAAGCGCCGGAGCGGTCGGCCGCACTTTGGTACCCGACCCGAGCGTACACGTATGTATCCGTAACTTACGCAAGACCACGTAGGGCCGCAAAGCGGCCCCGAGGCGGCCGAAGGCCGCCTAACCCAGAATGAAAAGACCCGCGAAGCGGGGCTTTGAATTCTGGTGCATAACAATCAACACGTACCTTTTCAGAGATGAGCAATCCGTCAACTATGTGAGATAAGGGGAGAGTGTTGCCAGTGGCAATGTCACATTTGCCCACGATGGTGTATCCTAAAAATATACTTAGTAGTTACGATTTCTATAAAACCGGACCATTTTGTGAAAGAACGACATGCAAGTCGGAATCCTTCCCAGTGGCCTTCTTGCATTGTTCATCAACCTTCGTTGCAATATTCGCTTGTAGGCATGATTTTGAAGTCAAATTGACAGTTACGGAGGAGAAACGGTTGTTTTCTTGTGTTATTTCATTGATCTGAAATGTTTTTTTACGAAGCTGAGAAAGAAATAGTTATTTTCATAAATGCCGATAAAATCGCCTTTGATTCGTTGTGAAATTTTCCAAATTACTGTTTTTTTACTTACTGTTTCCTCGAGTGCTTCACGAATTCTGTTCTCAGCATCATCACAAGTAGTCGCTTGCTTCTCCGCTGCTGCACGTCTGAGCCTTGTCTGATCATCAGTGCAAGGGTAGGACCAAGCTAAGGGAGGCTGAATTTCCAATGCGAAAGTTCTCTCCTTGGCAGGATCCGTTGCAGCTGGGCCAGTTGGGATACTTGTGGTTGTGGTTGTGGTTGTGGTTGTGGTGCTACGTGTGGTTGGTCGTCGAGTAGTAGTCCTTCGAACGATATTAGGTTGACAGGCCAATCCAACCGTAATCACGGCACATAGCATGAGAATATGGCTGAGGCTAGCCATTGCTGGTCAAAAACGGGGAAACCGCAATTTATAGGACGTTTGTTTGCGGTTTTTGACGATAAACGCTTATGCAACAAAGTTACGAGCGATTTTGGGGCGGAGGATGACTGAGGTAAACAAATCGTACGGCTGCGTTATTTTGAGATTTCTTAAATGTCTCTATCTATATCTGTCTCTTTTTGGCCTCTCAATAGACACATTCTAGACACATTTACAACTGTTGCCGCTTTGCCGAAATACTGAACGTTAAGAGCATGACGCTAAAGGCTTTTTTATCCTCCTTCAGTCAGACAAGAATAGAGTTCGTCGTGCGCCAAGAAGCTCCAGGCAGAGAGTTTCAAAGAAGCTCATCAGAAAGTCATCCCCTCTCTTCAGACGCAGGTGAGAGCATTTCAGTTATCATCAAAATTTAAACACAAATGAATGAAACTCTCTGTGATTTCAAAATTTTGAACCTTCCGGGATTACCGTAGGTTTGACAGATGGACTGCCGTTGCTGTCAAGCTGGTCAATGAAAAATATCCTAACGACTGCGAACGGTCTCACTGTGATTGTGCCGAAAGGTGGTAAGGTCCGATGTCGTACGGGTGTGTGACGCGTTTCGAAGTGCACCACACTCGCTCACATAACAAAAAACAAAAGAAAAAACATAAAACACTAAGGGGGACCGAACTCCTGACCTCCAGCTTATGAGTCCGACGCCTTAACGGCCTACTCGATCTGAAACACTTTTCATGTCAGTTATACGTTGCGCTCGTTTACAACTGCTCAATTTATTCTGAAACAAGGGGCGATTCTAAACCGCCACCAAACAAAGAGTGCAACAGAGCTATTTAAAGTAACGAGGGAGAGCGGAGATCGGTGGCTGTCGCAGTTCTCTGGGACACGTTACGGTAGTTGGGTAAGACACGAATGGGCTGGCAATCTCAACGGAGAGAGGTCACGGATCGGCAAGAACAAATGCAAATTCACAGAGGAGGACTAATTACACGGAGACTGGGAGGAGGGGAGATGCCAGTCACTTCTGGTCGGCGTTGTCCATATTCGCCTGGTACTGAGCCATCTGGAACGACTTAAGTGAGGAATGTTAGCCAACGTCAAGATTAAGGAAGGCAAATAGAAGAAAAAGAAAGGACAAGGTATAATTAGATAATATACTTACCAACTGAGGGTTGTAAGCGGAGAGATCGAATCCTGCACCCATGCCCATATGGGTCAGATCCTGGCCTGGGAGCATTCCCGGGTAAGGGTTCAGCATGCCGGAGGAGCCAGCCAGCATGCCGTAGTTGGCCCCAGGAAGGCCTGGCACTGAAAAACAAAGTCTTTTGGATCAATTTTGCCTAGGATGCTTCGTGTCTCAAAGGATTCTTAGAGACAGGATTCAACTCAAACTCAAACGAAATCAGTAACCTACCTCCAATTCCATGAACGGCCGCTTTCTTGGCTGCATACATATTGGCCTCCTCCTGCGCCTTGGCTATATTCTTCTTATACCGAATACGCTTATTTCCAAACCAATTGGAAACCTGGAATCCACTCTCAGAAAGGTCAAAGTGTATGTCTTGCCTGTGAAACAGTAATGTTGCACTGTCTGGCCAATTCCTCCTTTGCCTCTTCAGAAGGATAAGGATTACTCAGATGGGAATAGAAGTACTCGTTCAACACCTCAGTGGCCTGCTTTGAGAAATTCCGCCTTTTTCGCCTGGAAACAAAAAAGATGTGGAATTTTTTTTAATATTACCTGGCATCTAAGAATCGGCTGCGGAGGATCATAACGGCTTCGCAAGTGGACTGTTTCAATTGGACTTGGATCCCACTGAACTTTTTCTGGATAATTGAAACCATTCTATCGATTTCCTGAAAATGGAGATTTAAAAATGAAAATGGGAATGAAACCTTGTTGGCGATGGGACGTAATCTGGATTGATCCCTCAGCAAAGACATTACGTGCTGGGTGAACTCACTGCAGGCCTGGAAATTGGATTTTAATACAATTTTAGCTTGAACGGGGAAAGGGTTAAAAACTGTCCATAAACCAACCTCTTCATACTTCTGAAGTTCCTGGTTGTATACATGGCGGATGGAGGAGAGCTTCTGTCTGTAGTCTGCTTGGTCGTTTCCAGAGGCATCTCCGTTCAGGGGAGGGCCTTTGTCGGGGCCAGCAACACCTTCGGCCACCTGAAGAAGCTTTGTTTAGAGACACAGAAAGGGAAAGAACAAAGAGAAGAGAAATGCCTACCAGCATATTATCCAAGCGCATCAGCTGAGGGTCTTCCGGTTGTTCATCTGTCGCATTTCTCAAAGACAGGGCTGTCTTCTCCTTTACTTCACACAGAACTTCGTACAAGGCTTGTCTGAGAGGATGCATGTGCAAAGTGTCCTTTCTAAAACAATTGAAATCAGTGTTCATGTGGTTAGTCTCACTTTGTGTTTGTGTTGTCCTCCAGCGTCTCATCGGAGATCTGCATCAACTTCCCAAGGAGGTCTTGGATTGGTTTCGCACCTGGGTCACCCGTCCCGACCATCTGAAACAACTGGGCATTAGAGAAAATATATTAATAAAAGGTGAATCTGAGTGGTTTCATTTAAAGTTAAAAGCAAATCGCCAACAAGACACGCCAAATCAGGATTCTTTAGTAACTGGTTATCTTCCCAATATAACACAAATGTTTTAGGGGAAAATCAAACCAAAACCTAGTCTTGGAGGAGACGAGGAGCCTCGGGTGTCCAATTGAACGTGTTATTTCGCCTGCTATCTCAAATGACCATCTCGAGACCAAATACGTTTTCATTAACTGCTTCCTCCACTTTCCATTGATTTAGGCGTTAGGGAAAGAATGACTTCCCGCAATCTTCAGAATCATGCAACTTTCAGCTTTAAAGGGAAGCAGAAGAAAAAGAAGTCGGATCTCTTTTTCTATGTTTACTATAAAACTTGTTTTGGTATTTGGACAGAAAATAAAGTTCCCAAGTGATTTGAATAATACTCAGAGAAGTTGTTGCAAGGAAATCAGTATTAAGCTGCCTTTGTTTCACAACAACTCTTGCAATGCATTGTAACTGTTGCCGTTTGAGCATTCTACTGGAAACTAGACTCAGGCAAGTGCCAGAGATATGCCGACGAAGGAAGCTACAGTGAGAAGTCCGAAGCCACGTCTTTCAATCTCTGACTGCAAGTTTCTGACCCAAAACTAGGTCCTGTCGGCATTTTCAATCGAACGCCGATGTTCTTAGCCGTCACTTTGCGACAGTCGATCTCTTTTGTTTCAAAATGCTTGTTCGAGTGATCGGCTGGCGCGTAAAGGCCTCGGGTCGGCATCAAAAAGTGACATATGGGATCAGGCGCCGGCCATCACATCCCGACGGGCCATCGATCCATTTGGCCGTCGCGTCGCCCCAATCAAAACGCGTCTGACAGCTACACAACACGTTCACAGGGAAGAGAGATAAGTAGCCGACGTGGGGAAAGTGACAAATCGGCTGTCAGCAGCACACGTTACAAATCAACTCCTGACAGACGCCTGTCACTGGGATTCTGGAGAAGGAAATTGGCTGGAAAGGAGCGGGAAAGAGAGACCTTGGGAGGAGCCGGTATGGCGCGCGCGAGGGGAGCAGACGCCACGCGCCGACGGAGGGCGGCAGAGTCATTTCGAAGAGAAAGAAAGAGTGGGAAGAGTCGGCAGGAGGGAAGGATTTGGTGGAGCTCAACAGAACCAGTAGGCCTTTCTCTCTCAATCACACATACACACACACGTTGTTTTAACGAAAAATTACTGTATGACGCAGTTCCCCGCTGCAGTTTAAACGCTTGATAGATGTTTCCAAACTTTAACTTTTGGTCTTTCACAAAGAAATAGCCAATAAATAGGTTTTAAGGAGAAATAATGCAAAACCTTGCTTTTTTTTTCAGAAGTCTCATATTTACAACTTGAGGACAACATTTCATTTATTTTTTGTTTTCTTTAGTATTTTTTTTATTTTGGAATGGTTGAAATGTCTTGAAAGATAGCTTTTGTGGTGATTCTGAGCGCCCATTCTTGAAGAAAGATACAGTCAAGTGGAGATTGAGATGAATTAGATGTGTTGATAGCCATGATTCTCAGAAAAAGGGGTTCTTTCGGAAAGAAGATACTAAATAAAAGAGATTGATAACAACAATCGGGGAGAAGGCAACCGAAACCAATTGCTCGCAACTGACAGCCGTTTGTCACAAAAACTCCCCGCCGACACGTCAGAATTCATGGAATTGTTACATTTTCGACGGGAACGCCTGAGATTGTTTTGCATTAAAGGAAGACAGAAGTATGGATTTTGTCTATAAAGTCGTAATATTTAACGATTGCTCGGAACATTATAATTTTTTTAAACATAATAAAAATAAATTTGCAAAATTAGCTTATAGCAGCGCAATGTTTTGTAGCGATTGGTTCCGAAACGAAGAACCTTAAGTTTATGTTTTGTAAAAATGGTCAAATCTAAACTTTTTCTTAGAAATCGGTGTTTATCATCAACCGGATGTGTTTGTTAAGGAAGGTATCTAAAATTATGTTGTTCAAAATTAAATACGAACCAGAAATTACATTGGAATTGTAAAATTGGCACGTTTCACACCAGTCTGAAGGCGAATTTCCAGCCAACTTGGATTTAAAATGCATGACAACGGGCATTCCCCAGCCTGGCAATGTTCCAAAAGTGGGGATGATTGAGGAGACAGCCGGGTGTCAGCTATTATCAGGTGACAGATTCCTGTCAGAAAACAAGGAAACGGACGGACGGAGGTCGTTGTAAGCGTTTTGGGGTGCGTATCTATCGGTCCATCAATCTTACTTGACAGGTCGAGGCGAGGGAGTGTGCGAAACGAGGAGGCGCAGAGATGCAATTGAGCGGGCTGGTGAGGCCGCGCGCAACTGAGGCACGAGGATGGTAATTCAGCAGCGGCCGGTTCTCACGAAAACCAAGGGAATCCACGAACTGTTGTCTAAAGAGGGAGTCAGAAAGAGTGCATTATACCTTGAGGTTATAGACTTTACTATGCTTATATTTAGAAACAATCTAAGACTTCACATTAACACATTTCATTCTCTCTCTCTCTCTCTCTCTCTCTCTCTCTCTCTCTCTCTCTCTATCATATCTCTCTTGTCATGTGACTCTCTCCCTTACTCAGCTCAATTAATCCGATATGGATGGACTTTATTATGGATTAAATGGTCCGATGGTTTATTGTGTAAATAGTCTAAATAGTAATGTAACTTTCAATCTAAATTATTACTTCGTTTTACAGAAGTTTTTAATCGACAACGTTTCATTCAATGGATAATATCTCGAAAGTCAGGCAAAACTGTGTGAAAATTTGAGCTAGAAAAAAGGTGTTCCTGGGCAGAGGGTCTCACACGGGCACTGGGTCTTTAGGCGAAGCATGGGTTTTTATTCAGCAACAACAATTAATGTTGTTTTAAGTAGATACTTGTAAAAGACATTTGAAGTTTCTTAATTTAACAAAAAAAAAACTAGAATAATTAGAATCCGCCGGGGGCAGCATTTGGCTCCGGGCCACTTATGTAAATAGCGCAGCCCACCCGAGGATTAGCACAAAAGGTGCCGATGACCTCTAAATACGATACGCCCTAAACAATATGCTTTGGCGCTAAAAGTCACAGGATATCCTCAGAAATAAACAACCTAAAACTGTAGCCGTCTTCTATACCCCGACGCTATAGTAATTAATTAATATTAATTGGTCAATAATTATTATTTAGTGAGGAATTAAAATAGATTTCAGTCGGCTTCTTTTGCGAATTGTAGTTGTCGTCGGAGAAAAAGACATTAAAAGTTGAGAAAAACAGGTTGTAGTCGGTTAATGGCTTTTGACTACCGTTACTCGCGTTGCACTGAAAATGTCCTCCACCTGCGTATAATATTTTAATATTTTCGTCTTTGTGAAGACTGTACTTTTTGTTTCGAAGCTGATTCGAATATCACGATTGATTTTGCTGCTTGCTTTATTTTTGTTGATTTTTTAAACGGTGTAATTGCTTAATTTACAGAAAATGGCTGCTCCGGCCATTCAGGAATTCACGCTCAAAGAGGACAACGAACTGCGGTTTGAGGTGGGTCAATTTTACAATCCATTTGGAACTCGAAATCGTTGACAGTGTTGAAATTGTATATCTTATGGGAAATTATCTGTTTTGCATGTCCTCTCTTCATTTCGGATTTCCAGGCCGGTCCAGATGAAGATGTTATCCTGGAGCTGACCGAAGGCCGAGCCGAGGTCTTCGGCACAGAACTGGACCCAATGAAGAAGTACGCCTTTCCTCCACGTGTGTTTCCCACATTTTCCATTAGTTTCTAATTTTAAGGCTCCCGAGTCGCCCTGTTTTCCTGGAAAGGCGCCACCGTGGAACTCACGGGGAAGACGGAGAGTGCCTACGTGGCAGAACACACACCCATGGTTGGTTTTATTGTTATTCCATTAAATGTACTATATTGTAAGGTAATCTATTTGAACACCCACGCCGCCCTGGAACAAGTCCGTCAGCACAAGGAAGAGGCCCTGAAACTGCGGAAGGACTCGGCGGAACTGCCCAAGGGACCCAGAATTCTCATAGGCACGTTATTTATATTTAATTTCCAATGAAGTTCTTCTATTTAGTGGGCCCAACGGACGTTGGAAAGAGCACGGTGTGTCGTGTTTTGTGCAACTACGCCGTCAGACAAGGCCGTTCTCCCGTCCTCGTTGATCTGGACGTCGGACAGGTTGGAATTACCCTTATTTCTTTAAATAAGTAAATTCTAGAATTCCGTGTCGGTTCCTGGGACCATCGGCGCCCTTTTCATCAACAAAACAGCCGACATTGTGGAGGGATTCGACCGCTCAAAACCACTCGTCTACAATGTGGGTTTTAGTTTGAAAATGAGGAATTTGTTGGATTTCGTGAAGCAACTTTGTTATTTTCAGTTTGGCTACAATACTCCTTCCGGAAACCTCGCTCTCTACGAAACGCTGGTTAAGGAATTGGCAGAGGTTCGTATTTCTACGAATTCTAAAGAATATTTCCGTTATTTAGGTGATCACGGAGAGATGCAAGACTAATCTGGATGCCAGTCTGGGCGGATTGATCATAAACACCTGCGGATGGGTGAATGGCGATGGGTAAGTGGGATTTTTCCCTTGATGATCATCTGCAGCTATTGCCAGCTGACTGTCAACCTTTTTTTTTGGATTTTGATTTCTACCCCTTTTTCTGTTTTTATTCGAAAATCAAGATATTTCCTCCTGTGATCCTCCCCTTTGCAGCTACCAGTGCATAACCACGGCGGCCGAGGCATTCGAAGTGGACGTGGTGGTTGTGATCGACCACGAGAGGCTCTACAACGAATTGCAGCGCGATCTTCCCCAATTCGTCAAGGTTTCCCTCCTTTTTGCCAAACCAAACTTTTTTTTAGATTCTGCATCAGCCCAAGTCCGGAGGAGTGGAAATTCGATCCCGCGAGATCCGCCTACGCTCCGCCAACATGTCCATACACAGAGTGGGTTTCTTTAATCGTTTCTATTAATTTTTATTATTTTAGTACTTTTACGGCACTCGGTCGAGCAAATTCTTCCCGCACACCTTCGAGCTCTCCTTCAGTGACGTCAACTTCTGCAAGATTGGAACCGAGAAAATACCCGACTCTTGTCTTCCCTTCGGAGTCAAACAGGACGACTACGAGACTAAGGCAGGGGTATTCCACTTGAACCTGTGAAGAAAATCACCCAATTGTGGGAATCTCAATTTTTAAGCCATCCGACTGTCACTAATATATGCGGCCTCCCCTTTATGGGTACCGTAATGAAACAGGAGATAAAACGTCGTTTTGTACTCTCATGGTTTGAACTTGGCAACGCTCGTCAGAAGAAAGCCATAAATTTTAATTATCGCGATAACGTGAATAATGGGCGACACGCGTGGTTGCTCTTTGGCAGACGGTAACGCAATCTTTGATTTAAAGGGACTGCCATTCCTTCACATACATGGCATGGAATACACATCTAATACCTTGTTTCAGGTGGTGACTGTGCAGCCGGCTGCCAACATGTCCAACCGGATGTTCGCCATCTCTCCCTGCCCCACAGTGTCGCAGGCTGTGCTCAAGGCCAGCGTCCTAGGATTTGTCGTCGTCTCAGAGGTAATCATAAACTATTTTCCTTCCAACCCCTATTTCTAGGTGAACATGGAGGAGAAGCGTCTTCAGGTGCTGTGTCCCCAGCCCTCCCTTCCTCACAAAGTGCTCGTCTGGACGAATATATCGTACGTGGACGACGAACTCGGCCACTCCACCTAATTCTATGATCCAAGTGTTGCTATTTTCTGGTGCTCGGGTATCGCTTCCATCTGTTTGTAATTCGATCTCTAATAAACCAAAACAACCCTGTGTTTTGTTTTGAATGCAGCGCCATATGCGAATCAGTACTGCGAAATTGGGGTTGAACGGGAGTACTGTATTTGGCAGATGAACGAAGAGTTCCAATTAGAGCGGGTGACGGCTGAGAGGATAGGCGACCTGAGGAAGTTCGACCTCTCCGTCTACCCAATACAGTACCCCGAGAAGTACTACAAAGAGGTGAGAGGTCCCGAGTGGAAAGGAGAGCTAGATGCGCAGGTGGTGGAGAATCCCCTCGCGCAGATCTTCGTCTCCCAGCGGGTGGTTGTGGCTGCAGTATCCTGCCAGGTGAAGATCGTCGGCTGCTCCAAGACCCTCTACATCATGGCCTTGGGAGGTATGGACATACCAGATGGGTTTTTAATCGGTTGAGGGTAGACCACCTGTTTTTTGTGTTGACCTCAGGCTTCTTTCTGTTGGTTGGTTAAAAGACTCAATTATGCCTCAGATGTTGGAAGAACCCATTGATTTCAAAACATACTTGTCTCCTTGAGATGATGGAAGTGATTGACCTTGTTTTTTCACATTTTCACCCTTTGACCTCCAATTTCAGTGCTCCCCCTCTTCCGGGAGAAAGGCATCGGATCGAAGCTCATAGAATTCGCCGAGGCCGCCGCAGCTGAGAACCGCGTCGACACAATCACCCTCCACTGCCACGTATCACTTCTTCAGTATTCCACAGCAGATAATATAATTTAGACTCGGAACACGGCCGCCATTACGCTCTACGAGAAGAAAGGGTACACGAGGAAGGAGACGCTGACGGGCTACTACCGGAGACTCAATCCCACCACCGCCTATCTCATGGAGAAACGACTCTCCTGACAAATGATCTGTGATTGAATGATATGTGAACATTGATGAGTCGCAAGGATGATGTTTTGAAGAGAGAGAGAGAGAGAGAGAGAGTTCCATCCTTCGTCCGTCCATTGGCAACACTTTCGTCCATCCGCCGACTAATGGCTACTGTTGCCGTGTTTTGCTAAGGCCGCCGTCCGGGGGACCGGTCGCGGCAGCCCAAAACATAAAAACTGCGCTGCGTTATGCGACTGGATCCACCCTCTCCTCCGTACTTTGCACCAAAGACGCCAGAAACTTTGGATTCGTCTCTTTTTGAGGAATTTTCCCAAACGATTTCATTTGTGATCTGTGAAGTCAGCTGATTCTGCGTTTCGCCGTGTGTTTTCGCTAGCTGGACGTCGGTTTGGCGATTCTCCGAACCGGGCGGCTATGCAGCCGATTAGCCATTACAAACTCGTCTCGGCCACAACTACACACGCCCGCGGCACTTACCTGGGCACACGCCTTCCGTTTTTCAGAGTGTTACTTTCTTGTGATTAGATACAAATTGAGGTTCGGATAGACAAGAACCCATCTACACCGTACTTTGCACCTTTTGTAGCGCCGTAATTCCAATTGTTTAGTGTCGCAATCCGCAAAAATCGCATTCTTCGCGTTTCCTGCCTTCTCCCGCTCTATCCGCATAAACCGAAAGTCTCTTGGCCAGTTTCTCTACTAATTCTAAATTCCCAACAAAACGAAACACTAGAAATTCGCAGAATGCATTTTACTCATACCATGCGGTTCAATAAAAGAGGTTTCCATGTCACTGCAATCGCCCCTAATTTTGACGACCTTGTGGTTTGCTTTAAGACGAACCTGGCGTCATACTCAAACCTTAAGTATCTAGCATCTTTATTCTCTTCTTCCATTCGCGAATTGTTGTTGTTTACGCGGATGGCAACCTGTTTTAGCCGCCAACAAACATTCATCATCGCTTAGTTTCAGAGATGTCGGCTGCTTCTAAGGCAGCTAAACAATTGGTGCCGAAAACAACCAGCACACAACACTCGATTTTGTACACTGAACGTCATTATGAAGTCAAAAAGGCTATACGGCAGGTTAGATAATGAAATAGAGAGAGAGAGAGAAAGAGAGAGAGAGAGAGAGAGAGAGAGAGAGAGAGAGACGAGTTGCTAAAGAACGTCCTCTTCAGGTGATCGACCGTGAGATCAACCCCCATGTCTCTGGATGGGAAGAAGCAGGCCGTTTTCCAGCCCACCAAGTCTTCAAGAAACTTGGCCAGATTGGAGCCTTTGCCGTCCACAAACCAACATCCTTTGGAGGCCTAGGCCTCGACTTTTCATATTCTGTCGCAGTGGCGGAGGAAATGGGTTCAGTGCACTGTGGCGCAATTCCAATGGCCACCTCAGTCCAGGTGGTTGTTTCATGACTTTTTTGAACAAAGAAATCTTAGAACGACATGGCCACTCCAACCTTGGCAGAGTTTGGATCTGATGCTTTGAGAGAGGAATTTCTGACTCCTTCCATCAGGGGGGACGCTGTGGCTTGCATTGCAGTGACCGAACCACATGCAGGGTCTGATGTGGCTGCGATCAGTACTTTCGCTAGATGGGATGGAGGAGATATCATAATTAAAGGACAGAAGGTGTTCATCACCAATGGATATCAGGTATCTCTCCCTCTCGTTCTTTCTTACTCTTCTCTGTAATACCTGCCCTCTTCTCTGACTTTTACTCGTTTAGTCACGAAAAATAGAATGTTCGAAAATTTAAGAAAGTACAGTTGGCTGATTTATTCACCGACGATTCCCGTGTATAAAATGGTAGAATTCGCTGTTCGTCTACTCATTTCCCTTCTTCTTGCCCTTCTTCGGATTGGAAGCCGTTCCGCTGGCCACTTGGCTGCCCTCCTCCTTGTCAGGGAACAGCATTCCGCTGTCCAGACCATAGTAGGTCTCAGCCTCTTTTCCCTGAAGAACAGCCTTTCCTGTGGAAGAAGAGCTTTACCTCGCTGTCTGGCTTCTTTCCCTTCTTGCCACAGATTATGAAGAATGATGCGCCGAGAAGGAGAATGAAGCAGAGGAACAACTGAAGAGGAGAAATGAAGGAGAGAGAGGGACGAACCATGCCGAGTGAAGGGGAAGTGGAAATGACTTGTGCTTTCACGGAAATAGCGAAATAAGCATAAAAAACACGCAGGTAACGTCCTAGCCTGTCTGGGCCTTGACGTGATTGAACGGATGGCCTTCAGTGTAGAAAACAGACTTGATAGCCACTTCATCACAGAAACATGGTCTTTAACGGCATGTACTAGTACTTGAAGGCTCTCTCTCTCTCTCTCTCTCTCTCTCTCTCTCTCTCTCTCTCTCTCTCTCTCTCTCTCTCTCTCTCTCTCTCTCTCTCTCTCTCTCTCTCTCTCTCTCTCTCTCTCTCTCTCTCTCTCTCTCTCTCTCTCTCTCTCTCTCTCTCTCTCTCTCTCTCTCTCTCTCTCTCTCTCTCTCTCTCTCTCTCTCTCTCTCTCTCTCTCTCTCTCTCTCTCTCTCTCTCTCTCTCTCTCTCTCTCTCTCTCTCTCTCTCTCTCTCTCTCTCTCTCTCTCTCTCTCTCTCTCTCTCTCTCTCTCTCTCTCTCTCTCTCTCTCTCTCTCTCTCTCTCTCTCTCTCTCTCTCTCTCTCTCTCTCTCTCTCTCTCTCTCTCTCTCTCTCTCTCTCTCTCTCTCTCTCTCTCTACAAACTTTCCTTTTCAGGCTGACTGGGCCTGTGTCCTTGTGAACACCAACCGCAACCCTTCAATGCACCGTAACAAAAGTCTCGTCTGTGTTCCCCTCAACCTCCCCGGAGTCCACCGTTCCGCCAAGCTGAAGAAACTTGGAATGCAGTCGTCAGACACGGCTGAGATCTTCTTCGATGACGTCAGAGTCCCCGCAACCAATATAATTGGAGAAGAGGGCCGAGGGTTTGTCTACCAGATGATGCAGTTCCAAGACGAACGATTGGTCACGGCTGCTGTTTGTAAGTTTTTTTTTATCAAAGCTTTAGAAATTGTTTTTTAGTGTTAGAACCATTGAAAAGATGTATTGATCTCACGGCAGAATACACACGGGATAGATGCATTTTTGGCTCGACGGTGCTGAATCAGCAGGTTGTTCACTACTCTTTGGCAGAGCTGCGGACTGAGTTGGAGGCTCTCAGGGCGCTTTTGTATAGGTAAGAATGAAAGAAATACATATATGAAAAACCATTTCTTTAGCTCTGTGGCTGCCCGAGTAGCCGGAGAAGACGTGACAATGACTGCCTCAATGGCCAAACTGAAAGCGGGCCGCCTGGCCCGCCAAGTGACTGACAGTTGTCTCCAGGTGACTTTATGCCTTAGAACATAATGGTAGATGTTTAGTTCTGGGGTGGGATGGGCTATGCGTGGGACAACCCAGTGGCTCAGATGCACAGAGACCTCCGCCTTCATTCCATCGGAGCAGGCTGTGACCAAGTGATGCTGTCCATCATCTGCAAGTACCTCGACATCCTGCCAAAGTAGAAAACTGGACTTAAAAGGCCAGAAGCGATCTCTCTTTCTGATATTTATGCCTAGAAATATATTAAACGTTAAATATTCAATAATCGATGTTTACCATAAACAATACTGAATCAGGAAAAATAAACAAGGAAGCCAATGTTTATGTTAAAAAAACAAAAGGGGAAAAATAGATCCTGGCCGGGATCGAACCGGCGACCTTCTGCGTGTGAAGCAGACGTGATAACCACTACACCACAGGACCACCCCGGGTTTGTCTACAGTTGACGGTCTCAATTCCGCGCCGGTCTCATGGTTCGTTGCCAGTCTTCTCTGCTGCTTCTCGCCAGTCTTGCCCACGGTGGTCCCGGCTCTCCGTTCTCCCTCATCCGCTCCTCCAACTCGTCCTCCCATCTTGCCCAAGGTCTTCCTCTCCCCTCTTCCTGTCTAGAGGAGTCCATTCCGTCAACATCTTAGGCAACCGTTCATCTTCCATCCGAGCCAACCGATATGCCCACTTGGTCTTCCTTCTCCAGATCACTTCTTTCACGTCCGTCAGTCCAGTCCATCCTCTGATTTGCGTCCTTATAGATGTTGCAGATATAGATCTTATAGACCTCGATGTATCGTGACTCCACGCCGTGGCGAGCGAGGGAGTTCCACACTGCTTGCCACTCGATGGAGTTAAGTATCTCGTACCCGAAGGTACTAAGACACCCGTGAGAGACTAAGAGAGAGAGAGAGAGAGGAACAGAGTGTTATAGAACTACATTTATATAAGGGAAAGATCGGTAGAGGTATCTCTGTGGTGACGATTATCGGGGTCGGGCCCTCTCTCGATTCTTCTCAGTCGGTCCCTTTTGTAGTCGTCTCTTCGACTGCCGTCAATCTGTAATAGATAGATTATTACAGTCGCGAAGCGCGCTCGTGGCCAGAATGCGGGGGAGACTTTCAGAATCCCAGAGGTCAGAGAACAACTCCTCGGAGAGGATAAGGGAGAGGAGAGAGAGAGATGTCAGAGGGAACCTCTGACATGCGCTTACAATGGTATCGCAGGCCTTACTGAAGTCAACGAAGACGAGAAACAACTGGGAGTTGTACTCGTAGGACTTATCGATTAGCTGACGTGTCGTATGAAGGTGCTCGATGGCAGAGTACCCACGGCGGAAGCCGGCCTGTTCAGGCTGCTTTCGCTCCAAATTCCCTTGCGACCTCCCAAGCACGGTCGGAAATTAGCCACGTCAGTCAGATCGCCCTTCTTCGGGATAAGAATCCGCGAAATGGGGTGGGATCGGCTTTTCCCGAAGGATGTCGGTGCGGTCCATTCGAGAAATACAATGGCCGGCTGTGGCTCAGTCGAAAAACAATGTGGCCCAATAGAAAATTGCTGTTGCCAACTGTGCGCCCTGCAGATAATTTCAGTAGCCGAGTGGAGAATTTCGTTGTCTGCGTGTTATTTGGTCTTTTTTGGTTAAATGCCATTTGTTTAACAGTTTTAGACGAAAAAACTTCATTAAAACATATTTTAAAATTGATAATTGTAGTTTCAAATTTGTAGTTTATTCTTGGCGGGAAATGTCACCGCCGTTCCCATGTCATTCGAGGGTTCCCTTTTCCCGACCTCCAATCGACGATTTTTACCAATTTCTGTTATTGTTATTCAATTTTAAGTGGTTTTCATATTTAAAATGTAAATATAATGCAATTATACTGGTGAATCCCTATTTATGCGTGTAATTATTGGAAATAGTATCGCGTAAATGTCAATTTTCACCAATTTTTGTGGCTAAATTCTTGTTTCTGCGTGAACTTATATTTATTTTCATCGATTAAATAATGATTTGATTGAATTTTATATTCAAAAATACTAGTTTTTGTTCAAAATTGTTCGAATTGAAGGATTCTAGACTTCTAGCTGTTTTTACCACTTAAAATTAGCAATTTGGGTTCTTCCAACTTCCATCGATATTCAAATTTGGATTTAATTATATTTTTTTTTCGAATTTGCCTAATTATCATAGCAAATTATCATCTCAATTCACTCTAGGCCTTGCCCTCCCGCACTCGGTCGGTTGTTTCTTTTCCTTTCTTTGTTTTTTTATTCTGTATTTAAAAATATTTCGTTTTTGTAATTGAAATAATATATTTTATGGCTAAAACGTAAATAAAATTAAAAATAGTCTAAAATGGCGATTTTATTGCTAAATTAATCTAAAATGTGTACCTTTTCTCGCGAAAACATTGGTGTAACGGAATTTTAAAAAAAAATTAAAATATTGGAATTTCTTGATTTTTCAAGTGAAATCTTTTGGCTAACTTTAAAACATCACTTCATAATAAATAATAAATATACTATGAGAATACTATGTTGAACACGTCTAAAATAACGAGATTGGCTAGGTAACTGCGACAAAAAATTGTTTTTTTTTTTTAAATTAATGTTTTTCATAGCTAAAATGGAATAAATAATAGTGACTCATCCTCATTTATGCTAGAAACTGCTGGAATCCCTAGGTCATTCTAATTTATTTCAACATCGTGTATCGTTCATTTAATTTCTTTTAATTACTCTTCTCCCTTATTTTTTACTTCCATTAAAAACTTCAAAATCTCATGTATTTCAGTCGCCGTCTCCTCCAGCCAGATGTCCTGCTGCCCCTCTCCCTCTGATGTCTCCTGTAGCTGTGGTCCGATGCTGTGGTCCGCCCTGATGAAAAGCGACCTGCTCTGTTGGACGCCGCCCTTCGGGGTTATAACCAGAGTGCCCATATTGCAGCCTCACCGCTTATTTTGCTGTTGACGAAGGCGTCACCTTTAGAAGGTTTAAAAGGGGCGGCCTCTAGCCACGTCGTCTCCATAGCAAAATGCCAAATGCCTCTGTGCAGCGATACCCCTGGTGGGTTATGAAAGGATGGCCTAGATCCTATCGTATTGGCCCCCATGCCTCCTGTAGATGAAGCCTTCGGGAAGAAAAGGGGTGACGAAGCCTTCGGGCGAAGCACCCGCGTGTACATGGCATGAAAGCTCTAAATGCGCTTGTCAGACGTCACTCTTCGGAGTTTAAAAATCGTGTACGAGGCAGCCTGAGCTCAGCGGCGGACCTGAAGGATTCTACAAAGAAAAGGACGAGTTTAAATTTTATTGATTAAACTTTAAATGTTAATTTTTTAAAACAAATTCTTTTGTTCAAACTAATAATCTGGTTTAGCCTTTGTTTCTATCGCCAACGCAAAGCAGGTCGACTACATAAACAAGCCGTACAGCTCCAACGGAAGGAACACGAGCCAGGAATCACCGTGGATGAGGGAGCACAAGAGACAACGATGGGAACGACACTGACACCCGTATGGACTAGGAGAAGATTATATAATAAACTCTTTCCAGACGAAAATAACACCGGCTCCAACTTTGACGATTCGCTGCGAGAGCCGCTGCCGCCGAGGGAAACAGGACAAAGCGGCTGAACCACAGTTTGACCAGGTAATTTGTGTATTTTCCAATACTAATATTTTCTTTCAGGATCTCCAAACCGGTTGGTATTTTTGTCTTCGTAAATCTGGAGAATTGCCCAAACTTCTAATTCAAGTCTAACTGAACAAATCCAAGAACACTCCTGTGGCCTCAAACTCTGCTGTGGCCATCTATTGTTCGACTGTGGCGTCGAACCCTTCGGCGTTGGTAATCGATTGTTAGACTGTGGCACCGAACCCTTCTGCTGTGGTTATCAATTGTTCACCTGTTGCCTCAAACCATTCGGCTATTGCATACCTTGGACCACCAGCATACCTGGACAGGTCGTGTAGAGGGGATCCGCTGCGGGGACGCCCTGAGTGGGTCCAAAAAACTTTGCGGGGTCGCGCCGTCCATGGGCTCCCTCCATTGTGTTCAGGGGAATGTAAGCTTTCGATTCAGTGTTATTTTTCTTGAAAAATTTGATAATATAAGCCCGTGACCCGCAAAGAATTGACGCGTCACTTACCATTTCGCGCAGGAGTTAGCAGGGAAAAAGGGTTATCTACTCAACAAACGTGGTTTTTGGGGAAACGAAACATGCTGATTTCCTGGGTCGACAAATCAAATGGGCTACTTTTCAATTTTCACCCTTTTGCGGGGGGTACATACCCCCTAAGCTCCGCTTCTCGGCCACTGCGGGGGTGCGCCAAGCTCCCGTGTCCAGGTATCAGGTTGACACCAGGAGCTCGGAAGACCTGAAGGTCCTTCAAGTCGTATTGCGTTGCGGTAGTTTGTCGCCGACCTGGGTGTCGATCAGAAGTTCACCTTTCAAGGGTTTCTACTTTGGCTGTGGTATATTTCGCCATTTGTACGTGTTGCGCTTTTCAGTTGGCGGGATATCAGCGGTCTTGCCAGGGCTGTTATCATCGATTGTTCGCCTGTGGCTCCCATTATATTTTTCGTCATGGTGCATGTGGAAATAAGATGAGGAAACGCTTTGTTGTGTTTGAGCTTTTTAATTTGCTGTAGTTTTATTTTAACTCAGCGCTGATGCCCATTTCTCATAGGTCGACATCAAATTGCGTCAAGGATTTTTAGAAGCCTATAATTTGCATTTGGTCAGATTTTGTTTTCGAACAGTTTTACATTGAGATTATTCAAAAATGTTCATCCATGGCAATTATTTAAGCTGTCGCTGAACGAGTCTACAATATTCGTAAAGTGGCTAATTTTATTTCTTTTCAAAAAAGCCTCAAAAACCGTTTTTGGGACGAAGTGGTAATAGTAGCGCAGGCAGCTCCATTCGGGAAATGGTAAGTAGTCCGCGTAAACGTGAACGTTAGCGACGCTAACTTAGCGTAAATTGCTCTAAACGAAGTTGTCCCTTACTGGAGTTTAGTTCTTCCATGGCTCATTTCGTCATCAGCCATTGACTTCTGCTGTGGTCTCAAATCATTCGGTTGTGGCAATCCATTGGCTGCTGTGGCAATGGGTTATTCGGATGTGTCTATGGATTGTTTGGCTGTGGGAATGGATTGCTTGTATTTGGCCATGAATTGTTCGGATGTGGCAAAGGGTTGTTCGGATGTGGCCAACGGTGGCTGAGGGCCGGCCCGGGCCGAGCCCGGGTTGGAGACCAAATTTTTCAAAAGGTAGAAAAAAGCATTCGATAGGTAGGGTGGCAAATAAGTGTCTCTAGTATAACTATTCTTCAAAACACTTGACGCAAAAAAAAGTTTTGTCGAGCGGGGGATCGAACTGGGGTAGTTGGGATTACCAGTCCGACCTCTTAGCCACTCGGCCATATAATTTTACAAAAATGTATATAGGGTAGTTCGAATCTTCCTTTACACAGTATCTTTTGCATATTTAGAACTATTGTTTACAACAAAAATAACAGAAAAACATTAACTTTTGAATGAGTTAAATTTAAAATTCGATTTTCAGAAAACCTCGGGCCGGCGCGTTTCCCCAAAATCCACCGTCCGGCCCGCGTTTCGGCGCCCCTTGGCTGTGGCAATGGATTGCTCGGATGTGGCAATGGATTGTTAGGTTCTGGCCAGCGACCCGTTGTGGTCTCAAATCCTTCGGATTTTTGAGTTTCTTTGATGTATCCAGATTTTTTTTTCAGATTTCTGTGCATACTGCCTACTTCCATCCTAGCCGACAATGCCCACCGAATGATCTCATTCCCCTCGCATGTCGACTTTTTTTAAAAGATGATATCCTTTTTTATGTCCATCACCCAAAATATCCTGCATTGGGATCCTTCATGCGGCCCATCCTTTCATTTGTTCTGTGTTGCTTGTTTCGGCAGCATGTCGATTTGGCCGCGACATGTTGCGTGTGTTCTGATTTTCTGTGTGCTTGTACGTCAATGTGAACGTGTGTACTTGTCTGCTTTTGTTTTATGTCTTGATGGAAGTTCAGAATTATACCTTTTATGGCGCCTGTAATTTCACGTCCGCAGAAAATAGTAGCTACGGGTAGTCAAAGATGTCCATTCTATATCTTTGGACTGGCCATCCTAGAGATTATGCCCATGTCATTACTATTGTATTAGGTTGTCCCCTTCTACTATTCATCATTTTTGCATTTATTGACTCGTGTAGAACAGGCTAAAACGTATCAGAAATGGGTAATATTACAATGTTTACTACTTATAGTATATCATGTCGTTGAGATAATTATGGACAGGGTAAATCCAACCATCACTGGAAAAAAAATTCCATAGCTTAATTAAGTGACTTACAACAGAACATAATCTTCTACAACACCTGCGTTTCCTGGCGGCCTCGGGCCGCATTCTGCTTTTCCAGGCGACCTCAGGCCGCTTCTCCGTAGTCTGGGAAACATACTTTTTTCTAATATATTTTTGTCCACTGACGAGTTGTGAGTCGATCTCTCGTCTCCCCTTCTCTTCTCGTTTTCCCTCTACTGTGGACCAAAGAATCTGCGGTCTGAGATATTTCCCACGTGGATACAAGTCAACTTGTTTACATCTTAGATGAGAAGCGTGATTATCCCCTACGTCATTGGACGACGGACTGTCCGGTGGGCGTGACCACTGAAGCACCCTGATCGTTCAAGTGCTTCAGGATAAATAGCAAAGATTAACGATCATTTCCTTGCCAAGTCATTCCTGTATAAGGTGACCTGCAACCCTTTCCATTTCCCCAAACCATTTCATGCTGTTTGGCTAATGTTAAAAATAAGGTATAGCTGTATTACACCGTTAATTCGTGTGTATCTTTATCCTTTAGTTGTTAGAAGTAACTCTTCCTCACTCTTGATGCCAGAAGAAAGGCGTTTGACACTGTTTGGCCTCATATGCCGACCCAAAACTGTCCTCAACCTGTGCACCCATCGACCTCTAATCCATAGTTTCCCTTCGGCACGTGCGGGACGTGTTCCCGTCGCCCGAGGGTATCTTTCACAAACGACCGCCGTTTGCACTGCGGCGCTTGTTTCCGCCGCAAACAGTGCCATCGTCGCGTTCCCAGCGTGCGAAGAGGCGACCCCCGGGGGCAAACAGAGGCCGGTTGCAGGCAGAAGCCAATCAACACGGAGGTCTGGCCCAAGTTTTGCAGTTGGATATCACAGGTCTATGAAGAGGATGGATTTAGTGTTTATTAATTAAAGCCATTTGGCCAGAAGCTCAAGGTCTTTGTGAGAATGCGGAACTTGGGATTTTCAGTTCATCGGCACCATTTAATGAATCTTGTCTTAATTATGGACTGAAACAATTTTCCAAAGGATAGCAGGTGGCACACTCAATTCAGAGTTAATCATAACTACATTTATGATGTCCTCAGACGTGTGCGTTTCCCTAAGTTTTCCTTGATTAACTCTAAAAACCTAATTTTGCTCTATTTATCCTTTCCAAGAAGACAATAGCAATGTATTCTTCAAGCAATTGGATTTCAACACTTTCCAAATTGAAGTCGTATGCTTAGTTCTTCGTAACACAAGTAGTTGTATTGGAGAAAAGCGTTCCCTTCGACGGAAACTCTTCTCTCACGTGATTGAACACCGTGGTTTGGTTGAATTTCGGTCCGTTCGTCCTTTGCTTCAGAGTCGCTTAGATCTGCCGATGGCATTCCGGTTCCGGCGGACAGCCAGGGTTACGCGGGGTTGGCCACGCCCACAATCCGGAATCCAGTATTTGGACTCCCAACGGCAACTTCCCGAGTATTTAAACCACCCGGTTGATTGACAGCCAATTAATTTAATTCCAGAACTCTGGGTTCAACCCTCAGATTCAATTACTCCTTCATTTTAATATCATTGTATTGAATACAATTTTAGATTTAGCATTTTAAAGCATAGGATTCGGCCCCTTTCTTTCAAATCTTGCTCTCGTTTTCCTGTTCCTTTTCGGAAGCACAACTTACCTAGAGATCTATATTAGAAAACAAAAGTCAACCAACAAACAATGGAGAAAACTGCAGTTGACCCATTTCAAGAAACCGTAAATCTCTTTTGACCACGTGATTATCTTGGTTCTGCGAAACATTGCCTTCTTTTCATTGTTGTATTCACCTGCAAAGAAAACATGAACCATGTCTGACACCTACGATTTGTCTCTTCTTTCGTGGATTTCTCTTGAATCTATTTGATTCTTAAAGAATGATGCCAAACATCACATAGAACCCCTCCACCTTCAGCATCAAAGTGACCTTCCCTGATCGCCGAACAGTTTCATCTTGTCGAAGGCTTATTGTGTCCGTTCAGTTGTAAGCAGGCGCGCCATCGCAATCAAAACATCATCGCTCTTCACTTTGACCTGTCGAACCACAGCTTCTCTCTTTCAACCCACCCTTTACGGCCTTTTCAATACTTCCGCATTGACATTAAACCATGCAATCGACGTTCTCTTAAGGACAGCTTCCATCGCTTCTGGAAGACATGCTGTAGAAATGTAGTGATCCCCTCAAATCAAAATAGGATAACTATGTGCACCGCAATCTTCACCTGTTATATGTGTGTTCTCGTCAAAGACCACTCGAAGTGAAACCACAAAGTGATCTATAACCCGCAGAGAGCATGTTTACTAAATTGGTCACAACCATTCACGGACATTGCAGAAAAACGTAGTCAAACAGTGGCACATGGGCCGTTTGTATGACGAGGCGTAAAACTGTTTGCGGAGTAAATTTAGGGAGAGCAAGCCGAAAATCAAAATAGACGGTAGGTAAAGACCGAGCCGTGAAGATTTTAAGCACACATTTTCGAGTTTTTAAAAGCACCGCCTATGCACTAACGGATTGTTCTTTTCTACCTTCACATGAAGAAGTGGGCCCTTTCCCGATAACTTTGAGGAACCTCCAGGGAAAACAACGGGTGCTGCCCGAGAATTTTGAAACGGGCCAGTAAAATCCATTACTTCCATGCAGTTAAACTTTAAATTGAAGTTGAAAAGTACAGCAATATATTTAGTTTTTAAAACATTTCAAGTGCCCAGACTTTCCTACAACAACTAGCAAACAGATTGCGAACGGGAGTTGAGCGGCGGATCGAAGAGAGCCCTGCCTCCCTTCCTCCCTTCCTCACTATTTGTCGTCTCTCGCTTTTTGCGTGAGATCACCTCTGCGCAATCTGTTTTTCGATCGTCGGCTGCCATCGGAGGTCAGCTGCGGCTGGTGCTAAGCAGTTCAGTTCCCAGCGCCAGCCGCCGTTCCATTTCGTGGTTTGCAATCCACACTTCATCCAGGCATCCTTTGCAATTGTTTGTTTTCCTGCTTGTTTGCGCTTCCTCGTCTGCACTCTGTTGCTATTTCCGACGAATCCAAGGCAACAACACAAACATCCTCTTTTCAACAACTTGTGTATAGGAACATACGCAAACGTAGTTTCACACAAACATTCAAATGTAACAATCAACTTTTTTCGTTTGCATTCGGCGTGGGAGGGATTACAGAGACCGACTGCACTTTCCACGGACACAAAGTTTGCAGACTAAGGCGGATAACTCTAGGCACACATTCCTGAAAACCGTCTCAACTTTCGAAAGTCAGGAATGAACGAACATTGAACTTAGGGGGTTTAGGCTGTCTGGAAAGCAACGTTCCGCTTATAAGCAAAGTTTCTGTCTCCTCCTAGAGCATTTTCTTTTTGCCTCTGCTTCTGGGTCTCTTTCTCTCGCTCTATCTCTTTCTCCATGTCACTCTTACTGGTGTGACTTTCTTTTTTCTTTCTCTACCCCTCTCGCTCTCTCTCTCTCTCTCTCTCTCTCTCTTTCTCTTTCTATTTCTCATTCTGGGGTCATAGCTTTTATAAACAAGTTTACTATTCCCTTTCTTTATACCATAAGCAATCTAATCCCAAGGAAAATCGGTTTCTTGGATATTTCGGGCGATGACAACTCAGCGCCAAAAATTCTGTTTGCAACCGTACTCAAAATCGAAACCACGTGTTAGCTTAACACAGCGCAGCACCGAGACATAAGTCACACTTTCCTCTTTCTTAAACCAAGGCAAGGGATTACTTGTTTGTTTTCCTCAAGAGAAACCGAGAAGCTCCAGAAGAGCTGTAACATTAAAGTGTATCATTCGTGTGTCGTCTGATCTGCCTCTCTCCTTCCCAGGTACCGCATTACAACCTGTCTCAAACGGTGTCGGCGAGCGAAGTTTGTTGACATGTTAATTAAACGAAAACCGCAACCAGCGGTAGCCCGTTCCGTGTTTTGGAATGTAAAATTGCGCCGGTCTGCAATCTCTCAATCTATTCCACTTAGAACTCCGGCTGTCTATCGATTCGTCTCGTTTATTATCGCCGCGGCTAATTCCAATCGGCTATATTCGTTTTCTGCATCACATATTTACTGAGCCTATATTCTCTGAAAACAAGATTTCAAAAAGATTTAAAGCTGTTCCCTTTCCCTTCGGTCAATAGTGTTGACAAAAACCATAGACGGAATCGGAGAAGTCGCAACCGCAGCGTTCTTCTTGCTTTTCCACGCTTCCGCGGCCGGTTCTGGGCGTTCAAGCCATCGATTACGCAACTAATACATCTGATAACACCGATAGCCAACACGATCGATTATCGATCTATCCATTGTTTCGCATATAAGTAAGCTAAGTTGTAGTTTCGTTGCAGTGGAAAGACGTTCATAGTTTGCTTCGAAGTTTATTTTCCTCTTTTTCGATTCTAACAAATCCCTAAGTATTCTTCCTACCCTAAATCAAGGTTTAAGAAAATCATTTCCAGAACCATAAAATTAAGTGAAAGTAACAGCACAGTCAAAAACCAACGTTTCAAACAAGACTTGTTTTACCTAACCTTTGGCCTTGAATTGTGCTAACTTTGTATTTGGTTTAAATTTTAAAGTTTACAAAAATCATGATTCCCCTCTTTAAAATTTCACTTGCACCACAAACCCGGTATTTAAGTTTTTTCCAAACTTTGAACTGAACCCGCGTTCCGACCTAATGAAATGAAAGAGGTGCTTCACCTTCACGCAAATCGAAAGTTCCAAATGTCACGTAGTCCAAATGAGTCAACCCTTAACAAAGGAGAACTAACAGAAAAATGCGGTTTAGCTAACTTTTTTGATTTTGGTTATCAGAACGTGATAGATCATACCTTCGGCATATAAGCTCCTGGCTAGCTACAATTTCAAGTCGATAATCTCATTCCCTCTGCCCTGCTTTTACGTTCTCTTCTTCTTTTTATTCTTTCTTGTCACTTTAGCTGTTCCCATCCTCTGTGCCTAGTTCAATCTATCTATCTCTTCCACTGAAAACACCCCAATTAACTCTTTTCAAACCAAAGTTTACTTAAACCATTCCAAACCACTTGTTTTATGATAGCGGACACTGTTCCACAAGGTCGTACGTGTTGATAACGCGCGTCACAGCATTTTTCGGCGAATTCCGCTGGATTTTTGGGGTTGCGATTGGTTTTGTCGAAAATTGCATTCTTCGGATTGCTCTTAAAATCTCCTCGCGGTGTCTCTTCATTTCAAGAATTTTCATTTTTGCTGCAAATTGTCCCTTGAACTTTCAACCTAGCTGAGACAGCGATAGAACTTACAACTATGCGACAAGATAGTTTGCAAAAGAAGAAGTGATCGATCTTCTGCGAAACGTTTCATCGCATAGACAGTTTCCGTGTCGACTTGATTGGCCTAATTTGGCGGAACTGCGAATGAATACTTCGTTTTTGTTGTGTCCTGCCAGTACAACACACAGACAAATGGCAAAAGGAAAATCAAATTGACAACAGCAAAATATCTATGTCTATAAAATGTAGTAGTTTGTCATATAAATTGCCAAATTCAGGAAACTTTAACACTGAACATTTTATTGGTCCCGCAACGATGACATGCCGGAATTTGGGTGTGTTAAATGGTTGAGAACCTTATTATGTCCAAATTGACTTCTTTCACTCGCCTGAGTAGCATACTTTTTACCGTTCAGAATTCATTGTGAAGGTCGTTTATTTCGGTTGCAATTGTGTGCCAATATGCGCTTTCCGCATTTTCGGTGTTTGGTCTTCTTTTGCAAAACGGCGAACACTCTCGACTTCTGTGACTCACGTGCTGCCATTGTTCCGATGACGAAAGTTGCAAGCGAGGAATTCCCATCTACGCGTCGGACGAGACCGTTGTTCGGCCAACTGCATTTCACAGGCTAAGAAACAGACGGACAACTCATAACTGATGAAGGTAGCAATGACCATCTACAGTAACCCTTACACAACAGCTTTCGAAACGGACAGCGTAACTTACAGTGATCAACCTTTGAAAAAGATTATAAGACCATCATTTCTTTAAAGGATTTAGAACCAGAAGAAAATTAAGAGTTGCAGTAATCACAGAGACAAAACCCCTGCGCCATATGAGATCCAAGTCCTCCAAGCGTGATTCTTTCGCTTTCGTTCAAGCCTCCTCCGACAGTCATCATGACGTCATGAAGAACCCTTCGGCTGGCAGCAGCGACCCCTTGTTGACACCCGATGGGAGGCTAATGTGGTCGGACAGCTACTTTTTATGAAACTTTTCGATAAGCCTCCGTTGTTTGGAAGCTTTAAAAGGGACGATTGACCTGAGAGACCGCCGTCCTTCAACCCACTCACTCTCTTTTCACGAAGTAGGTTCTGTTGTGAATCAAACCCAGATATTTACATAGCTGATCCAGTTCCCTTCTGGCAGAGTTCAGCCCTCAAACCCCTCCTCCCCCTTCGGTGTACCAGGCTGCCATCCCCCGCTGCGTGCCATTCGCCTAATCCGCGACCGGATCCCCTTGGAATTCCGCCTCACAAAAGTACACACTGACAAGCGTCGAATGGCCCCGGGCGGCGTTTGTAGAAGGGAAAAAGACAGACAGCCTTTGAAGGCGAGTTGTCCGACAGCTGATTCCCATGTCCTTCAAAATTAAACCTGATCCCCTTGAACCTCGGTTTTACGAAGGATGTATACCTAGGGAGGCCTACTTTATGGCTTCTGTAGAGAGCGACTGTTTGTGTTTTTCTCGAGTTTTGTGGCTGCGTAAAACCTTTGTTGCCCAACACAGAAGGCTGACTGCCTCCGAATGCAAAAGTTCCTTCTCTCTTTTCAACTCTACTTTTACTGACGCCTTTTGCAATTTAATTTTACTATCTTTTAGGGGGCAATCTACAAACTACAAATACTACGCAACTGGTATTTCTAATATTCAAACTACCTACATATTCATTTTTCCTCATTCCAAAATTGTATCTTGGAACCTAATCATCAACCTAAATCATAAGGAAACGGTTTCATTCATTTTCACTTCATATAGACCTGCAAGCAAAGTCATAAGAGGAACCTTTGAACAAAATCAATCGATTGTTACAGTACCTTGTTTTGTTCAAGCGCGTCGGGACCACCCAGTTAAACCGTCGCACATCAGACCACCCTGCGCGGCTGGTGCTAGTGAAATAGAATTTTGGTTTGCTTCAAAAGGTTGTCTCAAAGATATTTGAATAACAAACGTAAAATCTGAGAACTTGTAGTTAAGTTTTATTAGAAGAGGTAAATTTTATTTCCAATCGATAAACAATCACCACCCACCCCCCCCCCCCCCCCTAGGTCCATTGTTCTCAATTACAAAAGGAACGCGGGGCTGCCGTTGCCCGGCGGCGGTGTGAGTGTCCGTTTTGTTACACTTCCCTACCTTTGTTGTGCTTTTTGTGTCCTTGTTCGAGAATCGGGCGCCATTCTGAGAGTGCCGCTGGCCAGGCAAGGCCTTTTTGTCGCCACCGCGCCTGCCGTTGCAATTCGCGTTTGTCCAGTTCAGAGAGCGCACAAAAACAAGACGACGAAGCGACGACGGAGCGACGCTCCCGGTGGTACCTCACCCAGCTCCTATAAAAAATACATTCACTTTTGTCTTTACCTTCTGTTTGTGCCGTTCTTATCCTGAAAACGGTGCAACAAGAGCCGATGAACGCCAGTGATGTCAGCGACATAATCTTAAGCGTCCTACACTGTTGATTCTTGAGCGATTCAATAACTTGTATGAGTATTTTTCCTCCTAATTCCTCAGGTATACTTTCAAACTTTTCGGAATAGTCAGAGATATTCTCGGTCCGACTCGACCAGGCCCCAGCCAATCTGACCCAACCCAGCTTGGCCAGACCACAACAAGAAATATATCGTTCGGGCCAGCCCGAGCAGACAACAAAGTTTCTTTGCCTTCCTTAGGGTCCAATTTTCTGCTGCAGTACGTACCGCCCGCGACGCGACCTCAGTGCGGCAAACTAATGCTGGACTATCAAGAACCTCAAGTAGTTACTTAACGTTCGGATAACATCTTTGGTAGATGCTAGTGCCTGTTTTTCAGTTTTAAGATCTTTGCGTCTGCCGCCTGCTCTATCCCCGTTGTTTCAATGATCGCCACTCCGGTGTGACCGTACAGCACGATTTCTGATAAGTATCAAATGCAAAAAGCTTGGATCATAAATGCATAAGCCTGTGGCCACCCTCCTAATCCTTGATGACTGTTATTAGCACTGTCAGCTAACTAGCTATGTGCTGTTTCGTGTATATGCACACGTTTCTTCGGCGTATCTGATCGTCCGACGACTGCCCACCAGCTGCGACCAGCCGGCTGGTTCTATCGGCCTACGGCATCGGCTGCCGTCGGGTCCGACGAATGGCTTCCGGCGGAGGAGAGGACGAACGGACGACCTCGACGGGGAAGCTTTCCCACTGGAACACCAGCCGCCGGAACTGAGCCCCCCGCCAAAGGCAACACTCCCTTCGGCACGAACGCATCGATTTCAAGTCTACTGTACTTTATATTTATATTTTGATAATTCATCAAAAAATTAACAGAGGAGCGTAATTATGAAGGTTGACTAGGTTCTCGACGCAGGTAGTCTGTAGACTTGTGGGCAGCTCCGCCGGTTTAACCGAATGGGGCGGGCCGACATCTTCGGTTTCCAAAGTTATCGGTCCTTGCTCATACAACGCAACCCATATTTTTTAAACTTTTCCGTTTGGCAGAGTAACTCATGTAAATTCTACAAAAACGCATCTGTTCTACTAGCCACGTCACCCGTGTTGCTGATTCAATCGGCCGGGGCAGCCCTGGAGAGGTGGTTTGTTGTGGTTGGTGTTGGTGAGACGCACAAACAGCGGTGTCCTCCGTCGACTCTCGGAAGTTTCGTCCAGAACTAGTTATCATTCGCGTGTGTGTTTTCAAGGCGCTTCGCTGTTTCATGGCGCCGGCCGCTTGAGGGCCATAAGTGGCCTCCAGGCCGCTTTCCTTCCTTCCTGTTCGTTTTCCCTTTCAAACGTTCTCTGTTTAATCTGCTGGCTCTCGAACTACATCCTACTTTATCCTGGACTCTTTCCTCCAAACCTTGACTTGCTCACCGTGAGGGCTGAACCCTTGACCTCGAAGCCCCTAATGCGCCGATGGGCAACGCCCAGACAAAAAAACACTCGAAACTTGTTTACTTCGAGGTAGATTTTGTTATCCATGTCAATTGAAAAAAAAACTTTTTGTTTACTTTCTCCTTTTCAAGTGAAAATTTCATTTGCTGTTCTTTGTTTCTTCTATCTGTCCTCGTGGTCTAAAGTGTGTGTCTAGGTGGCCTTATTCATGTTACGCCCTCTCAATGTCAGTTTCAGCAGTTATTTTACTGTTTTTGATTTCTAACTGTAATCTGTGATCCGTTAGGTTCATAGGCACCCTCAGACTGTCTATCGATTCCTTGTCAATTCTCTTCTAAAAAGTCTGAATTGAAACCAGCCGTGTCCTTTGAATCCTTTGAAACCGCCATTCGTCGGTGCAAGTAACCGCATGAACAATGCACTTTCGCCACCGCTTCCACCTCTTTTTACCTCCCTCTCGACCTGTTCACCGCCCAGCCAATGCCACAGGTCAGCTGCAACACATTCCGGCACACGACACGCAGTGCCTAGCCATCCCTGCTCTTGGGCCTTCTTCGTGGCGGGACCTTCTGGATTGCCTCTCTCTCTCTCTCTCCTCTCTCTCTCTCTCTCTCTCTCTCTCACTCTGTCTCTCTCAACATTAGGTAGATATCTATCTAATGCTTCTCCTTCTAATTAATGTTGTTATGTGTCTTCTTCGGGCCCTTTATCGCCAATATACTGTAGTTGAGCAGCAAAAGATCCTTCTTAGCATATTGTTTCCTGCTTTTGTGCCTGAATCGCCGTGGTACTTTTGATCTCCAAAAACAACGTTCCATGCCATTTTCTTTAGGGGGTAACCCAAAATAGCAACTTCAAACCTATGCTAATAAGCTTGGAATGTTCGCTTGTATTCCTCCATTCCTCTCGCAGCGCATTAGTTCGAATTCCTCGGCGAGTAATGTGGAGTCTTGAGACGAAGGTCAGAATGCGGTCAGCGGCCACACCCAGGTCAGCTGCAGAGGGCGAACGCAGACAGAACTCTCTCTCCCTTGCGTTCGCACTCTCTCTATAATCAAACCATGCTTTTTGTCCGGTTATTGCTCCTTATTGGTCAGTATCTCTCGCGTTTACTTTTTCTCTCGCGTGCTTCCTACTCTTTGAAGAAAAGGCAATAACTGTTAGGCACCCAACGGAGTAATGTGAAGAATCACATGCGGTTCTGTTGATCGTTGATCAGCTGGGAGGTTCCTTTTGTTCTGTGTCTAAACTACTGCAAACTATTCTCCCATATTTGCCAATTTTAATTTTTGGATTTTTCAGCCCCTAAATGCCTTTTCGACATTTCTATTGCCAGACTAATATAATGCAAGAAATGGCCGCATGCCAGTCATTTTTTTTCCTTAAAAACTCTCTTTCCTTGCCTCCTCCACCTTCTGTACTCTCCACTTTCCGTCCTTTCTGTCCGAATTCTTCTTCACAACGTCCGTCGTCCGTTGTAAATGGCGCCCTAGGCCTATTGTCTCCGCCGGCGGCGCTTTTTCGCCAATCAGCCATTATTAGACTTTCCTTGTCTTCGCTGACCCCCAACGTTTTTCCTTTCGCAATCGAAAGTAAGGGGTTTGTGACTTGGATCCGGCAACGAAAGGACCCCCGCAAAAACAGTCGATATTCCTACCGTAATCTCCTTTTCCCTGGATATAAATTGCTGTTTTAGGGATGACACACTGCGAAATCTGAAGAATAAAAGTCTAAATTACGCAAATCTGAAGAGACGTTTCCATGACGTTTTGCTTGAAAAGAAGTTTGAAAACTTCGTCTTTTGAAAATCAAAGTTCTTATTTCGTGGCAGTTTCAAAGAACAAATAAGACACCAAAGTTCCAAAACTTCCCTTTCCCTGATTTGCGGAAGTTTCAATTTCATTAGAGGTGACGCAACGGCTGGTACGTGATAGCCGAAGGAAACGGCGGCGGTCGCATCCCTTTGGGAGCAGTCTCAGCCGTGACCGGGGAGTTTCTCCATCTTTTTGTCCCCTGTGATCATTTCCGAAACCGGAAGCGGTGATTAGCATACGGAATTACACTATAAACACTGACGAAAAAGTGGAACGGACACTCGGCTGCGCTTTGATCTACAGTTTCAACTTCTAGGCGACCAAAGGAGGAAATACTGTGCTTTTTTTCAGATTCATTGGAAATGCAATGTTTCCAGCATGCGAAGACCGTATTTCAACCAATAGTTTGCTGCATGCTGTCAGACGCAGCTGTCTCATAAAGCGTTCCTGAAAACAACCTCTTGGCGGCCGAATGGTCTAGGGGTATGATTCTCGCTTCGGGTGCGAGAGGTCCCGGGTTCGAATCCCGGTTCGGCCCAATTTTTTGCTTTTTTTTCCATCAGATCCGATTGCGTAATAGCGTTCTTTCTACTTTTCGATTTGTCTTCGTTTTCGTTTTCCCTTTCTGCATGTCCTCTGCGCCGTGTTTTCCTTCATCCGGCGATAAGCGCGTAGATTTCATCTCAACCGCCTTCAAAAGTGAAAAATACGGCTCGTTTCCGACATTCCAGGCGATCGTTTCATGGTCAATCCATCCTCTTCCTTATTTATTACCCTGTCTTGACTTTTGGTCAATGGGAAATCAAAAGTCGGATTTTTTTTATAGCTTTCAGAATTTTTTGAAACTACTTCGATCCATAGCTATTCGTTATTTCTACATTTCTAATCACTTGGGTTTGCGTCGATGCGCGTTTGCTTACTTACTAAGGGGTGTGGCATATTTTTAAAGCGAAATTCCGTGCTCATTAAATAAAGCATCTTCTTGGATTTGAGTTGCAGCACGAATACGTAAAGTGGGCGTAACTTATCGATTGAGTTATGGAGCGGGCTCGAAACTGTCGATATCCTGAAATTCAATGAACCCTTCTCTTCCACTTCCTCTGATTTCCCGACTCTCCGTTCCCCTCCCGCCTAATCCTCTATTTTCAGCGCCGTTCCACTCATCGCGACGCCGCCGGGAACGACTCGTCTTCCCGTGTTTTGGATTTGTGCGTGTGCCGAAAAAGGTCACATCGACGGCGATCAGCTGTGTAACAGCTAGCGCAGCCTAGCCGGCTTACCAGCCCCATATATCCGCTGTTGGCGCCGAAACATGCAAGCCGCGCCCTGTTTACTTCTGCCATTTCCTCCGAGATACCTCGGATTTCGCCTGAGCGAAGAATCCCTGCCACTTCCTCCCTTGGTTTAAAATTTGGACCTGGTTACTTAGAGTCTCGGAAATCTTGAACAAAAAACTCTTTAGCATAGTTAGCGGGTTTTCGCTAATAGGCGAGGGCAAGCCAAGGCCGAACTGATCGACCAAAGTTTGAAAGATTGGGCTGAACCCCACTGGCAAACTCACTCACGGACTCACGTGCAGACGTCTATGAACGTAAGCACAGTACATCCAGCCACCCTCTCACTAGTGGAGCGTGAGGGCGTGATGGCGTGTAAACTGCGGACCATGGATTTTGCGAACACACAAAGTCCTTCGATTAACATTGCATTAGGGATATCCCATTCTTTCGCTATGTGTCTTTTACAAACGAGAAAATCAGATAAGAACTGCGCATCGATGGAATGCAGCTTCATTAACATACTTTTAGCACTGTTCCTCCATCTTATTGGATCCTAAGGCCCACGAGGAATTTTAATTGTTGCTAATTTTCGCTATAAAACACACATACACACACACATGAAGTCTCTTTTAACAAGCAATAGTTTATGAATTGCAGTTTTGCCTATTCTTATTTTATTAAATGATACTCAGGCAAGAGGTAAAATCTAAATCAAGGAGAAGAAGTTTTGCAGAGAAGTGTCCTTTTACTTCAGTTTTTACGAATTCTTTACCTTCCCGTTTCACTTCAACTGACTGCCAATCATAATTTGAGCAATTCTAAACTGTTGCTTGCATGTCTACGTGACAGCGCAGACTCGAAAAGTTTGCGAAAATTCGATTTCTCACCTTTACATTGCGGTTTCGTAAGCTGCTTCTGTTGCGGTCTCGTCCCCCACATTCCTTCCTCTCGCCCCGTCTAGCCCTCTTTTTACAGTCCTTTCTTTTGCCGTCTCTCGTTTTCTCGTCTGAACTTTTTCCTGCAAACTCCCGCTGTGCCATTAGGCGCTGCCTTCGAATCAGCCCCGCCGCGAAGGCTGACTGGCGCTGGTTCCACACCGGGTCTCGACCGGAATCCCCCCAGGGCCTTACAACGACACCGAATCCGCCTCAGACCTTGGCACTTCCAACCTTGACTCGTATTCCCGTCTCCCTTCTAATTTTATCAGCTGGGTTACATTTTGCAGACGATTTGGCACGTCGGATTAAACTCGAGAATGTTTTGCCAGTGTCTATGTCCCGAAATCAAAGCATGTTCCTCTGAGTCAAACTCTCTTGCCACTCCTGTAGGTGAGTTTTGGGTATCGGGCGAGATAAATATGAATGACAGCTCCAATCTCTTAGAATTCTGTAGACTCGTGGTCAGCTGTTCTTGTCTATTTACAACAAGCAGTGTCATGCTAATTCCATCTGTGTTTCATCTTTAGGTAACGCGTATCATTTCCGTAATGCTTTATGAAGTCACTTCCAGTGACGTAAAGGCGCCTCTTTTTTCGAAAACTTTCATTCGCCACGTTGTGTTTTCCAAAGTTTGTTTTCCCAAATGTGATAAAACCAATATACGTCACTAGTTTCCGTCTAAACTCCGCATTCTTGTTTACTTTTCTGTTTGCAAAAGTCCTTCCGTGTTCCGTATTGCTTGCAAAAATATTGAGTCACTGAAAGGATCCGAACCATCAACTTGTTTCCTGCAAAGCAAATTACTTGCCACTGGGCCATGGTGCGCGAGGATCTGGCTGGTCGAGTGGTGCGCGCGGTCGAATGCAAACCTGCGAGACTTTGGTTCGGTTCTCGGGTGCCAAATCATTTGATTTTCGGTGTCTCTGAAAGAAGGAACTGATTTAGGCTTTGTTTGTTGGTGTTTTCCCGTTGAAATCGTCTCCAAGGCCACTTGTGCGTCATCAGAAATGCTTCTGTCAACACAGCTGCCCTAGCCTTCTGATAACGGCCGAATTCCCCTATTTAACAAGTGCTCCAGAGGCCTCAGAAGGACTTTCCCTCCCTTCCTTCTTCATCCTGGATCCGCTTCTCGGGTCTTAAACCAATCAATTCCGCTGTAATGTGACCCGCGGTTTTCCGTTGACAGTTTCCCGTGTTCCCCCGTGTCGTTGGCGGGTTATTGACCCATTTTGGGTCACTTTTGGCAGCGGGTTGCCCTTTTCACCCGCCGGTTTATCACCACGAAAATGGGGCTGCCTGGGGGCATTCTTTGGCCTCGAGAGGGTGAAACCCATCAAATATAAGTAATCACGAAACTGTAGGAGGTAAACCAAACCATTCCCTTCCTCTCCCACACTTTTCCGTCCTTGATTCACAAAAGCTCAAATGCCTGACTGTATGTTTGACTTTGCATTGCATAAAAGTTCACCTCCAAAAGGAAAGGATGCTTCTGCGGGCCGAGCCGAAACTTTGACCCGTCTTCGCGGACCACCCACATCGCGGCTTATATTTCGACCGGTGCAATTTACTGTTGCTCACTTTAAAATACGATTCATTGCCATTAAACACTATAATGTGATTAATTTATTTTAAAATATTAATGTGTTCCGAAAATTGAATTTAAACAAATTTTTGTTTGACAATTTAAGCAACAGGGCCGGAAGAAGCTGTCGAGCGAATGTGAGGTCCTGCCCCACCTTTTTGAGTATTTCCCTGATTTTCACCCACGGGCTGGTCGGTCTGAAAGATGTGTTTTTCCTCAACTATCAGTAATTTTCATGCCAACTCGATTTTTTGTAAACTTTTGATCTTCCAAACTAAACATTTGTGAAATAGGAAAACTATACCCTGAACTGTTCCAAGCATTGGTCTCAGTTGTCCTCCGAGATTCCTTCCGCTATCAATTCCCAATCAATCGTTGATTTCCACTGGGAAACGTTTTCCACTTCAGTGAAAGTGATTAGAGAATTGCGTGGCAAACAATTTTTTGGCGGTTCCGCTGCCATCGGAGGCGGCGGAGGGAATGCCGTCGGAAGCTGTTTATCCCTGCAAAGGGAAACCAGTAGATTCAGGGGCGGTCAGTGACCAAAAGGAGAGTGCTCCGATGGATAATCAGCTGGTTTGTTTCCCTTCCGTCCCTTTCGCTTCCACGCGACCAACTATTCCTGATTTACTGCTTCCTTGATCAGATTTTGGCGATAAACCGAAGGAATATCACTTTTGGCTAGATTACTCAAACGCTCATATGCCCAATCGCGC
This sequence comes from Oscheius sp. G VE-2021, assembly GCA_022343465.1. Lineage (NCBI taxonomy): Eukaryota > Metazoa > Nematoda > Chromadorea > Rhabditida > Rhabditidae > Oscheius > Oscheius sp. G VE-2021. Next base: position 63,379 of record JAJQXH010000006.1, on the reverse strand, counting down.
ACTTATGTCACGCAGTAGCTCTTTCGTATTCAAGACATAGTCTCCAGTTTGATCCACCATATGTATTTATTTTAAAACTGTAAAAAACTGTATTTTTGGCAAAAAAAATCTTTCCGATATTTCACTTCAAAATTCAGCATGTTTCAAATTTTTGCACGAGTGCATGTCCATCTCCGGTGTCTCGGTCTTCTGCCCCTTGACCTTCCGCTGTAAACACTAAAAAGTACGAGAAATCGTGAAACCGCCTGTTACTTGTCCTATCTCTCCTTCGAATCAACACCGCATCGTGGGAATTGCGTCATCAGGTCGATGACACCTTAGAGGTGTTTTCAGGAGACACTGGAAGAAAAGTTCACAAAAACTGTTCTTCAGGAACTACCACGGGTCTCTCGTATTTTGCAAAATGACTTGTGTCTGAGAATGTTAAATTTCGTAAGGAAAAAAAAGGAAAAAAACTGAAAAGACCAAAACCATTGAAGTGCAAATGGCGCATGCGGGATGCTCTCAGTACAAAGCTAATGACCTGGGTTCGGATCCTGAAAGCGCCTCATTGATTTGCAGCATTGAATTGTAAAATATAATCTTGCCAAATTGGACCGTCCAATGTTCCCCATAAGAAAAAAATTAGTGCGACGTGGCAGCAAACCCCGGAAGTGCAGACATCTATTTCTCCTTACAATTTGGTTGAATCTCCTTTTCCAACCTCTTGCTGCCAGCCGACGGTCAGTCGCCGTTTGTGTCCTTGGCAGCCGACGGTTTCTTCAGATGGTATCTCCCACCCAAACTTCCTCCCCCGACGCTTTGTTCTCCCTTTTTTCTTTCGTTTGACCCCAAAAAAGGGCAGATACCTACACTTTGAGATGACAGTTGACGAAGGCTTTCCAGTAGACAGGTGTTTTGCATTTATTGTGATCGAAGCGCATTTTAAAGTGCACTCGAGATGTGTTTGTTGAATTTTCATTGAACAAAATCTGAGTTCAAAGGATTGCTCTCTCTCTCTCTCTCTCTCTCTCTCTCTCTTTTCGGTTTTATCGTCCTTCTCTCTCTGTCTCGCTCAGTATCTCTCTCTTACTCTTTCATTCACTCCCAACTGACTTTTGTTTTTTTCCACCCTGCCCACAAAAAACGTCCATTCGTCCTGTTTTCCTGGTTTCAAAATAGATTCACTAGATGGTATCTTTAAAAGACCTTTCCCAATTTCGAATGTTCGCAACCTTCGTCACTGTCTGACCCTCTCCTTGCCTTCATAATTCACCCGGAAACGTATTCATCCGCAGGCTCCGATACCCAATAGGTCCCGTGTTCGATCCCTCCCGCAATCAGTATCCTCTACCACAATTTATGCGTATCTTATGGATTAAAGTATCTTTTAATGCTCCCCTTCCATTTGTTGTCCCATAGTTTCAATCCGCCCCCTTCCCCCGCGGTCAGCCGCCCCGCCTCCTCTGTTTACCTGTGGAGTTACCACATCCTACTTCTCTATTATAAATTCCAACGGAATGTTTACAAGAAGGAACCATTCCTTTCCATCCAGCATCGCCTTTCCTTGAGAATTCCTTCTTCCGGTTGGGATTCCTTTCTTTGCCTTCAATCGCTTTGTTTATTTGCAAAACATTTGGATTAAGGGGCGTCGGATTAGGAAAACCCAGTTAAATAGCCCTGCGTCATTTTCACGTCTCTCTCTTATCAACCGAACTGTCACTCGTAAATCACGGCGGGAATTTTTCGATTCTCTCGGATTTCGAATCAAACACCACGCGTTTAAAAACAAAGAAGCTGCTGTTGTTAATTTGAACCGCTACACTTCCTTTTATGCAGTCCCTGCGCCGATGTGCAGTTACCCACTTTGGTGTGCTGCCAAGTCTTTTGTCTGCCACTCTTACGACCCTGGTTCGATTCCCCATCGAGCGATCGCTTTGCTTTCCACTTCCTCCGCTTGCCGTTCACATGTTTACCGTATATCGGCTGATTTCAATCTTTCCCGCTTCGGTCAATTCGCGAAAACGCGCGAAAAATACGTTTGACGTAGCCATGAGACACATTCCAGCCCATTTCCTATTGTTTATTTCTTTTTTATTCAGATCACTAACTGATTAATGAATTTCAATTGTTTCAGCTATGTGGTCAGCGTGGTTCGGTGGCTACGCCCAGCCGTCAAACTACGCCACGGCAGACCCTCCAAAATTTAACATCCAAGCTGTTCTAGTGAGTTTTACTCTTTTTTGTTTATAATCTGTTCTGAAAATCTCTGGTAAACTGGGGGAAAGCGAACCCGCATCACTTTTCTACAAGTTTATCGCGTTAACCACTTGACCATATGATGGGCACATTTCCCTCCTCCGCAGTTTGATTGGTCGGAGATCGTTTTGACACCTCTTTGGCACGGAAGTTTCGTTTCCTCGTCGATGTTTGCTTACACGGGGGCATTGCGTGTGAATTTCAGCACCAGAAGTTTACTCAAGTTCAGACAATACACATCAGGACGCATTCCTGGAAGAATCACGTGAATTTATCTACACTAACATTAGACATTAGATAGTTGCTAGAGAGTAGATTCCCAGATAAAGGAAGTTGATGCCAAGTCCCCCTTCCACAGTGTTTCTTTGCAGGTCTCCTCAGTGTTCGTGATTCCCTATCTAGCCTTCCTCATAATTCTCCCGGGAGTTCGACGGAAGGCCCTCGTAACCCTCTGCGTAGTCACAATTACTATGTTCGTCGGAGCTTCTTTGGCAGCAGCCCTGTATTATCCAGAATGGACGGGTGGAAAGGCCAGGATCATTTCTCAGTTCAGGTAAAACCTTGGTGAAAGCGGTTGGCAATTGGGTATTCCAGGGCACACGCAAACGAACGAATCCTGGCTGATATCGGAGTACACGTGGGACTGAGGAGAATCAATGTCACGCTCAAACGTTAGTTTATCTCTCGATGCTTTTGACACCGACAAAACCATGAGACCAAAAAGTACTACCATAAAAATCTCTTCTGACGGAAAACAACCCACCACTTGTTTCAGACGAGAAGATGGTTCAAGTCGATGCCTACAGCACTCGAGTCGACTGGGAACACCTGGAGTACAACGAAATGTTCGACATCTCCGGTGTCTCTTCGATGTCTGAGGCCCTTCACGACGCATTCGATCACGGGCTACCGTATCCCATGCTAAGCGTCTTGGAATACTTTTCCCTGAATCAGGATGCCTTCGACTGGGGGAGACACTACAGGGTGGCTGGACACTACACCCACGCAGCTGTCAGGTAAGAGTCATGCTTCTGAAGAACACAGTCATTGAGTATGAAAACTGAAGATAGTCTTCTTTCAGTTTCGCCCTAGCCTCCTGGTGTCTCTCAGTCGTCTTCCTTCTCTTCGTCCCTCACTACTTCTGCAAGGTAAGCCTTTCCTCCTCTGCGTCCCTACCCCTCCCAGGGCTTCCTCTGCACGGGACTCTCTTCTCTCTTCGCCTGCCTCCTCTACCTCATCATGTCTCCCTGCCAGTTGAGAATCGGATTCATTGGCTTCAACGGCGAAAGGATCCACATGGACATGTCCCTACAGTGGGCCTTCTTCCTCATATTTGCTGTTGGTGGGTCAAATGGCTGAAGTGAAGAATTGAAATCAAATTTTCAGGATTGTTGGCGACAATCTCTGGTTTGGCGTTGATTCTGATGCAGTACTTCCATATCTACACGCTTTCTACGTTCTTGGAAGCGACCCTCGACGAGAGGGTCGGACCGAAGCTCAGGAATAGACAAATGCAGATCAACGAGGATACCGCCAACAGCAGCGATGTAGGTTCTAGGGGCTTACGGTAGCTGACAGCTTTGCTGGATGTAAATTTTGACGACCACACTGAAGAGTGCTTTGGAATGATCGCACATAAACATGCAAACAAGAAGTCAGCTGTCACTTTGCGCTCTGTGACAGCCGCCAGACTACAGTAGAAGAATCCCTTCGCCGATTAGCTTGACCGTCTGGAACCAGCCAGCTGGCGGAATGTTACTTCAACCGGCTGGCAGAAACTGTTGCCATCATGCGAAAACCGTTTTGCCAACCGATACTGTACTAAAAGTTTCGGCCAACTGGTTGGGAACACCCTTGGCGCCATATCACACCTCAGAGAAATCTATAACCACAAAAGGAATTAGGTAGTTACCAATTCGGAAAGAGACATCCCCTATACGTCTAAACTACCGTATTGCAGGTGATCCGTCGTTGTAAACTCGCCTCCCCAGCCTCCACTCCGATCGACTCCTGCAGCGAAAAACGCTGTCATGGATCCAGCGGCTACCAGTCGCGCGTCAGTAACTTTGGCTCCCTCCGGTTGGTCCGCCTTTCCTACCGTAATCCTGCCTTTCCCTTCAGGAGCCAATCGTCCTTCGAATCCGTCCACGATGCCGCCGAATTGGAACGAAGTCCTTCCAATTTGACGCTGGCTGAACGGCGGAAAAACGGAGTGACTGTGGTGGACGTCGGAGGAGAGAGCTGAGGCCTCGCCTCTCCCATCGCCTGTTCCTAATAAGAGCTTTGAATTAGGGTCATTCCCCATGACTGCCGGGTCCTTTTGTAAATAGAAGTGTGCTCAGTCCCCACCGCTCAATCGCCTAATAATCACCTCATGTTCTCGGTTCGTGTCGGGACCATCCCCGGTGAATTTAAAAGGGCTGTCAGCCGTCGTCTTTCCCCTCCAGTCTCTGTCGATCTTCTCTTCCCGCGCGCTTATTCCAGTTTTAAGGAGTCGTTCCAGTGAATCTAGGTCCAGTATTGTGTCCATGTCGAGTTGCTTTTTCATACGGGTATGTATCCAGTAAAGATTGATTTTCACACCATGTTATGTATAGAGAGAGAAAGATAGATAGATAGATAGATAGAGAGAGAGAGAGAGAGAGAGAGAGAGATAAATATTTGACGTTGATTACAAACCTAGCATAATTAACATAACTGTTCTTACTTTTTGACAACATTTTAAAACACAGCACACAGAGTGAATGACATTAAAACACTTTCCTTCAGACAAATATGATGTAAAAATCTTCAAAAATCCATTTATCTAATTAAAACTAGATTAAATTCAACTGAAGTCGTTCTTATTTGAAAGAAGCTTGAAAGCAGCCGCAAATGGAAAGTTAGAATCCTAAACAGGAAGAATTAAAAGTAAGTCCGAATTTGGCTTTGAATACAATGGGGATCACTGCTGAAGATGGAGGTGGGTTAACAAATGAGCCACGTCTTCCGAGAAAAGGCAATGCTAACTTTCTCACGCAACCCACATTTCACTTGAGACGAAGGAAACACAGAAAAGACAAGTCGTCTTTTCAGAAGGATTGCTCTCGTCGGTGATCTCAAACAATATCATCAGTAAGTTATTGTCGACTTAACCATTAAGGAATGAGCCTCGACGTGGAGGTCTTTGTGAAGATAAACAATCTCCCTCGCGAAGGACTGAATTTCTCTATGGCCAGTCAGTCAAACAAACTATTCTGCTTCCCACTGACTGCGAAGGCGATGAAGGAGATCTCCCTCTCCCTCTACAGTTTAGACTTTATTGTCCAAATCAAAGCATCGCCCATTTAGTAAGTTTGATAGGACATTATCAAAGACGGAAATTGTTTAGGAGAGATTCCATCTACGGATGCTCCACCTTCCAGACGCCTTCGTCAGATTTGGTCCTCATCGTGGAGGAGAAAAGGCTAGTTGCCTCCGTTGATGTTGGTCTCTCTCTCTCTCTCTTTCCCATATTTCTGCATAACCTTAATCTTCAGTGGCTGTCTACCCACAGCAAGTACTTTGAGCAGATCCGGAAGAGGACGAGTGAGCTGAAGAGAGACGAGGACAGTCAACTCCGACTTCTGACTCTGCGCTGAGTCAATCACGATGACTTCATGGAGCTGATCCACATCGTTGCCTACTCCGAAGACGCCATCACAGGTGAATAATTTGTGTTAATTTGGTCATTTGCATGTCCTCCAATTGTTTGCTTAAACTTGATCTAAGTTAAATCTTTCAGTGCGAAACGTGGAAGACTGATTGGCTATCGAGAAATTCAGTCCTTCGCGAGAGTGACTGTTTATCTGGCCCGGTCAGCTGAGGAAGGAGGAATTCTTCAAGGATTTGGATTCTGAGACAACGATGGAGATTGTGAAGAGACGGCATGAGAGGATTGCCAACGAGACGAGGATCAAGGCGATGCAGTGGGATGCAGTCCTCTCCTGGGGAGGACTGTCGCTCCCATAGACTCCCGAGCATTGAATTGTTTTGTAAGAAATGTTGTAGTTACTTGTTTAAATAATTTTGCTGAATCCCTACAAATGAACAACTGATTTTCATGCAACAGACAACCAAACAACGTGGGCAAACAACAACATGGTAACAACAACTGTAGCGTGGCTGGTCTACTTCTTCTTGCGGTCCTTGCCCGTCTCCCGCAGTTCCTTGTTCCACTCTCCCTGCTGAGACTGCAGATCCGCCATGAGCCTCTTCGTCTTGTCGCGACGGTCGCGGTCCTTCGCAGCCACGTCGCGGCGCTGCTTCCTGAAAACTACCGTACATCTCCATCCATGAAACAGCGAACCTTCCCAGATAGGCTCCATCCTTCCTGAGTTCCCTGATCGCACCGCGCATCTCCTTCTTGTACATGTAGCGCAGCTTCTGTTGGTCGGCTGCACCACCCTGGCGCTTCGAGTCACGGCTGATGCGAGGCCTCTCGGGGTCGAAGTTCTCTTCGAAGGTGGGCTCCAACATCTTCAGCATACTGGGATGGAATTTAGAAGAAAGAAAGATGGAGACCCACCTCTTTTCGGTCTTAACCTGGCTCAACTGAACCAGCTTGGCGCGCATCTTGCACTCGCCTTCAACCGATTTGGTCAGCGAGTCGAGGTCCTCAATCAAGGCGGAGGGAAGATTTTCCGAGGGAATCTCCTTCAGCAGTTTCAGGATAGGACTGAAAAAAATATAGTTTCAGGAGCTAAGTGAATGGAAGACAATCAGTTATGTTTAATCAAGCGGACTTTTTTGAAAAACTCACGAGAAATTGGAGGTGAAGGTTTCCTCGTGGACGGCGTAGAGAATACGGAATCGCCTCAATACCCCGAGGAACACCCTGAGTACACGGCATCTGTTGACGTCATTGTCCTCCAGCTGTCCTTCGGTGTTAAAAACCTCCGACAGACCCAGAGGCTTCAGGGCATCGTCAGTAACCTTCTGAAGGCATACTATAGGAAAAAGATAGAGGGAATTCTTACGGAATTGACGAAGAGCATAGAGTTGTGAGGAGCGGAGATGGGGAAGACGTTGGAAGGAGGAATGACGGAGTCGCTCTTCACAGCCAGGGTGAGAGCTCCCTGGAGGAAAGCAACGACCTCGGGGACGTACCTGGAGAAGTTGGTTAGTCTACAGTAACCCTTACCTCTTGCTCTCATCCACAAAATCGGCAATGGTGGAGAGGAGGAGGAGCTGCTTGGAAAAGGCGTTCAGCGAGGTGACGAGGCCGTTTCCCAGGCAGAGGGCGGCCAGGGCGATGGTGGGACTACAGACGGGGTGCCAATTGTCACTCACGGGGAAAAGACCGGCGACCAGTCTGGAATAAATTGCGTACGACCCTCCCGCTTCAACGCAAACCTTAGCAACGCAATTACGGTTAAGGAGACGGGACGACGGCGCTTCTCTCCGAAACGCTCCTTCCAGGTCTGACGGACGAAGGCACGGACACAGCGTACGGCGTATTCCAGATTGAACTGGAAAAGGGGGTTTTATGGAAGGAAGAGGGAACGAACCTTCATGAGGGAGTACATGGACTTGATGAGAATTCCCAAGACGGTCACAGACTCGGCGGTGACTTCCTTCTTCGAAATCTCGTCGTAGAGACGCAGAGTGTAGAGGAACAGCTTCTTCATGGCCTCCTTATTCCCGGCCTTCAGACTCGGGTGGTGGCACTTGACGATCCTACAACCAAAGGATGTCTCCAGAATCATACTCCTCAAACCTCTCCAAAACCACTCCAACGTTGGTGTATCCGTGTTTCCCTGCCAATTTCTCCAGCGAATTGAAGCTCGAAGGCAGGTCGAAAACAAAGGGAATGGTGCTATCGACGGATCCTTAACCAGGAATATTATAGTGAGAAATCTTCCTCACCAGCGGGCATTTTCTCCCCCTTGGCATCGTCTTGAACATCCGCCTCCTCCTCGTCGAGAGTGATCTCCTCGTCCTCCTCATCTTCCGCCTCGTCCTCCTCCTCCTCGTCTCCGGCATCCTCATCGTCTACGTCGCTTCCTGAATAAATGATGAATGAAATCAATTGAACACAAACCCAAGAGGTCGTCGAGATCCTCAGAGTCCCTGTCCTCATCGTCTTCCTCCTCATCTGAATCCCCTCCTATCTTCAGAAGAGAATTCTTCTCAATCTTGTCCTTGTCCATTATCTGACCAGACTCGTCGAATCGAACCTACAAACCCCTTTATCATTCCGTCTAACAGAAACTACCTCGAATCTCCCCTTCTTCTTATCCTTTTTCCTAGTTCCCGCATCAGGATCAACGTCCACGTCGGCTGAGATGTGTCGCTTGGCGTTCTCCTTAAAAACTTGCGTAATTTCGTTACGATTGGTCCAACCTTGGTGTTCATCCTCGCCAAACGGGCACTCTCCAACTCCTCCAACTTCGCCCTCTCATCCGCCGCTTTCTCCTCGGCGGATTTGGTACGTTCCGCCGGGGTAGCTCGGCTGTCCTGGTCAATTTTCAGTTGAAGGGCCTAAAATTCATTTATATTTGAACTTGAAGCTAATTTACCAGTTTGTCGTAGGAGTCCTTCTCCACCACTTCGTCCTTGGTGAACCCAATCGGACGGAAGGAGGAGGTCACCTTCCCCAGGAGCTTCTTGTACTTCTCGTCCAGGTTGTCCGTGGCAGTCTCCATTTCATCCTTCGTCGAGGCCTTCTCCTGACGAGCCTGCTTCGTCCGGGCGATCAAATCTGCGATCAGATCCTTCCTAAAACAAAAAAAAAGATTTAAATAATAACCCAAACATTACCTGGTCCTGGGCTTGTCGGAGTCGTGCTCCTCTCCACCACCGAAGTGAGCCATTTTCACCTAGAGATCATAATTTTTTTATCACTTTCGAAAGGAAACAAACCACGTCGGCGCCCAAAGCCCCGGAATCGTCGTCTTCATCGTCAGATGCCAACGTCCTGTCGTATTTCTGGATGGCCGTTAGAGCTTCGCCACGATGCGTCAGGAGATCTAAGGTAATAAATAAGATTATCAGAAAGGGTAGCATATGTCTCAGACAGTCATAAAATCGTCAACTTACCATCTTCATCGGTGAGGTTAAACTTGCTGACTTTCTTGAAATTCTTCATCCTCTCGGCGGTAAACCTTAAGGAAGCCTTCTCCTCGGCAGTTTTCTGATCATCCTTCTCTCCCAAACGACGATCCAGGATCTAAAAGTATATTAATATAATATATACATATTAATGCATTATGTAAATATATAAATTTACCTTGTTAACCACTCCAACGCGGGAGTGCTCCACTCCGAGGGTCAAATCCCTCTGCTCGTGGGCCCTCTTCTTCGACAAGCCGGGGACTCCGGAGACAGGCTTCTTCTTACCCAAGACCTAAAATTACACTGAAATAGAATATACCTGGTGACACCAACTTACATCGTGCTTCTGTCTGTTGAATTTCAGCTCGAAAGGATTCACCTTCCTCACCGTCGATTTCTTCGAGGCGGCGGCTTTCTTTTTCGCCATCTAAAAGTACGAATAAAATAACTATAATTCAAAGTTTTATAAAGAAGAAGCGAATAAATCACAAATTCGTTTTTGAAACAGCAATATAAAGAAAAAACATCGTATAACTAGAAGCCTCGTGCACTCAAAAATTATGGGTTGGCCTCGTCGAATGTTTTTTAGTAAACGCGTTACGGTATTTTAGTCTTCACCTGACAGTTGTTTGCCGATTCCGTGTACCTTTTTGCGCAATGTTTCGACATTCCATTGCCCCGTTTAAGTGTACATTTATTTTGTGTTACTTTGCAGCGTATTCCTCACGAAAATTGTTGGAAAAGTGATTTTAGTTTGGGACTATTTTTAAACGTTGGCTTTCCTATACCGTACGATTTCGCTTTTTATATTATCTTTAGAACAAGGGTGCCTATTTTGTTATTTTGCACTTTCATACTAGGTTGCATCCCCATAACTGAATTTTCTGCCGGTTGCCGTAATTGACCACCTATTCTTTCAGGTTTCGCCTCAAATTCATGTTTGAGAGCTCGCTTCTGAGAATTAGTCGCAAAGAAGTTTTAAAGTGGAGACATGAAACAACTAAAACGTTACATTGAGAAGGGTGGCAGCGGGTGGGTAATCTCCCTTTTCCGATTATACTATTGTTTAGCCACGTGATTCTGGTTCCGGAGGAGGCGGAGGACATGTGGCACATCTACAACCTCATCCGGGTGGGAGATGTAGTCAAGAGCCAGACCATAAGAAAGGTTAGATAATTGTAAAGATGTCGATTAGCTGAGATTTAGATAGTATCGGAGACGTCGACTGGAACCACATCGAGTCAGAGGATGCACACCACCCTCACCGTCCAAGTCGAGGCCATAGACTTCGATCCGGGAGCCTGTGCCCTCCATCTGAAGGTTGGTTTCTTTAAATTACGTAGTTGAGAAGAAGTTTAGGGACGTAACATTGTGGAGAACGAGCTGGTCAAACTGGGTGCCTACCACACCCTGGATCTGGAGCCGAACAGGAAATTCACACTGGAGAAAACAGAATGGGACACTATTGACTTTGGTACGTTGACTTACTGTTATGAATCTGCGATCTAGCCATCTTGCACAAATCGTGTTGTTATCGCTCATTTTCTAACTTTAGAACGCCTTGACCAGGCTCTGGACCCTGCCAACCAGGCCGACGTGGCTGCGGTTGTGCTGCACGAAGGCCTGGCCCACGTCTGTCTCCTCACTCCCGCCATGACCCTCGTTCGGGCTAAAATCGACATGCAGGTAGGACTTTGTCAATAAGCCTTAGGTGAAAAGTTGATTTAGATTCCTCGTAAACGGAAAGGCTTCACATCGCAACACGAGAAAGGAATACAACGATTCTTGGACGCAGTGGCCACCGCCTTCCTCAGACACGTCAATTTCCAGGTACTTTTGCCTTTAGTTCGGTAAAGCGAATGTTTCAGATAGTCAAATGCGTTTTGATTGCGAGTCGAGGATTCCTGAAGGAGCAGTTTATGGAGCATCTGGTGCAATTCGCAGATGGACAGGGGAAGAAGGTGAATTTAATGGTAGAAGTCGCTAACGGAATATTGCAGATCACGACGGAACAGAGAGGAAAGTTCCTGCTCACCCATTCCAGCAGTGGATTCAAGCATGCACTGAAGGAGGTTCTGGAGGACCCCGCGGTGGCAGCACGTCTGGCGGACACTAAGGTAAGGGACAGCTTTTCTATTTTCTCTTCTCTAGTGAAACCAAGTACTTTTGCTTTTTCAGGCCCAATCGGAAGTGAAGGCGCTGAACACATTTTTCGAGCTGATGAGCACTGAGCCTGACCGTGCCTACTATGGCTTCAAGTGAGTTCTCCTTCTCGTACCCTACCCTAACTCTCTCTTTCAGTCACGTGACGAAAGCTAACAAGGAGCAGGCGATTGAGACGCTGATGTTGGCTGATTCCCTCTTCCGCTCGCAGGACATAGCCACACGGAAGAAGTACGTTCGATTGGTGGAATCCGTCAGAGGACAGGTTGGTACTCCTGTATTCAAATTCAAAAAAAACATGTTTCAGAATGGCAATGTGCTGATTTTCTCCTCAATGCATGTCTCCGGAGAGCAGTTGGCGTTGTTAACCGGATGCGCAGCTATTTTACGTTTCCCGATGCCAGAGATAGAAGATGAAGAGTTGGACGATGAAGACGCTGCGAATTGAAATGGAGATTATTTTACAAAAATGAAATAAAGATTTTACCCTGGAATGAAAAGATGGCTGGGATGCGACTTGGATGAGGGACTGATTAGGAATGTAGGGAGAGATTCATACGGAATGTTCCATGGCGGGACGCATTGCGAAATGGATGAGATTGCGGTTTGCTGAAGAAATGCAGTTTAACAAAAGGAATGTGGTACCTCGGATAACCACCGAGTCAGCCATGCAGATATCAAATGAAGAGAGGTTCTTATCAAACTTCATAGTGTCCCATGGACAATATTAGCATCGTACAGAGAAAAGCGACTGCTAGAAAATAATGGCGAACAAAGCAGATGGACAAGCGGAAGGGCTTTTTCTGCCCCTTGTCGATATAGCTTTCTCCTTCTTTCAATCCACTCGTCGAACATTCAAATAACCAATTTGTGGACATTCTCTGATTTCATCTCACTTGTCTTCTTAGGGAAAATATACTTTTCAAGATGAAACAACAAAAACGCTGCATTGAGAAAGGAGGCAGTGGGTGAGTCTTTTCTTTTATTAGGAATTCCCTCTTAGCCACGTCGTCCTAATTGCGGAGGAGGCGGAGGACATGTGGCACATCTACAACCTCATCCGGGTGGGAGATGCAGTCAAGAGCCCGACCACCAGAAAAGTACGAATCTCGAGAAACAAACTAAAGATAAAAATAGGTGGTTATGGAATCTGCAACTGGTAGCACTTCGAGTCAAAAAGTGCACACAACCCTCACAGTTAAGGTTGAGGCCATAGACTTTGACCCAGGAGCCTCTGCGATCCATCTGAAGGTTGGTTAATTTAAATGCATTTTAATATTGATTATATCTCAAATATAAACTTTTCTTCAGGGCCGCGTTGTAGTAGAAAACGAGGTAGTAAAGTTGGGTTCTTACCACACGTTGGATCTGAAACTGAACAAGAAGTTCACTCTGGAGAAGACCGATTGGGACTGTATTGATCTACGTATGTTGATACTTATGGGATATGTGAAGGCTATCATAGAGAATTCCTTTATTACAATCATTTAAGAGCGTTTGAAGCAAGCTCTCGACCCCACGACTCGGGCGGATGTGGCTGCAGTTGTTCTCCATGAAGGCCTCGCCCACATATGTCTCCTCACCCCCGCAATGACCCTAGAAAGGGCTAAAATTGAAATGCAGGTGGGATATTATTTAGATATAAAAGTGTTAAAATTGGAAAAGTATCTTTCAGATTCCCCGTAAAAGAAAGGGCCACACTCCTCAGCACGAGAAGGGCATCTCTCGATTCCTGGATGCCGTGGCCACCGCCTTCCTTAGACATGTGAATTTTGAGGTTATTGTATTTACTGGTACAACTCAAAAGAGATTTCAGATTGTTAAATGCATTTTGATTGCAAGTCGTGGATTCCTGAAGGAGCAGTTTATGGAGCATCTTGTGCAGTTTGCAGAGAGACATGGGAAGAAGGTGCCATTGATTACAAACTGGGTAAAATATACAAATATAGATCACAAAGGAACAAAGGGCAAAGTTTTTACTCACTCATTCTAACAGTGGCTTCAAACATGCATTGAAGGAAGTTCTGGAGGATCCAGCAGTGGCCACTCGCCTAGCAGACACTAAGGTAGAGCAGGCTGTATTCAAGTTACTAGTTATTTTTAGGCACAGACAGAAGTAAAGGCTTTGAACACTTTCTTCCAATTGATGAGTAATGAGCCTGACCGTGCCTACTACGGCTTCAAGTAAACTTCTTCTACCGTAATCCTACTTTCTCTTTCAGCCACGTGACGAAAGCCAACAAGGAGCAGGCGATTGAGACGCTGATGTTGGCTGATTCCCTCTTCCGCTCGCAGGACATAGCCACACGGAAGAAGTACGTCCGACTGGTGGAATCCGTCAGAGGACAGGTTGGTACTCCTGTATTCAAATTCAAAGACATGTTTCAGAATGGCAATGTGCTGATTTTCTCCTCAATGCATGTCTCCGGAGAGCAGTTGGCGTTGCTAACCGGATGCGCAGCTATTTTACGTTTCCCGATGCCAGAGATAGAAGATGAAGAGTTGGACGATGAAGACCCTACGAATTGAAATGACATAGAATAAACGTTATTTTGAGAGACATCAGAAGTCCCACCTTTCGCGGGACCTTACTTCCCAAGTCAGTTGAACATCCGAAGGCATTGTATGATAGATTCTACTACGCCATAATTACTAGGGGCGGAATGAGCTGCGTGGGGAAATTATCTCAAATTTATTACTCCAGCTGCTTCTTTTGCGCATGGAAAAGAAGTTGGGGAAGATGGTCATTGATACAAGATGTTGAAGGGAAAACAGCAGTCATATATGTGTCTGTATGTCTGCATCTCTCTCTATCTCTCTGTCTCTCTCCCTCTCTTTCTCTCTCTATCTATGCCCCTCTCTCTCTCTCTCTCTCTTTCTCTCTCTCTCTCTCTCTCTCTCTCTCTCTCTCTCTCTCTCTGTCCCTCTCTCTGTCCCTCTCTCTGACCCATCCCCTGTCATCTCCTCCGTGTCATCCTCTCATTCCTCCTTCTCCCGTGGGCGCAGATGTCCGGTCGCCGCTCCGAAATGTATGAAGGACGGCCCTCCGAGGCTCGATTGTGCTGCCAGGATCGTGTTTCCTTTAATGAATGTTTGCTCCCATCATGATTAATTCAACGCCTGCCAGGGACCTGAGACCGGCGAAAGGGACGCCCAGACCCTGAAAAAACCCAGGTGCTAGGTTTCTTCAAGATTCACCAAACTTTTTTTCCATGTTTTTTCATAGTTTTTGATATCATGTTGAACAAAAATATGTGCCTCGTGAATCGGGCTAGCCTCATCTAAAAAGAAATCACAATATAGGTCCTGTGAAGAAATTCTTTCTTTCATAAATTCGAAATCAACCAAAATTACGCACCAGAAAGGACAGTCCATGGGTCGATTATGGCCATTGCGGAAACTTTTGCTTAATTTCTCCTTGTGCTTGTTTAACAAAATATCGCGGTTTCTATTAACTGAAGCGAAGGAGTTACTGTAGATCAAGGGGCGTATTGCATAAGCTCTGGATTACTGTAGTTTTAACATATACCTTGCCGTTTAGACCTTTAAATTTGGTCTTCTAGTCTCAAGGTTTACGGTAGTTAGTGATATCTTTACCCTTGGGTATGGAATAAATGCTAGGAGTACTGTAGTCGTGCAGGCTTCGTAAACAACGAATATCACAAATACCGTACTCGTTGGATATTAAGCCCGCAAGACTACGGTAGTATCTGGGGTTAGTCGGCTGGCAGAAGAAGCTGTTGGTGGCGGTCTCTCTGGGTGGTCTAAGAAGTGGAGGCAGTCGGCTGGCGACGGCGGGAGAGCGGGTAGCCACCAGCGGCGGCTGGCAGTAGACTAACTCGATATCCATTAGATGGCGTGGAGCGAAATACGGTAGTCCGTAACCCGATACTGTTTGCCCTGGGGCTGTGGGCGTGGCCGGAGGCGGGGCAAAGGACGGCAGAGTGCCAGACGACAGAGGGGCGGTCAGAGTCAGAGACGCATAGACGACCCCGGGGACCTCCTCCTCCCTCATCGTGTCGCTCATTGACCCCGACGACAGGCAGCTGCCACCGCCGACGACGACTGCTACGAAATGGTAGGTGACAGCCGGCTGAGGAAGGGGTTTTGATGCCAGCCGATGACTTGGTAGCACCTGCTAAACCAAACAACATACAAATACAAACCTCTGTTTATGTAGGAAATGTCCCTGCAGTATGAAATACCCATTGACTAACTAATGATAAATGGACCTCTAGGTTCTCACGCTCTAACCCTGACTTTTAAAAACATTCCGTAATTCACAAACCCTATATTGAAAAGACTACTTGAGGATGTCGAACTTGCACTCTGTTTACAACATTCGGCTTCGCATGATCGTTGATTTGAACCGGCATAATATGTTCAATATTATCGGGCCAGAATCGAAAACTGCAGTGTTGCCCTGATTTCCTTAGTTTTAGAGCGATTTTCAGCTGCTTTTCTCTCCTCAACAAGGAAAAGAGTGCTCTTCTCCTTTGAGCACCCTTTGCCTTTGTTTATGTCCTGAGATCGATGTAGTCTCCTCTCGCAGATGTCGCTTGTTCCTTGCACAATAATGCATGCTAATTACGGCGGGTATTGGCCACCTGGCGCCTTTCCGAAAGACGTTTTTCATGTAACAATGGGCAGCCGACGTAGACTAATGGGCTTTGACCGCAAAAAAAAAGGAATGAGTCGTCTGGACGGCGACGGCTCAAATTTGACCCGAGAATGAGATTCTGGGCTGACGGAACCTAATGGCCCTAATGAACCAATACATTAATAGTGTCTCTCTCCCCCTCTCGCTCTCTCTCCTCTCTGTCGTCTATCTCTACCGCGACATCTGCATCCATTTCCGTGTCTCTACTACGGAGCACAACTACGAAAACATATATGAAACGCAAAGAGTCGTTTGCAGCGTGAGGTGATCTCGATCCACATCGGCCAGGCCGGAGTCCAAATCGGAAATGCATGCTGGGAGCTCTACTGCCTGGAGCACGGTAGATCTCCCTCTTCAACTCGACCTTCAATCTTTCAGGAATCCAGCCCGATGGTCAGATGCCTTCTGACAAGTCCGTCGGGGCTTCCGATGACTCGTTCTCCACCTTCTTCTCGGAGACTGGCAGTGGCCGCCATGTGCCCCGCGCCGTCATGATCGACCTGGAGCCCACTGTCATCGGTTAGTCAACCTTTGCTATATTAGCAAAAGTGGGGGAGTGGTTGATAGAGTAAGAAATGGCACGCCGTTCGTTTTGAACCCAATTTTCGTGTGTTCGAAGCTGTGCTTCGTTTTTCTCCCATTGGCCACGGGTGTGGAACAAATGGCGTCGGCTAATAGAATCGTGTCATGGATAGTGCAATTCGGGCAAATTGCGGAGGGCGACAGATGGCCTAAACAGAGGCCGACGGCGGTTATTCGACTCATCCAAGGAGCCGAATGGGGACAGACGGCTGGTTGTAGAACGGACGGCAGTGCAAGATAACAAATAATTTGAGTAGAGAAAGAGAAAGAAAGAAATATACAGAAGAAAACTTTTGATCTCCTGCGTAGATGCTATTGTTTCAATTGACAACCATAAGTTTAAATTCAAATCCCCAATCGATTTCCCCTTTCCCTCCTTCTCTTCTCCTCATTTCTCATCCGAGCCGTTCGCCGGCGTCTTTTTTCGGACAGAGGCAGCCATTTCCGGCGCGTCATCCCTCCACCCGAATCGATCGGGAGACAGAAGTCCCCAGGGGAAGAATGCAGTGGAAACCAGTAATGAGCATCCAATACCGATTAACCCATTGCGAAATGCGATTAAAACAGAGCCTTGGGGCGCAGAAATTCCCTTTATTTAGGGGCGGATGAAATGTATGTCAAAGCGTAAACAACGGGCGAGAGATTAGTCCAGGGGCGAAAATGGACGATTTGAGTAAAGAAAATAAAGGTATGTTCGAGGTGAAATTTGTAATACAGCGGGCGAACGTTTGTTAAAGTTCTGTAGACAATTATTATTTCGTGTCCTTTTGTTTCCTTTGAACATCCTTTAGGCTTTTCTAAATTTGCTTATACAGTCACATACCCAAAAAAGTCTATCCCATCAAAATTTGCTCCTTTCTCCAAAGTTGGCGCAGGACCATCGAGACATTGCGTGCCATCGAAAATGCATGCCTCGTCCATAAAAAGGCGATGACTGCCTGTCAATGCATGACAAACAACTGCTCCTCGGCCGCTTTCGTGGTTGGGGACACAATGCGGCTCCAATTATGTGCGTCCGCGGACCAATTGCGCCCGGAGACTCATTTCGTAATAGTCCGGGCGACACTCACTTTTTCGGAGGAATCGATCGTCCGAGAAAAAGTGGCTGCAAAGGATCCGATGACGAAATTGGCACCGAAGGCGACGTTTTGGGGGAAATTTGATGAGCCGAGGGAAATTGGATCTTTCTTTCCGACGAAATGCGCCAGATGACGGACGGAAATGGAACGCCAAAAGATCATTAATAAAGACTCTTTTCGTCCAAAGAGGTATTCCGAATAGTATGTAGAACTGAGATTCACGGAAACTTTGACAAACAACTTTTCTCAAACATTCTAAAGTTTCTGGGATAACCGTAGAAGTGTTTACAGTACTCGCATTTTCCCGACAAAGGTTTCAGTTGACCTTAATCTTCACTTCTTGTGTATGCACAAAATAGACAAAACTTATTCTAAACGCTAAACCCCGAATTCCGTCCGATATGTTGCATTCGCGGGGCCAACGACGTTCGCCCAAATGAGACTGGGACTCCCTTTATAGCCTCCGCCGTCCGTAATGCGGAACACCTCGTTGGGAGAAATGTTTACATGGGTCTCTTTGGCTACTTCTGTTTACTACTCGAATCGAGGGTCCGCCAATCGGGAGGGCGAGGTTAACGGCCGATTTTTCACGCGACAACGCTTTCGCGTTTCCGCAAATTGCTCTGTTGCACATTGGAATTGGTACATTTGGGGTGGAAAAGGGCACCACCCCGTTGGAAACATTGAACCATGGCAACATCTATTTCGAGGTTCTTTTCTAAAAGAAAGCTTTCAGATGAGATCCGCACGGGAACCTACCGCTCCCTCTTCCACCCGGAACAACTCATCACCGGAAAGGAAGACGCAGCCAACAACTACGCCCGAGGCCACTACACCATCGGAAAGGAGATCATCGACCTCACCCTCGACAGAATCCGGCGTCTGGCTGACAACTGTACTGGACTCCAGGGATTCCTGGTCTTCCACTCCTTCGGAGGAGGAACTGGCTCTGGATTCACCTCTCTGCTCATGGAGAGGCTCTCCGTCGACTATGGAAAGAAGGCCAAGCTGGAGTTCTCCGTCTACCCCGCTCCTCAGGTAAGCGAGAGAAAGAGAGCGCTAGAGAAACAGAATAAAACAGATAAAGAGGTCATCTGAATCTTCCAGGTCTCCACCGCCGTGGTCGAGCCCTACAACTCCATCCTGACCACCCATACCACCCTGGAGCACTCCGACTGCTCCTTCATGGTTGACAACGAGGCCATCTACGACATCTGCCGTCGCAACCTGGACATTGAGCGTCCTTCTTACACCAACCTCAACCGTCTCATCGGACAGATCGTCTCCTCCATCACCGCCTCCCTCCGCTTCGACGGAGCCCTCAACGTCGATCTCACCGAGTTCCAGGCAGGCAACGGAAAGAAAGGAATAATCTTGATTTTCAGACCAATCTCGTGCCCTACCCCCGTATCCACTTCCCCCTGGCCACTTTCTCCCCCGTCATCTCTGCTGAAAAGGCCTACCATGAGCAGCTCTCTGTGGCTGAGATTACCAACATGTGCTTCGAGCCTCACAACCAGATGGTCAAGTGCGATCCTCGTCATGGAAAGTACATGGCTGTTTGTCTGCTCTTCAGAGGAGATGTGGTAAGAATTCAAGACTTTTACATCTAAGAACGGATGTGTTGTACCTACTGTATTTCTCATCTTCATGGAACTCTTTTCAATTGACTGATGACGAACTTTCAGGTGCCAAAGGACGTGAACGCTGCCATCGCAACGATCAAGACAAAGCGTAGCATCCAATTCGTAGACTGGTGCCCTACCGGATTCAAGGTCGGAATTAACTACCAGCCACCTACCGTAGTCCCCGGAGGTGACCTCGCCAAGGTCCCTCGTGCCGTCTGCATGCTCTCCAACACCACAGCCATTGCTGAGGCCTGGGCCCGCCTCGACCACAAATTTGATCTCATGTACGCCAAGAGAGCCTTCGTCCACTGGTAAGTCTTTGACTATTCAAGCAAATGAATGTGGCTTAGGTACGTTGGCGAGGGAATGGAGGAGGGAGAGTTCAGCGAGGCTCGCGAGGATCTGGCCGCATTGGAGAAGGACTACGAGGAGGTTGGAGTGGACTCCCTAGAGGACAATGGAGAAGAGGGCGACGAGTACTGAGCGAGGCCCCTGGTAGATCATACTAGCTCCTCATGTACCCCGATAAAACTTTTGCACCCCCACGTTTCAGCTGCCTCTTGCTTTTGCCGTGTATTTTCACTCTCGCCACGTTGTGACATCGAACGATAAACTTGTTCCATTAGAGATCTGGAGATTTGTTTGCTTATCAAATAAGAGAGAGAGAGACAGACAGACAGAGACAGAGAGAAAGAAACAGAAAGCCACTATTCTAACGTTATGCAAATGTAGTAGAGGGTGTAAATTAGCATCACTGCCCATAGATTGTCATACCGTTACTTCCCGTCTGCTCCTTCGAGATGGTCGTTCACTCGAGTGACTCCCTCGATTCGCTCAGCTCTTGGTCCGAACCAATCGATGGACTGAAGCAATACCGTTCCATTGCTGTAGGTTCCGTATGTTACTCTCATTATGAAACAGGGTACTTCTGACGACAACGACTACGAAAAGATCGAACCTGCGGCGAATCCTGTGGACGTCCAAACGGCGGAGACTGGCAGCAAGGAAAGTGGCAGCAAGGAGACTGGCACTAAGACGAATTCCGCAGAGACGGTAGAGGAGAACAAGCATGGAGAGGAGAAGGAGGGAGACAAGGAGGAGAAGCCGCTTCAGAGGACCTTCGTCTGGGGATGGACTCTCCGTCGCTGGCTCATCTTCCAGGCCCTTCTGCTGTTCATCGTCAGCAGCTTCACTCTGATGTTGCCATTCGCGCTGGACAACTTGCATATGTACATTGTCGTCTCTCCTATCAGTGGTTTCATGGTTAGTTAAACAGAGAAGGAGGGAAAGAGAGAGAGAGAGAGAGAGAGAGAGAGAGAGAGAGAGAACGAATGCTATTCCAGTTCCTGACGTGTTTCTTCCTCTTCTTCACAGCCATCTCCCAAAACCTCCGTTCCATCCGAAGGAGCTACATCTTCACGGTAAGCCAGTCCCATTCCTACAGTACCTTCCAGTTGACCATGCTCTCCATGTCCGTCGTCTTCTACATCGCATCCATCGTCATCGCAAGCATCGAACCCTTCGAGTACAAGTTCGGAGTCATCTACACCATCTGTGTCTATTCCGTCCTCGGCGTCCTGGGTGTGTCCTCCCATTTCTCATAATAAACACAATTGTTCAGCCCTCGGTTTCATCGCCTACATCACAAAATTGGCACTGTAAAGGCCGAAATCACACAATTTCAGTACTCGGTCAGAATGGATTTTATTCAATTGCGGGATTTCAACCAGTACGAGAATATTGTCTACTGAATTTCGAAATATTGCCTTCTTGAGATAAAATTCTACCCAAAATGTGTATTTCCATATCATTGCTGTCATATCGTTTCTTCCCCCGATTCCTCATTTCCAACACTACCCTTTAAAAACGGTTTACTGTACATGCTAAGTGAGAGTAGGTCTTCTAGATGCGTTCGGCGATGAAGATGGCTCCTTTGCAGCCCGTCTGGATCACGAACTTCATTGCGTCGTACATCGGAGCCTAAAATATCTGTGCTTTACGGATCAAAATAGTGACCTTGAGGCCATCGTTCTCTACGCCCGTGTCGTGGTGGTGCAGCTCCTCATCCCTGAGCCTAGTGAGCGTCTGGAGGAGCTCCTTGTGCGCCTCCGGGTCATCCGCGAGTAATTCTGGAACAATCATTTTCTACAGTACTTTCGACCCACCTTTAAGCTGATCATTGTAGTGCTGTCCGATGAGTTCCTCCACGGCTACCGTACACGCCATGGCTCCTTCTTTCCCCAGAAGAGCGCTTCCTACGCCTGAAGAAAGAGATATCGAATACAAGGAATAAGTGAACCGAGGGCGTAGGCGGCCACACTGAAGACGGGCGAGAGGACGGTGTGGGGGACGTCGTGCTTGGCCGCCAGACGCTCCATCGTGTCCAGGTGCTCCTTCTCCTCCTCCCACATCTTCTTGATGATCGAACCCACCGATGAGCCTGGATGTATACAGTAATGAAGGGTTCAGCTGTTTGCACCCTAATATGAATTGAGAGCACATCCAACACACGCTTCGTGTTCTCTTATTCGTATGGTTCAGGTTGGAGCTGTTCCGTTATTCCTAGTTCACGCAGCCTCACCTCCCAAAACGGCCATCTGTCCTGCATAGATGCGATCGGCTCCCAATTCTCCGGCGTGGTCGACGCGGACGATCTTTTCAATGAGCGCCTTGCGAGCGGCGGGGCTGTGAGCGAACCGCACAAATACGCGATTCATCGAAACTGAATCAATTTTCAAAGTTCTCGACTATTCACGGTATCTATAGCGTAAATCGTCCTTCCATATACATATTGAATGGCACCGACACTGATTTATTCGCCTTTAAACAATTCAGATTCTGGCTACAAGGTACACTGAGACATCTAGTGGTTCTGCTTCATCTCGAAGGGAGGGATGAGTCCGGAGGTCTCGGCACGGGCCTTCTTCTCGGCCTCGATCTCGTCGAGGTAGGACTTCAGGTACCAGGTCTCGTCCTCCCACTTGGTCCACTCAGACTAAAACAAATGAGATTAATAAGACAGAAGTCTTACAAAATCATACCTTGGGGAGACGCTCGCCGTGCGTAGCGATGGTGTGAGCCCTGGAGAGACGGACCTTGCGGGCATCGAAGACATGGGGCTCCTAAAATGAATCTAAAATCTGATTTAAAGAACTCTTTCTGTGCTCACAACAACTTTTTATCTTGGAAATTCTGAAAACTGAAAATTCTGATGTGTAGGAACACTCGTCGGTTTTTTGATGATGCAATTACCTGGAGGTTGAGCCTCCTGAGGGCCTCGGTGACCTCGGGAGCGGGCTCAAAGTAGGTATCGTGGAACTGGAGACCGTACTCGCGTCCTCCCCACAAGTAGTTCCAGGAGAACTTGCGCAGCCAGTTGGCGGCGGCGTTGTCGTAGGCGAACTTGACTCCAGTCGCGACAGCCTTGGAAGCCATGTCTGAAGAGAATTACGGTCATCCTAACACTCCAATAAGAACAAGAGATATATGTTTGGCACATGACCAATTGCAGAAAAAAACGACAGAAAACACCATGTTAATAATCATCATAAAACAACCCAGTACTCAGCGATCACAATAGAGCTCAGAAGATAAATACAACAACGGGATAAATATGATAGAAAAAAAAACAAGGGAAAAGACCTATACAGGGGAAATGGGAAGTTTATGCATAAATTAGAAGAGAGAAGATCGTTTGAGGGCGCTTCGACTAGTGGTAGACGACTCCGTCGTGGGAATGACCGTGGCCACCAGCACCGTGCGAGTGACCGTGTCCTGCAAATAAGACTTTAGAATAATTTCAAGATATTCAAATTTAAAAATAGCAAAAGCCGTAAGAACTCTGTTCATGCTTCGAGAAAGTTTCTTTTCATTAAAAATATATAAAAAAGAAAGATCTATTTTGTAAACAGTGAAGTATCAAACATGTTACAAAAATTGATAATCGTGTATTTCTTTTATTTTTAATAAACAAAAACTCTAAAACAGCAACTTTCACAAACAAAAATAGCCGGCTAGCCGAAAAATAAAAAGCGACCGCCGAAAATCTACACGAAAAAGTTGCCGATGCTGCAAGAAAACTCTGAGATTATCGTTGCGGGACCCGCCCAAGTTGTATGATTAAGAAGCCGGACCTCATTTTGGGATAAGCACTAATTCGACTTTTGAGTTGTGTGTTTTAAGTAACAAAATAGCTGAAATGTGGTTATTAATTTAAATTTATAAAAAAATAAAATATAAGTATGGTACAAAATTCTGCAGACATTTGTACACATTGCTGGAAAATACCATATATCATCATCTGCATTTCATAATCAACGCGCTAAAATTACCATGATCATCCCCGCCGTCGTGGCTGTGGCCATGATGATCCTCAACAGCCTGAAAATGGCTTATGTGGCCATTTATTTAACTCTTTTTTACCGGTCTGGGAGCGTAGCTTTGAGTCTCGTGGGAATGCCATCCAGCCGAGTCTTTCACAACCTACAATAGATAAAGTATGGTATTTTAAAGTAGGGCTAAAGTATTTCGGGGGTAAACTACCTGAACTGTGAGATTACTGACGACGGAGGAGAGTCTCTCGGTGACTTGGGTGAGCACGTGCTGTTCGTCGGCGTCACGGCGAACCCTCACGTCCACAGTTCCCACCTAAAAATAATTCACTATGTAATCGGCTTCTACATATTTCAACAAAATGCAAAAAAAACCTTACCATTTGGTTGAAGTCCAATTGCCAGAACTGTCCTCCCCTGATCTCCAACACTCCATTGATGGTAGTGGCCTCCGAAATACATCTAATTTCTTGTTAAAACAGTCTCCAGTGAATATAAAACCTATCGATTTGGTTGAGGAGGTGTCCAGGGGCTGTCTGAAGGAGGATCATTCCAGTGTAGGTGGAGAGGGGCCACATTGTGGAGAATACGGCGACCGAGAGGATCAGACAACACACGGGGTCAGCCCATTGGAACTCGTGGCTACAATTGATTTGAGAGGAAGGCGTCCAGAAGAATACCGGAAGTGCTCGCAGAGGAGGATAAGGGAGCTGCTGGAGGCAGCCAAGAGGACCATGGCGTTGATACGAGGAAGCAGGAGGCGGGAGAGACCGGGGATCACCCAGCAGACGGCCTGGGAGATGTCAGCCGCGTGCTCCTGAAGACAATTCATTGTGGAGGATCTGAGGGAGAGTACCTGAAGACTGGAGCTACTGGCAGCGGTGAGGACGTACTGGAAGGGCTGGTTCTTCAGCGCATAGGCTGAAATCAGGAGGGCGACCGAGCAAGCAGCCGCTCCCATGTAGTACGGCCAACTTCCTGCAAAGAGAACAACAAGATTGGTACAATGCATCATCGCTCTAATAAGATTTTCTCAAAGCTAGAGTTATAAGACAAACCAATCTGTTCCGCCTCGTGTTCATGTCCAAGATCGGTGTCGTGTGCCCCGTGGTGGTCTGGAGACAGGAGATGTTCGAAAGATTCCTTCGAGAGGAAGATCGAAAACAACTGTGCTAGGACCTAAATCATGAATCTTCCAGGGGTTACTGTAGTTGGCCTAACCGTTGTGCTGAACACGGCCAGGACGGGAACTCTGGCGAAACCATAGCTGAATTTCTGGGTGGATCTTCCGGTGATGCTCATGGAATAGAGGGACGCCAGTTGGGAGCACATGGCGAAGACGGCGATCCAGAGGGCGGACATCAACACTGAAAAGAGAGGGCTTAAGAGAGAGAGAGAGAGAGAGAGAGAGAGAGAGAGAGAGAGAGAGAGAGAGAGAGAGAGAGAGAGAGAGAGAGAGAGAGAGAGAGAGAGAGAGAGAGAGAGAGAGAGAGAGAGAGAGAGAGAGAGAGAGAGAGAGAGAGAGAGAGAGAGAGAGAGAGAGAGAGAGAGAGAGAGAGAGAGAGAGAGAGAGAGAGAGAGAGAGAGAGAGAGAGAGAGAGAGAGAGAGAGAGAGAGAGAGAGAGAGAGAGAGAGAGAGAGAGAGAGAGAGAGAGAGAGAGAGAGAGAGAGAGAGAGAGAGAGAGAGAGAGAGAGAGAGAGAGAGAGAGAGAGAGAGAGAGAGAGAGAGAGAGAGAGAGAGAGAGAGAGAGAGACTCACAGATGGAGTGACTGGCAGAAACGCAGATTCCCAGTACGACGACACAGCCGAAGCAGGACAAGGAGGAAGTGAGGCCTTTGGTCCCCTGGGGGTGCTTCAGCGCCGCGGAAACCCAACCCATCCTGAACATTACGGTAAATTACAATAACACATTACTGATATGAGAGATATAGCTCGAGACGGAACTCGGAAGATATTGCAAAAAAAAAAAGAAGGTGTATTTACAAAGTTAGAGCCTCTGTCGGCTGTTAATATTCGTAAGATCACAAATGAGTCCGATGGGAGATCGAGATTATGCGATGAGATATGGGGAAATGACTAAATCAGTTAAATTAAACAAAATATACAGTAATAATACAAATGAGATCAAGGGGAGGTGCTGGTGGAGTCGGAGTAGTTGTCGAACTGGTAGTTGAAGATCACATCGTTCTCGAAATCGTCGTCCAGCTGGAAAGGGTGTGTGTGTGCGTGTGTGTGTGTGTGTGTGTGTGTGTGTGTGTGTGTGTGAGAGAGAGAGAGAGATATCGTACCTGCGCAGTCTCTTCTATCTCCTGACCGGCTTCTATCATACTCAGCCACTGTTCGTTGTGCCAGCGGAAGCGCTCCCCAGCGATGCGACGAGCCCATTCCTGTGAATGCTCCTGGAAATAGGTTGTAATGCGAATCTGTGGCCTGAGTAAGGAAGGGGCCATCCTTAACTATCTTCTGCTCCTCAGCCATGTCCATTCTATTCTCTCACAACACCCACCCCAATGATGATGAGGGCGTTGTCGCACATCTCCCGAATCGCCGCATTCTTGTCGTGCATGAGATCCAAAAAGTAGGATCCAACGGCAGACTCTGGCTTCATAAGCTCCGCCGATAATTCCTAAACCTGATAGTTTTAAGCCAAAACTGCCGTTGTAAACCTTATGTCTCAGCATTTGGAGCAGCATGTAGAGCAACTGCAGGACGTACTCGTCGTCAGTTTGAAGAGCTGAAACTATTATACATATTCTATTTAGATGGTATACAACTGACAGTGTAGGAGATTCAGCAACGGTTCCACCAGAGGAACGAGGAGTTTCGCCGCTTCGGTTGTACGGGCGATGGTTCCACACATTATGACGATCTGAATGGTGAAATAGAAAAAGAGAGAATAAAAGTAACCTGTAATTGAAGGGGAATCTTCACTTTGTCCAGACAGGTGAGTTGTGCCAACATCCATTTGACGAGGCCATGGGATTCACATAACCTGGAATAATGGGTTGAGAAGGTTGAACTATGTGCATCCTATGTGGTACGTGTACATGTCGGAAATGACGAGAAGAAGAAAAAGAAATGTCTCACCTTGCCCAATCGGCCTGTTTGATGACGGTGGCTGTGGCAAAGCACTCGAATCCCAGGGCCGCCCGTTCCTCCGCACTTTCCGCCGCCTCCGACACTCCCACAGACAGAAGCTTCGGCATCCATTTCTAAACCCATATTCCTTAACTTCAAAGCCCTCCTCTCACCAGAAACATGTCCTGTGTTGGTCCCTCGTGGGAAGAGATTGTCCTCAGAATCTTAGCCACCAGAAGGTCCCGATTCTCCAACGACATATCCATCAAGAGGTCCAGACCTTTGCCTTCTGGGCCACACACCAACTGGGCGTTCCTTTTCTCAATGCAAATGTTCAAGAGAACGGCCTTCGTGACGTCACTTCCGGTGCCGGAGAGGAGGTCTCGCATCAGCTGTAAGAGAGGGTAGGTCAAAGGAGGTCAAAAGAGGTACCAGTTGGATACTGTCGGTGAATGTTATCATAGCCTTGCCCTGGTCGTCGATGCTCAGTTGGTACAGAAGATGAAGAGCAGAGATGTCTGAAAATGAGAAGAGTTGATCAAGAATGATGAAACAAAGAGACAACAAAGTATTTTCCTCTCGGACTAGCCTTACCTTGTATAAGTGGTGCGACGTGAGCCACCAGCCCAGCCGTGATCATCCTAGACCTGGTCTTCTCATTGAAGGAGAGGTTGAAAAGGAGCTTCAGACAGGCCTTCCTCACAGCCGAGTCCTCCAGAGGGAACCAGCCGATGATCTTCTCAACCACGGGAGATGTTTCCTGAAGCCAAATCCATTAAAGTTGTTTAAAAACCAACTATTATAGAAACGTTTTCCTTGAACATGGAAAGTTTCAGAAGGAAACGAGACACTGCCAGCCGCATCTCATTGTACAGGGCGAAACTGAAGAAATGGATACCAACGAACTGGAAATCAACCAACTCGGCACATTTTATGAGGACTTGGAGGACGTCTCTCCGCACCATTTTCAGCTCCACGCTCAGGTCAGTCGCCAGATTCGTCAGAATTTCCAGGCAGACTGAAAGCGGAGGATTCACAAGAGGTGCATCTAATATCCCACCTGATAGTAGGAACTGTTGTTTCTTGAGTGCAGTTTTACACCTTCTGGCCGTCTTTTCATCCGCATTCTTAGAATCCGTGAGCCACGTCTCTCCCCTCTTCAGTTCGTAGTCGATTGTGTTCAGACACAGAGCCCCCGTCTTAAGAAGAAAGCATTGCCTGCCTTTTCTTTATTCTGACCTTGTGGTGAGTGAGGGCTGCGTGGAAGTTATGAAACTTTGACATCTCGAGGAAGACATTGGCTATGGCCGTGGCCAATTCAAAGTTCTTCTTCCAATCCTCTCGGAAAACCCTGGCCAAGGCGCCAAGAACGGCTTCTGAAACCTCAGTTACAGTCCTGCTGGCTAAAATATAAACCATTCTCAGCCAATGTCCTCAGATGCTGTGGAGTCCTGGCCAGATCGAGGAAGAGCAGAGCCCCTCGCTTCTTCTCCTCTATCTCCTCGTAGAACAATTCCAAGTAGCTCTGAAAGAGATGATTCTGTGCAATCAGACCACCTACATCCATTTCGTCGATGTTGGCCGTGAGAGAGGCTTCTGTTGCCGAAGAAGAGGCGCTTCCGTTGCGTTCCCCTCTGGCCTTCCTCTTCTTCAAATAGAAGAGCACCTGTTCCAATTCCGTCCTGTTGCCTTCTGTCAGGAGAGGGCTCTTCGAGAGAATCATCCCAGCCAGCTCCTTCACATCCACGTTCTCCGAGAGATCCTTCAGATTGACTCTGAAATGACTAATCGGATTAAAGAGAAGGATGGACTGACACTTGGTGGACTTCGTCGTTGCTCCTCACAACCACGGCGTCTTCGGTGGGATGGGAATCCACCGACGAGGTTAATCCCCTAGAAATAGGTTGTAAATTGCGGAAATCATTAGTATAACAAAACTATACATTTTAATAAATTTACATAAATAATCAAATGAAACAACTACTGGTTCATTGTAGTTTGTACTTCGGCAGCAGCAAGAAAAACACGCTTTTGCAAACCCGGTGTCTGCTGGGGGACAACATTAGTTATCACATTCTTCCACTTAAATTTTCCATCATTTCTTGGTCTTTTTGTTTCCTGTTAATGCTTTATTTACCCAATTAATCAATGTCGCCTAATAATAATTAGCTTTAAAAATCATCCAACTCACCGCCTCATTTTAAAGTCCTTCCCGGCCGCGAACCTCCCTGAGCGTCCCCAATCCCTATAATGAGAATAAACTAACTGATTCCATTTAAACTAGGTACTACGAGGAAATAACCAAATTAATGCATTCAGCAACACACAAATAAAACTTTTTATTCGCTCAACGAAATAGGACTAGACTGAGGATCACAAAGTGAAAGCATATTGCTAATAGTTTGTATGCACAATCGATTCGAGGCAATTTGGAGATCACTGCTTTTGTTAAAACTGAATTCCCTTTGATCATTCGTAGGTGGGAGTGGAGACTGAGCTTCCGCTTGGGAGACAGGCCTCTCCGCCGCAACGGGAGCACACCCCGCGGTCCTCGTAGCGGAGGATCGACATGGCCTCGTCGTAGATCTTAGAATCGGGGAATTCCACCTAAAAAAGGGATTAGGGGGTTCAGTGGATGGCAACCTTTGTCTGTTTCTTATCCGTGGCGTAGACAATTGAAGTGCAGCAGACTTCCGCCCGAAGTGCCCCTTTCCCAAAGAATTTCCACTGGCAGACCTCGGATGACTCGGATCCGACGTCTTGGGGTAGATTAGGTGCCATTTACAAAGATCCTTACCTTTAACGAAGAGGATGCGGTCGTGGAACTTCACTGCGAGTCTGTCGAACAACTCGAGGTTCTTCATTATGTTGTCGTCCGATTGGCTCGTGTACGAGTACTTGTTGTTGTGGCGATTTATCAGCAATTTTATGGCCGGCTAGAAAACAGAAATAGCTTAAATGCGTGCCTAAGGTGGAAGATGAAACAACGTCCACTAGTTCAAAAATCAATCAATCCACAAAGGGCGAATAGGCCTGCATCTCATCAATAAACGGGGCTAACTGGCAGCCGGCTGTCAGGACTTTTTATTGTGCACCCGTCTCACCTTGAATGTGCCCAGAATGAGTCGATCGGCTTCTGCCTTTGTGTGCACGATTGGAGTACTGCAGGTGGCCACTGGCTCTCTGTCGTCTCTCCTGGCGCCATGGGCTTCCAACCACGACTGGCATTCCGCCACCAGGTCCTTTACATTAACCAATCAATAGTTCTACAGTACCCCCACCTGGACTAGGAAGAACCTTGCCTCCCTAAGCAGCTGCTCCACCTCCTGGCGACAATCGGGCAGAGGCACCGAACTGTCCCTTAGAAAGTCGAGGATTGTGCCAAAGTGGCGGCCACTCCGGTCGATTAGGACCCATCCCTCCTCGTCTGTAACCGTCTTAACCACACAAGTCAGCCAAATCGAGGATCCCCCACCGGCAGTCTGCCACTGAACATAGCCCTCAACATGGTGTCATGCTTTGTCAGAGTAGACCTCGTCGTGTAGAACAACGACCCTCCCACGTTCAGTTTGACGTACTCCTCGCTTAGAGTCATCTGAAGCTTCTGATTGAGGCACCAGAAGACAGAAATACCTTCTCCATGCATTTGGTAGGAGGCCATTGGCACGTACCCGCCTTTTCCTCTGACATTCTAGACGCCTTTTCACCGAAAATTTTTTGTTTTGAGATATCCCACCGTGGTTCGGTTCATTGGAAGAGAAGAAGGAAGATGTGGTAATATTCATAACAACGTAGCCAACAACAAACAAGGTAACAAGGAAAACAACTCAGTGGGCGGACAGACGAGGCTTCTTCGACGGTTTGTCCTTCTTCAACGCCTTTCGCTTCACCGTCTTGTCGATGTTTTCGGCGATCTTCAGCGCTCCCTCGCTCGCGATAGTGCGCTCAGTGTTGAATAACTACAAAATGTAAACATAAGGAAAATTTGGAAAGAAATACCTCTTCACCGATAGGATCCTCCATCTTATCCTCGAGGGTTTCCTTCACGAAATCGGATTTGGCCGCCACAGCCTGAAATAACCGGATATTGGGCCACAAATAGTTCCATATATAGAAAATAATCAGAAACAAGCCCTCAAGAGGCTATTTACAAAAACCCTCACCTTGTGGTGCAACTCCTTCTCGATGTATTTGCCCTTGTTCTTCTGCTTCTCGGCCCTCCTCTGGGCATTAGGACTCTCGTAATCCGGGTTGTCAAAGAGAACAGCCCCGTCGAAAGAGCCGGAGAAGATGCGGATCGTTTCCATGACGAAGCGAGGGCCTAAATTTAAAAATTTAAGAAACAAAAAGAAACAATACTGACCAACTTCCTGGAGTTGCAGGGTTTCATCGACGATTTGGAAGTTCCTGAACCAGATTTTGTTGTCCGGAGTCACGGAGAAGGAAAAGACGTGGTCGATGAAGGGCTGAGAGCGAGGGTGGTGGTTCGGAGTGGCGAAAGTCTAAAACCAAAGAAATAAAAATAAGGGGGGGGGGGTAGGGTGTGGATACCTGAATAAGCGCCTGTTTGATGAGAGACAAGTGAGGGAGTTCGTCGAACTTGCTGTCAAATGAGAGGATGGGGCGAGAAGCCTAAATATTTTATTTTTTTAAATAAAACAATAGGGTACCAACCTTGAGACAGTTACCCGACATTTTGAGCTCCATCATGGTGTGGATGTTGTGCAGGAGGAACTTAATGGAGGGTCCGCCTTCCACGTTGGACAGCCACATGTAGACGTCCTGAAAGCATACAAGACTAAGAATTTTGAAAGAACAAAACCTTGTGTTTCCGGCTCTCGAAGTACATGATCTTGGTACAGTTTTTCATTTCGGCAATTTCATTGACGACGGCCAGCGTCTTCTGTTTGTCCAACTTCGAATCTCCCTTTGCGTGGGGCATCAGATCCTGAAAGTTTGATGAATAAAACCAACTTGTTCAAATACCTTGATGTCCTTCATCAGATGGCGGGTACGGGCATCGGCTCCGCGAGAGCAGAGGACCAACACTCGCTCGCGGTTTGTCCACTTCTCGGCGCGCTTCGGCTTGTCAGTACCACCCTCCTGCAATAAAATAATATCATTTGAAATTTCAAACGAAAATAAAGTGAATCAAAATATTTTAAAAAAAAAAACAAAAAAACACATCTAATCGTGTGTACAGAACGTTTCGTGCATACAATGAGTGATTAAATTATTTAAAACCTACGTTAGATCATTACTTAAAACATGTTCAACAAACACACCGTCTCTTCCACATCGCTGTTTTCGTCGGAATCCGAGTCGGAGGAACTTTCCTCCTGAGCTACCGGAGGCATTTCTTCCTCCTCTTCTTCCTTCTTCGCCAACTGCCTTATCTTCGAGAATTTGCCC
The DNA here is from genome assembly GCA_022343465.1 of Oscheius sp. G VE-2021. Lineage (NCBI taxonomy): Eukaryota > Metazoa > Nematoda > Chromadorea > Rhabditida > Rhabditidae > Oscheius > Oscheius sp. G VE-2021. The sequence continues at coordinate 31,133 of JAJQXH010000006.1, read as the reverse complement.
ATCTGAAACAATGAATTATGTTAATTGAATATTTATAAAATAAAAGTTAAAAATAACAACAACCGACGCTATTAAAAAGTAAAAGTAGGCACACGCTCCGAAGAGTAAATGAACAAACGTGCTGTCACGTCGTACGATGCGTGTGTCCGCTGTTTACGCCCCTGAGCGTAATTCCAATGGCGTAGTTATTTAACAGTCACTTTTTAACAGGAGCGGTCGTTCCGATGGCCGGGTTGCTCTTTTTGCGCATATTCGACAAAGTGAGGCTCTTCCCCTTATTCATCTCATTCTATTTTCTATTCTATTTCTACCGTACCCCCATATTCCACACAGAACCCCTTTCTGCCCGCTTTCTTTTTCTCGAAACATCTTCGTTCTCACGGGAATGACGAAATCTTTCAGATGTCGCCCAAGTCACCCGATGAGCCGGCCGGAGATGACTTCTACGTTCTGCTGGGAGTGGAGAAGACCGCCTCCGAGGCGGATATCAAGTCGGCCTACAGGAAACTGGCCCTAAAGTACCATCCGGACAGGAACCAGGGAAATGAGCACGGTGAGAAATGACAGTTCAATTATTCTTGACTTTTTTCCTCTACTAGACAATCGTATTTGAACTTTCCGTTTTGTCGGTTACCGTATCCGTGTTTGTCAGCCGCTTTTGTCAGACTTCTGACGTGATAGTGGAAATGAAAGCCACACGATTTTTAATCAATGCGATCTCTTGAAAAGAAGAATGTGGATGCTTCGGCCGAACCGATTGGTAGTTCCCATTCAACAGGTAGCAAACACTCGGGCGATTTACGTGAGCGAGTTCCGCGCGGGATGGATCGCGATCATACCGTACACACTCGAACGATTATTCACGAAAAATAGATAAAACTCATTTAGCAATTATGAGCAGGCATGTTGACGGAAACTGTTTAGAGTCGATGAACGGATTTCCGAGCATGTCTTGAATAATTGCTAGCCGGGTTTCAACAAAGAGAGGAATTACGTCATTTTACTGTTTGCTCGCCTTATTTTGAAATGCGAAAGATAATCGAGAATCGATATTTCTTGGTGACTAGTTTACAGTGTCATTTTCAGCTCAGGAAGAGTTCAAGAAGATCTCCATAGCCTACTCTGTGTTGTCCGATCCGAACAAGCGCCGCCAGTATGACGTCAGCGGCCCAAGCTCCAGCCAACTGGACTTTGAGGGATTCGACCCCAGTGAACTCGGCGGAGTCGGTGGGTCTCTCCCTCTCCCGTACACCACATTTCCTTTAAGGCCGCGTCTTCGGAGCCCTCTTCACAAAACTGGGAGTCCCCATTCCTACTCAGATCGTACCCAAGGTTTGTATACGAGGGAGTCATTTGTTCATCCCACTAAGGTCTTGGCTGATGCCCGTCATTTGGCCGAGGGGAAGAATGTCGTCGACACCACGGCTCGTGCCCTGATTCCTGGAGAGGCGGTGTCTGCCAGTGTGGCTAAACAGGTTGGGAAACAGCTGAGTTTTTTTATCGGATTGGTCGAAGGAGGCTGATTTCTACGCCATCGACATGAAGGAGGAGTACAAGAAGAACGGAGTGACCATCGTCTGCAAATCGCCGTCCTCTAGCAAGTTCAAGCTGGTTCTTTTCGACAGGGAGGGAGGCGTTCGCTTGATTCAGGTAGTAACAAAATTGAGCGATTTTAGTTAAACTGTTTGCAGGAGAGCCAGAAGAAAAAGTCAGGTACACAGGCCGAGATGTTCTTCGTTCCCTTCACAATTTGCAACTTGGGAGAATTCGTGCCTATCAAATTCCACATGGAGGACAAGTCAGTTTCCTCCCCCTTTTCACCCCAAAGACCACTTCAGAGACACTCCGCTGCCCTTCCACTACCTGGACACGCTGGAGACACAAACAGCGCAGCTGCTTGACTGCCGTACGCACTACCTCTGCGTCTACGGAGACAACTGGATCAACTCTGTTAAGTAGGTCTCCAATCTCCTAAAGTCCATGGGTAAATTCTCAGGTATTCCATTTCCTTCCTCCCGATCCCTGACGAGGATATCGTGAAATTTGAAGAGATTACTGCGGTTTGTTTAACATCTGGTGGTACAGTAGAAAATGTTTCAGCTGGAAAGTGTGCTGACGAAGAAGAAGGCGGAGATGTACAAATTCCAGTACGAGTACGCCGCTGCAAAGCAGAAGTGAGTATCCCCTCCTTGCGCTGCCAATGTGTCTTTTTCTCAGATACGAAGAGGCTTGTGAGCGCTTGAAACAGGAGGATAAGGAGATCTCGGAGAAGCTGAAATCGAGGGACAAGGCCTACGACGCCGTGATCGCCGGAGCTCAGGCCAAATACGCCAACGTTTCCCCCGCTAAGCAGTCCAAGTTTTTCGGACTTTTCTAGAATCTGACCCTCAAATGAAGCATGTGATTAGGGTGATTTACCTTGACTTTGAGATCTCACATATTGTTTTTTTCTTAGATTGTTCAGTTTTCCCCGTCTAAGTCACTTTATTGGTCATGCGGTGTGTATATATGAAAAGATTGTTCGCTTGTTTCTGTTCTACCACACGGGAACTGTCAGGGTCGGATGGTTACTTACAATCGGTGACGGATGAGGTGCCTTTAAGATTGAGATCGGATCTCTCTCTCTCTCTCTCATTTCATCACTTCGCAACGGGGCGCCATAACCAGCCGATGTTTCGCGAAATGGCGAATATCGACCGTCGTCTGTCCTCTCTTCTGTGCGCGTGCTATTTCACCTGGGCGTGGCCAGCCAATGCCGAGAGACCCCGTCTTTTCAGCTGACGTGGCCTTTCCCCTGCCGTCGTAGCCGAGGACAGCCTAGCACCAACAACCCGTCTTCGGGCTCTCGCCCACGAGCCTCAGGTGATTATTTAGCGTATTGGCTCAGAGGGTCATTGTGGTTGGGTTGACAGTCGCTTTTCCTCAATTATTGATTGAACTTTCCATGGAGGGCAATATGTCCGATTCTAATATGCTTTGTTTGAGATTACTTATTTCTTTTTATAAGGTTATGCACTTTGTTTTCACAAAGTCAAATTTCATGAAGACATTTAAATCACAATTTTTTGGGCTATTTTCGATTCCTTCCTAGCCAAAAAGTCCTCTCTATCTCTGGGACACTGGGAAGTAATCGATATTTGACGTGTTTTGTGATTAAACAACGCCGTACTTTCTTCTTATCTCCCATGACGACAACACTCTCAATTTGTTGGACAAGAAGTCAATTTGTTGGACACAAACTCAATAACAACCCGTGCTTGATTGGCGTATGTGTTGTTTTTTAAAGTATTTATTTGCTTTGGCTATGGACAATTGTCCGTTATTATGTAAAGTCCGGGATTTTCCTTTGACCCCTGCTGGGAATTGTCCTTTTGAGTCAATCCACTGACCGGTTCCTTTTCAGAAATGACCACTCAACAGCGCACAATATACCTCGTTCCGGCCCGCGTCGCCGCGCGGCCGGTCGTCGCCCCCAGGACCGTTATCCCCGTTCAGAGGACGGCTCCTGCAACGATGCATCAGCCCACGGTCAGAAGAGTTCAACATACCGCTCAGAAGCCAGTGACACTGAAGGTAAGGCGGAGGGGAAGAAGGAACTTATATATTTCGTTTCAGAGACCCCTTGTGGAAAGCCCGGCGTTGGAAGAGGATCCATTGGAGGCTCTTCTGAACGAAAGCGGTGGAATGGCTCTCCCTCGCAAGAGAGAAAAGCTGAACCACCTCACAGTCGAGGAGAAGATGGACCGCCGTAAGCTGAAGAACCGCGTGGCCGCCCAAACGGCGCGTGATCGCAAGAAGGTCCGATCGCAGAGGATGGAAGATGTTCTTCGCCAGTTGATGGATGAGAACCAGCGTCTTCGTGAGGAAAACAGTCGTCTGAAGGCTGAGAAGCAACAGCAAAAGGAGGTGGCCTTTGAGCCAGCCGCGTTCATTAGTGGGCCCCTGCCGAGGGTGCAGGCCGCCTCCCTGCTGCCGCTGATTTGTCTTCTAACGACTTTATTCCGAACGACGTCTTCGACCGTCTCTTCAAAGAGATCCAGGTACAACAGTCTAATAATGGGATACAGTATCCTTTCCAGGAGGAGTTTGACCTCGACCAGCTTGCCAGTGAGCTCCCGTGTAGTCAGCCGTTCTCAGCTGAAGAGGCGATCCCTCTGGCGGGACCCTCTTTCCCGCCGGCCCCGTTTGTGGGATGCTCCATGAACCAGGTTCCCTGCAGCCCCTCCTCTTCTTCCGCCGAATCGCTGTAAGACCCAAATTCTGATACAATTCACCAATTCCTTTTCAGTCCAAGTCCTCTGCCTGTCGACGACTGGCTGAACGAGATCAAACAGGAGGAGGATCCGATGCTCGCCTCGCCCGGTCTTCTGACGACGGTCGACCACGAAGAGAGCATCTTTGCCGAGGAGGATCCTTCATTCTCCGTCGGTAGCCCCTTCGATAACTCTTTCAATCAGGAATTCTTCAGTCTCTTTTAGGGTTACTGTAGTTTTAATTACTTTCCTCCCAGTTGGGGTCGGATTCACTCCGATCTCTCTTCTCCGAGTATGGGTTACAGTCAAATTGACGTATTAGTCTATGTCCGATATTGTGTACATTTCTTTTTTGTGTGTAGAACCTGGCAGTTCAAATGAATATATTTATTTCCTATTTTTAATGTCTTCGGTAAAAATGAATCGCTTTATGGAGGGCTCAAGAAGGAGATATCTCGATAACAAAGCACATCAACAGATCTCAACCCCCTCTCTCAAATCTCTTTCTGTCTCTCGTCTCTCTTTATTTCCGATTTTATGATAAAGGTTTTAACGTACTAAAGCCAAACATCGCCAACGTCTTGTTATTGAATACGTGGCAGCATTGATAGCGTGCTGAACAACTGAACTGCTGAAGAAAACTGACGATATCTCGACAAGTACATTCATCGTGCACCTGTGCCACTTGGGTGTGTTACTACCCAAGTGCCTGCTATTCAGATATTTTAGTAGAAGCCTTAATAAATGATAATCGAAAATCAAAAAGTCCATTCCCGTGGCCCAAAAAAAAGTCGTTGATTCCTGTGGCCTCCCGTGGCTTGGCCCGCACTAGTGGCCACAGGAATCAACTACTTTCCTGGAATGGGCCACAGGAATCAACTACTTTCCGCACTAGTGGCCACAGGAATCAACTACTTTCCGCACAAGTGGCCACAGGAATCAACTACTTTCCTGGAATGGGCCACAGGAATCAACTACTTTCCGCACTAGTGGCCACAGGAATCAACTACTTTCCGCACTAGTGGCCACAGGAATCAACTACTTTCCGCACTAGTGGCCACAGGAATCAACTACTTTCCGCACTAGTGGCCACAGGAATCAACTACTTTCCGCACCAGTGGCCACAGGAATCAACTACTTTCCGCACTAGTGGCCACAGGAATCAACTACTTTCCTGGAATGGCCACAGAAATCAACTACTTTCCGCACTAGTGGCCACATGAATCAACTACTTTCCTGGAATGGGCCACAGGAATCAACTACTTTCCGCACAAGTGGCCACAGGAATCAACTACTTTCCGCACCAGTGGCCACAGGAATCAACTACTTTCCGCACAAGTGGCCACAGGAATCAACTACTTTCCGCACTAGTGGCCACAGGAATCAACTACTTTCCGCACTAGTGGCCACAGGAATCAACTACTTTCCTGGAATGGGCCACAGGAATCAACTACTTTCCGCACTAGTGGCCACAGGAATCAACTACTTTCCGCACTAGTGGCCACAGGAATCAACTACTTTCCGCACAAGTGGCCACAGGAATCAACTACTTTCCGCACTAGTGGCCACAGGAATCAACTACTTTCCGCACCAGTGGCCACAGGAATCAACTACTTTCCTGGAATGGGCCACAGGAATCAACTACTTTCCGCACTAGTGGCCACAGGAATCAACTACTTTCCTGGAATGGGCCACAGGAATCAACTACTTTCCGCACTAGTGGCCACAGGAATCAACTACTTTCCGCACTAGTGGCCACAGGAATCAACTACTTTCCGCACTAGTGGCCACAGGAATCAACTACTTTCCGCACTAGTGGCCACAGGAATCAACTACTTTCCTGGACTAGTGGCCACAGGAATCAACTACTTTCCGCACTAGTGGCCACAGGAATCAACTACTTTCCTGGAATGGGCCACAGGAATCAACTACTTTCCGCACTAGTGGCCACAGGAATCAACTACTTTCCGCACCAGTGGCCACAGGAATCAACTACTTTCCGCACTAGTGGCCACAGGAATCAACTACTTTCCGCACCAGTGGCCACAGGAATCAACTACTTTCCGCACTAGTGGCCACAGGAATCAACTACTTTCCGCACTAGTGGCCACAGGAATCAACTACTTTCCTGGAATGGGCCACAGAAATCAACTACTTTCCGCACTAGTGGCCACAGGAATCAACTACTTTCCTGGAATGGGCCACAGGAATCAACTACTTTCCGCACTAGTGGCCACAGGAATCAACTACTTTCCGCACTAGTGGCCACAGGAATCAACTACTTTCCGCACAAGTGGCCACAGGAATCAACTACTTTCCGCACTAGTGGCCACAGGAATCAACTACTTTCCGCACTAGTGGCCACAGGAATCAACTACTTTCCTGGAATGGGCCACAGGAATCAACTACTTTCCGCACTAGTGGCCACAGGAATCAACTACTTTCCGCACAAGTGGCCACAGGAATCAACTACTTTCCTGGAATGGGCCACAGGAATCAACTACTTTCCGCACTAGTGGCCACAGGAATCAACTACTTTCCGCACTAGTGGCCACAGGAATCAACTACTTTCCTGGAATGTGCCACAGGAATCAACTACTTTCCGCACTAGTGGCCACAGGAATCAACTACTTTCCGCACTAGTGGCCACAGGAATCAACTACTTTCCGCACTAGTGGCCACAGGAATCAACTACTTTCCGCACTAGTGGCCACAGGAATCAACTACTTTCCGCACCAGTGGCCACAGGAATCAACTACTTTCCTGGAATGGGCCACAGAAATCAACTACTTTCCGCACTAGTGGCCACAGGAATCAACTACTTTCCTGGAATGGGCCACAGGAATCAACTACTTTCCGCACTAGTGGCCACAGGAATCAACTACTTTCCGCACTAGTGGCCACAGGAATCAACTACTTTCCGCACTAGTGGCCACAGGAATCAACTACTTTCCGCACTAGTGGCCACAGGAATCAACTACTTTCCGCACTAGTGGCCACAGGAATCAACTACTTTCCGCACTAGTGGCCACAGGAATCAACTACTTTCCTGGAATGGGCCACAGGAATCAACTACTTTCCGCACTAGTGGCCACAGGAATCAACTACTTTCCGCACTAGTGGCCACAGGAATCAACTACTTTCCGCACTAGTGGCCACAGGAATCAACTACTTTCCGCACCAGTGGCCACAGGAATCAACTACTTTCCGCACTAGTGGCCACAGGAATCAACTACTTTCCGCACTAGTGGCCACAGGAATCAACTACTTTCCTGGAATGGGCCACAGAAATCAACTACTTTCCGCACTAGTGGCCACAGGAATCAACTACTTTCCTGGAATGGGCCACAGGAATCAACTACTTTCCGCACTAGTGGCCACAGGAATCAACTACTTTCCGCACTAGTGGCCACAGGAATCAACTACTTTCCGCACAAGTGGCCACAGGAATCAACTACTTTCCGCACTAGTGGCCACAGGAATCAACTACTTTCCGCACTAGTGGCCACATGAATCAACTACTTTCCTGGAATGGGCCACAGGAATCAACTACTTTCCGCACCAGTGGCCACAGGAATCAACTACTTTCCGCACAAGTGGCCACAGGAATCAACTACTTTCCTGGAATGGGCCACAGGAATCAACTACTTTCCGCACTAGTGGCCACAGGAATCAACTACTTTCCGCACTAGTGGCCACAGGAATCAACTACTTTCCGCACTAGTGGCCACAGGAATCAACTACTTTCCGCACTAGTGGCCACAGGAATCAACTACTTTCCGCACTAGTGGCCACAGGAATCAACTACTTTCCGCACTAGTGGCCACAGGAATCAACTACTTTCCGCACTAGTGGCCACAGGAATCAACTACTTTCCGCACCAGTGGCCACAGGAATCAACTACTTTCCGCACTAGTGGCCACAGGAATCAATTACTTTCCTGGAATGGCCACAGAAATCAACTACTTTCAGCACTAGTGGCCACAGGAATCAACTACTTTCCTGGAATGGGCCACAGGAATCAACTACTTTCCGCACTAGTGGCCACAGGAATCAATTACTTTCCGCACTAGTGGCCACAGGAATCAACTACTTTCCGCACTAGTGGCCACAGGAATCAACTACTTTCCGCACTAGTGGCCACAGGAATCAACTACTTTCCGCACTAGTGGCCACAGGAATCAACTACTTTCCGCACTAGTGGCCACAGGAATCAACTACTTTCCTGGAATGGGCCACAGGAATCAACTACTTTCCGCACTAGTGGCCACAGGAATCAACTACTTTCCGCACTAGTGGCCACAGGAATCAACTACTTTCCGCACTAGTGGCCACAGGAATCAACTACTTTCCGCACTAGTGGCCACAGGAATCAACTACTTTCCGCACTAGTGGCCACAGGAATCAACTACTTTCCGCACTAGTGGCCACAGGAATCAACTACTTTCCGCACTAGTGGCCACAGGAATCAACTACTTTCCGCACTAGTGGCCACAGGAATCAACTACTTTCCGCACTAGTGGCCACAGGAATCAACTACTTTCCTGGAATGTGCCACAAGAATCAACTACTTTCCGCCCTAGTGGCCACAGGAATCAACTACTTTCCGCACTAGTGGCCACAGGAATCAACTACTTTCCGCACTAGTGGCCACAGGAATCAACTACTTTCCGCACTAGTGGCCACAGGAATCAACTACTTTCCTGGAATGGGCCACAGGAATCAACTACTTTCCGCACTAGTGGCCACAGGAATCAACTACTTTCCGCACAAGTGGCCACAGGAATCAACTACTTTCCGCACTAGTGGCCACAGGAATCAACTACTTTCCTGGAATGTGCCACAAGAATCAACTACTTTCCGCCCTAGTGGCCACAGGAATCAACTACTTTCCTGGAATGGTGGCCACAGGAATCAACTACTTTCCGCACTAGTGGCCACAGGAATCAACTACTTTCCGCACTAGTGGCCACAGGAATCAACTACTTTCCGCACAAGTGGCCACAGGAATCAACTACTTTCCGCACTAGTGGCCACAGGAATCAACTACTTTCCTGGAATGTGCCACAAGAATCAACTACTTTCCGCCCTAGTGGCCACAGGAATCAACTACTTTCCGCACTAGTGGCCACAGGAATCAACTACTTTCCGCACAAGTGGCCACAGGAATCAACTACTTTCCGCACTAGTGGCCACAGGAATCAACTACTTTCCGCACCAGTGGCCACAGGAATCAACTACTTTCCTGGAATGGCCACAGAAATCAACTACTTTCCGCACTAGTGGCCACAGGAATCAACTACTTTCCTGGAATAGTGGCCACAGGAATCAACTACTTTCCGCACTAGTGGCCACAGGAATCAACTACTTTCCGCACTAGTGGCCACAGGAATCAACTACTTTCCGCACTAGTGGCCACAGGAATCAACTACTTTCCGCACTAGTGGCCACAGGAATCAACTACTTTCCTGGAATGGGCCACAGGAATCAACTACTTTCCGCACTAGTGGCCACAGGAATCAACTACTTTCCTGGCACTAGTTGCCACAGGAATCAACTACTTTCCGCACTAGTGGCCACAGGAATCAACTACTTTCCGCACTAGTGGCCACAGGAATCAACTACTTTCCGCACTAGTGGCCACAGGAATCAACTACTTTCCGCACTAGTGGCCACAGGAATCAACTACTTTCCGCACTAGTGGCCACAGGAATCAACTACTTTCCTGGAATGTGCCACAAGAATCAACTACTTTCCACACCAGTGGCCACAGGAATCAACTACTTTCCTGGAATGGTGGCCACAGGAATCAACTACTTTCCACACAAGTGGCCACAGAAATCAACTACTTTCCGCACTAGTGACCACAGGAATCAACTACTTTCCGCACTAGTGGCCACAGGAATCAACGACTTTCCGCACCAGTGGCCACAGGAATCAACTACTTTCCTGGAATGGGCCACAGGAATCAACTACTTTCCGCACTAGTGGCCACAGGAATCAACTACTTTCCGCACTAGTGGCCACAGGAATCAACTACTTTCCGCACTAGTGGCCACAGGAATCAACTACTTTCCGCACTAGTGGCCACAGGAATCAACTACTTTCCGCACTAGTGGCCACAGGAATCAACTACTTTCCGCACTAGTGGCCACAGGAATCAACTACTTTCCGCACTAGTGGCCACAGGAATCAACTACTTTCCGCACTAGTGGCCACAGGAATCAACTACTTTCCTGGAATGGGCCACAGGAATCAACTACTTTCCGCACTAGTGGCCACAGGAATCAACTACTTTCCGCACTAGTGGCCACAGGAATCAACTACTTTCCGCACTAGTGGCCACAGGAATCAACTACTTTCCGCACTAGTGGCCACAGGAATCAACTACTTTCCTGGAATGTGCCACAGGAATCAACTACTTTCCCCACTAGTGGCCACAGGAATCAACTACTTTCCTGGACTAGTGGCCACAGGAATCAACTACTTTCCGCACTAGTGGCCACAGGAATCAACTACTTTCCGCACCAGTGGCCACAGGAATCAACTACTTTCCGCACTAGTGGCCACAGGAATCAATTACTTTCCGCACTAGTGGCCACAGGAATCAACTACTTTCCTGGAATGGTGGCCACAGGAATCAACTACTTTCCGCACAAGTGGCCACAGGAATCAACTACTTTCCGCACTAGTGGCCACAGGAATCAACTACTTTCCTGGAATGGGCCACAGGAATCAACTACTTTCCGCACTAGTGGCCACAGGAATCAACTACTTTCCTGGAATGGCCACAGAAATCAACTACTTTCCGCACTAGTGGCCACAGGAATCAACTACTTTCCGCACTAGTGGCCACAGGAATCAACTACTTTCCTGGAATGGCCACAGAAATCAACTACTTTCCGCACTAGTGGCCACATGAATCAACTACTTTCCTGGAATGGGCCACAGGAATCAACTACTTTCCGCACAAGTGGCCACAGGAATCAACTACTTTCCGCACTAGTGGCCACAGGAATCAACTACTTTCCGCACTAGTGGCCACAGGAATCAACTACTTTCCGCACTAGTGGCCACAGGAATCAACTACTTTCCGCACTAGTGGCCACAGGAATCAACTACTTTCCTGGAATGGCCACAGAAATCAACTACTTTCCGCACTAGTGGCCACATGAATCAACTACTTTCCTGGAATAGTGGCCACAGGAATCAACTACTTTCCGCACTAGTGGCCACAGGAATCAACTACTTTCCGCACTAGTGGCCACAGGAATCAACTACTTTCCGCACTAGTGGCCACAGGAATCAACTACTTTCCGCACTAGTGGCCACAGGAATCAACTACTTTCCTGGAATGGGCCACAGGAATCAACTACTTTCCGCACTAGTGGCCACAGGAATCAACTACTTTCCTGGAATGGGCCACAGGAATCAACTACTTTCCGCACAAGTGGCCACAGGAATCAACTACTTTCCGCACTAGTGGCCACAGGAATCAACTACTTTCCGCACTAGTGGCCACAGGAATCAACTACTTTCCGCACTAGTGGCCACAGGAATCAACTACTTTCCTGGAATTGGCCACAGAAATCAACTACTTTCCGCACTAGTGGCCACAGGAATCAACTACTTTCCGCACTAGTGGCCACAGGAATCAACTACTTTCCTGGAATGTGGCCACAGGAATCAACTACTTTCCGCACTAGTGGCCACAGGAATCAACTACTTTCCTGGAATGTGCCACAGGAATCAACTACTTTCCGCACTAGTGGCCACAGGAATCAACTACTTTCCGCACTAGTGGCCACAGGAATCAACTACTTTCCGCACTAGTGGCCACAGGAATCAACTACTTTCCGCACCAGTGGCCACAGGAATCAACTACTTTCCTGGAATGGGCCACAGAAATCAACTACTTTCCGCACTAGTGGCCACAGGAATCAACTACTTTCCTGGAATGTGCCACAGGAATCAACTACTTTCCGCACTAGTGGCCACAGGAATCAACTACTTTCCGCACTAGTGGCCACAGGAATCAACTACTTTCCTGGAATGGGCCACAGGAATCAACTACTTTCCGCACTAGTGGCCACAGGAATCAACTAATTTCCTGGAATTGGCCACAGGAATCAACTACTTTCCGCACTAGTGGCCACAGGAATCAACTACTTTCCGCACTAGTGGCCACAGGAATCAACTACTTTCCTGGAATGGGCCACAGGAATCAACTACTTTCCGCACTAGTGGCCACAGGAATCAACTACTTTCCTGGAATGTGCCACAAGAATCAACTACTTTCCGCCCTAGTGGCCACAGGAATCAACTACTTTCCGCACTAGTGGCCACAGGAATCAACTACTTTCCGCACTAGTGGCCACAGGAATCAACTACTTTCCGCACTAGTGGCCACAGGAATCAACTACTTTCCTGGAATGGCCACAGAAATCAACTACTTTCCGCACTAGTGGCCACATGAATCAACTACTTTCCTGGAATGGGCCACAGAAATCAACTACTTTCCTCACTATTGTCCACAGGAATCAACTACGTTCCTGCAATGGTGGCCACAGGAATCAACTACTTTCCGCACTAGTGGCCACAGGAATCAACTACTTTCCGCACTAGTGGCCACAGGAATCAACTACTTTCCTGGAATGGCCACAGAAATCAACTACTTTCCGCACTAGTGGCCACAGGAATCAACTACTTTCCTGGAATGTGCCACAGGAATCAACTACTTTCCGCACTAGTGGCCACAGGAATCAACTACTTTCCGCACTAGTGGCCACAGGAATCAACTACTTTCCGCACTAGTGGCCACAGGAATCAACTACTTTCCGCACTAGTGGCCACAGGAATCAACTACTTTCCGCACTAGTGGCCACAGGAATCAACTACTTTCCTGGAATGGGCCACAGGAATCAACTACTTTCCGCACTAGTGGCCACAGGAATCAACTACTTTCCGCACCAGTGGCCACAGGAATCAACTACTTTCCGCACTAGTGGCCACAGGAATCAATTACTTTCCGCACTAGTGGCCACAGGAATCAACTACTTTCCACACAAGTGGCCACAGGAATCAACTACTTTCCGCACTAGTGGCCACAGGAATCAACTACTTTCCGCACTAGTGGCCACAGGAATCAACTACTTTCCGCACTAGTGGCCACAGGAATCAACTACTTTCCGCACTAGTGGCCACAGGAATCAACTACTTTCCGCACTAGTGGCCACAGGAATCAACTACTTTCCGCACTAGTGGCCACAGGAATCAACTACTTTCCGCACTAGTGGCCACAGGAATCAACTACTTTCCTGGAATGGGCCACAGGAATCAACTACTTTCCGCACTAGTGGCCACAGGAATCAACTACTTTCCGCACTAGTGGCCACAGGAATCAACTACTTTCCGCACTAGTGGCCACAGGAATCAACTACTTTCCTGGAATGTGCCACAGGAATCAACTACTTTCCGCACTAGTGGCCACAGGAATCAACTACTTTCCGCACTAGTGGCCACAGGAATCAACTACTTTCCTGGAATGGGCCACAGAAATCAACTACTTTCCGCACTAGTGGCCACAGGAATCAACTACTTTCCGCACTAGTGGCCACAGGAATCAACTACTTTCCGCACTAGTGGCCACAGGAATCAACTACTTTCCTGGAATGGCCACAGAAATCAACTACTTTCCGCACTAGTGGCCACAGGAATCAACTACTTTCCGCACTAGTGGCCACAGGAATCAACTACTTTCCGCACTAGTGGCCACAGGAATCAACTACTTTCCTGGAATGTGCCACAGGAATCAACTACTTTCCGCACTAGTGGCCACAGGAATCAACTACTTTCCTGGAATGGGCCACAGGAATCAACTACTTTCCGCACTAGTGGCCACAGGAATCAACTACTTTCCGCACTAGTGGCCACAGGAATCAACTACTTTCCGCACTAGTGGCCACAGGAATCAACTACTTTCCGCACTAGTGGCCACAGGAATCAACTACTTTCCGCACTAGTGGCCACAGGAATCAACTACTTTCCGCACTAGTGGCCACAGGAATCAACTACTTTCCGCACTAGTGGCCACAGGAATCAACTACTTTCCGCACTAGTGGCCACAGGAATCAACTACTTTCCGCACTAGTGGCCACAGGAATCAACTACTTTCCTGGAATGGGCCACAGGAATCAACTACTTTCCGCACTAGTGGCCACAGGAATCAACTACTTTCCGCACTAGTGGCCACAGGAATCAACTACTTTCCGCACTAGTGGCCACAGGAATCAACTACTTTCCGCACTAGTGGCCACAGGAATCAACTACTTTCCGCACTAGTGGCCACAGGAATCAACTACTTTCCGCACTAGTGGCCACAGGAATCAACTACTTTCCGCACTAGTGGCCACAGGAATCAACTACTTTCCGCACTAGTGGCCACAGGAATCAACTACTTTCCGCACTAGTGGCCACAGGAATCAACTACTTTCCGCACTAGTGGCCACAGGAATCAACTACTTTCCGCACTAGTGGCCACAGGAATCAACTACTTTCCGCACTAGTGGCCACAGGAATCAACTACTTTCCTGGAATGTGCCACAGGAATCAACTACTTTCCGCACTAGTGGCCACAGGAATCAACTACTTTCCGCACCAGTGGCCACAGGAATCAACTACTTTCCGCACTAGTGGCCACAGGAATCAATTACTTTCCGCACTAGTGGCCACAGGAATCAACTACTTTCCGCACTAGTGGCCACAGGAATCAACTACTTTCCGCACTAGTGGCCACAGGAATCAACTACTTTCCGCACTAGTGGCCACAGGAATCAACTACTTTCCTGGAATGGGCCACAGGAATCAACTACTTTCCGCACTAGTGGCCACAGGAATCAACTACTTTCCGCACTAGTGGCCACAGGAATCAACTACTTTCCGCACTAGTGGCCACAGGAATCAACTACTTTCCGCACTAGTGGCCACAGGAATCAACTACTTTCCGCACTAGTGGCCACAGGAATCAACTACTTTCCTGGAATAGTGGCCACAGGAATCAACTACTTTCCGCACTAGTGGCCACAGGAATCAACTACTTTCCGCACTAGTGGCCACAGGAATCAACTACTTTCCGCACTAGTGGCCACAGGAATCAACTACTTTCCGCACTAGTGGCCACAGGAATCAACTACTTTCCGCACTAGTGGCCACAGGAATCAACTACTTTCCTGGACTAGTGGCCACAGGAATCAACTACTTTCCGCACTAGTGGCCACAGGAATCAACTACTTTCCTGGAATGGGCCACAGGAATCAACTACTTTCCGCACTAGTGGCCACAGGAATCAACTACTTTCCGCACTAGTGGCCACAGGAATCAACTACTTTCCGCACTAGTGGCCACAGGAATCAACTACTTTCCGCACTAGTGGCCACAGGAATCAACTACTTTCCGCACTAGTGGCCACAGGAATCAACTACTTTCCTGGAATGGCCACAGAAATCAACTACTTTCCGCACTAGTGGCCACATGAATCAACTACTTTCCTGGAATGGGCCACAGGAATCAACTACTTTCCGCACTAGTGGCCACAGGAATCAACTACTTTCCGCACAAGTGGCCACAGGAATCAACTACTTTCCGCACTAGTGGCCACAGGAATCAACTACTTTCCGCACTAGTGGCCACAGGAATCAACTACTTTCCGCACTAGTGGCCACAGGAATCAACTACTTTCCTGGAATGGGCCACAGGAATCAACTACTTTCCGCACTAGTGGCCACAGGAATCAACTACTTTCCGCACTAGTGGCCACAGGAATCAACTACTTTCCGCACTAGTGGCCACAGGAATCAACTACTTTCCGCACTAGTGGCCACAGGAATCAACTACTTTCCGCACCAGTGGCCACAGGAATCAACTACTTTCCGCACTAGTGGCCACAGGAATCAACTACTTTCCGCACTAGTGGCCACAGGAATCAACTACTTTCCTGGAATGGCCACAGAAATCAACTACTTTCCGCACTAGTGGCCACAGGAATCAACTACTTTCCGCACAAGTGGCCACAGGAATCAACTACTTTCCGCACTAGTGGCCACAGGAATCAACTACTTTCCGCACTAGTGGCCACAGGAATCAACTACTTTCCGCACTAGTGGCCACAGGAATCAACTACTTTCCGCACTAGTGGCCACAGGAATCAACTACTTTCCGCACTAGTGGCCACAGGAATCAACTACTTTCCTGGAATGTGCCACAAGAATCAACTACTTTCCGCCCTAGTGGCCACAGGAATCAACTACTTTCCGCACTAGTGGCCACAGGAATCAACTACGTTCCGCACAAGTGGCCACAGGAATCAACTACTTTCCGCACTAGTGGCCACAGGAATCAACTACTTTCCGCACTAGTGGCCACAGGAATCAACTACTTTCCTGGAATGGGCCACAGGAATCAACTACTTTCCGCACCAGTGGCCACAGGAATCAACTACTTTCCGCACTAGTGGCCACAGGAATCAATTACTTTCCGCACTAGTGGCCACAGGAATCAACTACTTTCCACACCAGTGGCCACAGGAATCAACTACTTTCCTGGAATGGGCCACAGAAATCAACTACTTTCCGCACTAGTGGCCACAGGAATCAACTACTTTCCGCACTAGTGGCCACAGGAATCAACTACTTTCCGCACTAGTGGCCACAGGAATCAACTACTTTCCGCACTAGTGGCCACAGGAATCAACTACTTTCCGCACTAGTGGCCACAGGAATCAACTACTTTCCGCACTAGTGGCCACAGGAATCAACTACTTTCCTAGTATTGGCCACAGGAATCAACTACTTTCCGCACTAGTGGCCACAGGAATCAACTACTTTCCGCACTAGTGGCCACAGGAATCAACTACTTTCCTGGAATGTGCCACAAGAATCAACTACTTTCCGCACTAGTGGCCACAGGAATCAACTACTTTCCGCACTAGTGGCCACAGGAATCAACTACTTTCCGCACTAGTGGCCACAGGAATCAACTACTTTCCGCACTAGTGGCCACAGGAATCAACTACTTTCCTGGAATGGGCCACAGGAATCAACTACTTTCCGCACTAGTGGCCACAGGAATCAACTACTTTCCGCACTAGTGGCCACAGGAATCAACTACTTTCCGCACCAGTGGCCACAGGAATCAACTACTTTCCGCACTAGTGGCCACAGGAATCAACTACTTTCCGCACTAGTGGCCACAGGAATCAACTACTTTCCGCACTAGTGGCCACAGGAATCAACTACTTTCCGCACCAGTGGCCACAGGAATCAACTACTTTCCTGGAATGGGCCACAGGAATCAACTACTTTCCGCACTAGTGGCCACAGGAATCAACTACTTTCCTGGAATGGGCCACAGGAATCAACTACTTTCCGCACTAGTGGCCACAGGAATCAACTACTTTCCGCACTAGTGGCCACAGGAATCAACTACTTTCCGCACTAGTGGCCACAGGAATCAACTACTTTCCGCACTAGTGGCCACAGGAATCAACTACTTTCCGCACTAGTGGCCACAGGAATCAACTACTTTCCGCACTAGTGGCCACAGGAATCAACTACTTTCCTGGAATAGTGGCCACAGGAATCAACTACTTTCCGCACTAGTGGCCACAGGAATCAACTACTTTCCGCACTAGTGGCCACAGGAATCAACTACTTTCCGCACTAGTGGCCACAGGAATCAACTACTTTCCGCACTAGTGGCCACAGGAATCAACTACTTTCCGCACTAGTGGCCACAGGAATCAACTACTTTCCGCACTAGTGGCCACAGGAATCAACTACTTTCCGCACTAGTGGCCACAGGAATCAACTACTTTCCGCACTAGTGGCCACAGGAATCAACTACTTTCCGCACTAGTGGCCACAGGAATCAACTACTTTCCGCACTAGTGGCCACAGGAATCAACTACTTTCCGCACTAGTGGCCACAGGAATCAACTACTTTCCGCACTAGTGGCCACAGGAATCAACTACTTTCCTGGAATAGTGGCCACAGGAATCAACTACTTTCCGCACTAGTGGCCACAGGAATCAACTACTTTCCTGCACTAGTGGCCACAGGAATCAACTACTTTCCGCACTAGTGGCCACAGGAATCAACTACTTTCCGCACCAGTGGCCACAGGAATCAACTACTTTCCGCACTAGTGGCCACAGGAATCAATTACTTTCCGCACTAGTGGCCACAGGAATCAACTACTTTCCGCACAAGTGGCCACAGGAATCAACTACTTTCCGCACTAGTGGCCACAGGAATCAACTACTTTCCGCACTAGTGGCCACAGGAATCAACTACTTTCCGCACTAGTGGCCACAGGAATCAACTACTTTCCGCACTAGTGGCCACAGGAATCAACTACTTTCCGCACTAGTGGCCACAGGAATCAACTACTTTCCGCACTAGTGGCCACAGGAATCAACTACTTTCCTGGAATGGGCCACAGGAATCAACTACTTTCCGCACTAGTGGCCACAGGAATCAACTACTTTCCGCACTAGTGGCCACAGGAATCAACTACTTTCCGCACTAGTGGCCACAGGAATCAACTACTTTCCGCACTAGTGGCCACAGGAATCAACTACTTTCCGCACTAGTGGCCACAGGAATCAACTACTTTCCTGGAATGTGCCACAAGAATCAACTACTTTCCGCACAAGTGGCCACAGGAATCAACTACTTTCCTGGAATAGTGTCCACAGGAATCAACTACTTTCCGCACTAGTGGCCACAGGAATCAACTACTTTCCGCACTAGTGGCCACAGGAATCAACTACTTTCCGCACTAGTGGCCACAGGAATCAACTACTTTCCGCACTAGTGGCCACAGGAATCAACTACTTTCCGCACTAGTGGCCACAGGAATCAACTACTTTCCTGGAATGTGCCACAGGAATCAACTACTTTCCGCACCAGTGGCCACAGGAATCAACTACTTTCCTGGAATGGGCCACAGGAATCAACTACTTTCCGCACTAGTGGCCACAGGAATCAACTACTTTCCGCACCAGTGGCCACAGGAATCAACTACTTTCCGCACTAGTGGCCACAGGAATCAATTACTTTCCGCACTAGTGGCCACAGGAATCAACTACTTTCCACACAAGTGGCCACAGGAATCAACTACTTTCCTGGAATGGTGGCCACAGGAATCAACTACTTTCCGCACTAGTGGCCACAGGAATCAACTACTTTCCGCACTAGTGGCCACAGGAATCAACTACTTTCCGCACTAGTGGCCACAGGAATCAACTACTTTCCGCACTAGTGGCCACAGGAATCAACTACTTTCCGCACTAGTGGCCACAGGAATCAACTACTTTCCTGGAATGGTGGCCACAGAAATCAACTACTTTCCGCACTAGTGGCCACAGGAATCAACTACTTTCCTGGAATGGCCACAGAAATCAACTACTTTCCGCACTAGTGGCCACAGGAATCAACTACTTTCCGCACTAGTGGCCACAGGAATCAACTACTTTCCGCACTAGTGGCCACAGGAATCAACTACTTTCCGCACTAGTGGCCACAGGAATCAACTACTTTCCGCACTAGTGGCCACAGGAATCAACTACTTTCCGCACAAGTGGCCACAGGAATCAACTACTTTCCGCACTAGTGGCCACAGGAATCAACTACTTTCCTGGAATGTGCCACAAGAATCAACTACTTTCCGCACTAGTGGCCACAGGAATCAACTACTTTCCGCACTAGTGGCCACAGGAATCAACTACTTTCCGCACTAGTGGCCACAGGAATCAACTACTTTCCTGGAATGGGCCACAGGAATCAACTACTTTCCGCACTAGTGGCCACAGGAATCAACTACTTTCCTGGAATGGGCCACAGGAATCAACTACTTTCCGCACTAGTGGCCACAGGAATCAACTACTTTCCGCACTAGTGGCCACAGGAATCAACTACTTTCCGCACTAGTGGCCACAGGAATCAACTACTTTCCGCACTAGTGGCCACAGGAATCAACTACTTTCCTGGAATAGTGGCCACAGGAATCAATTACTTTCCGCACTAGTGGCCACAGGAATCAACTATTTTCCTGGAATGGGCCACAGGAATCAACTACTTTCCGCACTAGTGGCCACAGGAATCAACGACTTTCCGCACCAGTGGCCACAGGAATCAACTACTTTCCTGGAATGGGCCACAGGAATCAACTACTTTCCGCACTAGTGGCCACAGGAATCAACTACTTTCCTGCATAGTGGCCACAGGAATCAACTACTTTCCGCACTAGTGGCCACAGGAATCAACTACTTTCCGCACTAGTGGCCACAGGAATCAACTACTTTCCTGGAATGTGCCACAAGAATCAACTACTTTCCGCACTAGTGGCCACAGGAATCAACTACTTTCCGCACAAGTGGCCACAGGAATCAACTACTTTCCGCACAAGTGGCCACAGGAATCAACTACTTTCCGCACTAGTGGCCACAGGAATCAACTACTTTCCTGGAATGGGCCACAGGAATCAACTACTTTCCGCACTAGTGGCCACAGGAATCAACTACTTTCCTGGAATGTGCCACAAGAATCAACTACTTTCCGCCCTAGTGGCCACAGGAATCAACTACTTTCCGCACTAGTGGCCACAGGAATCAACTACTTTCCGCACTAGTGGCCACAGGAATCAACTACTTTCCGCACTAGTGGCCACAGGAATCAACTACTTTCCGCACTAGTGGCCACAGGAATCAACTACTTTCCTGGAATGGCCACAGAAATCAACAACTTTCCGCACTAGTGGCCACATGAATCAACTACTTTCCTGGAATGTGCCACAGGAATCAACTACTTTCCGCACTAGTGGCCACAGGAATCAACTACTTTCCGCACTAGTGGCCACAGGAATCAACTACTTTCCGCACTAGTGGCCACAGGAATCAACTACTTTCCGCACTAGTGGCCACAGGAATCAACTACTTTCCTGGAATGTGCCACAGGAATCAACTACTTTCCGCACTAGTGGCCACAGGAATCAACTACTTTCCTGGAATGGGCCACAGGAATCAACTACTTTCCGCACTAGTGGCCACAGGAATCAACTACTTTCCGCACCAGTGGCCACAGGAATCAACTACTTTCCGCACTAGTGGCCACAGGAATCAATTACTTTCCGCACTAGTGGCCACAGGAATCAACTACTTTCCACACAAGTGGCCACAGGAATCAACTACTTTCCTGGAATGGGCCACAGGAATCAACTACTTTCCGCACTAGTGGCCACAGGAATCAACTACTTTCCGCACTAGTGGCCACAGGAATCAACTACTTTCCTGGAATTGGCCACAGAAATCAACTACTTTCCGCACTAGTGGCCACAGGAATCAACTACTTTCCGCACTAGTGGCCACAGGAATCAACTACTTTCCGCACTAGTGGCCACAGGAATCAACTACTTTCCGCACTAGTGGCCACAGGAATCAACTACTTTCCTGGAATGTGCCACAGGAATCAACTACTTTCCGCACTAGTGGCCACAGGAATCAACTACTTTCCGCACTAGTGGCCACAGGAATCAACTACTTTCCGCACTAGTGGCCACAGGAATCAACTACTTTCCGCACTAGTGGCCACAGGAATCAACTACTTTCCGCACTAGTGGCCACAGGAATCAACTACTTTCCTGGACTTGGCCACAGGAATCAAGTACTTTCCTCACTAGTGGCCACAGAAATCAACTACTTTCCTGGAATTGGCCACAGGAATCAACTACTTTCCGCACTAGTGGCCACAGGAATCAACTACTTTCCGCACTAGTGGCCACAGGAATCAACTACTTTCCGCACTAGTGGCCACAGGAATCAACTACTTTCCGCACTAGTGGCCACAGGAATCAACTACTTTCCGCACTAGTGGCCACAGGAATCAACTACTTTCCGCACTAGTGGCCACAGGAATCAACTACTTTCCTGGAATGGGCCACAGGAATCAACTACTTTCCGCACTAGTGGCCACAGGAATCAACTACTTTCCGCACCAGTGGCCACAGGAATCAACTACTTTCCGCACTAGTGGCCACAGGAATCAACTACTTTCCGCACTAGTGGCCACAGGAATCAACTACTTTCCGCACTAGTGGCCACAGGAATCAACTACTTTCCGCACTAGTGGCCACAGGAATCAACTACTTTCCGCACTAGTGGCCACAGGAATCAACTACTTTCCGCACTAGTGGCCACAGGAATCAACTACTTTCCGCACTAGTGGCCACAGGAATCAACTACTTTCCGCACTAGTGGCCACAGGAATCAACTACTTTCCGCACTAGTGGCCACAGGAATCAACTACTTTCCGCACTAGTGGCCACAGGAATCAACTACTTTCCGCACTAGTGGCCACAGGAATCAACTACTTTCCGCACTAGTGGCCACAGGAATCAACTACTTTCCGCACTAGTGGCCACAGGAATCAACTACTTTCCTGGAATGTGCCACAGGAATCAACTACTTTCCGCACTAGTGGCCACAGGAATCAACTACTTTCCGCACTAGTGGCCACAGGAATCAACTACTTTCCGCACTAGTGGCCACAGGAATCAACTACTTTCCGCACTAGTGGCCACAGGAATCAACTACTTTCCGCACTAGTGGCCACAGGAATCAACTACTTTCCGCACTAGTGGCCACAGGAATCAACTACTTTCCGCACTAGTGGCCACAGGAATCAACTACTTTCCGCACTAGTGGCCACAGGAATCAACTACTTTCCGCACTAGTGGCCACAGGAATCAACTACTTTCCGCACTAGTGGCCACAGGAATCAACTACTTTCCGCACTAGTGGCCACAGGAATCAACTACTTTCCGCACTAGTGGCCACAGGAATCAACTACTTTCCGCACTAGTGGCCACAGGAATCAACTACTTTCCGCACTAGTGGCCACAGGAATCAACTACTTTCCGCACTAGTGGCCACAGGAATCAACTACTTTCCGCACCAGTGGCCACAGGAATCAACTACTTTCCGCACTAGTGGCCACAGGAATCAATTACTTTCCGCACTAGTGGCCACAGGAATCAACTACTTTCCTGGAATGGGCCACAGGAATCAACTACTTTCCGCACTAGTGGCCACAGGAATCAACTACTTTCCGCACTAGTGGCCACAGGAATCAACTACTTTCCTGGAATGGGCCACAGGAATCAACTACTTTCCGCACTAGTGGCCACAGGAATCAACTACTTTCCGCACTAGTGGCCACAGGAATCAACTACTTTCCGCACTAGTGGCCACAGGAATCAACTACTTTCCGCACTAGTGGCCACAGGAATCAACTACTTTCCGCACTAGTGGCCACAGGAATCAACTACTTTCCTGGAATGGGCCACAGGAATCAACTACTTTCCGCACTAGTGGCCACAGGAATCAACTACTTTCCGCACTAGTGGCCACAGGAATCAACTACTTTCCGCACTAGTGGCCACAGGAATCAACTACTTTCCGCACTAGTGGCCACAGGAATCAACTACTTTCCGCACTAGTGGCCACAGGAATCAACTACTTTCCTGGAATAGTGGCCACAGGAATCAACTACTTTCCGCACTAGTGGCCACAGGAATCAACTACTTTCCGCACTAGTGGCCACAGGAATCAACTACTTTCCGCACTAGTGGCCACAGGAATCAACTACTTTCCGCACTAGTGGCCACAGGAATCAACTACTTTCCGCACTAGTGGCCACAGGAATCAACTACTTTCCGCACCAGTGGCCACAGGAATCAACTACTTTCCGCACTAGTGGCCACAGGAATCAATTACTTTCCGCACTAGTGGCCACAGGAATCAACTACTTTCCGCACTAGTGGCCACAGGAATCAACTACTTTCCGCACTAGTGGCCACAGGAATCAACTACTTTCCGCACTAGTGGCCACAGGAATCAACTACTTTCCGCACAAGTGGCCACAGGAATCAACTACTTTCCGCACTAGTGGCCACAGGAATCAACTACTTTCCTGGAATGTGCCACAAGAATCAACTACTTTCCGCCCTAGTGGCCACAGGAATCAACTACTTTCCGCACTAGTGGCCACAGGAATCAACTACTTTCCGCACTAGTGGCCACAGGTATCAAATACTTTCCGCACTAGTGGCCACAGGAATCAACTACTTTCCGCACTAGTGGCCACAGGAATCAACTACTTTCCGCACCAGTGGCCACAGGAATCAACTACTTTCCGCACTAGTGGCCACAGGAATCAATTACTTTCCGCACTAGTGGCCACAGGAATCAACTACTTTCCACACAAGTGGCCACAGGAATCAACTACTTTCCTGGAATGGGCCACAGGAATCAACTACTTTCCGCACTAGTGGCCACAGGAATCAACTACTTTCCGCACCAGTGGCCACAGGAATCAACTACTTTCCGCACTAGTGGCCACAGGAATCAATTACTTTCCGCACTAGTGGCCACAGGAATCAACTACTTTCCGCACAAGTGGCCACAGGAATCAACTACTTTCCTGGAATGGGCCACAGCAATCAACTACTTTCCGCACTAGTGGCCACAGGAATCAACTACTTTCCGCACTAGTGGCCACAGGAATCAACTACTTTCCGCACTAGTGGCCACAGGAATCAACTACTTTCCGCACTAGTTGCCACAGGAATCAACTACTTTCCGCACTAGTGGCCACAGGAATCAACTACTTTCCTGGAATTGGCCACAGAAATCAACTACTTTCCGCACTAGTGGCCACAGGAATCAACTACTTTCCGCACTAGTGGCCACAGGAATCAACTACTTTCCGCACTAGTGGCCACAGGAATCAACTACTTTCCGCACTAGTGGCCACAGGAATCAACTACTTTCCGCACCAGTGGCCACAGGAATCAACTACTTTCCGCACTAGTGGCCACAGGAATCAATTACTTTCCGCACTAGTGGCCACAGGAATCAACTACTTTCCACACAAGTGGCCACAGGAATCAACTACTTTCCGCACTAGTGGCCACAGGAATCAACTACTTTCCGCACTAGTGGCCACAGGAATCAACTACTTTCCTGGACTAGTGGCCACAGGAATCAACTACTTTCCGCACTAGTGGCCACAGGAATCAACTACTTTCCGCACTAGTGGCCACAGGAATCAACTACTTTCCGCACTAGTGGCCACAGGAATCAACTACTTTCCGCACTAGTGGCCACAGGAATCAACTACTTTCCGCACTAGTGGCCACAGGAATCAACTACTTTCCGCACTAGTGGCCACAGGAATCAACTACTTTCCGCACTAGTGGCCACAGGAATCAACTACTTTCCGCACTAGTGGCCACAGGAATCAACTACTTTCCGCACTAGTGGCCACAGGAATCAACTACTTTCCGCACCAGTGGCCACAGGAATCAACTACTTTCCGCACTAGTGGCCACAGGAATCAATTACTTTCCGCACTAGTGGCCACAGGAATCAACTACTTTCCGCACTAGTGGCCACAGGAATCAACTACTTTCCGCACTAGTGGCCACAGGAATCAACTACTTTCCGCACTAGTGGCCACAGGAATCAACTACTTTCCTGGAATGGGCCACAGGAATCAACTACTTTCCGCACTAGTGGCCACAGGAATCAACTACTTTCCGCACAAGTGGCCACAGGAATCAACTACTTTCCGCACTAGTGGCCACAGGAATCAACTACTTTCCTGGAATGGGCCACAGGAATCAACTACTTTCCGCACTAGTGGCCACAGGAATCAACTACTTTCCGCACCAGTGGCCACAGGAATCAACTACTTTCCGCACTAGTGGCCACAGGAATCAATTACTTTCCGCACTAGTGGCCACAGGAATCAACTACTTTCCGCACTAGTGGCCACAGGAATCAACTACTTTCCGCACTAGTGGCCACAGGAATCAACTACTTTCCGCACTAGTGGCCACAGGAATCAACTACTTTCCGCACCAGTGGCCACAGGAATCAACTACTTTCCGCACTAGTGGCCACAGGAATCAATTACTTTCCGCACTAGTGGCCACAGGAATCAACTACTTTCCGCACTAGTGGCCACAGGAATCAACTACTTTCCGCACTAGTGGCCACAGGAATCAACTACTTTCCGCACTAGTGGCCACAGGAATCAACTACTTTCCGCACTAGTGGCCACAGGAATCAACTACTTTCCGCACTAGTGGCCACAGGAATCAACTACTTTCCTGGAATGGCCACAGAAATCAACTACTTTCCGCACTAGTGGCCACAGGAATCAACTACTTTCCGCACTAGTGGCCACAGGAATCAACTACTTTCCGCACTAGTGGCCACAGGAATCAACTACTTTCCGCACTAGTGGCCACAGGAATCAACTACTTTCCGCACTAGTGGCCACAGGAATCAACTACTTTCCGCACTAGTGGCCACAGGAATCAACTACTTTCCGCACTAGTGGCCACAGGAATCAACTACTTTCCTGGAATGGGCCACAGGAATCAACTACTTTCCGCACTAGTGGCCACAGGAATCAACTACTTTCCTGGAATGGGCCACAGGAATCAACTACTTTCCGCACTAGTGGCCACAGGAATCAACTACTTTCCGCACTAGTGGCCACAGGAATCAACTACTTTCCTGGAATGGGCCACAGAAATCAACTACTTTCCGCACTAGTGGCCACAGGAATCAACTACTTTCCTGGAATGTGCCACAGGAATCAACTACTTTCCGCACTAGTGGCCACAGGAATCAACTACTTTCCGCACCAGTGGCCACAGGAATCAACTACTTTCCGCACTAGTGGCCACAGGAATCAATTACTTTCCGCACTAGTGGCCACAGGAATCAACTACTTTCCGCACTAGTGGCCACAGGAATCAACTACTTTCCTGGAATGTGCCACAAGAATCAACTACTTTCCGCCCTAGTGGCCACAGGAATCAACTACTTTCCGCACTAGTGGCCACAGGAATCAACTACTTTCCGCACCAGTGGCCACAGGAATCAACTACTTTCCGCACTAGTGGCCACAGGAATCAATTACTTTCCGCACTAGTGGCCACAGGAATCAACTACTTTCCTGACTAGTGGCCACAGGAATCAACTACTTTCCGCACTAGTGGCCACAGGAATCAACTACTTTCCTGGAATGTGCCACAAGAATCAACTACTTTCCGCACTAGTGGCCACAGGAATCAACTACTTTCCGCACTAGTGGCCACAGGAATCAACTACTTTCCGCACTAGTGGCCACAGGAATCAACTACTTTCCGCACTAGTGGCCACAGGA
Source organism: Oscheius sp. G VE-2021 (assembly GCA_022343465.1). Lineage (NCBI taxonomy): Eukaryota > Metazoa > Nematoda > Chromadorea > Rhabditida > Rhabditidae > Oscheius > Oscheius sp. G VE-2021. The sequence continues at coordinate 3,585 of JAJQXH010000006.1, read as the reverse complement.
ATCAACTACTTTCCGCACTAGTGGCCACAGGAATCAACTACTTTCCTGGACTAGTGGCCACAGGAATCAACTACTTTCCGCACTAGTGGCCACAGGAATCAACTACTTTCCTGGAATGTGCCACAAGAATCAACTACTTTCCGCCCTAGTGGCCACAGGAATCAACTACTTTCCGCACTAGTGGCCACAGGAATCAACTACTTTCCGCACTAGTGGCCACAGGAATCAACTACTTTCCGCACTAGTGGCCACAGGAATCAACTACTTTCCTCACTAGTGGCCACAGGAATCAACTACTTTCCGCACTAGTGGCCACAGGAATCAACTACTTTCCGCACTAGTGGCCACAGGAATCAACTACTTTCCGCACTAGTGGCCACAGGAATCAACTACTTTCCGCACTAGTGGCCACAGGAATCAACTACTTTCCGCACTAGTGGCCACAGGAATCAACTACTTTCCGCACTAGTGGCCACAGGAATCAACTACTTTCCTGGAATGGGCCACAGGAATCAACTACTTTCCGCACTAGTGGCCACAGGAATCAACTACTTTCCTGGAATGGGCCACAGGAATCAACTACTTTCCGCACTAGTGGCCACAGGAATCAACTACTTTCCGCACTAGTGGCCACAGGAATCAACTACTTTCCTGCACTAGTGGCCACAGGAATCAACTACTTTCCGCACTAGTGGCCACAGGAATCAACTACTTTCCGCACCAGTGGCCACAGGAATCAACTACTTTCCGCACAAGTGGCCACAGGAATCAACTACTTTCCGCACTAGTGGCCACAGGAATCAACTACTTTCCTGGAATGTGCCACAGGAATCAACTACTTTCCCCACTAGTGGCCACAGGAATCAACTACTTTCCGCACTAGTGGCCACAGGAATCAACTACTTTCCGCACTAGTGGCCACAGGAATCAACTACTTTCCGCACTAGTGGCCACAGGAATCAACTACTTTCCGCACTAGTGGCCACAGGAATCAACTACTTTCCGCACAAGTGGCCACAGGAATCAACTACTTTCCGCACTAGTGGCCACAGGAATCAACTACTTTCCTGGAATGTGCCACAGGAATCAACTACTTTCCGCACTAGTGGCCACAGGAATCAACTACTTTCCGCACTAGTGGCCACAGGAATCAACTACTTTCCGCACTAGTGGCCACAGGAATCAACTACTTTCCGCACTAGTGGCCACAGGAATCAACTACTTTCCGCACTAGTGGCCACAGGAATCAACTACTTTCCGCACTAGTGGCCACAGGAATCAACTACTTTCCGCACTAGTGGCCACAGGAATCAACTACTTTCCGCACTAGTGGCCACAGGAATCAACTACTTTCCGCACTAGTGGCCACAGGAATCAACTACTTTCCGCACTAGTGGCCACAGGAATCAACTACTTTCCGCACTAGTGGCCACAGGAATCAACTACTTTCCGCACTAGTGGCCACAGGAATCAACTACTTTCCGCACTAGTGGCCACAGGAATCAACTACTTTCCGCACTAGTGGCCACAGGAATCAACTACTTTCCGCACTAGTGGCCACAGGAATCAACTACTTTCCGCACTAGTGGCCACAGGAATCAACTACTTTCCGCACTAGTGGCCACAGGAATCAACTACTTTCCGCACCAGTGGCCACAGGAATCAACTACTTTCCGCACTAGTGGCCACAGGAATCAATTACTTTCCGCACTAGTGGCCACAGGAATCAACTACTTTCCGCACTAGTGGCCACAGGAATCAACTACTTTCCGCACTAGTGGCCACAGGAATCAACTACTTTCCGCACTAGTGGCCACAGGAATCAACTACTTTCCGCACTAGTGGCCACAGGAATCAACTACTTTCCGCACTAGTGGCCACAGGAATCAACTACTTTCCGCACCAGTGGCCACAGGAATCAACTACTTTCCGCACTAGTGGCCACAGGAATCAATTACTTTCCGCACTAGTGGCCACAGGAATCAACTACTTTCCTGGGATAGTGGCCACAGGAATCAACTACTTTCCGCACTAGTGGCCACAGGAATCAACTACTTTCCGCACTAGTGGCCACAGGAATCAACTACTTTCCGCACTAGTGGCCACAGGAATCAACTACTTTCCGCACTAGTGGCCACAGGAATCAACTACTTTCCGCACTAGTGGCCACAGGAATCAACTACTTTCCGCACTAGTGGCCACAGGAATCAACTACTTTCCGCACTAGTGGCCACAGGAATCAACTACTTTCCGCACTAGTGGCCACAGGAATCAACTACTTTCCGCACTAGTGGCCACAGGAATCAACTACTTTCCGCACTAGTGGCCACAGGAATCAACTACTTTCCGCACCAGTGGCCACAGGAATCAACTACTTTCCGCACTAGTGGCCACAGGAATCAATTACTTTCCGCACTAGTGGCCACAGGAATCAACTACTTTCCTGGAATGGGCCACAGGAATCAACTACTTTCCGCACTAGTGGCCACAGGAATCAACTACTTTCCTGGAATGGGCCACAGGAATCAACTACTTTCCGCACTAGTGGCCACAGGAATCAACTACTTTCCGCACTAGTGGCCACAGGAATCAACTACTTTCCGCACTAGTGGCCACAGGAATCAACTACTTTCCGCACTAGTGGCCACAGGAATCAACTACTTTCCGCACTAGTGGCCACAGGAATCAACTACTTTCCTGGAATAGTGGCCACAGGAATCAACTACTTTCCGCACTAGTGGCCACAGGAATCAACTACTTTCCTGGAATGGGCCACAGGAATCAACTACTTTCCGCACTAGTGGCCACAGGAATCAACTACTTTCCGCACTAGTGGCCACAGGAATCAACTACTTTCCGCACTAGTGGCCACAGGAATCAACTACTTTCCGCACTAGTGGCCACAGGAATCAACTACTTTCCGCACTAGTGGCCACAGGAATCAACTACTTTCCGCACTAGTGGCCACAGGAATCAACTACTTTCCTGGAATGGGCCACAGGAATCAACTACTTTCCGCACTAGTGGCCACAGGAATCAACTACTTTCCGCACTAGTGGCCACAGGAATCAACTACTTTCCGCACTAGTGGCCACAGGAATCAACTACTTTCCGCACTAGTGGCCACAGGAATCAACTACTTTCCGCACTAGTGGCCACAGGAATCAACTACTTTCCGCACTAGTGGCCACAGGAATCAACTACTTTCCGCACTAGTGGCCACAGGAATCAACTACTTTCCGCACTAGTGGCCACAGGAATCAACTACTTTCCGCACCAGTGGCCACAGGAATCAACTACTTTCCGCACTAGTGGCCACAGGAATCAATTACTTTCCGCACTAGTGGCCACAGGAATCAACTACTTTCCGCACTAGTGGCCACAGGAATCAACTACTTTCCGCACTAGTGGCCACAGGAATCAACTACTTTCCGCACTAGTGGCCACAGGAATCAACTACTTTCCGCACTAGTGGCCACAGGAATCAACTACTTTCCGCACTAGTGGCCACAGGAATCAACTACTTTCCGCACTAGTGGCCACAGGAATCAACTACTTTCCTGGAATGGGCCACAGGAATCAACT